>JAJTIZ010000015.1:0-672829 GCA_021365335.1 Phaeosphaeriaceae sp. PMI808 | reverse complement strand
TTTTTTTTAGCTATATCTTAGCCGAATCTAGTCTAAATTAGGAAATTAGTAAGCTATTTTAATGAACTTTTCTAACTGAAATCTTTTATAATATAAAGTTTTTTATAATACTTAAATTATAGAAGTTATAAGTATCCCTATAAAAGTAAACCTAGATTAGAGTATAGTTTAAGAATTTAGCTCTTCTATTCCTTATAGCTTACGTACTAGTATTAGTATTAAAAGACTTTATATTATAAAGTTATAGAACTAAATACGGCCTATTAAATAAGCTATAAATTACCTAATTCGGACTAGTATTTACCGAGATAATCGCTAACCTACCCGTTTACTAAGACTATACCTATTTACTACTCTAGCTATTACTCCCTCTACTAAGCTTTTGTCAGATGAGATGGACAGAATTCGGGCTGACCCAAATTCTGTTATATCCGGAAGCTCTGTTATACCCGGAACGCTCTGCGCTATACCAGGAGCTCGGCAATCCGAGGTCTCATGTGAGATGAGACGACAGAAATTGGGTACACCCAACTTCTGCTGAGTATCCGAGATCGCGAGTCCGAGGGCTCATCGCGTCATAGATGAGCCACGCAGGGTCAGTACCACTGGAAGACTACTCAACCACTCAACAGAGATTGATGGATCTCCACTATCCGGGCAGAGAGACCTCAACAAGCTTAGCAGAGATGGATATATAAACTGGCAGAAAGCGCAGTAGATAGAGAACAAGCAACACATCAATGGATAACAATTGAGAGCCTTTGCAGAAGACACAAATCAATCAATTACTGCATCATTATCACAGTCTTTTATCACATACCTTGTTCCCATACTGTGCACCCATCAAACCCACTCTCAAATCCGACACCTAGCCTCGGCCTAAGTATATAACTTCCTCTTTTAACCTAGTACCTTATACTAGCCTACTAAGGACTAGTCTATATCCTAGCCTTACTAACTTCTTATAAACTCTTACTTATCTTTTTAATAATTAAGTTAGATATCTTACTAACTATTAAGGATTTATCTACTTATCTATATTACTACTTATATATTTTATACTTATTTAACTCTTTAATAGTACTCTTAAAGTAGATAATTATTTCGCGTATTAATACTATCTTATATACTATCTACTAAGTATCTTTACTTAGCTATATAACCTTTTTATTTAAAGTGTAGCGGGCACTACTTAACTGGGAGTAGTGGGAGTGCTGGGGCTAGAGTTGCGGGATGTACGCGAGGATAGTGGGAGGTATTGTCGGTGTTGATGTGATGGTAGGCAAGTGCTTCACAGAGATTGCGATGTTATAAAGTAATGGGTAAGGAAGTTATTGATCTTGACTACGAGGTTTCTATCTATGCGCAATAGTGCGCCTATATACTTGAGGAGTCTTGGCTGATTAGTTGATTCGTGAAGGCCGAGCAACACGAATCAAACGAATCGGTCACGTGTCCAGGTTGTGATCTGCGTCATCGTACAACCCGTCTCCTAGGTATTCGTCATAAGTATTCCTCTTCTGGTTCGCTGTTAGGTTCTATGGGTTCAAGGTCCGGTGACCTTGCCATAACCGTAACATTAATCTTTATATATAAATACACCTTGTATTAAATTTGCATTAATATATCTCTAGTATTAAGTAAGTTATTAAGAAGTAATGATTTTGATTTTGATTTTTTCATCCGTGCGGATCTGACCCAACCCCAACCCAACCCCAACCCATTTGCCACTCTACTTATACTAGTACTAGAATTAAGCTATAGTATATAGAACTATCTCCTATTACTATTTAAATCCTTTAGAAAAAGTAGTAATACTATCTCTTAAAAGGAAATAATAGCTAGATTTTATAATAGCTAGTCGAGCTATTTAGCTTTATAACTTTGAGCGTAGTGGATATTGCAAAGTTTCGACAAGGTGTTGGTATTTATTGGGAAAGAATGACACAACAGGTCGATGCGCTGCCTCTTGAGGAAGTCTGCCAATTCTTGTACTTGTCGATGGATCCAACTGTGCAGCGGACATTCGCTGTAAACGCCTGCATCCTCATGAAGCTTTTCCTTCCAAACGCACGAGCCAGCATGAAACTGGCCCTTCGGGGTCCAGCACCGAACGCCCACCACAACAGGTTAAGCAGTCACCATATGAGCTAGGTATTGACGATTGAAATAACTCGCGCATACTGCGCAAGGGAGCAATTTGATTTCATCCTGTATAAATCGCTTACTGTTACCTACCAATTTGCTCTACAAATAGAGACAGGCCACGACTATGGAATCCCTTAAACATCGTTCCAAAGACAGTGAGACGCTAAGTGCAGGCGGTGGAAAAAGGGCTACATGTATGCAGCGACACTTGGGGCCAATGCGCAATTGAAATGCGCGTCATACTCGCCGCACTGGCCTTCTTATGCACGTGACGTTCCGCGCCGGAAACATTCGATGGTGGGGCACAACCCACTTGTGGTTCTTTCATATGAATTTCTCGTCGGGCACCAACGCCTCAGCAGCCATGCACCTTATCGACTCAGCGACAAATTTATGGTCCATCACTTCCTTCCTTCTATTCTATTTGGATAATCACCCAGCGTAGTTCGATAAGTGGAACCGTGTCTGGCATCCTTTCGCAATTCTTGCCTACCTATTCACTGCCATTACACGGCCTCTATCCCTCCCTGTATACGCCTAGTTTTTTACACCAGTAACCTTAACAATATTTACTCGATAATTCACGTCACCAAATGGCTCCATAATCGCCAGCCTCATCGACTATATCTTTAAAGCTCGATCCAACCTTATCGTCGTAACCTTAGGATTATATTCTGCGGCCGAGAGGGTGATTACCAAACGAATAATTGCCTCCTTGCGGCATACATTGACCTCCAAATAGCTAAATCCACCCGATCCCATCCCTTTAATAGCTCTACGCTAGAACTTTCGACGTAGAAAACGCCTGGCCGCAAGTCACCCTCCTGGCGATGGATAATGCGGATATAGTTCAAGTGGACACTATCGCGAATGACGACCAGAAGCTCAAGGAAAAGGCTGAAGAATTGGTAGGCAATACTTGAAATAAACATGGCATTCTCTTGCTGAATACTATCTAGTGTGGGGAGCCCGTGGGGGTAGACACAGAGAAGATTGGAGAAGATCTCGAGTCAGTAGACTCATCTGTTTGTGCAATCCTCATCCGGATGAACGGTGGTGGCGGAGCGGTTCGAGTGTATGGGAGCACGATAAGGAATATACTCACGGGTCCAACTGAAGGCGCTAACTTTGTCATGGTCATCATTAGAAATGGGGAGACATGTAGACTGTTTGGGAACCCATCAGTGCGATACTTTCGCCGAAGCGGTTCCTAGAGCCAACATATATTGAATCAGCGCCTCGCTTAATCGGATAGAGAGTTCTATTCTCATGCTCAGTCCATGAACCGATTCCGGGATAATATCAATGAATGGTAATGGTACTCCCCCCATGAGCATATCATGTGTAAGTTGGGAGCTTGGTCCTGATACTGCAGAAGAAAACTGAGAAGGTTTGAGAACTGAAGATTTACGACCGATTTGTGATTTGCTGGACGTGATTTTTCTGCACGGATAAGTAACTGGCTGCTGGAATAGAAATGGGGTTATTACCGAGTAATTGGTCAGTTAACCCAACGTTATACCCCGGTTGTTGTAGCAAACTGTCTTTGGGTTCGTTTTCGGCGCGCATCTGTTTCATTGGTTGTCCAGTATTTAATGGCGATGCCGTCTCTTCATCACTTGCTAACGCTTGCCCCCGAGAGGTATCGTCCAAACTCGCCAAACTTTGAACCAAATCGTGATACTGATGGTACTGATTTAGCGGTTCTTCTGCTTCTAGTGTACGCAAGACAGTGCAAATATCCGATGAGAGTGGGCCGGTCTTTTCGGAATCCAGCCCCTCAGTAAGGTAGTCGAATGTGTTTTGTGACATGGTACCTACTGCCCATACAGAAGGTGGAAAAGAGTTCGCCCACCTGACTACAGTTTCAGGGCGCAGGTCAGAGATTGTGGCGCATCTCTTCCGAAGAACTTTCTTTCTTGCCTTAACTTGCTTGGAATCAAGAGCTGAGTCTTCTGGGCCTTTGAAAATTTGATTGAGGTTTCTCTTTAATATCGTTTTATTCACTTGGTTTATTGCGTCACGTTCCCGAGCTTGGGCCAAAAGTTTGCTGCCTTCTACGTCGGGAACCGAGTCCGTAAATGTTCGGATCGCCTCTGACAGCTCCGCCGCTGCTTGGGTGATTCTGCTAGCGAAACTGCGAAATGCCTCCTCTTCGCCTTTTACGGGACGCGCCTTAGTAGATTGAAATTTATTGCGCACGGCTTCGACCTGTCCGCATAACTTGTCTAGCTGCGCAGAAAAGGTAGCTGTAGCTGTCATGGTGGCGTTCCAGGCAGAGGACTTGTTGAATGAATGGAAGCGATATGGTTGGTGGGACTGTATCAACTCTATCTTTATTAGCAAACGTAGTAAGTAGGTGATAGGATTAAGCATACCTTCCTTGCGAGACGACTGTGGGAGACAAGAGTCAGAGTTGGGCGTCTAGGGTATTTATGCCAGTCTGCCGAAGTCAGGCGTTTCGGATGTGGTTGGGGTATGTCGACTGAATCCCTGACTCAGGCGCAGCCATCATGATGCAAACCGACGAACAAGAATCGACGTGGCAAATGCCTAGGTCGAGCTCAGACAAATCGCTTGCAAAAGCCATTCTAGCCGTGGAAGCGTCCAAGACGGCTGGCATGCACCTAGCAACTTAACAGGATCGAGCTTTTCGGCGCATCAGAAATCAACATGCAAGCTGGGCGTCTTCCTGAATTAGATTCGTATGGAAGCACTACTCCACAGCTAACATCAGCGGCACAGTCACCCTATCTGCAATCTTCCATACCTCATGCAGCTTCGCAATGAGGGGAATGCTGCTGTTGCTTCTGCAGCCGTGCTCGACAATGCCAGGAGAGAGCAGACAGGGAGAGATATAAAGGTTCGCGATCGCCGTCGACTGTCAATGCAACTTCTTCATCCTCCATTCACACATCCATCCTGCAGAGCATCACCCGCCTGTTACGCTTCTTTGTGACCATATCAAGCTCGCCTTTTCTCGTCAGCATAGCCCGATCGGTCAAGATCAAGTCACGTCCCAGCCGTCACCTCTTACCATACGAAGGCAGCTCGAAGCTTTCACTTGTCCTTATACACCGCGATACTCACCAAGGTAAAAGCAAGCAGTATCCGTTCCGAGGCAGCACGCTCATATTTACCTAGAACTATCTCCGCATCATGTCCAACAATCAATCGAACCCCTCTGCCTCTGCGCCACCAAACACCCCCAATCAAACGACCCAGCAGGGAAGTGGCCCTACGCATGTCGACAAAGTCGACAACAACAGTCATCAACCCCAGAACAGCACGCAGCACAATGACACGCAGCCCTCGGCAGTTATAGCAGTAGAGACTGCAGGAAATCAGGCTGACCGAGAGCTTCAGGCTGCCTTCCACAGGTCCTCTCCTAGTGATAGCTCGGATCAGTGAGTAGTGGTTCGTAGCAAATAACTGGAATGTGAAGTCAACCAATCAAAAGTTTGACAACGGAAGATCAATTCTCCGCTGCAGTCTATATCATGACGCTATCCCGACGAACAAAGACTAGTGTTCGCGGCTTGTAACTTTAAACATATAGCCTCCTCAATGCCTCATACTACCGCACTTATCTCACTTCTTCCAAATGACAATGCCCCTTTGTGAAGCCATTCAAACGACGCCAGCTATTCAGGCAGGAGCCCGCATACTCGCTCCACTACTATTACATTCATCAAATGTCGCGCAAAAACGAACCGAGGACGAACGGATGCGATGGTTCAGATATACACGCGGAGAAACATGGGACAAAGAATTCAATAGTCAACTTAAAGACCTCGAAGCGATTGTATGTCTAGGGACGAGGTGTATCTCTGCTGTCTACTAATATTGAAGGCACCGGACATCAAGCGCGCTGTCGAGAGAAGCCCAAATGTAACTATAAAGAAGATCCGACCTGATACAAAGCCTCCTCAAACCACATTGGAGCGACTTGATGCTGGCTGGTTACAAGTCCCAGCAGGGTATAATGTCTTCCTAATATCCTACGCCTCCGAAGACTGCACGCAGGCGGTAGTTGAAACACGGGCGGATATTAAAGATGACAGCTATGCGGTGGAATGGCTATGTGGCTCTGGTGTGGTGCTTTTTGAATGCATTTATTTCCGAACGGAGCCGCCAGGAATTCCTTACGCTTCCATACCGGTGCCCATCTCGCATTCGATGAAAGGAAATGGCGTGAAATAGAATGCGAATGGACCCCCTTCTTCTCCTAAGTTCATCACGGTGGACGGTGGGGTCCCTCCTTCGCGGCGTCCTTCAGTTCGAGTGCGCACATTTTCTTCTCCCCTCTCTGCTGTTGAGGCTGTTGTATCAGCGCTAGCCATCTCTGACGTGACCATGTTATTGGCTCCTACGGTAGCTCGTATGTCCTGTTGAATCGATTGAAGAACATTTGCCGCGGAATTATCGTCCATGATTTCGTCCAAGCCATTTCCAAGGCCGCCTATGGCGGTAGTAGTGAGCGGAGACTGACAAAATAAAACGCTCGACTGCAGTTGGAAATCTGGCTCATGCGGCGCACACAGTAAATCGACGCGCCTCTCCGCACTACCGCCTGGCTGACGAGACTCAAAATTAATGTTCGTACCTGGCCCAATAAGGGCTTGGTAGTGTGCATGAGTTTCGGTATGCCGTTGTACAGTAACTTCGGTGTCTGTCGTGAGCCTCCGATCGTTTTCTGCTACCACCATATCAGCCACTAAAAGTTGGCCAAAGAAGCTACTATGAAAACTCACCCACTCTTGACGTGTTATCTCGCTTCTGCCTCTTTCGTGCTTGCTCGAGTAAATCCCCACCCCAAAACCCCATCTTCAAAACCTTGGCTAGGTGTGATAGTTTTGTCCACTCTAGGTAAGCAGGAAGTGTTTTGAGCCAAGACGTCAATGCTGTAAACTCAACATCCTTCATCTCCTTTTCAACTCTACGGTAAGTTAGTTACCGTTCAGTCTTAGGACCCGGAAACACTTACGCTGTCAGAATTTCACTCCACCGAAGCCTATAAGGCACCCAGGTTCAAATTTTCTCCATCTTTGACCAGCCAGATCATGTCGTTTCACAATCCTTCCCCACTTGGCGGTATCCTCTGATTTAGGGACGGTAGCCTCTCGTGCTAGGACTCTGTACTTCTTGCCATCGGGGTTGCTTTGTGTTCTTTGTAAATCCTCTTCACCGTCTATAAGTTCTGATAGGATGCACTTCAGTATTTTATCTCTAACTGAATAGGAGAATTTTCCTGATTCTAGCGTAGTGACCGTCCATCGGATGAGATCGCGAGCATCTTTTCCTTTTGGTTGAACAAAGTTCCAGAAATTCTGGATCGAACCCTTAGCTTCCGGATCGTAGGACGATCTAAATTTTTTCAAATCGTCGGCAGGTAGAGATCTGACTTTTTGCGCTACATTGACAAGACGTTCCACGGCAGTGTCTGACAAGCCTCTTTTGTCGCATTTGAAGGAGGAAAAGTACTCTTTATCTAGGTCCTCACCTAGGGGCTTCGCGCTCTGTGGTTCCTTTCGAGCTTTTTGGGGTGAAGGGTTCGGGATTCCATTGTTTGATAGTTTTCCTGCGGCGAGCCATTGCACAGCCTTGAAGACTGTGTTTTCATCTGCGGAGCGTAAAAGCTGCGTAAGGAATGTGACCGTTGCCTGTCGCACACATCAGTTTATTGTCTTAATTATGGTCAATGGTCGCTTTACCGGCTGTTTTCTTGAGATAATAGACACGATGTTTGAAAGTGCTGAAAGGAGTTCATTGCAATCACCTTCCCTACAGTCGCTAACTAGAGCATGGGTAGCTCGGAATTGGGACGGAGAAGTCATGTAGGCTTCAAAGTCAGCGCTTTGTGGCATTACTGCTCTGTATTGCGAATTCTGTGTGCAGTTCGGTGAATAGAAGTTGCATCACGTTCCCAATAGTTATCCGTGCGCTATCGTTGCGATCGCAACGATAGCGCACGGACGATCCTCAACTCCCTGCACCACTTGGCTTCTACGACGCCACAAAGAGCGCTTTCCTGTGTGCCAATGCTCTAAGTGGAAATATATCCACGGACCAGGTCGCCTCCATGGGGCGGCAGTGGAGCACGGGAGAGGGGCGTTTCAAGCCTGGAAATATACTCGAATCCCCGGCCATTTGCAGGGTGCACGCATGATAGGTATAACACCTGGCTTTTGGAGGAGCCACTAAGCCTCCATTTTTCATTATTTTTAAGGTGCTACACACAGTCCATGCCACTACGATAAGAATCTTACCTGCTTTGTGCATATCTAATAACCGCGCCACTAATGCGAGATCCAAGCCGTCGTTAGTACTGCTTTCCGTATCTGCGTTGCCTTTCGCTTCGATTCTCCCAGAAAGCTCAAGGGTATTTCTTTTTCAAGATACTCTATGCGTTTTACCGAATCGACATCTGAGAGCGGGCGGAGGATAGGTTGGCTCATCTGCAGGTTATATCATGCACGCCCCAAGGCTCAGGGGTCCTTCAGTTCATCGCCTAACGCCTCTCTTTCCGTTCACCGGAAAGTCCTGCATCGTCTTCTGCCTTATTTTACTAGAATGGTTCAAGCTTCTGCACCTACCTGCAAGGCGGACGTATGCGGCGTCTCCTTACTTACAGAGACAACTAGCGCCCACCAAACGGGCTTCTCTGGAATTGAGTATTGGAAAGATGGAGATGGCGAGGAAGAGGGGGGGATCTTCAGCTGTTTTACATGGTTTCCATTGAGCTTCACATGGAGTACGAAAACCACACGCAAAGAAAGTTCCAATAACCCAGACAGTGTGGGTGTCGCATCCGATATACTTCCTTTGAAGCGCGATACCCCCCGCCCACCTAGTACGTTGCTCCCCCTGCCGTTTTGTGCGGAAAGCTAATGTAGCATAGAGGACTTCACATGCAAAGCGCCCGGCTGCCCAGAAGTACGTGAGGATCGAGACCTCATCAACCGACATATGGAAATAAAACATCCGGAACTTCACGGCAATAGTAGCAAAACCGGTACGTTTCTTTAAGGTCTACATGATACTTAGCCCACGATAATTCACGAGAATAAGATCTAACTTGGCACAGTGATTTCGTCGAGACAGATTTGCCCTTACCCTGAATGCGATAGATCCTTTTACGTACTCGAAAGCCTCCAGCAACACCTCGCGGGACACAAAATTGTCGATGACATATTTAAAACTACCAGTCCAACCTTGTACGCAACACCGCCTACAGATGCCTTCACCTATAATCTGAGGAAGTACCCCTCAGATGGCACGGGAGCCAGCATAACAATCCTGGAGCTTATAGGGACGGCAGATCGAACACCCACGCTGAGCGACGCCACCGTCATTCCCCATCCGTCTGTAGACCGACGCGTTCTTTGCGAATAACGGCATCGTACGCCTCTGCGCAGACACTCGTTCGGGATACACCATGGGATCAATTTCTTTAATATGCAACACACAAAGAACGAGATTAAGTAGTTGGAAGTAACTACAAGCGGTGTTTACGGGAGGAGAGTACTTGCACGCACTAAGTCTGAGAGAGTCCGGCCTCTACCTACTATAAGTTTCCTTGCCCCTGCTGAACACGAGCACTTCAAGGAACAGGTAGAATATATTGTTGGCGATTATGCTTACAATAGAGCATTGCACTTGCAACAAGCCCATCGTTGGATTCCGGTTCCGTTCCTCTGTTGCCTGCGTACTGTCAACTTTAGATGAGAAAAGCGAGTTCGTTCATTCGACTCTTTCATTATTTAGATAGCCTTTTAATATCAGCACTCATTGCTTCTCATTATGGACATGTCCACACTAGGTCCTTTCATAGCTTAGATAGTCTATCAATAACACATCCTTATCTCTACCCAAAAATATTTTTAAAAACGCTATCGAGCCACTATGATAACCCTGCGCCCCCAATAATTCACTCGGTCGCTTAGCACAAGAGCTGATGGGACCCTCCACGCTACCCTCGCTCTAGCTAAGGAAGACGAGCACTGTGCGCCATCCAAGTCCCTAACTCCTAAGTCAGACGATGCCAAAAATAAAATGTTCTTCTCCCCCAATCACAAAAGACGAAGGAACACCTTGGTGTTGCTTGGCCTGAATTGTATGTTAATCCTCCTCAATTTGCGTTGCTTGGCTATGATGCTATCAAATTCAAGTCTGACTTAGCATAGATTGTCACACTGCAGAGCGCTAAAGTGAGAAAGCTGTCGGTTGGTGTACTTGTGCAGATTGAGTTGAGACAACGCGAAGCCCTGTGGATCCATGCGATCAAAGATCTATGACCCAGCGAGTTTATGCTTGCTAAATCCGCAATTGCCTTCCTATGCGCTCCCATATGGATCGATTTTTTCAAAGCACCTATTGAAGTGAACCCTCCCCTATGTTTCTTATGTCAATCAGAGTTATGGCAATATAGATTGTGTCTACCATGCTATTTTTTAACTCGAGTTTTTAATCTTGTACCCGCTACCATGCTTCCATTGCATCCTGTAGTGACCGTTCCGTTCCCCCCCCCCCCTTAAAAAACGGTTGGGAACAGATAATTTCCGTTTCCGACACTCACTCGGCCATTAAGCCCGCCGTGCCGCTCAAGCAGCATCCCAAGACGCATCCCAAGACGCATCCCAAAAAGCATCCCAAAAAGCATCCCAAGACGCATCCCAAAACGCATTCCAAACAGCATCAAGCTGACATCATCCTTGTCGCAAATGACGCTACAATCCTCGACTACCTGCTTGAAATGTTCAGAAACATTCACTGCTGTGCATGAATTCGTCTTGCATTTGGTCTGCAAACACCCAAAGACATCTGTAGGAATCCGGTGCTGCGGAACATACTTGGCCTCCGGGACTGCTTGGTTCAAACATGTATTCAATACTCACCACCAAGAAATAACATGCACTAAAGATGGCTGCTCAAAGGCCTTTCGCGAGTTCAAAAACTTCAAGGCGCACGTCAATCTACACACGGCCGCTGAAATATGTCCCTGCCACGGAAAGCCTTATACTGCTGCGAAGTTGAAGGCGCACCTGAAGAGGCAGACTGACCAGCGCATGGAACAGTCGAACGAAGTGCCACCATCCGCAACCAGACCGCTACCTGGACCAGAACTAGGTACCTGCATTTCAGGCATCGATGCCATCTTTCGAGAACAAGAACACAGGTGGCTTACACACTACGACGCCTTGAAATCTCTGCGACATAATAATTCTGCGCTATCCGACTTTTTATCAACGTCTAAGGTAGAGCTCCAGGCATCTCTGAAGCCATTTTTGGAAGGGCTTAGGAGTAGTCGACTGCGACTACTCAGTGAGGCAGAAATAGAACCCCATGACAGTAAAGTGGCAATAGGGTTTCCCTGTATTTTCCAAGTTTCAGTTGCAGAGTCTCATCTGGATCTCGATAGCGTTTGGGGAATGGCAATCATGAATATTGAAAAGGGCTCAATCTACGAAGGGAGTCGAATGAACGACCCATTAACATTCAACCCCTCCTTTGTCCGCGAGTTTACTTCAGGAATCTCAGCTGGGGAACCAAAGTTCGCCATGAATATCCCGCTTAAAGAGGATATTTTATTACACCCGCCTCCGGTTATAGCGTCACTGTATCACATATACCAAGAAGAGGGTACAGGGAGCGTTTTTTCGGCGTGCGCTAACATAGGCACCTTGGGTTCAGTTGTTGATATTCACGAAGGTATGTGGCGAATGCTTGTCTATCAGCACAGATTCATACTAAAACTAAGTAGACAGAGGTTTTTTGGGGCTCACCGCAATGGATAACACTCAGGTCAAGCTGTGGTCTCTCTACCCCCCAAATGACGATAATCAGAAAGCTTATAAACGAGTGAGCAATAAGAGTAGGAAGTACTTTGAGTGTGAGAAAGAGCTATCTGGTGGCCTCGCTGCTTTGACCATGCCGCATGAGCTTCTTCTTATACCTCCTGGATGGCTTCACTCGACTGTGACTATAATCCCCGGTTGTCTTGTAGGATCGACATTCTCCGTAGCAGAAGGCGTAGTGCCTGCTGCAGAAGGCCTAAGAAACGATTTAAACACTCAGAGGATCAATTCAATCGACGAGCTAAGACCTTTCTTGCAATCTTTGCATGCTGCTGTTCTAGCGGAGCACGAAGAGGAATGGTTGAAAGCAATGAAAACATTTTGCAGTCGTGGGAGTGTTTACTTCAGAGCAAAGAAAGGTGAGAAGGAGGTAAAGGACTTGATTGATACGATCCGAGAACTCTTAGCAGAGAAACTGCAAGTAAACTGTGACTGCGATTGCGAAATTGGAGAGCACTTCCCGCTACTCTTGGGAGGCTCAAAACGAAAGCGTGTTACGACCTCGGCTGCTCTATCGAAACGCCTCCGATTATAGATGAATTATCTTTCCTCCTCGTATTGATAGACTTCGCCGTCTCTATATGTGCAAAACATGTTATAGTGGCTATGAGTAGTTGTCGGATTTGAGATGGGTTTTCACAGATCCGTGGCGGACAGGAGGATTGCACTTTTTATAAAAGTGTATATCTCCTGTAGCCTGCAGTGGAGGGTTTGATGGGAGTCACTGTAGTGCACGAAGTATGTGATAATTGACTGTGATCATGATGTAGTAATTGATTGATTGTTCCTGCGTTCTATCTACTGCGCTTTCTACCAGTTTATATATCCATCTCTGCTGAGCTTGTTGAGGTCTCTCGGTTCGGAGGGTGGAGATCCTCTATCTCTGTTGTGTGGTTGAGCCAGCTCAACGCAGTTTATTTGATGGTACCGGTTCTGCGCAGCTCATCTATGACTCTATGAGCCATCGGATATTGGCTTCACTGGTCATGTTGGCCATGTTGGCCATACCGGCTGTGCTGGCCATGCCGGCTGTGATCTCGGACATGGTCTCGGATAGTCTTGTAATGACGCTTTCATCTGGCAGTAGATGACTGAGTTCGACCTCAGATCACCTGCAAATCTGACAGTAGTATAGGTTGGGGGATGGCTGACTGGGAGGAAGCATATACATGACGAATTTGTAAAGTCATGGGGATTTAGATTGGAATAAAGTATGATATCTTATAATGGACTGGAGAAGTAGGTAACTATATCTAACCTATCGCTATATAGGTAGAGATGCGGATCCTGTAAGATCTGCAGCGGTTGCCCGTACGCATAGTACATTGTATAGGCGATACGATGCGCGCACTCAGAAGCTTATATGCCGAGTTCTTCTGCACTAACCTTATCTAAACACCGGCGTTTGGCCGATTTCATACTTTCTGGACTTTGTCTCTTCTTCCCTAGGAGAACACTAATATAATTCGTGTTGGCATCTTCGGCCTTGATCGAGAAGACATCGCTCTCTGCGGAGGTTGACGATGTCTCTAATTAGAAGTTAGTGATGTTATTCACATACAACTGCAAGTATGTTTCTTACGGAAACTGAAGGTCAGAATAGTATGAATCGAGAAGGAACTGATTATCTTGGTTCAGTGCCTTGCAAGTCCATAATGGACGCATGAACAGGCCTGAAATTACCATTCCATATTTCTCCACCAGGACTGGAGGGTACCCATAGTCTTCGTCTAGATTTTCTCTGCGGGTTTTTGGAATATTGGCATGTATTATAGCAAGGTTGTCCGCATGATGTATCATGTCGACATTCCATACTTCCTCAACTTCTCGGATTAGGGGCTTCTTGAGGCTTCTTATCAAACCATCGACTAGCTTGCCTGCATATTTGTTGAACTCTGCTAGGACGATTATCTCAAGACCGCCGTAGCAAAATACGTGCACATCGGAGGAGGATGAAGGGCTCGATACCGGTATTTGGAAAGGCGGGTCACGGCTACCAAACTGAGAGGAAACACCATCGTGGGGGCTCCGGATCATCGCATTTGCTTGCTATCTCTACTGTTAGATATGCTTATAATGAAGAAATTGTGGCGAGCCTAAGCTAGATGGAACATGATCTAGACGTTCGAGTGTGACTTCTTGGGAAGGGTTGATATGTACTGGCGTGCCTCCGGTAGGATCTCCATTCGTGCGAGGGAAAAGATCGTTCTAGATATATCAGTCAAGCGCTTAGAGAATAACTTGTGCTGTATAGCTTACAGCGTACCGCGGATTTTGTGAGTGTGCAGAGTATCCAACGCCTTGGAGAGACTTAACGTAGTGGTTGTGGCGAAGTATACTTTTTGCAAGACTAGGTTGGTTTCGCGAAGTTGCCATTGCGTTACAAATATTAGGCAAATATGTATCAAGGCAAACAAGGCGAGTGAGGATTTCCAGACTCGCCTGTATGATATTGCTTATGGCACATTAGTTCGAGTGGAGTGGCTAGCACTGGTCATCCTCCCACGCTCGCCCAACCGATGAACGTTGGTTGGTGTCAATGCTGTGGCAACGCGTTGCCATGAGCTGCGGAAATTGGGCGCCTTGATCCGCGCCGTACCAATCGCCGGCGTCCAAGGAGGGGTCTGCAAGGAAGTTAGATTGAGGCGTCTTAGATAGTTGTGAGGATAGTGGATTGTGTAGATTGAGCGATGTTGATTGACTAATCTTTGAAAGAAAATATGGGAGGAAATGCACCGTCTTGGCGAGAATTGCAGCATGTCTCCAAAGTCACTCTTTTTATGGATGACCCTAACGTTGCTTAAAGATGACTGTAAAGGATCACACAGTCCAAGTATGCTCACTTTGCTAAATACATGCACACATCGCATACAATTGGTTGCAAAAGTCTGGGGGCACCACGCACGTGCCACCACCACCACCACTTTTGACCACAACTTTGAATAGCTGTAACTCCACACAACCATGTTCAAAACATTAATTAAGAGTAGAAAAATAATCGCTTTATGTTCAATATTTAGTCTGGTAACCTTTTGCATCTTTGCAGGCCTTGAGGCGGTCGGGCATACTCAAGATCAGCTTCTTGATAAGAGTGTCGGGTATAACTACCCATGCCTCCTTCAAGCCAGCCTCAAACGCCTCCTACTCCTTCTATGTATCTCCTATTGTATTAAACTCGGGATAGAGCTTATGGAGCGTCCTTTTAAGTGCCAACCATACGTATTCTATTGGGTTAAGGTCGGGAGAATAAGGTGCCCAGTCGATAACTCGAACGTCGTAAAGATCCAGCCAATTAAGTACCTTCTCAGCAGTGTGAATAGGTGAGTTATCATGCATAAACGACTCGCCAGGCTCATATGAAGGTAGAAGGCCTTCTCTTAACGCTTTTATATAACTCCAAGCTGTATATCCTCTACCTGGACTACTGCGATCCCTAGTCATAATTACGAGAGGACTACGCTGAACCTCTCCCTCTTCAGTGAGCCAAATCTCCCCCTAGACCATGCGAGCAGGCTGGCGACCAGTAGGCACAGCTTCTACTATCTCCTTATCCCATTTCTATAAGGGTAATCTCTATACCTAGGTAGTATTGTGGCCAGATCTACGAGTAACGCTGCACTTATCGCTGAACTAAAATAGGCGCTTCTCCTAATCCCAGTCTAACAATCTATTACACATCTATAGGCGTAATTTAGCTATTTTCTTAGTAATTAATGGTCTACGCTTTGCTCGAAACTTACAGAGTCCCTCTTTAAGCAACGCTCGAAATATAGTAGCACGATGGATAGTTGGTTTAGCTACCTCCTCGTCCCATAATCCCGCCTCTTTTATAAGTGGAAGATACTCAATTTTTGGAAATTTTTTAACAATCCGTTCAAGCCTTTGAATATCTCTTTTAGATAGAATAGCTGGTTAGCTAGACCTTGGGCGGCTAGCGGAATTTTTGGTGGTTATACAGCGTTGCCTCGTTTTTTGAATACAGGTTCTTGAGCAGTCAAGCGTGTGGGCAACTTTAGAGGTTTGCGCACCAGCCTCCAACGCTCCCATACAATAATTACGTTGCGCATTTGATAACTCGCCTCCCCGCATTCGATTGCCCGAAATTTCCGTACCAAAAGACCTCATGGTGGTGGAGTTACGTGGTGTTGAAGACGGTGGAGCTCTTGGTGTTGAAATTATTGAGGTGGGGCATGTGCGGGGTGCCCCCCAGACTTTTGCAACCAATTGTATCCTCAATGAATGTCCAGTCCCGATGCCCAGCGAAGCAACCCCCCGCCAATGAGTTGTTTCATAAGTGTCAAGGTAGCGCGCAATTTGCGTATCCATCTCCACACGTCACTGGCACCGCGCGATATATCCCACCCTCAATCGGAGTGTGTCTTCCTGGACTCCGCCCAATCCACCGACACTTGACGCAATACGACCAACAGCAGGATCATGCTGGGGATGTAAGGCCAGCCCTCAGGTGGCTTCAAAAAAAGCCAAGCAAGGAGTGCAGAGCAATAGATAATCGTAGTCTTGAAAGCTTTTCGTTCCCGTTCATTTATTCCTATGTATAGAATGCACAGGAGTATAAAACCCACTACCGCAACGGTAACGTAGCCTAAGAATAATATACCCATTGCGAGCTTGTGTGATAGGTGAGATGGTAGGTAAGCAGAAAATGGGCAAAATGGGCAATGTGGAGAAAGCAAGGTTGAAAGATTGAATAAAAGCTTTACAGCTCTTAGCGGCTCGCTATTTAATATACTGATGGGCATCTGGTTGGAAGTTACAGAATAGGGAGATGCCCAGGCCCTGTCGCATTAGACTACCAAACGTGGAGGACTATGTGCTGACAGCAGAGCCGCGTGACCAAAACCATACTGGCCTCCAGGTCAACAGAATCGCCACTTATGTTGTTACCTGTAGGCCGGTAGCTGTTTTGCCTTTTTTCCAGGGCCCGTTCACTGCACAGACTGACTGTGAAGCAGCACCCCGCCACGCGGCAGGCAAAATAGTGCCCACTCACAAAAATTGCTGACTATAATAGCGTGTATCAGCACCAATATATCATTAAATAATTATTTAAAGCGACAGAGTAGTAAAGAAAGGCTTGCGCTTCTTTCTATAATATAAGATATATTACCTTTTACCTATTGTTGTTGAGTGATTTACTATAAAAGATGGGACATGTTTTGGTGTTCGGAAGATTTGGGTGAGGGAATTAGGTCTTAGAGTGGGCATTATTTTGCTCACCACGTGCCCGCGTCACGCGTTGGACCCAATCCAAGCCAGAAACCCAACCCGCCCGCCGAAGATCTTTGCCACCTTCTCCTTACTGCCCCTTGACGGATCTCGGTATTGCCGAAGTTTTTGCTTCGCATCCAGGCCTCCAGAAGCACCAACAAGTCAACAATAACGCCAGCTTGCCGTGTAATTTAGTGCGTTATTGCGCGTAGGGGTGGTGTGGTCCGCCGCTCGCTTGTCAACTACGTTGTCCTTGAGGGAGCGTACGGCGCAATACATATAATCGGCCGGGAAAATCTCACGCCTCCCTCATGAGTACAATTGTTCATCCTTCCAATAAATTCATCGCTTCGAGCCGCCTAATTCCGCTCCTATTTCGCTTTGGGGAGTATTGTGTTTAGCGTACGCTTTATGATGCCGACCCTTTTTTTTTTTGGATAATTTGACAAGTATTCCGGAACCATAGTTATTTAGGAATTTTACGCGATCCCCGTCACCGTACTGCTCAGGGGAGTCTCCGAATAAGTGTCCTGGTTGTGTTAGAATGATAGATAAAAACTAGTTAGATATATGTCAAATTCTCGTTCAGGCTGATATGATTATGTCACTCAATTGTAGAACCCTCCTTCCCCCCTCCTCCTGGGTGGTACGGTGCCATTCCAAAAGTTCACCTACGACACATCATACTTCAATTGAAGGCAAAGACTTTACACAACTAGTTATGCTCTTACTTTCGAGGTTTTGTGTGCTTTGCCTCCCCAGCACAGCATGAGCATTCCAGTCCTAAAGCCGTTCACCAAGTTCGAAGTACAATCGAGACTCTCAACGACATAATACGCAAAGTTATCAACCCTGATCGGTATAAGCAGTCTTAGAAATACTTGTTAAACTTGAGAAAACGAATGGGCGTGTATTAAAAAGAACGCTTGGGTTCATTCAACAAATTCTTCGAGGGGTCATGCGACACGGTGTTGCTTGTGCCTTCTACTTTATTTTCCTTCTTTTAAGGCTTGGTGTTACTACCGCACAGATTGAGGATGATGGCGGAGTATTGCGTGCCTCTACCTCTACAATTTTACCCGATTTTCGGAAGAAGAATTTATTCCAATAACGCCCTTCCGTTTTACGGGAGAATTCGAGGATTTCAACTATTCCCAGCACAGATATACGGTCTATAACTTGGCGAAATTCGACTTCAGAAGTCATGACCAGCTCATTGTCTTCCAGTTCGGTGGACCGCCCTCCCATCTCATCCTTGAGATCTTCCTTTGTCAAAAGATATTGTATGTCGAGGGATGCATCTCCGATGAAGCCCAAGACCTTACCATACCATATCGTGCCCTGGTCATTATGGCCCACTCCAAGTATCATCAGGTGGTCGTTAAGCCGGATATCCTTCCTATCTTCTGTATTGCCATTTGTTGTGAACTGCCATGTTCTGCTTTGATTTAGCAATGGTCGCTTCTAAGGTCTTTTCTCTAGGTGACATACTTTGCGTTTTCACCATAGGAGCAGAATATCTCTTCCCCGTCGGAAATCGGTTTAGTAGCGAATACGTGGACTTCTCGCTTCTTTGGGGTCTCGATATACGTGAATTCGGCATTGACTGCCTGGGGGCCGTTGTGATTGATAAAGTACATTTTCGATTTGTTTTCAGTGGGTTCAATACTTTGTACTTGAAGAACGTCAGTGGCGTTTGCTGAAAGTAGAACCGAACATAGAATTACCAGCACTTATCTGAAAAAAACCGACACCTGCAGTTTGAAGATCACTTGGTTGGTGAAAGACAGTTTTCCCAGTGTATTGGCCAATGTATTCACCATCCCGCAGTTCTTGCGTGGCGAAAAGCCCGGACCCAGCATCTTTTATAGTCGAAGCTCGAACTTTTGTATTTGCTGGTGTTCTCTTGCTGATTGCCATAAAGCAGTTTTTTGTGGTGCATCGTCCAGTCCGACAACCTGAAGGCCCGGTCCTACATTCAAATCCCCAGGCTGCGCAACGACAGGATTCTCCACAGACTTTCTCGCATTTGCAACGAGGGAAGATCCGGGCGCACGTAGGAGGGCATCCGCAAGACTCTCTGCAAGTAATTTGATTCTTGACGCAATTGCAATCTGTACATGCACCTGTACAGTTGCAGAGGAGAGGGAAAGGATTTTTCGTCTTCGTTAACAAACCCTCAAATCCAGAAGGGGGATATCGAGGGTCGAGAAAAATATTATCGTCCATGGTGTTGGTAGGATCAAGGCTCTAGAGACAGTTGAAGGTATGTGATGGGCCGTGCATTCAGGAGGTCTCTTACATAATACGCTGAGTACTTGTCCTTCATCGCGTATCAGTTTCACTCACTATCACCAGTGATAATGGCAAACAAATTACAACAGATACGTATCTCCCTGTCTCAGCGTTTGAAGAACGGAGAACATCATGACGAAACGATACTTGCGGACCTAGATGAGCTCTGGTCTTTGACTCAGTCTAGAAAGCCGTCGCCTCCTTATTTTGAAATTCTCAAACCTTTATTCGATTTAACATTGGAACATAAGCTAGCCGGGGCTCAGCTATCCCTCGCAAAAATCTTAGTCGGATTACTTAAAGGGATGGTTTCACCCTTAGCCACGAATTCCATGAGCCCCGTGTTCACCACAACTGAAATTCTACCCCGGAGTCCTCCCGATGTTGCCCCCTTAGTTCACGGACCGAACAATACCTCTTCTGCTTCCCCAGCTGGTCCAAGGCACAGTATATTAGCACATTCTGGACAGATAAACCCCAATCTTACATCAAATCACGAATATAATCTGGGCAATAAACCTCCACGCACACAATCCGTTAGTTCAGCCCCAATATCGGGAGGCTTGAAACGCGGAAGGGCAATTTATGAGGACAATCTACCAGATTGTATGGAAATTTTTCGATGGAGGAGCCAGGAAAATTTCCAACGCTGGCCGGGAAGCTACGAATCTTGGTTGCTACTACTCGATTTTGCCGCTGTGGGGATATATATCATCGATTCTTTAAAGCATGACCTCATTCTATATCTCGTCCACATACCAAACCGACACGAACACACCGGTATTCATTCCACGGCTGCGAGAGAGGCTCAAGCGGCAGGTATTTCTACTCACTCACTTTCAGACGCTCTATCAAAAAGACACTCTCGAGTATACCCAGTGGAATACTTGGAAAAATACCTCGAGTCAGCCTCTTGCTTCCAAAAGTCCATAGACGGCACAATCTGGTGCCACAGTGCGCACGGCATTGACAATACATCAAAGCAAGCCCATGAAGCAGTTCATGGGATTTCGGTGCCATGGACGCTCGAAGAATCTCAAATGGCTTTCCAAGCTTTGATCAGGCCACCTAGAGATTATAAAGTCTTTGAATCCAGCCCAGAGAAAGAGGTGTATCGGCTCTGGTGGACTATGGCTTGTTTCGCTGCTGCCGGTGTTTACACTTTTGGCGAATTGCGAAAGGAATTTGAGTTGTATTTCGATGAAAATGTGGTGGTTCGGGATGCGATGAGAGAACATCTTCACATTGTAATCTTAGAAAGCCTCGAAAGTGGTGAAACTAGAGTCCAAGCCTTGAGACCCCGTTTAGAGGCCTCGAACCAAGGGATGTACTTTCCGCCACATCTGCTCGAGCAAGTTTTCGAACGTTGGGGTTGTTTAGTACGAGGCTACAACATGGTATACTACCACGACGCTGGTGCATGCGTCCTAAACAAATAACGTCCCCAAGACATCCTGTATGGATATTTCGTACCTAGCTTTCTTAGTTACATCACGAAAGAATTTTTTCCTTCTCCATCAAGAGCCTCGACCGCATTGAGAGAATTGGAAGTGTGGGGTGACAGAAGTTCGGTTCAATACGATGACCTCAGCGGGCGGGCCGACATGGGCGGTGTAACGCGCACATCGCGCACGGTAACGCAGGCAACACAATATGGAGGAGCGCTAGTTATTGAAGCACGGACTGCGGCCTAATAATATGGCCAATGAATTAGAGTGGCCGGCGGTTAGATACTGGTCTTTGATTTGCCCTAGTTAAGCTGAGCCTATGATTCCGAGTCAAATCTTCCATGCGATCGATACCTATTGTGCCAGTCTTTGATTGAGCATGTAAGCGAATTGGCATTGCCAAGATGATTGATGTCGGGGGCGTTTTCGTTTTCCCAGTGTGGAGAATTTCAGCCGCGCTCTACGCCCAGTGACATCAAACAGTCTCAGACTGATGCACATTATATAACATTATGACAGACATCCAAGCAAGAACCAAGACTGAGGACGTGCGGAAACTAGCAGGCCATTCACCCAACCAATGGACATAATTCCAGGTAAACCTGGTATGCACACTGACTTCTTCGAGGTTGCATTGACCATGAATAGACCATTACAAGGGGTGAAGCAAGGCAATCATTTCCAGGGAAGACATGGCGTAATTTAATGGACTCAGAGCAGAAGAGGTTCTTAGACAAAATCAACGAAGAACTGCGCAAAAAAGAGATACCAGAGGTTACCACACACTCCCCAGTGGCGTATGTCTAGTCAGTATACGGATAATATGCACTAGAATGTTGATAGGCTTGCAGGAATTACAAACCAGGCTACATCAAGTCGTAGAATGTCCGTGTCCATCGAACGTATAACTCGGGATCCGCTTCCTAGTGACCCACACCCTAGTGACACGGCTCACCATGACTCACCTTTTGACCCTGTCAAGGAGGCGGCTCGAGCACAGCAACGTGATCAAAACTAACAAGGGGGGCTTTGCGAAGACGTGCAGTGTAGAGGCGGAAGGCAATGGCGTGTTCTTTGAACCCTGAGGTGTGCGTACCTATTAAGGAGATAGGCGTAACCAATGCATACCTCCCCTCCGTGGCTTGCCTGTTTTGTCGAGGTTATTTAAGATCCTTGTTATTCACTCCATCAATCCGCCACGATCTATGCCTCCGCAGGCCACTACTGTAGATATAGATTTTGTATGGATTAGATCGTCGGGGTTGGATTTCTCGATTGTAGAAACATGGACATAGTACTGATTGTCGTAACACCTTACCGAATGGAATTTTTGGATATGCAGTTCCATGGTAGCATACGTAAGAGCTGGTACCGTTCTGGCGGTGGAAAGGGGTTTGAAAGAAGGCAAATTATGCAAGCTCTTGCAGGAAGGCCACCGGTGAAGGCATGCATGATATAAGCGGTAGCAACCTAGTCAGCTCACTCACCGACCAAACGCCGTCAGGAGGTAAATGGGTAAATTCAAAAAGAAAACTCTGAAAGCTCAGGTAGGTCTATTCACATGCTAATGAAGAGGCTAGATGAAGGCAAATAGTGCTCACAGATGTAGCCACATACTTCCACTGTACCCCCATTCGATAATAGGTGACAGTGTAAGCACTTGTGCGCCACTTAAAAGCCGGTGAGCGGGACGGTGCGTCGGACTGGGCTCCTTCGTATGAGCGACACTGCCTTTAGTAAAAACGCATGCCCGCAGCCACCCCGTATCCAGTGCATTCCCGCCGTATTTAGCAGACAGATAGCCCTTCAACCTTACCTTCTAATTGCTAGTGAATGCACTGAAAAATATCGTTGACGATGGTGCATCAGAAGAAGTTAAGGAAGCCACAAATGTTGATGTGATAAATTGCCATGAACAGACTGTCTTCGCTCTAATCAGCCTTCCTGGAACTCAGAGAGAAGAACTAAATGACATATATGGGTATCCCATAGTTTTGGTGGAGAAGTGTAGTATGGTAGTATCAGGCCTGTTCATAACTTCTATCAGATGTTGCCTCGGCCTGAAACAAGGTGAGCGGTTCATCCTTCACGAATATTTCAAGGGCGAAAACTTCGCCAGGTAAGGGAAATAACCGCCAATGCTTTAAGGAGCACTACTAATATCCAAATAGGATCTTTTATGATGAACTCTACACTAACGGTCAACTTCAATCTCGACGATTACGGCCAAACATAGAGCGCCCGACCCAGGACGGAACATCTCAAAAAACTTCGATACCACTATCCTGGGAGCCTGTTCACCAAAATGCCTTCAGGGAAGTCAGAGAAGCCAGCCAGCAACCGGGATATAACAACGCGGAGTCGCAGGGTCCGAAGCGAGCAAAGACAACAAATACCGGGACTACATCGCAATGGGAAAAACACCATTGTTCTACGAATCACGCATGAAAGAATGGCCTCAATCAACCCAATCTTCTATGTATCATCGTATCACCGTCAGTCTAGCTTTAATTCATTGGTAGTGAGCCCAAATCTGGGGTGCCCCCTTTGATTCACTCCAATGCTGCTAGGAAGCTATTCCGTAGCCAGAACAGATAATGTGTAATGGAGTATCCTATCCAGCTACTCTTTGAGCAATCTGAATAGGTGGCGGCAAATTTGGCGATGAAGAACTAATTACTGGCGAATGAGGAGGAGCGTTGCAATCTGGTACAAGACCAGCACTTAATTTTTAGAAGAAATTATGGGAGGAAATGCATTTTGTTCTGAAACAGGCAGGGAGGCATCCCATGCGCACACCAGCGTAGCACGAAAGCGATTGCTCATGTCACTTCTGCTCCCCCTCAAGTAGCTTGCAATTAACAGTACTACTTACTGTACTTTCAATGCTTTAGTAGATTTGCGATTTCGGGGACAAGTCTCTTTGTCTTGCAACATGAGGTGTTATGTGCCTCATCAAATGCACCTCCACTACGCCTCGAACGCACGAAGCAACTAGTCTAATGCGTTCTTAAGCCGGGATCCATCTGCCACCTGCGCATGCATCTAAAGTCCCCATCTCCCTTATTTAACTCTGCTCTCTTTCAAACTTCCGCAGAATATTGAAATGACTAACACTAGCGAATCTGAACGGTCGAAAGCGGCACATATTCTGGCACGCAAAAGTGCGCAGGCTTCAAAATGAACTTCTGCAAGTTGAAGATCCAGAAAAACCGAAGTGGGGGCAGCCTAAAGAAGCCAAAGCCATCATTGAAAACTTGCAAGAGTTAGCCAAAGATGAGCATAACAATACACTTGTCCGAGGAAACCTAGACAGGTTGCTCGCATGGCCAGACGAAGCGCTCTCCGATCCCAAACTCTTTTATGGGAGCAAATTTGGTTTTGAGGAATTCAATAGAAATGAAGACTGGTTCGATGTCATGGGTTTCACCAAACATGAGTTGCAGTACACCTTCTCGAACGGATGGGACAAGAAAGCGATAACGGCTACTATCCTGATTCCCAATACCATCGAGCCTGGAGATAGAGTCCCGATGTTGTTGTACTTCCATGGCGGGGGATTTGTAAATATTACCTCCGAACAGCCTTGTGCTAGTTGCGCTGACAAGATGCAGTGCACTGGTACAGGTAGCCATATACCATGGCTACCACAGGCCAACCTCGAATATGCTAGAAAACACAAGGCGATTGTCTGGGCAATAGACTATCCGTTGTTGGGAAATCTCAAAGACATTGACGACGCATGCAGCGATCTTTTACGATTCATCAAGGAGGACGGCTGTTTTGAGGAAGACGAGAAACGCTGGACGAACTGGCTCAAGGGAAAAATCGAGATAGCTGGTGTAGCTCTTGATATGGACCGTATTCTTGCCGACGGTGACAGTGCTGGTGGACACGCACTGATAATCACTTTGTTCCGCAATTTCGAAAACGAAACCGCGGCAAATATCAATATCAGAGTCGCGCTACTCCGTTATCCAATGATCACGCACTATGAAAGAACAATGCCTGAGGGTATTGAAACCCTCACGTATATGGGGAAAAGATTCTCCAAGCATTCTGTGCTCCAGCAGGCTGAAGCCATCGTCAGGGAGATTCAATTCCTGGAGAATATGGGGCTTTACCCCACGGAAACGAAGGGATATGCGCCACAGCGTATGTCGGGCGCGTTTCTACTATCTAGTACAGGGCTGTGGAAAGCAGTATTTCAGCGAGTGCACGGCTGCGTACTTGGTCAAAACAATGACCCAACCGACGTTAGCTCCATGGATTGTATAGAACGAGCCAAAATGTGTCGTGGAAAAGTTGACCTCAAGACTGACATGTACATATTGCATGCCCATGATGACACTCACTGTCGATACGAAGATACCGAAAGGTTCAAGGATATTATGATGGAGGACTACCAATATAAGGACGGAGAAACAATCCATCTAGAGAAAGTGACGGAAATATCAGTCAACAAAATGACCGAGGGAAAAACAACAGTGGGTCATGCATTCGATAATTACTTAAGTCTAGAGGAGCCGTTGTGGAAAAAAGCACATGGATGGATCACGGCACGATGGCTAGATTAGTATTCATAGCATCACATATTTCAAATGCAAACGCTTCGCAACTCAACGACCGGCCCCTCAGATATTCACTTTTAGCAATCACTCTAGTGGCCCCACTCCAGGTAATCCTCGCCTCAATTGACAGCCCGAAGGCTTGAATTATCCACTCAGAGCTAGATCTTGTTTTACGGCGCCAGAGTAATCGTGACTGTACTGCCGAGATACAGCTGTTGCAATAGTAAAACCCTTTCTGGAAAGAGAATTATAGTTATTTCTATGCAGATTTCGCTAAGATGCACTTGCGTACAAGCCTGTGCGATGGAAAGCGGCTTCAAGCGTTGAAACTTCAAACCGAAAACAACGTGCGAAGAGGAATTGAGAAGTGGATGAAATTTCTCAACAATCTTTAAAAGGCCATGTCGACAAGGCGTTGCAACGGCACATAAGCAAGTAGATATCCCACAAAATCAAGTATGCTATTGTCTTGAAGGGATAGGGATACAATTGATGCGTGTCTAGAATGATCCTACGGTGTTATACACGTTTGAGAACCTCTAGGATATTGTCGAGAGCAATTTAATATTGCTTCCAGTCAATTGTACTAGTCGCATAGTAGATACGTGGCTTGAGGAGCTAGACTTGTTGGTTTATGACGGAAGAGCCCCATCATGGTGCCTTTGTCATGAACGCAATGTGTTTTCCCCGCTTCAAGGAGACCAATGAGTGAGTGTTTTTCACCTGCCTCTGAAATATCTACCGAAAGTTCCGTAGACGAGTGCACAGAAATAGCAAAAGTGAGTATTCTACATTGTCTCCAAACAGAGTGGATAAAGATACTCATCAGCATTATCCCTAGCGTTGTAAAAGGACTACGAACAAAAATAGTTTCCAAGGTGACCTCCAAGTTTACAATTTCCGCTTCGTCTCATTTAACTCCTGCCTCAATTTCCAAATTTCCAGATCCCTCTTGTTTAGCTCCATGGCTTGTTTTTCTACAATACACTCCAAAGCGGGGCTGTCTTCAATTTCAGTACAGGGGGAATCATTTTCGGATTGGTTGGTTGGCTGTGATTGAAATTCACCCCGGCCATCAAAACTGGGTATTTTGATCTTGAGAGGAGGCTGAACTACCTCGGTTGCCCATTCCATAATACGGGCATGTGCGTTATGTGAGCTACATTCTGTTAGGTGTGTTTCGAAAACTGGATATGGGAGAGTACCCTGACTGAAATCTTTGTGTGGGATTGTGGCTCGTGGGAGAAAGATCTAGTGGGATTGTTTGAGGTGGGCGAGTTTGCCCCCAAAGGAGGCTGATTCGAGTGGCATTCCATAGCTACATAGGTATCTAAAACACCCTTTTACTTGTTCGATGGGAAGTTAGGGCAAAGCGTAATATATATCTTTACCGCCATGACCTCCGCACGGTGTGACAATATGCAGTGACTCCCGCATATACCCTTCGTATGCTGCAATGTCCCTAGCAAATAATATCAGTGGCAGTTTAGCGCTGCAATGATAGGCGGATATAATTGTTGATAGAACAAGAAAATTTGTTTCTCAAATGAGAATACAAGAATAGACTGAAATTCCTCTGAGGTCCTGAGCCCTGGCGGAGTTGGGCCGCTGCCCACAACTATTCAATGCGCTCCCAGACTTTACCTTCGGCTAACGGTCCATGAGTGAGGGTATCACAGTGGTTAGGCCATGGCGTATTGGGCCGTTGACCAAAAGCAAAGTCTTGCAGCGCATAAGATAACAAGCCATCTTATAGTCTAGGTAACAAAGAGATGCTTTGGAATTGAGTTTGCAGCATAGCCCTGTGCATAAGTGGAGACACGCATGAACCTTTGTAACAAGGCAAGGCTTGCGATCTGTGCTTTTGGCTGTTGAGCGAAATGAACGACGCCACATGCACACAGAGAATCTTTATCCCAACCGATTAGCTTGCCCCCTAAATGGCCTGTGTGATCTTTAGGGGCGTAGTCGAAATATGGCGAAGACACCAATGCCACGCATAACCTCCCTAGTCACCTATGGCCAAAATTAGAACCTATGAAGCAGCAGATGTTGAATTTACTTCGACTAGAAGGTACCAAAGATAACCAAGAATGGCGATTAGACTATTGTGGCATCGTATGAAGAAGAGGTGAGAGGTATCGAATTAGTATTGCTGTTCCCACACCTACAGCTCATATAGGACATTGACAAAATTGGCGTACGTTAAGAAAACGAATGACCAATGCGGAAAGACCGTTTGCATTGTTTTCTTGTAGTCCACATTATTATTCGCATGGAGTTCGGTGCGATGCAGACATAGAGTACAAGCGTTCAGCTTCACATTTGATCTCGATTTGTACTTCACCAAAACTAAAACCCTCGATGTGGCAGAGAAATGAGAGTGGTTGGATAGAACATTGTACCCCATCTTCTGCCAGAGTCTGCCTTTGCTTAGTAGGCCAATTAAAATATGCGGCAGAGTCACTGAGCCGCTGCAGGGTTTATTCAGCCCGGGTGAAGATAAGGCGCTGACTGGCGATCCGTCCTGTCATCCTCCACCTTGCTCCTAATTTGAGGGTGGCCTCAACCATGAGGAAGGATGTTCAGGGCTTACACGTACTTCGCACCCCGAAGGATAGGCAGCCGTACAAAAGGCCAAGGGCAAGGGCGCACAGTGTGTACTAGCATTGACACATAATGCCCTCGAGGACGCTGTTTGCATGACCCTCCTTCAGCTTTTTATTGCGAGATCTATGATTCGAGCTTGAGATCCAACCATATCCAGGAGGGGTACCAGCACCCACGGCGGCAGCACTAAGCCAATGCTAGCGCTAATCATACTTTTTGGTGCCACTGCTAAACATCTTACAAGGGCGGAAGATACACATTTGCTTGATATGCTAAGTGCTCTGCAGCGCACATCTAATGATCGTCGTTCTCAGACAAGGAATTGGAGTGGGCCACCGACAGATGGCAAAGGAGCTAGTAAAACAACAAAGGCGGTGGCTGTCGGAACCAAGCTCTACGATAGTGCCATCGAGAAGACGACGACTATCAGGAAGCAGTCCCACAGGTATTAGGTCAGAGATACCTCTCATTATCGTACGAAGATAGCAGCGACACGCCTAGTTTCGGACAAGTCGTCAACGAACACAAAGGCCTTGCACACTTGTCGCAGGATACAAACCAGGCTAGCAGAATGTGGCGTTTTTGGCACCGCGACTGGGAAATATGGTTATTCCCCCGAATCCAGGGACTGCATCTGCACATCTCGCTTAATTTGCAAGCAGTTCAATATTGTCTCAACGACCTACTCCCCGGCCAATGGCTCCGAGAACATGAACATCGTAAGCCTCCCAGGCCACCAAACTCGCTTCTAATATATCGCTGATGTCATTCGGTACGAGGACGCGCCGAGCGAGCAAAGCAATTTTCCCCAAAACAAGGTGGAGTGGAGATTGTATGTGGCCCTGCGAGTGAAGTTTTTCTTTCGATCCATGACATTCTCGAACGTCGACTTAGTGATATATGCATACTATGTATGCTATGGCCATAACTCTGCCAGCATTCATAATCGACGCAAACAAATTGAAGTGCCGCTTGGAAGCATGTATGGTTTCTCCAAGGCTTGCTCGAGACGATTCTTCACGGAGACGAGCAATCCAAGTCGCATTTCAAAAGCTCTTGCAAAGGAGTAGCCATTAATGTCTGTAAAGACAGCATTCAAAGGTCTAAGCTGAGGTGTATAAGGAACTAGGACAGCCAGATAATGGGCTGAAAATGTAGGACGAGCTACGATCGTGAGGAGAATCGTGCTTCAGCATATGCACCAGGCCCCTTTTACAAGCCGAAGGGCATCCACGATCCCGCTGCATGTGTTGAGGCTATCTGTCATTAGCGTATCTAACTAGCAGAGGGGCCCACGGCTGCCGCACCCGCAACCCAGTGCGATGATTAGCTAGGCAAGGCATGCCCACCACGAAAAGCACGAGGCCAGCATCGGCATCCTGAACGGGCGCAATTCGGTCGATGGCCGAGTTGGCGAAACGTGCCTTCTTGTTGAGGTCGCTCTTGGAGTCCTCGCTGAGCTTGGCCTCTATGAAGCCCCTCCATGTGGTTGTAGCGTTGATGGCGTTCTCGCAGGCAATGACAGCGAGCGGGTAGTCCTGGAAGATGCATGAAAGTGAATGGCAGCATCAAGGATAAAAACATTGACACTGATTCCGCTACCCACGCCGTAGGCGCCCCTATTCGGATTGCATATTTCCCACATTAAAGCCGGTATAATCACAATACCCTTTGCATCCATCTCAATCGTCAGAAGACATAACTGATCCCTTACGAGATCCCATAAGAGCTGATGTGGTTGCTGATGTTCCGGCGGCGGCGGTGGTGGTGGTGGTGATGGTGGTGGTAGTTGGGGTCGCCTCTCTATCCTGTGTGGCAAATTATTCACTGAGCTTTTTAGAGGTTCAAATATGCGTTCTTACATCGTCGATCTTTGTCTTACGCTGAATTTGTTAATCACTATACCGTGCTGAGAATAGTGGAAGCCCAATTAAGGAAGGCGAATGCTGCTGCTGAGGCGGCAGCAGCCGCTGAGGCCAAGGCAAGGAACGAGACACGGCCATATGATCCAGTCGGAGACGTATGATCAGAGGGCGGGATCATATCGGAAGCATGTATTAGGAACTACACTTGAGCTAGTCTGGTAATGTGAATACGACTTCCAGCACTCCACAATTGAAATTGTAAACCTTATTGTCCTCATAGCCCTCTTTACCCGTACGATCTACGCAATTCAGGGGACTCTCTACGGTTACTAGGCAGCTCCAGAAGAATGTTCTTGCCGATCTCCGCCTTTAACATTGGGTCGTTGACAAAAATAGGAATAATCTAGCGTAGCGAAGGTATTCCTGTAATTGGAAAGTCCATTGGAGGCTGGTAGGAACTTGTCCCATTGGTACTAATACCATCTCCCTGCCGTGTGCGAATATGAGCCGGCGGTATCCAGAGCTGGAGAGCATCAAGTCTTTGACAGCTGCCTCTTCACTCTACTTGGTCTGATGCTTGACGCCACTGGAGTCCACAAAGCTAGGAGACGAGTCGTTCTGTCCGAGTGCTCTGAAATTCCTCGTAGGAACTGTCCGGATCGGCACCGACACGACCAAAAGCGATCGTACTCCAAATCGCTGCGTCTATACATTGGCACGCAATTTCAATGACTTGTCGCTGATCTTCCGCCAGATCCGCGGTAGCTGCTAGTGAGTTCTGCTGAGACAACGGTTTGAAGGCATGTATCGCAATCCTCAAGTATGGTCGTAGAATCATGTAGAGTCCTCCGTAGTATTTAGTGCGTAGCCGGGCGATGTTGAGATCTGTCGCAGGGGGATCGTCGTCATTCCATGCCAAGTCCAGCGGTAACAACTTTCTCCAACTTTCCAGCACATCCACATGGCATCTTGCATATTTGACAACCTCTCTGAGATTACTTGCATCGAAGCTCTTGCGACTGCCTAAGCTGTGTTAACATGGCACGCAGAACTAACCTATTAATACTTACTACTACCGTACAAAGCATTATGCGACTCATTAAGAATCACTCTTCTATCTTCTTCCAAGGAGCGTGGGCGGTAGATTATGATCATAAGCACGTCAAGACCCTCGTTCCGGATATGGCAACCGTCAATAACAGTTATGATCGCGACGCGACAACTCATGAGGGTTTTAGTTTTGGTGAAGTACAAATCGAGATCAAATGTGAAGCTGAACGGTTGTACTCTATGTCTGCATCGCACCGAACTCCATGCGAATAATAATGTGGACTACAAGAAAACAATGCAAACGGTCTTTCCAATGAATTAAAGCTAGACTGACGGTGATAAGATGGTACATAGAAGATTGGGTTGATTGAGGCCATTCTTTCATGCGTGATTCGTAGAACAATGGTGTTTTGCCCATTGCGATGTAGTCCCGGTATTTGTTGTCTTTGCTCGCTTCGGACCCTGCGACTCCGCGTTGTTATATCCCGGTTGCTGGCTGGCTTCTCTGACTTCCCTGAAGGCATTTTGGTGAACAGGCTCCCAGGATAGTGGTATCGAAGTTTTTTGAGATGTTCCGTCCTGGGTCGGGCGCTCTATGTTTGGCCGTAATCGTCGAGATTGAAGTTGACCGTTAGTGTAGAGTTCATCATAAAAGATCCTATTTGGATATTAGTAGTGCTCCTTAAAGCATTGGCGGTTATTTCCCTTACCTGGCGAAGTTTTCGCCCTTGAAATATTCGTGAAGGATGAACCGCTCACCTTGTTTCAGGCCGAGGCAACATCTGATAGAAGTTATGAACAGGCCTGATACTACCATACTACACTTCTCCACCAAAACTATGGGATACCCATATATGTCATTTAGTCCTTCTCTCCGAGTTCCAGGAAGGTTGATTAGAGCGAAGACAGTTTGTTCGTGACAATTTATCACATCAACATTTGTAGCTTCCTTAACTTCTTCTAATGCACCATCGTCAACGATACTTTTCAGAGCATTCACTAGCGTAGATGAGTAATTTGACAACTCTACTGGCACGAGTAGCTCAAATCCTTTATGAGAGAATTGTAGGACGTCCACGGGCAAAGCTTGAAGTGAAGGTGCTAATACGTTGGGGGTCTGAAAAATCGATATGGGTGTCGGGGAAGGCCGATAGATAGGTGGATTGGCTTCTTCAAAGCCGATTCCTGTTTCGTTGAGATTGGTGCGTTGACGTGAAGGATTGACGGGCGGCATAAAGCCACCAAGGCGATCTATATCGCTCAGACTGGAATCGAACTGAGAGGCAACATCTCTATACTCTTTATAAAGATTTTCACGAACCTTGAAAATCTCTGGTGAAATCCCATTCTTCGCAAAGTGTTGATCTAGCGGCTGTTCCATGTAAGGCTCGAGAGTCATACCGGGCAATGCAACAAATGAAGGCAAATTTGGCATGGATGTTGAGGAAGTGTACAAAGGGCCGTAAGATAAGTGGTCGGGTTCCTGAGACGCTGGCGGATGGATTGTCTGGCCGAGAGGGCTGAGTTGATATAAAGGCTGGAGAAAGGTTATGGAGTTGGATGACTCCCATGGCATAGGGCCAACTTGACCGTTTAGGCAATTAGTGTCACGATAGAATTTACCTTTACTGGGTACAAGGTCCTCGAGCTGTTCGCCGATGTGACAGGCTGGTGTAGAGGCATTCTGAGGCGAATCGTCTTGGGGTTTACTTAGCCAGGTGACCTCGATGAGCTGTTCATAACTTTTTAAAGCATCGAATAGAGCGTTCAAATTGTCGGCCTCTCGTTGTGAGTAGCCACAAGGAATCTTTTTATGTTCCAGGAAAACAGACCCTGCAATCCATTTAAGGACGACTATGGGAACAACTTGATAGTTAGGGTCGTCAATTCCAGCAACCCAAGTCAAGATTTTTGCTAGGGGGGATTTGCATAGCTCGTCTGGTACTGTGCATCGTTGCCATACACATGCTAGCAATGCCTTCGCGATTGTTTGAGCCAGACCCGGACACAGTGCATGCACCCAACTATGAATATGCCCCTCAATTGCAGCCTTGCATGTCTCAATAGCGAGCGCTGGGGTTTGGTGAATGGACTGATAGAAGAAGCTTCCCTCTTCCTTCGTTAGCGCCGTAGCACCTGTCGTAGGCGTGAGGCCATTCTAAGCGTGTCAGTATGTAAACCCTGTGGAATCGATGGCACGCACGTGGTGGCTGGGGGGGCTTTGCGCAATAGCGCTGGTCCGCTTCTGGTTGCATGGTATTTCGTCCCTAGATTCGATATCTAGCTTGAAAAGGTCTGCTTCTCTGTTTTCATTTACCCATGCTCTCGCTTGCTTTCTTACTAGGGTGTTTTTCGCTGGGTCATACTCGTCCACAAACTTGAAATTAGGCTTGAGATCAGGACTGGGTGCCACTCGAAATGCCGGCCGTATCTTCGTAGGCATCTTAACTTTCTGCAGGGGTTGTGTTGGCATGGCATAGGATGGCTTGTGAGGCGGCCAAAGAACCACGCGATCGGGTGACGAAAATGCGGCTTGCAGCAAACAACCGGTGAGACCAAGAGGGCAGTAAGGCAAATTTTGGAGGACGTTTCACTCTCAGCCTTGATGGGGTGCCTGCGTGATATATTATGAATCTGGCCCATATAATTGTCAACCCATGTCACATTCTCACTCACGGGGAGATACGAACAGTTCAAAAAAGGAACGTCGTGGACACTCTACGGGTGGTCTCAATTGGTCCTTGGTGGTGGATCTGGTGGGAACACATGGATGTGGGTACGGAACAGTGCTCAAAGTCGGTTGGCGCTGAGGGCCAACTCAACACGGCCCATCTCAAGCGACCTTGCCGCCCGGCCGACCTAGATGGAAATTACTCTACGAGTGGCTGCGTGCATGATTTCCTGGCACGGGAAGCGTGGCAGCTGCTCAGTTTGATCGAGGCTCAGAGGAAAGACCTCGGAGCTACATCCCAGATCATCACCCGAAGCGAGCGCTACCCCTAGCTGCGTCTTCGTCATGACTCTGGTGATGATGGGGTCGTTCGCATGTGTTAGGGTGCGAGTGATCGATCGATCGCTGATCGGCCAGCCACATTGGTTAAATCTCGTGTTCATTCCAATATCAAGAAAGTAAGATCACCCGAAATTTATCTACAACAGAGCACACCAGTGTGGGGTGAAAAAGGATCATCAGTTTCGCAAAAGCCCCTGAACTTGGAAACGTGAGAACGATGTTTTCCACTAATCATAACAAATACGAAGGCACGAGGAACACGCCTAGCTCATATGAATTGTCTAGCTTGACTGGCTTGTCGATCGGAGTGGGAGGGAACTTGACGTGTAGCCCATCCGGCCCACTCAACTACGGTTGGCGTCCTGATCCTACTTTTTGATTATTGATAATTGTTCCTGTATCGGAAGCGTACTTCTTTGGTATCTCCATGTCGCCACGACGAGGGAGGTTCTGCACGGGTCGGGCAGGTGATATGCTGGCAGGACTTGCTGAGTAACTGTAAAATCTCTTAGCTGGGAAGGCAAAACGCAGGCTCTTGCAGGAAAGCAAAAACCGGTGAAAGGCGATGAATCAAAGGACTTTCGGCCTAGCTAGGATACGTGTATGATATGCCATGAACGGCAGCCTTTTGATTGCCACCTCTGCTTCCAGGGTCTCGTGAATACAGTATGAATAATTTGGAACAAACCGCGACTACTTACTCCTAGTAAAAGGCAAAGTGGAGCACAAAGCAATATTGCTTGAGATTAGACGCTAGCTAGCTCATAGCACTCATGCACAATTTGGCAGTCTCAGCCAGCAACTAGGGGCAAACAGTAAGCGAAAAAGCCGAATTGGGTTGATGGACACCTACATCACCATTTGCAAGGTCTTTCTTCGATGCGTTCCGTATCTTCGTAGCGAGTTTGGTTCTATCTGCAGCCACCTGTTGTGTTGAGGACCAATCGAGGTTGCCTGCGGCGAACCGCAGCGGCTGGTAGTTGTCAAGGCGCGCTAGTACGATTTAAGGCCAATATTTGGACATGTCCAAAAACGTCTCTGCATTAGTGATAGCGTAACTATGCATGCTCGAAGAACGCCACCATTCGCATGCAGATCTCATAACCACGAGAGCGAAATTCAAGCCGCCTCAAGGATTATTTTCCATATTCGTGTTGAAGCCACCCCCCACAGCACTTAGCCTTTCCTTCCCAGGTCATCCATGTGTTCACTTCCAAGGGCGAGCTGATGATCATGAATTTGGCAGCGGGGAAGCGGCTGTGACGCAACGCTCTCATGGCTGAAGCTATTTCGCCTGCCTTTGTCATGGCCCCTGGGAATTACATCTGTATCCGCATGTGCCTATCGTCTTCGCGGCGACCTAGTGGATGTTGACGCCGCGAACGGGCTGAGGATGGGACGGCTGATATCCAAGATATATCATCCACGCTTCCTACGGGGCTGAGAAGTCCTCTAGTTCATTGCCTTACCGCCCTTCCAGTCCTTCACCGGTTGCCTTCTTGCAAGACCCGTCCATCGCAGAATGACTCAAGCTTCTGCACCTACCTGCAAGGCGGACGTATCCAGCGTCTCCTTACTTACAGAGACAACTAGCGCCCGCCAAACGGAGAAGACGAGGAAGAGGGGATCTTCAGCTGTTTTAGATGGTTTCCATTGAGCTCCACATGGAGTACGAAAACCACACGCAAAGAAAGTTCCAATAACCCAGACGGCGTGGGTGTCGCATCCGATATACTTCCTTTGAAGCGCGATACCCCCCGCCCACCTAGTACGTTGCTCCCCCTGCCGTTTTGTGCGGAAAGCTAATGTAGCATAGAGGACTTCACATGCAAAGCGCCCAGCTGCCTAGAAGTACGCGAGGATCGAGACCTCATCAACCGGCATATGGAAATAAAGCATCCGGAGCTTCACGACAATAGTAGCAAAACCGGTACGTTTCTTTAAGGTCTACGTGATACTTAGCCCACGATAATTCACGAGAATAAGATCTAACTTGGCACAGTGATTTCGTCGAGACAGATTTGCCATTACCTTGGATGCGATAGATCCTTTTACGTACTCGAAAACCTCCAGCAACACCTCGCGAGGCACAAAACTATCAAGGACATATTTAAAACTACCAGTCCAACCTTTCAGGGAACACCGCCTACAGATGACAACTTCGTACCCTCCTAGACTGAAGCAACACTTACGCTCGAGTCTTTTATAGTTCTATGTAATCCTTTACGACGGCATCCACGATTACTACTGGTCACCCTCCCCGCCGCCTCGTAAGATCTCTTGTACCGCCCCCGTCCGTACCTTGACAGGTGGAGTACCAAACTCGAATTTCGGCGCTCCTGATTCTTTGCAGGAGTCTTGGAGTGTCAAAACCGCATCCGACTCGACACGAACAATCACTCCGTTTAGCTCATGAGTTACTCCTGCTCACCTCTACCGTACCCCCTTGCTGTTTCGTGTGGGAAGCTGATTTGGCACAGGGAGGTTTCCATAGAAGGCCATTCACGGATCGAGCCTTAATCCATTAGCATGTGGCAAAAGAAAATTCTGCTTCTGATAGAGCTCGCGGCAATACCGGTAGGAAATTTCAGGGTCTGCGCGATGGGTCGTGAAGATGACGAAAGTCTAACTTGACACAGACAACATATTGAGACGTAATTGTGATATCCGTAGATGCGGCCAATCCTATTTTCCCATTCGTCCGCAGAACTAACACAGCCGACAGTTTCTTCGAAGAAATGGGACTGTATGCCTCTTCTACGCAAACACTCGTTCGGGATACCCCATGGGATCAATTTCTTCAATATCCAACTCACAAAGAACGAGATTAAGCAGTCTTTCTACTGCGGATTTTGCAAAAAGATCTACCCTCAAACAGCAGTCGGAAACAAAACTTAGGACGTGCGGCATCAACATATTGCGCAGCATTTTGTCGATGGATTCAAGATCTGGCAATGGAGTCGCATTCGGCCCCAAGAAATAGTCATGCGAGACTGTTGTAAGTTATCGTAATCCCTACTTTATATACCTGCTGACCACTTTATTAGGTTGAACAACTCAGTTACCATCAGACGATACTATAACGACGCTAACGAGGACGTCAATAATTGAACTACCTCAAGGTTCTAAGGTCATTGTACGTACAAAAGACGGCAAGCAGACGGAGTTGTTAGTCTCTTGGGCAGACGAACGCAGGCCATTAGGTTTAAACCTTATTCCTATCTGCGTTGATTCACCAGCTTCCACGTAGCTCCATTGTTCGATTCTGTATACGACTATCGATCGTCTCTCATACTCAGTTTACATTCTCTCCTGTCATCAAGGCTTCAATTGCATGCACAATGTTGTGGGAACATTATTGTTCAAGCATTTCCCAATCAAATTATTCGTGCGTCTCATCAAGATTGAATATTCCTGCTGCCAGCGACAACTATCAGGGTGGCACTGTAAGTGAGCTAGAGTCGGACGACTTGTCAGTAATCACCTTTGTAAATAGCTCGCCTGGGCCGTTAGTGCAGAGTGTTTATTCAAGAGGATTTTTCAATCGTTTGTATCTTAGGGACAGAGACTTGTGCGGCTGATGTAGCAAAGGTGAAGTTGCCCATTGCCCGTAATAGACTTGCTAACGTTCCACTCCAACCGAAGTGCTGGCTCACTAGCCAACCTATGTTTCATTTTCATAAAACTTTGAGAGTTTGGTCTTAACTGAAAACACTTCTAGATTAGGTAAAGCGAGTGCTGGGGCTTACCTTCCCGTCTTCAGGCTGACGATTGCCGCGAGTGAGTCCGCAGGCTCTTCATGCGCCGCTATCACACCTCCACTGTGCAGCCCCTGGCTCACACCTTGCCGTAGCTTATGCCATAAATAAGCGACCCTGTTTGCTAATTATAGATCCTAGTCTATTTAGTATAGCAGCCGCATTAGGCGGCTGGCAATTATCCTTCCTAGATTACACGTTTCAATATTAGCACATGAGTAATAAACGTAGCGCTAGCCTTGAAGTTGAAACGGACGAGGGATCCGTCGTGCAGGTTGCAGGCAAAGAACCGTAGAAGGCAACCGGTGAAGGACGAAGGCGTCCCGCCCTAGATTGGGAGAGTGTATATATATTATGGCTACACGTTTTGCAGCATATATTTATCACTTCTGCGAACCCCTCTTTCTCTGTTCACTATATTTCTCAAGTGATGCTGCTATGCGACTGTCTACAGTCCCTTGCCTGGAAAAGCATTAATATGCTCTATTTCAAACATCTCGGACTGGATCGAATGGACGGACCGCTGCCGAATCAGCCTCTGTAACGCTGCGGGACGGTGCAGCAAATGATTCAGCGTCAGCAATAGTGCCTTCCGTGGCGGCCACAGGACTCTCATTTCCATCCTGCACAGCATTGACTTCACTATTGGTTAGTACATTTAGTCCCTTTCTCGATGCATGTCAACTAGACATGGTCTAGCTCCGCATTGCGATTTGCGGGTACCCGAACCCACCTACGTCCCTCTGCGGCTTCCGCGTCTGCACTTATGACTTGGGCGTGTTACGTTTGCGCTACTCAATGTAGACTTGTATATTTCTCAGAGCCAACTTTTCACTAGTCATTCTACTCGCTATTCATTTGCTGCACTGTTGGCTACTCATCTTTGATTAGTCTATTTTCCCTACGCAACTATGTGTGATTACACACAAATGAACTACAAGTGTTCTCATATCCGATATATTGTACGAGCCTGGTGCACAAAATATCAAGAAACTCATAAGAGATGCCCTGCAAATGTAGTAGTAATGTAAGAGAAACCATGTCCTGCTCATGTTAAAAACGTTGAACTTACATCTATAGAGAGTCTCGCCCTGGCGAGAATTGCGGTATGCCTTCAGAATATGCATCCTATTTTCAAGCATTCTAACCTCTACCAGGCGACTGTAAAGGATCCCGAAGCGAAGCATCTTATCAGTAGCGGCGTAAGAGTGATAGAATGATGCTCCTAGGCGCGCGTACTTTGGTGATTATGGTCACGGATTAATGTTTGGAATAATCGTGGAGTTTCCATCTCGACTCGTGGCTTTCAAGGTCAACAAGCGCGCATCATCTGGATTGGCGGTGTGGATGGGTGGCCCGAGCGTTGACTCAATAAATACGAGCTCCTTGGTAGTTATCGGCGAGAGGAGGCATATGCCCAGTGGAAGGGGAGTAGGTGCGGATAGTACCTAGTTATCTTTCCTTTCACTCCCTTTCCTTCCTCTTTCAGCCTAGCACGCATTAGTCCTAAAGAGTCTTAGCTCTAAGCTATACGTATATGGAGGAGCCGAACTCCTTCCCTTAGTTAGCTCTCTATCTACTATTCACTCTCTTTTTCAATCTATGAGTTATCACACCTCTTGAGGCGATCTTACGTGAAGTCTACCTTACAATTACGGATAGGTGTGTGCGCCTTTTTCATCACAATCGTTCCCCGCCTGAGCCTTAATTGACCTTTTGGCAGCTACAGGTGGGGTTTTGTTAGCAAGCTCAATACAGCCGCGAAAGGCTCAAATAACACCAAAGATGATTACCCAGGATGCTACTTCGACGTTCGCCCTCTTATGGGACTCAGATTACCTTAAGTTTGTGGGCTATAGCTGTCGACCCGCCGAGCTCTTGTCTACCCTCGAACGTTATCCCGGCCCGCCTGGTAGACTTACCAACATGATAAAGTCTCTGCAGGAGCAGGACTTGCAGGCGGAACGAGGTCTAATCATCGCTGTTCTTTCAATTGGGAACTATGCGAATGATATTGAGCGGACAGTGATAGAAGAGGCAATGGTAGCAAACTGGAAGAGCTACTTCCTTTTTAACGAGGACATGCTGATTGCCCCCAATGGCTTAACGCCTTCACAAGGAAATAAGGAGGAGTTGGGCAGAGCGACAGTTCGGGCCTTGCTCCGAAATGATCTCATTAGACAGGGTGAAACAGTTATCGACATTGGATCTGGGCATGGTATCATTGCGAGTGAGCTTGCTGCGAAGGGAATAGCCGTGGAAGCGATTGAGCCTGGCAGGTGGGATCCAATTGTATTTCCCGACACCAAAAAACTCACCGCACAAAGCTTCACGAGGAGTTTCCCAGATAAGAAGTTCTCCGTTGCTCTCCTTGCAGGCTTCAATCCTAATGGTATAAGCTGTGCTATCACTCAGCTTGCTGCAACGAGCGACATCGTCAGCCAAGTGTGTAAGTTGACTACTAGTAGGGCACTATTTCTCATTAGTTCTGTGGACCCGGGGCTCATTTCGCATACTTCTGAGGTCTACCTTTTGCCAAAACTAGAAAGCAAATTCTCGGAGGTCGAGTACTTGTCGGCTGACACGCTGGGTGAAGATTACAGCGTCGGTGGGCATTTGGGTCTCTTCAAGTGCTCTGGGCCAAAGAACAAATCAACCACAAAGCCTGTGCTGTAACTTAGAAAAAATCTAGCTTACGTACATCGATACTAGTTTCCTTTATTAATGTAGTTATGTTTGCAATCCTTTTCCATCAATTCACTCTGAGCAGTTTGAAGAATTGCCTTGAGGTCGAAGTATAAACGTAGATCAGGTTCCCTCCACCTCCCATTATGGGGAAATATTTCCTCCATAATCTATTCACATAAGGAGCTAACGACTTGTAGTAAGACGAGAATTTAGCCTCAATGGTCTTTAGGAAATCTCTCGTCAGAGATCAGGCCTTTCTTAAGCGCTGCTAGCTTTCCACTACTCTCGTAATTCCAACACTCAAATTCAGTTGCGCCGACATCTTTTCCAGGCCCGTCATAGTGAATGCATATCCAAAACAGCACCCAGAAAAATAATTCAAAATCGTGCATAAACGAGTGCTGTTCGTCGTCTAAGAGCACTCCAATTGCCATAAACGCCAGGGTGCCGGTCTTCCCACGTGCTCCCAAATCGAGACCACTCATATTTGGAATGGCGTAGAGTTGGTTCTACCCCAGTTTTCTGAATCAGGTGATGGTGAGACGTTGCGCAGAAGGGTACTTGAGTCGTTCAGGTCAGGCTCTCAAGCTCAAAGCTAGGTTGCAGCGCCCGCTCCGATAGCGTGTACATCCGATTTGGGGGAAATTCCGTCTCAAACCAGGCAGGCGGTTGGAGCTTTTCTCGAAAACGTTCTCTGCCATCTGCTAGAGGCTGTGGTCAAGGATAAGGCACATGAAAAGCGGGCCGAGGAGAAATTGCGAATGGAGTACGCTCAGTCAATTTGAGACCTCAAGGAGCGGGGATTGAGAGAGCTACGAATACAGAAACAGCGCAACGGCCTCAAACATGGCAACAGCTTCATCCACGGCAGCTTCGTCTACGGCGACCTCCTTATCCACGGCGACAGCTTTATTGACGGCAGCTTCAAACACCACAGCTTGCAGTACAGGATCAGGATACACGTTTATTGTTCGAGTATGAGGCTATGTCAGATGCGGAAACAGGACAAGAAAATCATCCAGATGCTGAGCGCTAACTCAATTCACAATGTGAAGACACGTGGTAAATGTAGTTAGTGCTTCCACCTGCATTTGAACAAAGGCATATTGGCTGGGTTCTTCACCTTGGTAATGCTTTCTAGGAGAGTAGCTGTTCCCAATAGAGAAGCAATGGTTGAGGCACCCTCGGCAACATTTGGTGGCATCATTAGACTAGCGTGCAAAGCCATGATGAGGTTATATCGTACACGTGAGGTGACAGAACCAATACTGCAGCAAAAATGTGAAAGGGTTGTTTGGAATGTAGGCGGACTTTCAGGGACTGATAGTATTTGCATTGTGAGGTCAGCTCATATCGACCCTAACTAATCCACTAGCTTCGGTTTGTACCATCCACTATGAAGCGTTCGATTGTTGCGCAGAGTAGCGAGTTAAAATCAAATTGTCTACATCTTGCTTCTCCAATGGATCTTTTAGTTGCAAATTGGAAGCCACAACACTGGCTTGACTCGATGATGATCCAGTGCCAGCATTGCCATTGACTTTTTCGTGATTGCCGCTCTGCGACACGGGGGCCGTGTTCGTATTTGAGGAGATTTGTTGATTGCTTGTCATGTTGTGTTTTGATGTGGAAGTAGTGATTCCCGTCGAAATGTAAGTGTGATGAAGATATTACTTCACTTTTTAAAGTAGTCTGGCACAGACATGGAACTTACTCAGTGAGAGAAACGAGCTTCAGTCGTGTTTAGTATGGGAGTAATTAGTACATAACCTTTATACCCAGTACGCCATGTTTAAATGAGACAACATGATACTCCGCAGGCGCAAAGCGCACTCAACGCCAATGGTTCCAAACTCATCCTGTAGAGATGAGCAGCAATGAGGCAGCTTGCAGGATGGGAAATATACCATATCCCAGTCCGATAAAGTTTACAGGGTAACGAGGACATGTCCATGCCCGAATATGAACGATCCCATAAGATAGTTATAACAGCGGTATGACATAACGCGATGGGATGCGATGCGAGACGAGGCGAGATAAGGTGATGCGAAGTGGGGTGGGTGAGGCAGTGCAGGCCGGACGCCACAGGGCAACCCCGCGTCCTCCATCTTGGGCACCAACGCCAACTTTTTTGCACAGCTTTCAACAACACATCGATCACAGCCTTAGTACTAGCGCACACTATATGTGCTAATATTGCAAACATAGACTCTACTACTCTTCTTATTCTTCACGGCGTTCACCGACTGACTACGGCCGCCATCTACCAGAAATCAATCGCAATATTTCCCGTTTTCCTATTTTCAGTTGAATATGATAAGAGACAGATCAGAAAAAGATGTATTTATGGAGGCAGCTAAGGCGATGGTAACTTCCTACTCCTAATTTCTAGATGTATTGTAACTAATATGACCCAAGGTCTGCGACAGGACCGATATCCAACTAGATCCTAGTGAGACGACGGGAGAGGAGACAGATTTTAAATCCGAAGGCTACCCAGCCGTATGCGGTGTTATCATCGACAAGCGTAGTGGAACTGGGTATGTCAGGGTAGCAGGGGGGGGAAGGAGCACAGTAACAGTTGCAACGAGTCAGGATGATCAGGATCCTAAAAGATTTACCTATGTGGATATATTTCAAAAGCAGACATGCATGCTGTACGGACAACCTACTGTTATATATATACGCCCCAATGCCTCTTCAAATACAGGATCAAGAACTGAGCCGTAGCATCTGGTAATTCGATACAAACTCGTTCGCTACAACTTTTGGGTACTACTAATTCATAAATGTCTTCTTCGTTATCGAATTCTTGAAGGAACGATGCAAGATCCTTTCGACGTAAGGAACACGTAGTTAGTTCATCTTAGAGCATTAGCAAAGCTACAATGCATGGCGTATAGTACGTACTTGTGCGATGGAAATGCTGAGGATGGGCGGGAGTATCTTGAGGAGCGTCACCTTGTGGGGAACCTTGGGGGTGAGGGTCATTTTGAGGAGAACATTGAGGATGAGGGTTATCGTGAGGAGAACGTTGAGGATGAGGGTCCTCTTGAGATGAACGTAGAGGGTCCTTTTGAAGTGAACATGGAGGGTCCTCTTGAGGAGCACCTCGAGGGTCCCCTTGAGAAGCAACTTGAGGTAGGAACTCCGAATACCGTTTAGTGGCTGTTATCAGCCCTTTTGGCTCTTCCACCTGTTTCCACCAAGATCCCAGCACATGGACATCATCGAGCCGGGAACCTAGTCTCGTTGGATAGATGACAGACAAAGCGACCACAATATAGAGAGTGTGAGAGTGTTCCCAGATCTCTTTCAGTTTGACTTGTGAACGCTTCTTGATGGCATTCCGCTCTAAGCTGGAATTATCTCGCATAAAACTGGTAAACCTCTGAATGATGTTACGCTGTATGTGTGATAAATCTCCATCTGATTTCATAAAAATCACTCTTAAACGCTCTGCCTCACGTTGCACGTCCTCCATCGGAGTAAATTTACTAGCCGGCATAGGAGATAGAAAGTTGAAGAGAGGTAATGTGAGAGAGGCGCGACGCAAGACGATGCGAGGTGGCGATGTAAGGCGGTGCGAGGTGAGGAGAGGCGATGTAAGACGATGCGCGGTGGGGAGGGGCGATGTAAGGCGGTGCGAGGTGAGGAGAGGCAACGCAAGGTGAGGAGAGGCAACGCAAGGTGAGGAGAGGCAACGCAAGGTGAGGTGAGGCGAGGCGAGGCGAGGTGAGGGCGAGGTGAAACAATGGCCAAGAAACGCCGGCGGAGTTTACACGCCACTCGATTATCTTGCTACTTTTGGCTGCCTACATGGAGGCCAACTTCACCTATCAGTCAAAAATATAATGGATTAGAGTAGGGTCTACAGTCCAAAATAGCCTCATAGTATATTCCGAGTAGGCTTCAATTGGTCCTCTAATCGGCGGCGGACACCCGTCTCTATGCAGCCGGTCCTCCTGGCATGTTTTTTGATCGGTGTCATCGCGTCACTGTCACCGCAGCTTGGCTGCATAAATGCACACCTCACATTCGTTCGTTCGACTCCTTAAGTAGTGAAGCCAATAGTTTCATAGTTCTATTCCTTCTGCGCTGCAGGACAATAATCCTACTTGCCCTCCGCACTCTTGCACTGGACGTACTAGGTTTTGTGGGCCGTAGGACTAGTTTTGCGGCTGGACAATTATTTCCGTTCCCTTTAGCTCTCTCGGAACGGACGTAAGATTATCCGACATGATGCTTGTTCCCGATAACCCCACCTTGAGCGAGGCTTCGTTCAAGTCCCGGGCCTTAACCCAAAATAGTTGGATTAACATTTTATTACGTGTATACGACAACACTAGCCACCAGGGATTTGGTAGCAGGAAGCTATTATGCCTGAGCATCTAGAGATACACCAGCTTAGCCAAACGATACAAGCCTCTATAAATGAACTTGCGGAATGGCTTGAAGCCAATGGATCCTTTGGTCCAGGGATTGGGGAGATTGAGATGTGCACCACTGCAAACTTGGTGACGCAGTGTAGTGAACTTGGTCGAAGACTGGGCGAGATTTTTAATCAGATCCGATCTAAACCAGATGTAGGAGACTGAATAAGGATTTTAATCATGAAAATCTAAACAGAGAATAGGAACCAAAGTACTGGGGCATATGTAAAACAGAACCTAAAGGGGGGGCCTGGATAAACAATGCTCGCGAACAGTTTCTTGTGCCTATCCGTAAAAGAGGGAGCTCGCCTCCTCGTATAATCTCCACCACCGGCAATGAAAAAGACTTTCTTCCTGGAATAGCTATATATTGCGCGGCTGGAGAATACGTGTATATTAGCGATGATGTTGAGTTCTTCTTCATACATTAAGGAGCTTCGAATGGTACCATCCCTCAAACGCAAACGATAGTAGGAACTAACAATGCATAGGGGTAGCCAAAATTCTCGAAGTCGGCGGAGTTCCCTGGATAACCCTCCTTGTCCAGAGAACAGGTGTATTCCAACAAACTGTCCCAAGGCAAACCCCAAGTGCCGTTGCGACCGCGCTCCATTGTTTCTCTATGCGTACATGGACCTGAGGAGATGGGGGTACCCGGAACGACATTCCCCAGGTGCACTACGCCTTTAGTAAGCATGTAAACTATTAATCAGCCCCAAAGACTTACTTTTTGGTTGTGGTCCCATCACCTGCGTACGAAATCTTATAGCCTTAGCTTTGTAAGCATCATAGGCCTCAGTTTCCAACTGTGCATATTTGATGACCAAATTCATTGCCTCAGATAATTCGGGTGACTTCAAGTCTTCCAAAATGTCGTTTGTGTTATTTCTTCCTAAAAGACGGGGGGTGGTTGCGAAAAGTAGCAGAAGGGGAGGGCGACTCGTAGCTTCGAGGTCATGTTGAAGCTTGATAAGTTTACTCCCAGTCCGAATAGCAGCCTGTATCTGATGCCTTGGGGAGTCGGGAAACCTTGTGGTGGCATAGGTTTTCGTGTTTCGCTTTCGCTTTAGGGGTGATGCCACATATTCTTCGGCTAGTTCTCGACATGCCATCAGGAAACGAAATCCTTTTCGAATGCTCTCCCATTTGTAGCCTTCGATGTCGGCAATGCGATAGTCGTGATCGGGTAGCTCTCCAATAGCTAAATCCGAATTACCGCCGCAAGAGATACAGAATTTTTGCAGAAGATCTAGTCGAAGTTTGACAATGCTCCGGAGAGAATTACCTTTGACTATAGTTGAGAGAGAAATATCGTTGGCCTTTTGCAAAAGTTTTGCATTGTTGGCTGAATTTGGGAGTGCAATATCGTTTGCCGTTTCTGAGAGTGCATCGTCGTTGGCGGTTGTGGAGAGTGCATTGTCGTTGGCTGTATTCGAGAGAGGAGTTTTGTTGACCGTCCCTGGAAGACGGACGTCGTTGGCCGCTTCCGAGAGAGTAATGGCTTCCTGCACTATATTGAAAAGATTTTTTAGCTCTATCTCTTTGGCTAGATCTTGCAGTGGCGTGTGAATGAGCACTGTGACTGCTTCGGTGATTTTGAGCATATTGAAGGAGCGAGATATGGGAGGGGAAGGGCGATTCAACTCCCGGAAATGGTGTCTCTCCTGATGCATGGGCCGCTGGGCGGAGACGCTACGGGCGATGGCCAATAGTCGTCCTTCGTATGATTGTCATGACAATTGTACGACAAGATTCTATTGGTTGTAGCCACTGACCGCTAAAAGCCATAATCCGCGTCATAACACCAAGTGAGACATCCCCACATGTTGACGGAAGAGGGGGTGCGGCTGGATATACCGCATCCACGAAGCAATCCTGCCACTTTTCCTGCTACCGTCTACCCTGCAGCAGCATAGCTCAAACCATCCCCAGCTGATCGCCGTCTATGTGGCTCATCACCTGCTTGGATTTCATAAAATAATATGAGCATAAAAGTGGACCATTCTAGTCTTGGTTCAGCTCATGACAGAAAAGGGCTGAGAGACCCGTCAAGTTCGTTGCCTTATCGTCCTTCACCGGTTGCCTTCCTGCACATGCTTCACATGCACGAGCTTCACATGCACTAGGAAGCACTCTATCCTCAGCAATTAACTACCATGAGCGTTCCACCTCATGCAGTCATCATTGTCACGTCTCTAAACGGCGTAATCCTCTTTTTCCCGATATATGTGTGGGAACGAAAGCGGGATAAACACAGACACTCTAACATGTTCAATTGGTCTCAGTTGCCGAAATTCTCTTTGGGTTCGCTTCTTTTGTACCTTGCCATTTTTTTTGCTGTGAACTGTAACAGGTGGTCGAATTCAGTCGGAAAATCTGTCGCGAGGTTTCTCTCGATAGTGTTATTATGGTTAACAATGTCAATTGGGCAAGTATGTATTTCGTCACTCCATCCTATTAGCGTAGCTAACAAAAGCTCAGTTATACTACACGGAAACACTCTGTCACACAATTATTCCCACGTTGCCTACTCGATACCTCGCCTTCATAAGCATCTGTCTTACCATCGCAGGTTCTGTGATAGGTTTGGTTAGTGAAATTAAGGAAAGGACTTTTGTTGTTGGAGCGCCTATGGTTGCTTTAACAGGAATTGTCGGGTTCTATCTGATCACATTTGGTTCAATATTTGCGGTCTTCCAACAAGTACATTATCCTGAATCGCGATTCAGGATTGGCGGCATAGCGATTCTCTTTTATCTCCAAACCGTGTTTATGGTGGCAGTTCAGACACTTTGTCGAACCACAGTTGACCTTCTCTGGGTATGTTGATCGCAATAAACATTCTCTTTCACGCTGATATTTTGCAGGTTGCATCAATTGTTGGAATGATACTGAATGGATGTATACCGTACTGGGCGAAAGCAAGCAAAGGCTTGGTACAAAACCGACCCAGTCACATCCTCCCCACCTCGCACCACCGAACACAAACACAAAGAGATCTTGCCTTGCAGACTCCGTTGTCTAGAGTACATTTGCGAGAGTGTAAAGACCGTCAAGGGCATAGTTTCCAAGAGCTCGCTACCAGGCAAATTCCCAATCTTCATCATCACCATCCTCATCATCACTATTATCCCCAAACAACACATTTAGGCCGTAATCCTCCTTAGAGATTGTGCTTTCCAGCATATCGTCCACATTCAAGCGAACTTGCAGCTTTAGTGAAGGGTCCTGGATGTGTTCTATGAACTTGAGAGTTGTTTTGACGAAATGAAGTGGCCTAAGCATGCTCTTCAAGACTGAGGGGGAGTGGCTTTTTAGAATAGCTGGGATGTACTCTTTCTTAACCAACGCAAGGTCTATCTTCTCATCCGGATATGCCATTCGATGGACCTTCTCTGTGACTTCTTTCAATTCTTCGTGTTCCACAAATAATAAATAATGCGTTCGGTTCGCATGAGATTTGGCAAATGACATAGGCCATGCTTTCAAAGCAGAGTTTCGTTGGCTCTCGTAAACCCAGGTAAATGTGATTTTAGCCTGCGGATTGATGGCGCGAGTGCGTAGATGATCAGCGAAGTTGGTGACCTCCATAACGAAGTAAAGTATTTGAGAGATACGGTGGTAGAGGAACTACGGCAATTTATGTACCACCTTCTGACACGATTCCATCCGAAGTGACAATGCAGGCTTGGACTGTGGCGGTTTCGACCATGCAGCCTTGATTTGGGCCGAGACGGAAACCCCCGTTTTAACGCCTAATATAGCACAGAGATTCTAGGGAGCCGTCTCATCACCAGCCAATACCCGCCTAAGTGAATAAGTAGACGACCAACTGCTATTTCGAGAATCAGAGCCTTACAAATTGCTCCAGTTTACAATAGTACTTCCCTCACCGGTACCTTAGCCTTTCACATGTGGCTTTAACTTGTGCCTGCATCCTTACAGCTATCCATAGCTTTGAAGGCCATTTCTATTGAATACTGTCACATCTGCTATCATATTTGCTGTCAACCTCGCTGTCTCGACCCCACCGTCAACCTCATAGTTGTCACCCTCGCCCTCTTCACCTTTACCGTCGTCACCTTGCCGTCGTCACCTTACCGTCGTCACCTTGCCGTCGTCACCTTACCGTCGTCACCTTGCCGTCGTCACCTTACCGTCGTCACCTTACCGTCGTCACCTTACCGTCGTCACCTTCGCCCTCTTCACCCTTACCGTCGTCACCTTCGTTATCACCCTCGTTGCCCTCGCTGCCATTACCTAAAGTCATGAACCGAGGGGCCATGATACCGTATGGCGAGAACCTTTTTTTGGCGGCGCGTACTATTTTGGGCTGGCTAAGACGACTTCCAGACAGTAAATCTATCAACCCTGAAAATGTCGAGATTATTGAGAAGGTCTTTACTGGAGCAGGCACAGCCTTAACGATCATGGGCAGCGACATCGGCGATACCAACGCTGCACACCTCGTGGTTTCGGGGCTACCTCCAATGCCTAAGCCACCAGGTATGCGGTGTTTTCCGGAAACAGTCAGAAAAGGGCTATTGGAGCTCGGTTGCACTCCTCTTATCCCTCGTCTTTCGAGGAATGAGGACGGCACGATTACCATAGTAGCCCAGATATGGGCCAGTCTCCAAGTGAGCAAATATGTCGACGTTTCTTCGCGATATGAACGGGTACCTCTGATCGAACTTGCACGCTGCAGTTATCTAGGGACTTCTCAGTGGAGCGAGCTCGCAGGCTCCCCTGTAGACAATATATATGAGGGTCATCCCGTGGATATAGACGAGTTGTGGCATGGGGTCCAGAGTCTCGCAAAGCCAGACCAGAACATGGAATGCAGACAGTACTCTGAAGAGCTGATCGTTCAGTTGTTGGGACAGCAAATCGAAGTTTGGGACACATATATGCTCATCGGGTCTGGAAGTTTTTGGGGATGGAAAATCAACCCATCCGGATTGGGCTATGAGCTCAATCTTACGAACAAAGGAGAGTCACTTCACGTCAATGTTCTGTTTGAGTTGCTTTGGAATGGCATTATTGAGATCAAAGTGGCTGATGACAACGTTATGGAAGACAGTGGCGACGATTCAGATACCGGCACACAGTGAATGCGAACTTTCACGGCAATTCAACTTCGCATGGCAGTCTCAACATCGTATGAGGACCTTAACAGGCCCTGTTTCAATTCAAATATACCAAATGGTCTATCAAACTTCGTATTCTTGACGATATAAAGTTTTCGTATACACACAAACAGACAGGCAGAGAAAATTTTGAGCCATAGCGCTTCTTGAGCTCTTCTGATAAGCTCCAGCCCGCCACGAAAATTTGCTATGAAAACTTCGTTGCACAGGCGTGCGATGTGACGCACGTATTTTATTATCATTCTTATCCATCAAAGGTGTCGGCTTGCCAAATCCTCATTTGTGAGGCGAGTGCTCCATGTCAATCAAATATTGGAATCATGCAAGGTGCAGACTAACCATGGTCGAACCCGAACTCTATGAAATTAGCGCGAAAAGCTGTAGCATTGGAGACGTCTAAAGCACTCGTCTCTAGTTACAATTTCGGTGTTCTTGCAATCTGTCACACGCGGGATGGGATACTGGCCCGTCATGTTGCATACTTGGTCGCTGGGCCAAAACTATCATTATCTATAGTGTTAACTACGTATTGAACTCATGCGAGCATGACGAGGGTCTATGACGAGGGCCTAAATGTGGCCAGCCACTGGGATAAGCGGTGAGCATGTCCGGGTTGATGTTCACTTTCTCGACTTTCCCTCCAATTGTCAGATAAGCCGATAGAAATTGGGTACACCCAATTTCTATTATATCCGGAAACTCTGTTATATCCGGGCGCTCTGCGCTATACCCAGTAGCTCGGCCATCCGAAGTCTCATGTGAGATGAGACGACAGAAATTGGGTACACCCAATTTCTGCTGAGTATCCGAGATCGCGAGTCCGAGGGCTCATCGCGTCATAGATGAGCAACGCAGGGTCGGTACCACTGGAAAACTACTCAACTACTCAACAAGAGATTGATGGATCTCCAATATCCGGGCAGAGAGGCCTCAGCCAGCCCGGTAAAGATGGATATATAAGCTGGTAGAAAACGTAGTAAATAGAACAGACAGAGATCAATCAATCAATCAAGTTTATCACATACATTTATCACAGTCCAATCTCATCTCATTTGAACAATCCCAAAATCCCCTCAAATCTGACACCAATTCAATTGAAAATACCAAATTTCTTCCCACGATAGCAATCAAGCTGCAGCGAGCGTCAATTTGCAATGCCGATAAACGCTCAGGAAGGTGGCATGACCACTTCTTGAAATAATACACATGATGTAACGATTCCTTTTGAGCGCTCGTGATGCCAGCTGCTAGATCTCGGGACAGTCGAGCGTAGAGGCTACGAGGCGCCGGACATCAAACCACAAAAAATTGAGTCGCATGTCTGGCCTCAAAGAATTGCCTGCATATCTTCCGAGAACCGAGCAATTCAATGATCCAGTCTAGTATAATTAGAGCATAAACCAAACAACTTGTGAAAACCCAGATCGAAATGTCTGGAGAAGAACAGCCAGAAAATTTGGAAAGAGGCTGAGTCTGATTCCTTCCCTCGTAAGGAACTCTCAAGAATTACTGCTCAAATTCCAACCGGTCGATGAAAACATAAACATATTGGATCAAGAACTGCACAATCATAATGACAGGATCCAGTTACTCGAAACGGAAGTACCTCAGCTCTTCAGTGTCAACTTCGACCCGCTGAAAGCAAGAATAGAACAACAGCCTGAAGGTTTCAGTCAAATAGTGAAGAGGATCGACGATGAGGCCGTAAAACTCAAACTTCAGCCTTCACAAGCACCTACGCAATCAACCCCGCAACTAGCCCTCGATGTGCAGGGTATTAAAAACCTAAAATATCAGGTGGTCCAGCTGTACGAAAGACTGAACTCGGATACGAACAGCATCATGAAAATGAGGGAGGAAATGGCTACACAAGACAAAAGGCTGAAGGCCTGTGAGAATGATACCTACGAAGTAAAGGCTACGGTCGATGGTGCCGCGACAGAACAGAGATTCGACCAGTTTAATACTTTACTCCACTTTTCATTATCTACTACCACTGTCGTCGCCTCCGGGCTACTGCTGCTGCTCACGCTTTCATCAGTTGCATCGCCATCGCTCCCACTGCTACCGTTGTCATCTACGCTGCATTTTCTTATGCTCCCGATACTCGCGACTGAAGTCTGACCAATCGGGCGCGAATGCTTGAGGGCATACGTTTGGTTGCAGACCATCGCGAATAATGGGCGTCTATTGCAGTTTACAGTGAGTGACAAGACCGAGCTCTTTCGATGATAACCTCAAGCAAACTGGCGGTAAAGCGCAATTACATTAGTGGGACTACGGAAAGACCCCATCGTGCTTCTACTCATAAGAGCAGCTCAAGCTTTGTGTTCTCGGATACAAAGTTGCTAGTTGAGTCGGAGTGTCATGAATCAACAGATACATGTGTACCAAGCAATGTGACTGGTGCAGTACATTGGTTTAGCCCGAAGCTTCTGCTGGTCAGCGCTTGCACCCAAAGTTTGAATCCAATACAAGATTCGCCGCGGCGTGGAGGCTGCTGATAATCAGCGCTAACTCAATTCACAATGTGAAGACACGTGGGAGTTAGTGCAGCTACATGACGGCCTCGCTTCAGCACAACAACCACACATTGCTGGCTCTCAGCCGTGCTCTTGCATAGTGCTGCGTGATATCTTCCACTGCGGCAGTGATCCTGAAAGATGCTTACAGGTAGCACTATATCGAAGTACGGTAGCTAAGACTGGGCGGGCTGTCCTTCAGTCCGTCACAGGCTATCCGACTCTGGGTTTGCACTGTCCCTCGTATTCGAGGCGTCAGAGGCTGAACAAAATTCGAGACGCCACGATGGACGGCTAGCAATAGTCATGCTGAAACGAAGCCGTTCAAACCGTACTAACCATGGGTTACGAAATGTCCCTCGCTCAGCAGATCGGGTTAGCGCACTTCGCACACAACCCGTTTGTTTGGATTGTCCCTGCGACACGGTGAGTATTGAGTTTATGCCGCTAGAGGCGCCACAAGCATGGCCCGTCAGCCGAGCTATAACTGTCCTAGACACCCCCCTCATCCTAACGCTTGCTATCAGTCAACAGTATGAATCTCAATATCGACACTACCATCTCCCACCTAAAATACATGAGTTCATTCACACGTAAGACGCTTGACCTCATCAAACGTAACTATAACTGAAGATAGACAAAGGATATCACAGCAATTGGACACGACCCTAGGTGTCAATCCTAACAGTGTCGTTTTTGTAATCCCCACTCCGCCTATCCCAGGAATAACAACGATCCGAGCGGATATACCGAGCGACCAAGGTTCTGCCATATATCATTCCGAGTTGGTTATATACATGGGAAAATGTATCACATGGTCTATCATTCTAATAATGATGCCCGAAGTGCTTGGGAGCCGACTGAGAAACAACTCAATGATTACAGTTGTGGAATACCTGACCGAAATAATGATAAAAGTAACGGCGAACGATGCTGAGCTCCGTGGCGTAGCTTGGGATATCCTCTACGAGATTGGAACTGTAGTGAAGCATTGGAGGCTGAGTGTGAATCGTGCTGAAAATAGAGCTGTGGTTACCATAGGCTTTATTGGCAGACATGTTAAACTACTCGAAAACGGCCGGTTATTTACCTTGTGTGGCATGCTCCAGGGTAAACTCTATATTATGGAGGGTGGGGTTTTGTGTAGTGTAGATGAGGAAAGTTTGTTCCTAGACTTGGATGACGCATTCTAAACCTTTCCATTTCCTGTCGCTGGGTGGTGATTAGACACTCTATAACGCTAGGTTAGGTCATATTTTATACCTGAATTGGTGGTTTTTGAGATCGGTACGATTGTCGTCAAATGCGTGATCGAAACGCTCAGAACCGATCTTGTCACGCTTACGGTTGTCCCAGATGCAAATATAGCGATAGATGACGGCAAGGACTGCGGCGGCAGCGGAGGTCGCAAGCACTGTGATAAAGCCGGTAGCATAGATTGGTGCCTCCTCCGACTTGAACAACATAGGCCCGAGAAAGTTTCCTAAGCGTAACGTCAGTAGCGCGGACAGGCTGACAAGTGATCTGACACACCTAGACAATAGCCAACAAATAAACCTGACGAGGTGACCGATTTCTTCGTGTACCCAGCTGTGTTTGCCATCTGCAAACTCATCAAAACCGCATACCCGCCGCTATACGAGGCGAGAAAGTAGCAAGCGAAAAGTAAACCACCCAGTTCGCTCCGCGGTAGCTTCCAGAGCAACGTAGAAGCTACAATAGTACCACATTGGCACATCACGATCATCCATGTTCGTATGTCGAGAATACGACGTGCAATGTACGTAACGGCTAGTACCATTGTGCCTATGACGGCACCCGCAGGTAGGAATAGGAGCAGTGAGTGTAGCCGATCGAAGCCAAATTCGTTGATGATGATCGGGATAAAACTCGATACAGGCCCGTTTGCAATCATCATCAGGAATGCAATCAAGAAAACCAGCCCAAATTTGATATCTTTAAGAGACTCGTAAAGATGAGAACTCTTGAAATGTTTATTTCTTACCCCAGAGTTGTTGGGGCGCAGTCGAGCAATAGCGATGTAGCGCTCTCGGGCGTTAAACCCATATGCACAACTGGGCTCTGGCGGCAGACAAACCAGAACTACGAAACTCCAGACGATGGTAATAGCCCCAGCCACGATGTACATGTAACGCCAGCTGTTGGGCTGGCCGCCAGCCACGTGGCCAACGCCGTAATTGACGAGGGGGGATATAATCGAAAAATAGCCAGTAGCGGAATACCACACCCCAATTCTGAACGCTTGCTCAGCATTCTGGTACCAACTGCCAACGATTAGCATAAATAAGGGAGAGACTCCAGATTCTAGGAAGCCGAGGGAAAATCGCTGAGCGTAGAAGCCTTGCCAGCTAGTACATGCCGCAGAGCTCATTAAACACACTCCCCACGCAAACACGATCCCTGCTGCAACTCGCTCAATGCGCCAACGCTGTGCCATGAGCATTGCAGGATAGCTTCCAAAAATAAAGCCAATGTAGAAGATGGAGGCGGCAAACGAATATCGAGAACCCTTCTGCAGGCCAAGGTCTTCTTGCAATCCGAAGAGGGCCTGGAACTATCAGCAATGTGAGACCAGATTTTCGGGGTCTGCCATACTGCTTGAGATAGCATAGCTTTGTCATAGTACTGTAGCCCGTATGTGATAAAAAGAAGGGGCATAAGTCTCTTGTCTATTCGGCGCACTAGCCTCGTTGCCTCCTGGTCAGTCCATTCTGGATTTCCCGTATATCCAGCTAGCACACTGCATATATCGTCCTGTCTTGCTTCGGTTGCCACCGTTTGTGCGTTGACTTGAGGCTCGAGAGAACACCCGACTTGTTGTGCCATCGAGCCGCTGTTGGCAGTAATATTGAAAAGACCCATGACAAATGAGAGTTAGATTCATAAATATCTAGGTACGGCTTTAGATATATTATCACTCGGAGAGAAAAGCCGAATGGCACATAATTTGGAGCAGAATAGGCTCACTGTCATTCTGATGACAAGCCTGTGTAGGACCTTTCAAGTTGAATGTGCTTATTCAGTTACTATCTTTCACCTCAATCTACAACGACAATATTTCATCCTTTTGGCCTTGATCTTCCTCATGCCCTTGGGCAATGTTAAAGGAAGATTTTGGCGCACGTAGTGTGTATAGTTAGTTCGTCTAGCACACAGAATGCTTACACTCAAACAAAAAATTTCCACACCGTGGCCCAGTACGGTGACGGGTTCTTCGTCTCCTCTTTATTTGCGTATTACTAGCTGTTTTTCAAGATGAAGAGTATACTAGCAAGCAACAGGAGGGAAACTTCCGTTCGCAAATAGTCTGCTGCAGAAATTCGAAGGCTAATCAATGTGCAAGCCCTAGGCTTCTGAGTATAACTTCACAATCCAGTCGTCTGGGTACCCGTAGGACCCGAAAAGAGACGGAGCGCGCAGGTTGGTGGGCTATTTGGGAAAACAAAGGAGTGGGGCCTCTCAATCTAGAAACTTTTCAGATAATTTCTCTATCAGCCGCCCCCAAGACCGATGGACTGCACGTAGATTTAGGATGTGGGTCAAGGAAGATTTTATGTCACATGTTGATAGCGACGTTAATGTGGCTAGTTGGATGAGAAGGCGAAACCTAGACTATCAAGGTCTCAAAGGTTAGGGCGAGCCCAGAAAGGTTCGATCCGGCAACCATCCTTGGACACGCCCTTTCCAGGCATGTTGCTTTGAAGGGCTGAGTATGGGTTGCAGAAACAGGAGCTCTAACGGCCGAGCAGTAACACCGACCCAGGGTCCTCGTAGCGTAGTGATTACTGGCGCCTGACCTTTTGGTAGAAGCAATATAACTAACAATAATTAATGGTCGATCAAGTAAGGTACAGGCGACGCACTGGTGGCCATGTGGCAAATAGACACGTAATTAATTTGAATAAAGTAAGAAAGTTGCATGAGTCTTGAACCTATATTCAGGCTTCCTCTCTTTTGCTGGTATGAATTGAATAGTAAATGTGGATTATCGTTATTATGCTGTAGTATATCGTTATCGTGATGGTTTTAATTGGTTCTCCTCGATTATAGCGACGTTACTCGTGCTGACCTACAATGACTGGCCCGTCACTAGATCTAGTCATCTAATGATGCCAGTTTTGCTATTTAACCTGGCTTCCCTCGCTTTCTCTCGAAACCAGCCTTCACTAGGAGCTGGGCAAGCAACGCTTTAAAACACTTTCGCTAATGTAAGTAACCAAACTGTCTACCCTATGACCAGGGCTCACTATTCATCCAAGGGGATACATATTTACTGCATGGGCCATCGCAGGCCTGGTTGTTTTCGTATTGGGAATTAGGTTTGGGGTGTTATACATGAGAAATGTTCTATCCCAGACTCAGCCACGACGGCATAGCAAATGGATGGATAGGTGTAGATGATTAATTTGCTGTAATTGTTTTGCTCCAAATTCTTCCATTTATCAGCACAACAAGTCCGATTTGAAGCAACGATAACTGAGAATCAGTAATAAATTGATGACTTCGCAAGAAATGTCCGTAGCGCGGTGTAGAGAGCCACTCCAATTCGTTTGAAGAGGCCGCAAGCCAACCAGTATCAGACTACGTAAGCATAAGACAGACTCAAACGAAGATGCTGAAAGTGGTTCCATTATCGCGGTATTATCGGAGCCATCAATGAGACGCACGCCAGCGAAGGTTCTCGTCACTTATTTCAAGAAAAGTGATCAAACCGGGACCCTGTCATTCTCGCAGATGCAGGCATATGTCAGCCGGTGTCGGATTATGATGGCGTCATATGCAATAGAGATAGAGTTATGACATGCTGTCTGTGTAAAAGCTAGTCCTTGGACCATCCGTAAGCACGCTGTGCTGCGTGGATAAGCACAAAGGAAGCAGCTTGCCTGTTGCCATTATATAATCAAATCACATGACCCAGACCCCACCTTGTCCATTAGTTGTCATGAAATGTAAGCAATTGTTTCAAGTACTCCTCTGATTTTCCTGCATAGCAGTTTTTCCTTGTTCCAGTAGGGTACATTATTTCTATTGTACTATCGTCGCATTACCATGCCCACTGTGGTTGTGCACATCGTTGTAGCGGTCGTGGCCTGCGATAGGTCGCTGAGGATTCGTGCGCGGGCGCTGCACGCTTCGCATTTGATGCAGGCGGCCATCACAGAATTCGTGAAAGCCGTCTTTTGTGTCAGTTCAAACACCGCCGGTGCGCCGGTGGCCCTGTGGAGGATGGTGGGCTATTTCGGTCTCTTTGTTCCGTCACGCAGGGCTAGCAGGGGAGAAAGCCTAACGATCACATGGTTAACAGCAACTTTCTACAAATTTGTTAATAGTCAAAACCTTTCTGTACGCTCGTGAGAACCTGGTTTTAGTTATCCAAGGTCGTTCTTGGCGATGAGGCTGTAGGTGGTGCGCAATTTATGCGGGTCGCCACCTCTTGTCGGTGTATCATTGTAAATGGGGATGGGGGTGTCTATTTAGCTGTAGTTTTTTGGTCGGTATGTTTAGACAGGTAGAGGAGATGTCGAGGTACGTGACCTAAGACCTTCGGCTCTGAAGCATAAAGGCGGTAGGTTTTACTTCGTCCTAAAGTCTAAGTACCTTATAAATTGGTCCGGTACGGTGGGTGTTCTGTCACGCTTGGATAATCGGTATAATAAAATAAAAGATCAATATCTTAGTATGAATGACAATAATGATAATAATAACCTATATTCTAAAACGATATTAACATAGAAAGAATACTATTGTAGCTCGCAGAAGTCGCATGTCAGCTTCAGCCGGCGACACATGCCAACACTCAAAGCACGGTAGACAAGCCCCAATCGTCGGACCAGGCCGCAGAAGGTACCCGAGCTTCTTCTTAGATCACCTGTTATCCTATTGCTGCTGACGTTGATGGATTAGTGTCCTTGCTGGCATCTACTTTCCCTGATACCCACACAATTAGCAACAGTGCCTTTAGCTCGCCGTTGTCATCACCAAGAAGTACGCCGGCAACCTCGCTGGACCCTGAATTCTGTGGTTCTTTTCGCCTTTCAGGAGACGCGTCCATGGCGCACTTGCCACTGTCAGCAAAAACGGCCACGAGGTCAACGCAGCCAGTGCTTCACTGCGGACTTCGGACAGGCTTCTACGGACAAGGGGAACTAACACGGGTATATGAACGATCTAGGAAATTAGGGCGTCTTGAGCCTAAATCAACAACCGGTTGCTCCTGCCCAGACAAAGTAGCCTCCAAGTTTATTTTTGACATAGAACGTAAGCCGCAGGCAAACAGCAGAGCGATGCACTGCGCAGGTTACGGAATGAAACAAGTGGAGGAACGATGAGGATAGGGCTACTTGCGCAAGGCGGTGCTCATACGCTAACTCATCAAGACAGCTGCGGAAAGGCTAGATAGCTAGCTGGAGTGCTGATCCGAATGGGTTTACAGGCGGGCAGCTGAGATATGTGATCCTCCGTCCTGACGAGACGGTATACTTTGAGGCAGGCACGATTCACTTCGTGTTCAGACCCGAGCAGCACCAGACGCCCCCCCGATCGCTTTTGTCGCTTTACCCCACCGACTGTTGCGACATACGACGACGTTCACCGTTCGAGAGCTCCCCCGACGAAAGTTCCTCCAACAAAGGTGATTATACTGGGTCTGACGCAAATAATGGTGTGGAGTCGGATGCGGATTGACGCATTTGCTGATAAGAATAACGAGGATGAAGCATGGCCTCCCCCTAACGAGGATCACCCGCCTGAGCACTACACCCAACAGCTGGAGACGTTCGACGAACAGGAGTATACGAAAGAGGACTATGCGGATAGCAGCACTCGCCTGCTCGATTGTATGGAAGCTCAGTGAAATCAGTAGGTCTCTCGTTCCCTTGTAGCCCGCGCTAGAACACAAGAACTAACATAGCATAGGCGCTGGATGTACCTCCATAAAGACCATTACCGCGCCTACGCGACCGTATCCGTTGCCACTCTACACACGTTCTTTGGCTGGCTACTAGACCAGCGCCGAGGGAAAGGTGGGAGGAAACGTTGGGGGACTAAGCTCACCAGCTCCCTAGGGATGTACGGGAGGTTTTCCGCCTAGTATATGAAAGAGCAACTGGCGTGAGGCTAGATGGAAAGATGGATTGGAGCATGCGCAAGGTATGAAGGACCGGCCTCCTGGTTTTGTTCTCACACGCGTGTCTACGTCTAACGTAACGAGTAGGTACTGAGAAAACTGGCGAAGAAGCACGGTCTTAAGAAGATAGGTCGAGATAAGGCCTGCATGTATGTCGAAGATCTGGCCCCAGTGCTGCAAACGAACCTGGTAACGACCGAAAAGAGATACCCTGAAATTATGTACGATGAGACTCTCATCCTCAGTCGCATGTCTTCCTCGGCATGCTCTTCTGCGATCAGGCGTTTGCAGCTTACAATCTAACCTCCCCAGAGGAACTTAGTAGGCTTGATATTGCACCAGACCGCAACGAGCTACCACTAAGCCTGAACCCGGAATTGGATAATGTTCCCGTGTTTCGGAAAGCAGTACGGACCCCAGACAGCTGGGCTATTTCCCCTACCGAACCTCTTCCCTACTCCACCTTGCTGCCCTGGGCCCGAGCACTAGGGCAAATCACAGCGTTTGCGCAGGTCACCCATCCTTATCCGCTGGGGTATGCTAGGGGGAAGGCCTCTAATGGCAACGGTAAGCTCTGCAAGCTGTTGTATGCAAGCTGTAGGGTGCAAGGTGCAGGATTAACTTATTATGCAGGCAGCGTTAGCGAGGCCATGCAGAACCTGATGATAGGGCAAGCCAGCATAGCGACATTCTTGAAGCACCACATCTCACGGCGCATCACGGTTGACACGCAGGCCGTACCATGAGCCGTTTGATCCTACCGTTCGTTCCCTGCTCGACTGACGAGAGCATCTCAAACGTACCCTTACCAACGCAACCAAACATCCAAAGTACAAAGCGCTTACCTCCAAGATCAACCGGGAGAGGCAGCGTCGGCGGCATGCTCTTTTTCAGGACGTCAAGGAACGCTGGAGTTCGAACAGCACGTGCATGATGTCGAGCAGCAGCTTACTAGCATCGAAATCAAGGACGAACTCGAAGTAGGACATGGCGCTCTGCTCCTGCCACAGAAGGAGTTGATCGACGCTATCTTGACCCGTCCGGGGCTCACACTGGGAGAGGAGTTCGGCCGGCGGAACACGGCCATTAGTGCCGTTATGCGATATTGTAGGATCGAGAAAGACGGCTATCCCTGCCGAAACGTGCGAGTAATCGCATCACGCCGCCTAAAAAGAACGAAGACGATGCCCCGCTGGATCTTGATAAAAAGGCGCTGGAGGCAGCCAAGGTGGTGGTGTACAAGGAGACGAGACCGAGGATATGTTTCGTTTGCCTACGGTTAGGTTTTTGTTTTACCATATTAAATTATAGGGAAAATGATGGTAATATAAATATTTACTTTTACTTATGTCAACATCCACCGTAAAGTTTCAGTGAAAGTTGCCGTGGACAAAGCAGAGCTGCTCTGCTTCTACCACAGTTCCTCTATATTTTACTGATTACCAAATATCCAATCTAAAATCCTGTCAGTACTAATCTAAAATGGCTCATAGTCAAAGTAAATTTTACTTACATTGAGCAACGTATGGAACTTCAAAGTCGCCTTTGCGGCTTTTACAGCTGTCCAAACTTTTTCCTCCAGCTGTTTCGAGTCGATACACAGTATCAATACCCCCCTGTGATATATTCTTGTTATCCCCAAGATGAAGCCATGGAATGGCACCCTCGCCCTGAAGACCAGGACACGCAAACTTAGGGGCATCGGTCTTATTGACTAAGGTTACTTGTGCCATAGGATACGGAGGGCTCGAGAGCTGGTCAAAGGCAAAGATGGGCATGTTGATTCCATCGACCAGGCTAAAGAAGTGGTGGCCGATGATTCGTTGGTATCCCTCATTTTGCAAATATGCTAGCAGTGCCTTGGGATTGGGAATCTGGGACAATGCGAGACCGGATATCGTTGGTATTTTCCATTTTGCCGAGCAATCGAAGTTAAGCTTGCTAATATCGTAAAGTAAAGCTTTAATTATATTGGTAAAGCTTTGAGTACAATATAGAGGAACGTACCAGTCGCACCAGAAGTACTAGGTGCATCGCTTTCATTGCTGCTGTTACATGTGTAATTCTGCGTACCAATACCAAGCACGACGAATTTCAGTTGGCCTGTAGGTGCACTTAATGCGCTATGTGGTAACAATTCCGCAAGCGGACTCAGGTCGTGTGGTGGAGCATACGTTGCTCCACCAACAAGGAGTGGTAAGAGATTGATAATGCATGTGAACAACATAGTTCCGGGTTTTTGGGAGACACCCATCATTGCGCTCTTATTTTTCGATGTGATATGAGTACGCGCAGTTTAGTATCTAGAGCTTGTTAAGTAGCTAGATAGTATCGTACCTGCTTGGTGTTAGCGGTCAGCAATGGCACGACAACCAAAAGGATGGCAGTGATGCTTTTTTATACTATCATGTCAAATACCAACGATAATATAGTATTATGGAGCGATTTCGTGCTTACGGAAATAGTAAGCATAGGTAATAATCACATGGTATGGTTGCCTAAGATATTGGTATGAACTATGTTATTATATAACCTGGTATTCCTGGAAGATCGTAACGAGCACTTAGAGCATTGTGATGGACCATTCATAGTAACTTGCAATACTACTTCCGTTGCCTATCTCTGATTGACTTCCTGAGTCCACATATATAGTTATAAATGTAGGGAAAGATAATATTAGAATTAGTGCTAGGCACTGCTATCCTAATGTCAAACCAACGTCGTTTGGCTAAATTACTTTCGTAATTTTGCATTTTACCTAATGGGACTGTACTTACCAAATTAGCCCTTACCGATACCTCCATATAACGTAACTTAGAATCCAACTAAGAAAGCATAAGCCTGGTTTCATCCTTGTCCTGGACAAGTGGTGGACGCACCGGGTGCCGCAATAGGTCCTGCAATCTGCCCCGCGCGCATTATTACGATGTAAACCCTGAAGAAAGCTTGTGTCTGTGAAAGCAACTACTCGGCGTACCATTTACTCTCGCCATACCCGTGGGTCATAGCAACATTCTCCGGTATAAGTGGTTGGTCATGGTGTCTTCGTGGCCATTCGCTAATAGCACAAATGGAAGAAACGAAGGTAATGCGTGGCTTGCGGGTAATCGCCTTGCATAAATCTATAGTAGTGCGAATAGCTGTTAGAAACGGTTCAAAGCTCCTGAGAGGTAGATCCCAATTCAACTTCCAAGCGTTGAGTATGAATTCATCGACTTCAGATACGAGGAAGCCCTGTAGAAACCCCAAGCCAAATTTCGATTTTCTGATGTCGGCGATGAAGAAATCAGCGCCCTTGTTGCCTATTCTCTCTAATGCTGTTGTTGTCCTATTTCCTCCATTAACGCTCCTGTTGAGACAAAAGGTTTTGGGTTCCACATGCTTTTTGAGTAGCGCTGCTAAGATGTATGGCCCTAGAGAACCCGTTGTTCCGGGGCGGTGATGGTACGCGGCCTGATAGAGGGAAAGACTTGCATTGTGTGTAATTAATTATGTTTGTTTGAACACTCCATATATTGCTCTGAGTTCAAAATTATACTAAACGCTGGATTTGACGCATCCCCATTATGGCACGAACCCCCAAGGGTCGACCTCACTAGTTCCATCTACTGATATTGCTGACGGATGTTGCTGACGGATATTGCTGACGGATGTTGCTGACGGATATTGCTGACAGATGTTGCTGATCGATTATTTGAGGGGTTTCGTTTGGTAAAGCACCACAAAACAGTAAATACTGATCGCACGTGCTTATGGACCACTTTTCATCACGATCAACGTGTTTGAATTTTCAACCAGCATCACTAGCCACCATGGTCAATTCTATGTCCCTCAGTCTCCTTGCCGCCACCTCCTTTCCATTCGCGATGCCCAGTACTTGCAAAGGCACACCTAGCACGGGCGTGGTCCACCAAATCTCCGCGGGCTTCAACAACAACCTACGCTTCGAGCCCGAAAATGTCGTCGCGGAAATTGGTGACTTGATCGAATTTCGCTTCCTTCCAAAGAACCACTCTGTGGTACAGTCCTCGTTTGATAAACCATGCGAGCCACTCTCAGACGGTGGTGGTGTTTTCTCCGGCTTTAACTTCCCTACCAGCCAGGGCGAAGCACCCGACGTTTTTGTATTTACAGTAAAGAGCAAGGAGCCCTTTTGGTATTATTGCAGCCAAACTGTGGGTAACCACTGTCAGGGCGGCATGAGTGGCGTTATCAATCAGAACACCAACTCAGACGAAACGCTTGCCAACTACAAGAAAAACGCCGTAAACGCCATCACCAACCAGCCGTCGACTGATATATTAGCAAGCCATGGTGGGTGGAAAGTGCCCAGGAAGCCTTCATAAAATTGCATCCTGAATATATAAAAAGGTCTGGATGACGGCAGTAGCGCATCCCGAGATCTGTAATTAGCAAAATGGAAACCTCTTCTTACTTCTTTGTACTTGATTTGGTAGTGCGATATGAAAAAAGCTCCTGTTTGTAGAGCACTAGTGGAAGCGGTCCGGTTCCCAAGGGTCAAGTTGCAGTGTTCCGTATGCGAATAGCTCGAATCTCGAAAATCCATGACAACAATATAACTAGTTGACTAATCATTGTTCATGCAACTTACTGTGCTTACCGCACACCACGCGCGAATCACCAAGGATACACGGGAAGCCATATATTCCTCGTTATTCTCTAAAAACAATAGCTTTATGGAGTAGATAGAGTAGGAGCGGTTCCATAGTTATACCATCTGTTGAGTTTGTGGCAGTAGAGGCTGAATGGCTGAAATGCGAAATCAGACGCTTGGTATGCTGGCAACTATCCCCTGAGCCTTTCACATCAAGATGTTTAAGACCCATTAGTCGCCTAGCCATCGTCTAATCCCCAGCCTCCATTCGTCCCCCCGCCGTCCGGCGTTGGATGTGCTAAACGAGGGCAGGCATATTCTGTCTCGATGGCACCCTCGATCTCGACGGTGGTCGAGGCAGTACGTTGCTTCAGCCTCTCGGATTGACCTGTAACTAGAACTTGCTAAAAAAGCTGCAGTAAATCCCGGAGAGAGTTTCATATCAAGATATTTGATATAAGCGCCGGCTTTGCCCAAGCGGTTTAGCTCGTCGGGTGTGAATTCTCAACGAGCATCTCCCAGTCTAGTATTAGCTAGACGTGAATTAGAAGTAGCCAAAAATAAGAATTGGATTTCTTACACGTCCCAACAGTTCTCTTGCGGTAGGTAGCTTTTGCGGTGGCATGGTGTATTCCTTTGTGGAAGTATAGTGGAGGAGTGTAGGTGATTGGACTATGCGTGACAAAAAACCCGGTGTCCCCAAAACAACCAATAAGATCGCGGGGATCGCGGACTTTTCTACACTATGTTGTCTTTCCATCAACCACAACAAAAGGGTGTCATATTCAAAGTTAGCGCTATTTACATGAAAACAGTGATTCGTGATATCTGAAATTCGTACATTTTTTTGGGACACCGGGTTTTTCGCCACGCAGTGATAGACGTTAGTCAGTTTGGGTTCGGACGTTCGGACCGCGAATAACATTGTCGACACTTACCTTCGATTGCGCAAGTGTGTTTCGCGTTCCGGTTGGAGGCGGCGTGGAGTGTTTCGCCAGGAGCTGTCTAAATGCATAGTATCTGCGCGGTCGACAAGTTGTTGATACTTGCAAAGCTCTAATTACTACGCTAATAAAAAATCTCGCGATAATAGCTATTATATGTGGCTCAGCAGCCTCATTTTTGAGATCGTGAGTTTGATGTTGGGGTGTGCATTACGCCAACATGTGCACTACGCGCACGGATACCTCAGTTAAGTCCCCGCACGCGGTGGAAAGAAAAAAGCCGACTCTCAAAACCTACTACTTCTAGTCAGGTATATTTGTACTACCCGCTTTTTTGTTTCCGCGTGCTGGCCACCGGCCATATCGCATACGGCTGAGTCGCGCCTAGCCTATATTGGCTAGGGCGTATCGTAGACCCCGAACGCCAAATCTAACGTCACTCTAACCACACTGACTAAAAGAAACAAGGTAGGCAACCTGTAAAGGACGAACTACCGGATAGCGCAGTAGCCACACGGACACGCCATGCACTGGTCTGTCTCCTAGTCACCGTCACCCCTAGTACCATCACCACCCACCACCATTGGTACCATCATCACCCCATCCGCCATTGGTACCAGCATCACCACCAGCATCCTCCTCCTCCCCCTCTCTCCCCCCCTCGGAATACTCATCAGCACCGCCACCACCACCAGAACCAGTAGCAAAACCAACAGCAAAACCAGCAGCAGGATCAACCTCCGGCTCATCATCGAAACCATCAGCACCGTTTCCGTCGTCACTAGCGTAGCCTGGCACCTCGGCGAGAAAGTTCATGACATTCGGGGGAAGCTCGCCAACGTGAAAGGGCGTACCGGTATCCGTAGACTCCAGGATGACATCGTCCAACCGCGCATGCAGCTGTTCATGGTCGGGCGATGGCAGACGGAGGTTGTTGGCCAACTTTGGACTCGCGAACGCGTCTCGGACTATGCCATTGTCACTACAGTGGACGTACATGTTGTGGTAGGCGCCCTTAAGGAACCGAGCCCGAGCCGGCCCACTATTATGCTCAGCAGCGACGCTGGTGTGGTTGCCAACTAGGATCAGACTGGCACATGCACGCGAAACACCCAACAACTGACGCGCAGCGTCGGCGGTAAAGCCAAGGCTTTCGGTGACAGTCAAGTCGTAGATCATGTGGACCAGTTCCTGTCCCTGGATACTATCAATAGTGACCACCCGTATGGCTCGAATTGGCTCGGCCTTGATCGACTAGAACGCGCTGCCGTCCGTCGCACACCAGTCAGCCAACCACGAGACGGCCGCGCGGAGGAGTCGGACCTGTGCCGTGTACGCCGCGCCAATACCGATGTCCGCAATAGGAACGTCTCTCGCGACAATGTTAGCAGCGCATCGCCTCGGCACGAGGAGCGTGTGCGACTCAAAGTCCATCATCTGCAGCCGCTGCAGGAACGTCACACTGGACTGATCCGCGAATATGCCACCAAGGGGTTCTCGTTGTCGCCGCCACGAGCGACGGGAGTGGGCTGATGAATGTCACCGGCTAGGATCAGCGGGATGGGATGGGTGGCTCGGTGTTTCTTCAGGTCCGTCTCCTCCTAGACGGGCGTGCTACTGTGGTCGTACATCACACCCCACGACACGGCACTCAGCTGCGAAAGCTCGTCTGCCCTGCCAAACTCATATGTCATGACGACGCGAGGGCGCTGGTAGCTATGCGCAGGCGACTGGGAGTACACATCGAAGGTCTGGGGAGAGGCGTCCGCCTCCTTGGCGACATCGATGACAATGCGATTCGCCCACGCATCAAAGCCCGAGCCTGACCCCTCTTGCCGATCCAGCTCGTCGCCACAAAGAACCTTGGCATAGATCGATCCGAAATCGCCATATCGACCCGGCTATGCGCAAGGGTGCAAGCGGGGCTGCGCCGAACGCGCCTCCGTGTCACAACAGGCGAAGCGTAAGATCCATTGGGATTTACAGAGCTGCATGCGCCGGTCGCTGGTGACGTGGAAACGATCGTACGTGGCCTGGATGTACTCCGTGAGGAGCAGCTCGTCGCCGAGGGTCGGGTCCACATCGGCAGCTTCATCTGCACCGCCTTCGCTTTCGTCGTACATCGCATCCATCTCTGCCTCTGCGTCTTGGCTCATCCTCCGCTGCATGGTGTCCGCATCTCACCCACGGCGCCTTGGTTCCGAACGGGTGTCGAATCGAGTGTCCCTCGCGTGCTCAATTGATGGAGGTGTCGGCGTTCTGGTCCACACGGGTAACGGCGTAGTACCAAGGGTGAAGTGGACTGGAAGCTGTCTGTCAGCTGCCGACGTAGGCGTTCCAGCTCAACCGAGATGGCCGAAGCCAGGCTGTCAAGCTGTGCGTTGAGAGGAGACAAGATCATGATCGCGGCGGGTGCCCGCTCGCCACTTTCAGGACGACAGAGCGTATTGATGGCATAGTGGTAGCACACTAGAAGTTTGAGGCATCAAGGCTTGCCAGTGCCAGCGGCGCCCTGGAAGACAGCAACCGACGCCGGCATGTACTGGAGGTAGTTGAGGAGTGCGTCCGTCTGCCCACCAAAGGCAGGCTGGACCGAGCGAACGTACTGGATGGCATGCTCGACAGCGCTCTGGCCGTACCGCTCGATCTCGGGCGCAAAGTAGTTGTAGACAGGGGGGTGTGAGATTCGCACCCAACATCAGCGACTAAATAGCAGGATAGTGGGCCCTATGCGCTATAAGCACGCGGAGATTGTGCACGAGATGGGCAAGATGCGCTACGGGCTGCGCGTCGCGCACACTGATCACATGCTCAGGCCTGAAAGTGAATTCGGCAGCTTCGACGATGGTGGCGTTCCATGCCGCATGTTCCTGCATAGCGCCAATCCGGATCCGGACATGAGACCCAGCTGGTGGCGAATGGTTATAGCACAGAGAGTGTGATCGCTGCCCGGGACACACACGACACACATGGTCGCGTCCACCCACGACGACCGAGGCTCCTTCGCAGTGCGTAGTTGGTCTACGACAGGGAAGAACTTGTGGGACACATAGTCCATTGCACCCCTAAAAATGAACCGCCAAGGGGCCTGGACACGACCCTCCCCGCCATCGGGTCTCTTCGCTTTGGGCTTCTCGTCACCGGCCTGGGGATGGAGATTGCCATTCTTCTAGTAGTGCGGTAGGATAGGGTCCTCACACTGTTCTAACAGACTCACGGCAGCCGCCTGGACGCTGTCTTGCGCTCGACGTCGATGCCGCCGTGGACGCCAGGTCAGATTGAAGGGCAGCGCGCGTCAGAGTAGAAATGATGCAGCGAAAGGAGGGGAGATGGTGGGGCTGGTTGTATACCTCCCACTTCACATTGCAAACGTCGACTAGCGACCCAGAGACAGAACTCCGTTACCCGGGACGAACTGCGAAATATACTTGCTAACAACGACAGAACTCTATTACTAGAGAAGATTTGAGAAACAGGTTTGCTGACTTTCGTGGCGAGATAGTGCAACCAATTCTCAACGGCTCAAAAACGGCATTCAACAGCAGCAACAAAGCCTCTTCCTAAATCCGTCTCAACAGCAACAGGCACCAATGCAACCCCCGCCTCAGCAACAGCAGCAAGCACCCATGCAACCGGTGGACCTGCTAGCCCAACACCCCTACTGCCCGGCACCCCCCTTATCTTTCCATGACAGTGCTAGGCCTTACGCAAACGAATACGTCCATCCAAGCCGGCAGACAGCCCTAGCCCATTCGGCGTATGGAGCGCCCCCTTTCCGTCAAACACGGCAACTCACCCCACAAGAGTCAAGGATCGCTGACGATAACGCACGGGTTCGCGCCATGGGAGGCTCTCTCAAGTTCGCACCAGAACAAATTGGTTACTTCTGGCCAAACATGCCTACAGACAAGCATCCCGACGATATTGCAGACATCTCAGGAAAAACTTACTTTCGGAGTGCGCGGGATTTCACAGACGCAGCCTCCCTTTGCCTCCTGTCCGGCACCATGCCGGAGCACATCATTAGAGCGAACCCACAACGGTGCTTGCGGGGCACCGCCCAAATGTGGTACTCCTCAATCTGACCTTCGAAAGAAAGTCCCACCTCACCGCAGGTAACGGGTTAGACCGCTGGAAAGAGAAACTCAAACATTTCTGCATACCCCAACCTGAAGCCTTCGCAAAGCTGCAGAAAGAGACATTCACACCCGCTCATTTCGTCAAAGGACGGAACCCGGCCGAATGGTTCCTGAAAGTCAAACGCTACTGTAGAGACGCTGGGTATGAGGCTGACGACGACAATAAATACGTGCAACGTGCCTGGAACCTTCTTGACACGAACATCCGCGTTTTCATGCAAATCCCGTCAAACACAATGACATCTGACGAGTTCCTACTCATGCTTGAAGAACGTAAACATGAACTCACAGAGGTTCTCAAGTCCGACCCCGGTAAGTACTCATCACAACCACGCCGGTACGAGCCTACAGGCCAGCAGCAATATTATAACGGTCAACGCCGTAATGATTCGCGGCAGCCCAGGTATCAATCTGGCAGTAATGCCTATCCTAACCCCACTCAGTCAAACGCCTCATATCCATACCCGCCTCAAAGAAATGGGTTCGCGAACCAGAATCGGAACAACAGCGCGCCCTCCAGAAACGCGTCCGCTTCTATGAACCAAAACAGCCGAGGCACATCCTCCGCGCCAAACGGGCAACAAGGCAACAGGCAGTATACTAAGCCACAAGGAGCTTATAACACCCACCATAATGAACCCGTTACATTAGACCCACAGGTATGCGCTACAGACTTTGGTCAAGACTTCGAACAGTTGGCGCAGGCTCCACTCTCCTCACCGTACATGTCTGCAGGACAAAGCGCAGAAGAGAACTATAGCAACAATGATTCTGGCAATTTCAGCCCAAGTCAGTGGGCCACTTCACAACCAGCCCCGGCAGATTGCAGCCTGCCGACGGGTTACGAAGCTTACGAAGACCCCGACATTGAAGCGGATGACTGCTACTATGCTAACCTCGTCCAGCGCGAGACACACTACCCAACCTACCTACAATCGCGTACCTGCAATAAATGCGGACAATCCTTCCCGTCAGGAAATAAACTCCACACGCACGTGAACCTCATCCACGCTGTCAGCGAACCCGTACATAACGTCTTTACAAATGCTATTGCATCCGAGAGAGAGTTGCCGATCCCTCGCATTATCAAGTCCACCGCGCTGCCCCGGATATAATAGAGTCGATTTCTTCGATCTGCCTGGACACACCTGCGTCCTTCCGGGTTCCATTGAGGATCGGGTTTGCCTTGGCTATCGACTGGTCCCGTTTTCCACTTGATGTCGATTTCCCTCCGCAAGCGGGTGTCTTCAAACAGGCACGGGTAATCATAGTGGTCATTGTCAAATTCTTTTAGCCACGAACACCTTTTCTCTTTCGCCTTCCAAAAACACCGTGAACACAGCTGGCCACGATCTTGTACTGGTTTGCAGGGTGATGACTCCTGGGGATGGAATTCCTTGCCCCAGGCTAGGGAATGATAGCGAGGATCTTTGCAGGCGCATAAGTTTGGCCATCCTTTGGACTCGCGTTCAATGACATCTCGCCGGATTTCTTCTTCCTAGTCATCGATTGTGTTATGCAAAGAACGACTGCTGGAGTGCTTGCTAGCCATTACTCGCAGAGCGGCTATGCTGAAGTTTCTACACCATGAGGAAAAGTGCTGTCCATCCATTTTGCGGCCCAGAGGGGACTTGCAGGCTGCGCCAAAGGCGCACTGGTTTGGCGGTGGCGGGGTCAGCATCATATTTCATTCCGGTGTCGAACAACGTGAAGCAGTGAAGGCGTGTGACAGATTGCAAGAACACCGAAATTGCAAGCGAAAAGTTCCTATACAAGAAGAGGACGAGGTGATGTCTGCGCCTTTACTGAAGGAGAAAGTTGCGAGAAGGGGCGACGATTACGAGTATGTGCTATGGAGGGCGCTAGTAGCGCAGATGTGTTAATAATTGGCATGAATAAACAGAATAAAGAAATTAGATAATTTCAAACGACTGTATAACAAGTCACTAAGTTGATGTCTTGTGCTGACAGCTCGACGTGCAGCCACAAACCTAACAGGCCCAAGGGGTTGCTGACAAAATGAATTAAGCAGCTTTAGTTGCACGTAACTAAGGGGGGGTTGTTTTAGGCTAGCCACTTTAGGTCCAGGAAGTGCCAACCAGGGGAGGCAACGTCACAAACTTCGCATGCTCCAGCAGCTACAAGGCTGATGCGATACATGTCTATCGTAGTAGGGTACAATAGCTCCTAAGGCACAGATTGCTTGCCTTTAAAGACAAGTAGAGGTCCGCTTTGAAGCTGTTCCGGCATGTCGCTCTTGTGATGCATTTGAAGGCTCTCTGTAAGATAAGCCGCAAAAGGACGAAGATACACGAAATTCTATTGTTCAAGAGGTCAAAGATGCTCAGAAGTACCTATAGTATATTATCTCTTCCTACTCCAAGCGCAAATTACAGTGTGTAGAGGATTCCGTGTGCTTGAAGCGTAAGTACCCCTGTTTATTTTCTGCGAGGGGGGTTTTTCGTAGTACCTATAGGGGGGACGTTAGTTAGTTAGTTAGTTAGTTTAGGAACGTCATCTGTAATTGGACACTATCACGTCTACGTGCCCGGCCAGCACCACCGCACATATGTTCAAGTCATGTTATATTATCCCACACGCTTGGCATGAAACATGCCGAAAAGCCAGTAACGTCCCTCCCTACGTGCGGAAAACCCTGTGTGGCGGAAACCTCACGCTACTTTCCATCACAATAAATTTCTCAGCCATTAAGGCCTTTAACTACTCTCGGAATAATGACTATAGGCCTTTGTCACTATATCGCTTTTGTGTCTTTGGGAGATAATTGCTACTCAGCCTGTAGTAGTACAATTTACTATGGCAACATCTACCCGCCTTGCCTCGGACAGTCTCGGGGTTTAGCAAGACTTGTTTTTATTTTGCCTAAGCTTCTGCAAATCATTAACAGACTTCAGAAGAGCATAGGCCGAGCTAGGCATCCTATTAGCTAAGCTAGTTATGCTTCAATAGTAGTATAATGCTTGCGCAGGCAGGGCTGACGCGAAGTAGTGGAATGTAGTAATGCGGGCTTAGCAGGTGTTTTACTGCGCGGAGTATTAAGCTGAGACTCTAAAGAGTGGGTTCCGAGATTTTTCAAGCCTGTCGTTAGCTGTTGACGTTGTTGTGTCCGATGGCGCTGACGGGTTTCCGGCACGCAGGGTTTTCGGCACACAAGGGGGGACGTTACACAAACACTATGAGTGGTCGGTAATACCAACGTCAGGTGATCGTGTAGAGAGGGGACCAATCGTCTTCGAAGGTGGCCAATGTTTAACCTACAATAGTTTGCTCCCTGATGCATAATTTAATCTATCATGTTTCTTATGTTTCTTTCTACGGCCCTTCACATGACCCTTTCTAAGACACCATCCTGCCCAATCAGCCCTCTGCTAACCTCATCTCGCGAATGATACTACGACAGACTCTAATACTCGACACTCCATCCTCGATGATACTTGAATCCATTTTTGCAGGTCGAAATCGGATCCTCAAACTGCACATCCTTGGCAAAATCAATAACCAAAGTGTTGCCGCACTCAAGAACAGGGGGGCCTTCCTGGCCAACTCCTTTAATGAAGCACTCTTCCCCCATGAACTGCGGAAGCGCCCTAGGTTTAATTCCAGCCTGAATCATAGGCCAAGTCTCCTTTGGCGGGAAGGGTGGCGCCTCAAGACTACTGTCTTGAGCAACCTGTGCGACGGCGGAAAAAACCCATGTAAATGGCTCAGGTTTGCAAGGGTCCACGGCAATTCCTTGAGGGCCATACCAGGCCCACCACATGAGCATAGGAAATTTTGTATTGACTTCTTGACCATACAGGATTTGTACAGAGGTCTTGGGCTGGTCGCGTGTCTAAGAAAGAGTTATTATGCGCCCCAAAGTGAGAGCATGCACTTACTCACGGCTAGCGCAGACCCCACCAGTGGACCTGCTACAGCAGCTGCGATAAAGGAGCCTACACACGCGATGATATATCTCATGATGTTGTCGTACGAACAAGTTGAACAGTTACTGTCCGATATGGATATGTATCACTTGATGTGATTTTAGATTAGGGTATTGAAGAGTTATATTGCATGAATAGGGGACTTGTGGACAAAATGGTACGTCTGCTTACGATGTGTAGGTCTCAGGTATGATGACTACGATGACTATGATGACAAGCATAGCGGGAATTGTTAAGCTGTAATTAGGTTTGGTGCTTTGAAAGTATTTTTGGCTGTATAAGCAGCAAGCAAAGGTCACAAAAATGTGACGACTGCCACATGCTAACGCGGTAGCCTAGTCAAGCCCTTCCCATAATTAGAGGTAATATAAATTTGAATGCATCTCTCCTAGGTAGGTGGGCAATTAATCAAATGTACTCTTCTATGTCCTTTCTAAGAACGTCACTCCTATTTTCTGGCTTTACGACCATACTCGCTTCCCAAACTCCAACACATTTGAGTCACACTCTTACAGAGGCCGAAATCAGTGTGATCAAGGACACCTCTTACCTATCCGCAAGGACTGACGCCAACTATTATCTTAGTTCAGTTGGAGTTTGCAAAGATTTCAGCTTCGAGGCTGGCACATTCTACGCCACGTGTCCTCAGCAGCCTGATAATGCAGGACCACCACTGTATATCAGCACAAGTGTCAAATTAGACAAATGCATTGCAAACGAAAATGGACGCATGGTATATCGTGCCAAGTAAGCTTTCACTACTTCTGGTATAAATTGATAATTAACTAATATTTCGCAGTGGCAATGCGTTCCAGAGCTGCACTGGCTGCGATGTTTCTGATTCCCTGGATTTGGCCTGCTCCTGTGAAATTGGCTCAGGTCTTCCTCAAACAGAGTCATCAATCAATCTTGCGGCGTTAGTAAAATCAAGCATAGCGGGCACAGGAGTTTTCGCTTCTTCATTAGGGCACATAGACTGTATTGTGAAGTAAGAGGGCAAGGTCAAGCAAATTGATTACATCATAGAGTTTTGCCCAACCTGTCAGAATGAAGGGATGATTTAGTCAAGCTCACAACTCTTTTATGCAGGTTGTTTAGAAGTTTAGCAAAGTTATAACTGTCGTTAGCTATAGAATTCCAGAATGTTTCTTTAATGTGTGACACGAGTGATGACCTGTAATCTCTACTTGAGCACATGATAACTTCAGGAGGCAATTGAAACACATCGAGCCGCCTAATGGGTCCTCCAGACATCAGCTGGGAAGTGCTGCTTATAATACCGTGCCTGCGCTAATGCAATTCTAGTCGATGTAGTATCCCAGGTGAAGGTTTAATATTCGGGTCCCGTTGTCGGATTTGAGATGGGTTTTGATGGGTGCACAGTATGGGAACAAGGTGTGTGATAAAAGACTGTGATAAATGATGCAGCAAGTGATTGATTGATTGTCTGCAAACGCTCTCAATTGTTATCCATTGATGTTCTGCTTCTTCTATCTACTGCGCTTTCTACCAGTTTATATATCCATATCTGCGGAGCTTGTTGAGGTCTCTCGGTTCGGAGGGTGGAGATCCACTTATCTCTGTTGTGTGGTTGAGCCAGCTCAACGCAGTTGTTCGATGGTACCGGTTCTGCGCAGCTCATCTATGACGCTATGAGCCATCGGATATTGGCTTCACTGGTCATGTTGGCCATGTTGGCCATACCGGCTGTGCTGGCCATGCCGGCTGTGATCTCGGACATGGTCTCGGATAGACTTGTAATGACGCTTTCATCTGGCAGTAGATGACTGAGTTCGACCTCAGATCACCTGCAAATCTGACACCCGTATTATTATATAATCTATATTATTATATTTAGAGTTAAAGTAGGTGTATTTTTTTCCTTAATTTTTAAAGTAGTAGTTATAACTTTCTTTTACTGATACCTAGATTATTTTCTAGTATTAATCTCTTATTTATCTTCTTAGGGCTTCTTATTATATCTCTTATAATAACTCTGTCAGATTTGCAGGTGATCTGAGGTCGAACTCAGTCATCACAAGACTATCCGAAACCATGACCGAGATCACAGCCGGCATGGCCAGCACAGCCGGTATGGCCAACATGGCCAACATGACCAGTGTAGCCAATATCCGATGGCTCATAGCGTCATAGATGAGCTGCGTAAAACCGGTACCATTGAATACCTGCGTTGAGCTGGCTCAACTACTCAACAAGAGATAATGGATCTCCGCCCTCCGAACCGAGAGACCTCAACAAGCTCAGCAGAGATGGATATATAAACTGGTAGAAAGCGCAGTAGATAGAACAACGAGAGATCAATCAATTTTTTCTATCAATCAATAACTCCATCATTATCACAGTCAATTATCACATACCTTGTTCCCATACTGTGTGCACCCATCAAAACCCATCTCAAATCCGAGAGTAAAAGTAAAAATTTAAAAAGATATTAATTTATTAGCTATTATAAGGTAGACTTCACGCAAGATTACCTTAAGAGGTATAATAACTCATCGATTACAAAGATATAAATAGTAGATAGAGAGCTAACTAAGGGACGGAGTCTAGCTGTCAGATTTGAGGTGGTTTGATGGTTCACCTTGATCTGGATAATATTGTGATAAAAGGATGTGATTATTGCACGTAGTGAAAAGATGATTTATTGATGTATGATGATGATTTAATTGATTGATTATCTGGATTGATTGTGGTTCTTGGTTGATGATGTGGCCGGCTGGCGAGTTGCCGATAGACTCCGGGTGCACCTGGAATCTGCTGATTGGCTCGCCTAGCTAGTGGAGCACGTGCGCGCACGTGCGCGCGCGTGCCAAATCGATCGCCATCTCGATCGACATCTGAATCTCGTGTGCCAGCTCGTAGGCCAGCCCCATGGGCAGCTCGACTGGATTGCTCATCTCATCTGACACTAGCTCCTCTATATACGTCTAGCTTTTAAGCTAGGCCTATTTAGGACCAGTGCGTACTAGGCCGAAAGAGGAAAGAAGAAAGGAAAGTATTAGATAAGACGATAGAAATTGGGTGTACCTAATTTCTAAGAGTCTGGTGTCAGATAAGATAGCAGAAATTGGGCGTGCCCAATTTCTGTAAACTCGGCTTCGGCTACCTACTACCAGAAGCAGGCATTATTATAAGAATATCCGAGATATGGCCGTCATGGCCGATATAGCTGATATAGCCGAGTTCGATGGCTCATAGCGTCATAGATGAGATATCGGAGTCGGTATTGCAGGAGATCTGTGCTGAGTTGGCTCAACCACCTCAACAGAGATAATAGATCTCTACTATCCGTGCCGAGAGACCTCAGCACGCTCCAGCAGAGATGGATATATAAACTAGCAGAGAAAGCGCAGTAGACAGACACATAGAGAGATCAATTAATCAATCAATTACTTCCATTGTGGTGGAGTTAGCTAAACTGAATCGAGCTCCGAGGGAGCCTCGGCTAGGGAGTTTAGGGGTATTTAAGCTTGTAATCTCGACAGAGATAATAAACAAGTCAACGAAGGCAGGAACTTCTACTCAATAGCTTCTACTACTAATAGAGCCCTTAGTGCGCAGTCAATCAGTCCAACCATCCGCGTCGAGCAACAATTATCACTACACTATCAATCAATTAGTGCATCATTATTACACTCATTTAATCACGCACCTAGTTCACATCAGTGACACCTATTAAACCCCTCTCTTAAATCAAATAGAAAGAGAGAGAAAGGGAGGAAAGTAGGGGGTAACTAGGTACTATCCGCACTTACCTACCCTTATAGCTATAGACTAGTATTTTAGTAATATATTACGTAACCTAACTATCGATTTAATTTTTATATTTTTTTCCTCTAATTATAAAAAATTACTTATATAAGTAAACTATACTATAAATTTGCTTATATACTCTTTACTAACTAAAATAGGCTTAGTTAAAAAATTTAGACATTTTTAAATGCTAATTAAAAATTTATACTACTTTAAAAACTAAATAAAAAAATGCTCCTATTTTAATAATAAATTTAATAATATTGATTATATAATTATCAGATGAGATGGCAGAAATTGGGCGTACCCAATTTCTGTGAGTTCGCCTTCGGTCACTCGGGCTCGGTCACCCACTACTAGAGGCATGCGCTATCAATGCGCCCCCAAAGCCCGTCACCGAGCCGTCGAAGCGAGCCGTCGAGCCCTCAAAGCCCGTCGCCCCGTCGTCAAAACCCAATACTTAATGTAGTTACATCAACACCCGAACGCCCGGGATTTGAATATGTTTCCCATGCCGAACTTGCAGCCACAGTAGATGACTCTACGGAAAAAATGAAGGATATGATGGACGAAATGATGGACGAAATGATGAAGGATATGATGAAGGATATGATGAAGGATATGATGAAGGATATGATGAAGGATATGATGAAGGATATGATGAAGGATATGATGAAAGAAATGTTGAAACCGTTACAGGCGTCGATGACGACGTTGTTGACGGATATGGTAAAGGCTATGAAGGCGAATGTGATGACGAGGTGAAGTCAACGCTAGTGCCGGTTCAGGCGGCACCGCCAAGCGCTTGACAGGTTGAATTTACTTTGATATAGCGTTTTTTTCCTTTGTACACGACTAGACCAAGTTTTGTAGCTTCTTATTATATTTTACATTAGTTTTTCAAAAAAACCAATTTGGGTGCTTGTCTGTGATTATAGTGTTTGAGTGCGAAAGTGATGGCAGGTTTTTAACCACAGATACTATACCACCTAATCTGCGTAGGCAATTCCTGCGCTCTGATTGGCGCGTATGATAGAGGCGCTCGATGGCAGACGGCAACTTACATCGACTGTTGATGGGGTCAGGAGCAATTCTATTAATTAGTTATATTGACAGGTCGGCTGAAACTAGGCTTTTATTTGAATATAATAATTACCTCCTAATTGGCAATCAAATGAAAAAGGCGTTTGTAGTATTGATACTAATAATTTAGAAAGTCCTTTAGGGAGGCTTTGAGTGTAGATTGATCCTACGAGGCCAGCCAAGATTATAGCTTCCACCTTTCGCAAGATGATCATTGCCACCAGGAACAACTTCTCGGCAGGTCGGACACGTTCTTGGTGGCGATCCTCTGTTGTTGCATTCCTCAAACCATTTATTGATATCGTTGTTGCAATATACATGTCCTGTTTTATTAGCACACACCTTATAAAACTATACAGTGTTGCTACTTACCGCATGGCAGACATATCATTTCCTGTGTTGGCAACGACTCCTTACATATACCGCACAAGGTACCGTAGCAAATGACGGCTCCACGGAGTTTTATGTGACCTCTTCTTTTACATGTAAGGCTTTGCCACATTTCTGGGAGCAAATCCGTGTCGCTTTTGATTGAACTTAGAAGAAATCTGAAGACATTTGAGTTCGTCACCTCCTCGGGGCATTTCAACTCCTCGATCTTTTGACGAATGACGCAGCCAGAGCAAACAAGCTAGGGCAATCAGCGATATGAGCGATCGGAGCGACCGGAGCGACCGGAGCGACCAGAGCGACCAGAAACTTACACAGCCACACATTGGGAGGAAATAAAGCTTATCATACGGTCCGAAACCCTTGCGGCATTCAGTGCAGCAATAGCGACTAGAGGACGGTGAACCGCGAGCTGCACCCAATATAAGCAACGATATGATATGTGGAAGAGAACAATTACTCATTCGCGTGAATCGTGGTCTTTTGTACCGGTTGTTTCCAAGCCTGATAGTGGGCGTTCCGGGGACCCTCCCTAAGTCTGAGTCTGAGTCTGAGGATGAGGGGATATACACAGGGTCATCACCAGCGAGTGACATTTCTTCTGTGGCGAGCAATGAAGTAAGAGGATTATAGGTGGGGAAAATGGTACATAAATAGGGGCAAGTCTTCAGGGCAGACCGCTACAAGGAAGAGACTCCTTACTGTCAGGCATAGAAATTTGCCGCAGAATTTTCCCTTAGACATGGCCAAGTTCATGCCTAACATTATCCTATAGCCATTCACAGTAATGTAAGCATCGGGGATGGGCATTTGAGTCTTCTTTTCCATGCCTTCATATCATGGATATGACGCAGTAATACTAGGATAGGAGTCACATATCAATGCTAACCCCTACACAATTCACAATTTTGACATAGCCACGTAGCCAAGAGGCAATAGCGACAAGGACATGCATGAAAGTCGAAGGCATGTGGCTTTTTTCATCATCTTTAGTCATATATCTAACACAATATGCTACGGCGATACGTCTAATATAAGAAAGTGACCCGCTTCGATCGATACTAGACCTGCAGTGTGATGACTTCGCATGAATGCCAACAAATCGGTAGTAACAGCTTAATACAGTGAGACGGCTTAGCATATGTAGTAAGCAATATCTCCGGCATTGAGGGAAGTGAAACCGCAGTCGTGTCTTATCGGGCCTGAATAAGCCAAAGGTAGAGGTTTGAACCGCCTACTGTTGTAGAAGAGAACATCTGATATCTTTATATAGGATAGTCACAACACGTGTATTCAGGTGTACTCAAGTATAAATCCAGCCTCCTTCCCACATTTTAGCTATACCATATCAACTCACCAGATTAGAGCACTTGGCTCAGAAAACTACGGGATATTGCAAAGGAAAATTCTTCTTAGCTGCTATTCTAGGCCCTACTACCAACTATCTATTACAGCATTATTATTCTCTCAGTTAGCAAACTCCTCTTCGTTCAAAAATGGGACAGTATGGGCAGGTTGTCTCACCAGCTCGAAGAGAACAGTTGAGTTCTCTTCTCATTGGCAAGTTAGGCTGCATTCTACCGGGAGGACATGCTGGCCATGACTTACAGCAACATTTGATGGTACCGCCGCAGCAAGTGTAAGACTAGCTAGTTATATGATAGGCCTTGGGTATCCCTAACTATAAACAGAAAAATGCCGTCAAGTGGTCTGTCCGCTTCAACGAACAGAAACATTGAAGAAAAATTAAAGCTGTATTTAGAAAAAACTACAAGCAGCAACAGAAAAAGGAGGAATAGCCGAATGTATGGACTTCAACCACTTTGATCTTATGCAAGTAGGCGAGAACCACAAGAAGAACCGCGTCATCGATATCTCGTCCGACGTCGGTAAAGACGATTATCTTCGCTGGCTTTCGTCCGCTGCTCTTTGGTCCAGGATTCTTGAACGATCGCTTCGGCGGTGAAAGGTACCTTCTCAGAGGGGTACTCTTTAATTCCATGGTTAATTATTTCCTGGGGGGGGTGGTAATGTGATTGCTTCCACAATCGCTCCACGTGTTCCTTTGGTAGCGCTCGCGAGAGTAGGTATTTCTTGGTCGAATTTCATGCAGGTGAGGAAACTCAGTCGCGCTTCCGAACTCTTCATTTCGCCCAGAATTCTCCCGCCTTCAGTGGGTGATAGATTCTGAACGACCTCCAGTCGATCACTGTCGTCCAATTTTAGGAAGATTTTGGCGCGCTGCTGGGGGTTCGCAGCGTGCCATTCAGATTTTTGATCTTGATGGGGCATTTTGGTGGGACTTATTGAAATAAGAAACGAAGAAGCTTTAGGAGATTAAAGACAGAAAGTGTTCTGAAGGAATAGATACATTTATTCTTTTTAACTGGGGCCTAGAAATGATCCACTCCTCCATTTGAATGGCCTAGTTCTGGGCCATCCTACTATGATCTAAAACGGGATGCTCGTGCTGAACAAATCTAACTCTAGTCTGCCTCGCATTATTCAGTGTCTAGGCACCTGCGATAATGCCTTCGTCATCGATCATGCAGCGCGAGCACATTCAGCAGTTATTGCCTGTCTTGGAGTGCTGGCTACTCGAGAATCCTGGTGGTGAATCCTAATGACGGTATCAAGAAGACGATCCCGATCGAGAAACTGCGCACCGGTGACATGGTGAAGACACCCATGGGCAAAAACAAGAAGGTACGGAACGTGCACATGTTGGGGTCTTGGCCCGGCGAAGCTTTTGACCTAGTACAGGAACATTCACTGCTCGCTACCTGCTTTCAATGCTGAAGCTTCGCTGGCTGGCGATCAACGAAGCCAAAAGGTGCTCAAAAGGATACAGTCAAGGCGGATACCGCCCCAGACTAACGTTATTGATTACATATAGATCACCCCTTCCTAAAAGCTCTGTAGCGAGACTCTGATAAGTCAATAGGTCTAGTAGCTAACTTAATTCGCTAAAATTTCATGGTCTGAGCTACTTTTGTCAGCACTTTGTCCAATCAAAGTTCTTTTGGCAATCATGGATATGAAAAAGGTTGATGTTGTCGGGTAATTCGTAGATAATTGGCTAAGTGGTAATGGCCTGAATGCAGCATATATTGAAAACATGCACTTCTCCTGACTTTGCATTTATTTTGGATTTGATTGTTCCCAGCAGCCAAAATCGTCTATCCATAGCAATATCTGGACTTTATGAATATAACAATGCCTTATCTCTAGGGAAGTAGGAAAGTTTAACTAGCTTCGCTTTTTCTGCTTCGAAGAATACTTGTTCATATTTGAGTTTCTGGCTTTAGTGCCCGGCCATGGGCAGCCGTACATTCTGTGATGCCGCTGACATCGGAGACAGGGAAAAACTTGGGATTGGCATACACAGGATGCTGCAGTAATCCTGTCACGGGCTCTGAGATTTCTAAGCCTTGACTTTCTCTTCGTTGTTGCTGTGCAGGTCACACAAAGGCAACCACGGTTATCTTTGCCAAAATAGTCATTTCCGTATTTGACCGTGATTTCTTCGCCAACTTGAATGTATCGTGTTGCGATGATATGCATTCGGTTGTTTTTCTGCTGCAATTTCGCATTTCCGTCGCAATCATGGTTTACAAACCGCCCCGGGCCTAGAAAAAGTAGTGAGGACCTGTTGCGGCTCGATGTGAAAACCGAAAAATCACGGCCAGTGTCGATTAGATCGTCTTCCTCTCCTTCTTTTAAGACAACCAAGTATCCGAAAAGATACTTGATGATACCTCCATCGATAGGTCTACGCGCTGTAACACATGCTTCCCCAGTACTTGAGTACTGATAAGTTATGTTTATGTCGAATGGGCAATCCGGTAGGTATATCTGCACGTATGAATCGAGCTGGGCTTCAAACTCGATCGGTTTCGACAGCTGCTGATGATACCCGTGTTGGCGAAGAATGTCCAGAATTCGGGCTGTACTCTCAAGATGGTTTGCCTCCTTAGTTACGGCTTCAAGTGCGGAGGCGATCTCCTTTGATATCCTAGAAGCGACCTTCTCCCCTGGTATCGTGGAATCGATATCCTCCTCTGGTATCGTCAAAGAGCGGTAGTTGTCCGTAAATTTACGGATAGTGGGTGAGAAGCCAAGCTGCTTTTGCTTAGATATACTCTGGGGTCTGCTTGGAGATAATATACCTTGTCAAAAAGTAAGCATGTGACCCAGTCATCATGCGTACCAAACTCTTTTGCGTTGATTTTGTTGCTGTCAAAAGGCATTGCGAAAATATGCAGTAATGTTTGTCTGTTGAAGCAGGACCGTAATGACATTATTTAAGCGTCCTCATCGCCTTTGGTGTTGAAACGTTCTAGGTCTTCGTGTCGGCTGCGTAGCAAATTAAGTGGCTTTGTCTTCATCTTGACAAGGAGCTGGCCTTAAAGGTCGATCTTTCCTTGGGGGCTTCGGTTTTGAAACGCCATTCCGGTCGGCTCGGATGCTATTGAACTGCTTACGCATTAACTACCCAATTGCTGGGCTCGGGCTACGGCCTATCCATGTCATACGCCTTTGGAGATAGATCTTTGGGTATTTCTGTCGACTTCTTTGGCTCCTTTGTCACCCATTGTCAACCGGTGCGTCGCAGTGCCTTTAGGCGACTCAGAATGAATCACAGACTGGGGCAACCAGGAAAATTCAGCGGTTGGACATGTGTATCGACCATTGGCAGATCAGAGATTTTGATGGTGTTATAGAACTACTCCCAGAATAGATGTGGATTCCTTGGAGAATTGCAAATTGTACACTCAGTGTCATAGAAAGCGGGCATTCTACTAGCGTCTTCCCTTCATGGCGCGGCTAGCGTGAAAAGTTTGCGTTTTCATGCTGGTCGTACTAGTACAGATTTGAGCGAGTATGGATGCTAGTGGTTCGTTTGTGAGTCTTGAGCTACACATTGGCTTATAGTAAGCAAGCTGGCTGTCAGCAGCTTGCGTACTGAAATCTTATCTAAAATTTGACCAAAGAACTACTGGATACTTCACAATGTACACTGTTTCTGAACATCCCCGCTGTTGTCGAGGCCGGCACAAAAGGGATTTTGGAATTTGCTGGGTTTGCGCTTCAGAGACGCGAACGAATGTGCCTACCCTCTGTGTTATTTAAAGTGCCTCTCAAAAGGAGCTTAAGAGCAAAAGCTTAGTTATGTCAATACAGACTATAAAACCAATAGTTTGGGACTTGCGTGAATGGTCGGATAGGCGTGTTTACTTTCGAGTACCCATGGGCGATGTATAGTCCGGCACCCCGAAGATTTTCACATGGAGGCGGAACGGAATGTTTGACATGCTTTATTGTAGACTATGTATTTAAGGATACTAACGGGGAGAACAAGAGGGTATGCGGAATTCGTGCTCAACTAGTCGAACACTTCATGACCATATCAAGCTCAAGTCTTGCTTCCACGTTGTCAGATGTACTCTACAGCATGACATGCCTGCCGAAAAACCCACACTATCCAAGCATGTCTTCGAGGCAGGCGATATGTTCGCTGGCGGGGATACGGTATGCAGGGTCTCTGGGCGAGTCTGCTTATCTCGATCGAAGATTTGCTACCTACCTTACAAGCCTGATAGCCCAGCAGGTGAAAATAGCGAAACGAATAGTCAGCACAGATAGCCGGAGTGTCGATTCTCCGCATAAGCCTCGATGTCTATCCTTCTATTGGCATGGGATGCTCCACAACGCGTCTTCTAGGATGCATCGGACCGTGTTGTGTCTGGATGCGAATGTTTGGGAGTAACGGCGGACTTTCATTGGCAGAGGATATAAGATGTTTATGGTGCAGATAGTCTAAACAGCTTGCAGCGAAAAGCGCATATTGCGGTGAGAAGGCACGAAAAAGGACAGCAACAATGCATGTTGAAGGAGGGGATGGAATTAGGTTTGGTCTGTGCTCGACATGGCACGATAGGTTTTATTTAATCCCCATACACGTGCACAATGGCCAAACACCACACAATGCTGTTCCCAGCTGTTTCCGGCTCTGAGTGTCGATCACGCCCGAGCGCCTAAAGTCTGAGTATGCCTCCGAGATAAACCACCCTGAATCCATACACTCGTGTGCTGCGTGCTCGCAGCTCCGCGCCGACGCCCACCTACCAACTTCGTGTATCCAGCGTATCAAACAACATTTTATATCATGAACCCCTCGCTGCTATTCGCGGTAGCAGCCGATCGTATACTCTGTGCATACGACGCGCACGGTTTGATCAATCGACGGTTGATGCGCTGAAAGCAGAATGGGAGCGAGCACAATAGTTGGGTTGCTGCGCAAGCCTGTCCTAAAGTCAGACTAGTTTTTCGAGACCAAAGAACTAAGAGCATACCAGGAGTATCCATTGCCGCCACCAGATGCCGTTGCTCTTAGTTACAAATGTCGCAACGGTGAGGGCAACGCCGCCGCCCGCCTGGACTAATGCCGGAACTGTGTTGGTGGCAATGCAGACCTTCAGAAAACGCCGGAACGCTTTGTCAGGAGCCGATCCGGACACCTTGTGATTTTCCAATGCCTTCCAGGAAACTGCCGGCGACAGAAACGATACAAAGGCAAGACGAACTAGCTGTAGTGATTCGATAACAGGGCCGGCTGCTCCTATGGCTGCAAGGAATGCCAACCACACACTCCAGCGGGGGAACCGGAAGCTTCTCAAGAGCCGAGCAAGCTGGTCGGAGTATCAGTCATCGAGGTTGATATAGAAGCATGAGTGATCCTACATTGTTGCCTGCAGACAGCTGCAGATTGCACATGGTGACCGCCTCGAACAAATATGCTTCGTCTCCCGAATGTAGAGCGGTAGCGAGGCTAACTATACCGATAACTGACAGGCATATCTGGTATATCTCCAATATTGCCCCTAGAATACTTTCCCAGCTGTACTCGATAGTCCCGTCCTTCACATCGTGGTAGACAAACACAACATTCGACAGGATGGCCATGAGGTAGCAGATAGCGAAGCTGAGTAGTAGTGTTGACATCATGGTGAAGAGAAAAGACGTGGATCTAGTTGGCATGAAAGGATACCACAATTATGTGTGGCCATTACGGACCAGCCTCCTGTTTTATATACCCCGTTCGTGCACTTCAAGCATCCAAGCTTTGGCTCCAGCGGAGCGTCGCATGAACGAGATGCCACTTGTCCCTCAGCATTGTGCTCGTTCTGGCACATCTGTCACATCTGTGTTTGGTCTGGGAGAAGGGATACTCGGGCATCATCGCATATCACCATGTCAGACAGCTTGACCACCACAACCTTGGACCCACTCCAACCTCAGAGGAGCATCTTCCCCGTGAGCGTTGGCAGCAATATGTATCCACATCATGGTATCATTGACGGCATTAGGGCGAATAGGCGTGATCTTCGCCCCCATAGGAGACGCTGGCCTGCGAGTGCTTGGTCCTCATGCAATGATCCTTCGAGGTGGACGTGGGAACGAAACACGGCACAAGGGAATGGCGTCAAGAATACTGGCTCCCGTATTCGGCATGTCCGTGTTTGCATGGGCTAAGGCTCAGCAGCGAGTGCAAGTGGATCGTCAGAATCAGCCTCGCCGTCCTTCTAAACCACATGCGAGGCGCTTGGGTCAGATGCTCAAGAGAGTATCATATAGCGCCAGTGCTGGAGAAGGAACCTTTGAGCGCGCGATGCCTATTTTAAGGGAATGTGTGATTGCGGTACAGTGATAGTCGAGAAGCCCCACTCGCCATTTGACAATACACCCAATACATCGGCTGGTTAGAAGACGCAGGAGATGGCAAAGGTACAATAAATGCGTGGTGGTATTTCGTCTACGTAACGTGGTTAAGTCTTGCATGTCGTTCTAGGGCAACGGACCGCTTTTCTGCTACCACTATCTCGTTCCAGCAGCAAAGATATCGTCCCGGTGGAAACGCTCCACAAGTGCACGAGCCTCGCGCCATCCATTCCAATCCCCACCCAACTATAGATTTCGATCTCAGCCTATAAGCGGCGTTCCACTGTAGCAGGATGGAGTTCGACGCTTCGACAGCACGAGTCGTGCCTGCAACAGAGGCCGTTATGGCGGGGAGGTATCCTTTAGCAAGACAGCCACACAACGTGGTTGTCACAGTCGTCATCGCCGTCAGTATCAATGCCACTCGTGTTCTCGATGAACGTAGGATGTCTGCCTTGTCCACTCTTACGTCAATGCTTCCGCATTTGAGCTAATATCAGTAGCCCCTATTGGCACAGGGAGACGGCATTTGGCTTGAAGAGGCCCGATACTAGGCAAGGCCGCCAGCCAGAAGGTAAGCCACAATCAAACCACTAACTTGGATCTAACGGTTGTATTATCCATGCGTGCTTAGGACGGAGGTGGTTTTGTATACGCTCGCTTGGGGCCTTTGTGCCAGCCATTTCTAACACAAAAACTTTACACGATGTTGCCTATCAAACGCAGGTTAGGGGGTGCGAGCTGCCAAGCCTTACGCCTACATCAGGAAAGCCTTGTGCTTTACATCGTGATCGTAGTTGACCGTACCATCGGTCGTCGTGAAAGACCCACGCCGTATCTTCACTACAGGGCGCACGGCAATGCAGGTACCTAAATCCATGCATGTTTCTAAGACTTCGCTCCATTATACCGTTGCAAACGATGCTCGAACTAAAAAATTGAATACTCCAAAAGGTATCCTCGAACGCCCCGCCAATGCCAAAGCTACGCCTACCAAAAGCGGAAGGGGGCTTGACCGGGCATACACATATTGGCCAAATGCTCTGAGTTTCATGGAAATTGTGTGCGTACTCTTCTACGGTGTTGAGAGGTAAGCCAATCTCTTGTAATACTACGGCATGTGCTTCATCACTGTGGTCGAACTTGCCTTTTCGGCTCCACCAGCGTCGCTTATTATGTGCGTGATTGAAAGCGCGGCGATCATCATGGCGAAATAGATATTCCAAGATGTGAATAATTTCGACACGCTGCTCGTAATTATCTTGTGAATCATGCCAGACAGACCGCGCGTGCTGTACAAAGCTGTTGCCCTCTGATAGTTGAGAGACAGATGTGCGGTCTGCTGTTGGTGTTGGTATAAAACGACCGGTAATCACAAGGCCCGAGGACGAATCGAACATGATATTTTCCACAAAGTCGGTCGATGAGTCTACCACTGACATTTTCAGTGTGGGTGGATCTCGCTCTACTTGCTGCATCTTGCGCACTGATTCAGAAACAGATAATACAGGCCAGTAAGTGATCTCCACATACTCGCTGGCTGGAATTAGCGCTATCTCCAACAGTGTCGTTAGTCCAAGGCTATGCATTGCCCCAGCACTTCCACATAGCACGTCGGAAGTATCACAATCATCAATCATTGCCATCACATACTGACCATTACTCAAAATGGTTTCCAGGGATAACACGGTGCAGTCAAAGGTGCCAAACTTGAAAGACGAGGACCCGGTCGTTGTCGCGGCGAAGGCATCTGCGACAGACACCGCCTTGGAAGCAGCAACAACTCCTGGAACAAGCCCGCACGCAAGTGTCGCTCGTACAAGCGCTCCCATTGTCACATTAGGCTCGACCCAAGCAGTATAAGTGTCTAGGTCAATTTGTACGACCTTGTCGAGGCCTGGAATGTCACTGGGAGCGTTGTAAGGTGCCTTTTGGGTGTACAGATTGCTGGCCTGACGTCGGCTCGCATTCTCTATGGTTTCGCGTATCGCAGCCACGACTCTTCCGTGCCGCTTCCATGGCTTGGGGTCGTATCCGAAAGCCGCTGCCAGCATTGGTAGGGCGAGCCAATAGACAATACGCAGAGTAGGCCGAGCCTTAGGCCTAGATGGAGTGATTCCATTCTTGTAGCAAATTTGCTGGCAACACGATATGATCAAGTCTCAAGGCTCGACACTCACAACCAAGAGTAAGTCATAGCATGTCAAGATGGCTATCAGAAGGACCAGCTGATTCAAGTGATCAGCAAGAGAGGGATGGTATGCGAATGTTTACACTTTCCTGCTTACATTGTCTACCTCCTTGTGGCTTCTTGTGAACGTATTAAATATCTGTTGGGCTCAGGAGACAGTGACACTTGTTCATTGCTACTGAAGATATGTGTGGGATGGCAAGGGAACTATTTTATCTTGCTTACTATCAGCATTGTGAAGAAACATATCGCGTGTTGGCGCAGCTCGTCTTTGCGGCGTCGATCGATCCGTATACCTGGATACGATCCTGTCATAAGTTTACAATTTGTCATAAGAGATCAGAGTCTGGTCATCTAACCTTCTGCATGCACTTGGCGTGAACCAAGGACAGCACCGTAGACAAGGCCTGCGCCATTCCTAGTATCAGTCTAAAAGCTCCGACGACTTCCACCTGGAAGCTGTTGCCTACCACAGAGTTACAAACTTGAGGCAATAACGAGTGCGTACGTTCCATCTTGTGAAATGTGCATCCTCGCGAGGGCATCTGACCTGCACGCTGGGCATTACTTAGAGCAATATCGAAGCAAAATGAAGTTTTCCGCCAATTAATCGATGCACTTTTCCCCTGGGCACAAAATATACTGCATGAACAACCCTTGAAAGCGCTTCATGTACGCTCCGCAGCCATGAATTCTGCACGATGAAGGTGGTAGGTGCAGTGGGAAGGCAGACGGGTGTCTAGTCAGATTCGGCGCATTGAACAGTAGTCAATACCTTGAAGTACCAGATACGCCTGTCAGGCTTCTGTTTCAAAACACGATATAGATCTGTGCGTGTTATTTTCAGAGGAATGGCCTGGCTTGGGTGGCTAGGATCATCCAAACATTCATACCCTCATGGCTCTAGTGTTAGTATTAAATCATTCGAAACTGGAAAAGCCTGCCTTGCTGTCCTGCCGCTGGCAATTTGCGCGTCGTGAGAATTGGTGCCAAGGAGACGCCACTGTCATCTACAGCTGTGCACTAATGGTATCTATGCATGCCTAGTCCGTTTCATGCAATATTGCAAAGAGGCTGTGTGGAACTGGGTCTCACGCCATATCATTCCGATCAGTTTAGCTTGTTGCAGATGCATATGAGGGTGCGTACCGGGTCGGGTAAGGCTGTTCCATAATGTATAGGTAGTCTGAAAAAAACCATAAGAGGGCCTCGTGCGCTCAGTATTCTCAAGTCCATCTTATTAAATCCCTTGGATCAATCAAAATATGGATAATTCACAAACTGCAGCATCTGATGGATCGACTATTGCGGACGATGAAACGTACCAGGGTCTTAGTGTAAGTGTACTAGCAATGTACTACGACGATTGCAATAATTATACTTGCTTTTTATCGCTGGGTCTCACACATGTCAAACATAGGAACTAGATTATTATAAAAATCTTCAAGGCGGCATCTCCACCTTGTCACCGCAGGGAAATACGAAGAATCTTAAACGGCCACGCTCACTGTTCGATGAGGACCCATATGATGCAGTTGAAGAACGTAGGATGCGCAAGACTCGCGAAGTTCCGGTCCGTAATTATGCTCATTGCTACATTTGACAGACAACTAATCAACTCCAAGGAGCCTTCTGGCGCTAACATTTCAAAAGATTCTATCCTAGAAAAGAAGATAACAGTGCTTCAGAACCAATTGGATGAGGCTCAGAATCAATTAGATAAAGCTCAGAATCAATTAAATGAGGTTCTATTGATTCTGAACAGTAAGCTTTCAGACGGAGTAGTAGCCATACATAATGAAACCACAGGAAACTTATCTGATAGCAAGGCATGAAAAAGTTAATAGTGCGAGGATATTGCGGCAAACGGTATAGAATAACATGTGTCTATAAGCGCGGTACAACCTCGAAAGTTTAAGAACTTAATTTGATTATTACTTTGTAGTAAAAAAGAAATTCAGCACTTATCTCCGGAATAGGTCGCATAGTTATGTTTGTCAAAGCATCCTTGAAAGTCCACTACTGAAAACGGTCTCCTTACCAGAGCCATTGCCTTTCAGCAGGCCTCTCGGTGACAGCGTATGGAAAATGGTACAGGCTTATATTGGAAAGCATGTCACTCAAGCAATTGGTTGTGTTCTTTTGCTTCTGCAGCAATAAATCGACAGTGTCAGCCATGATATTATCGAATAGGGCTGGTCGTGAAGCTACCAGCGCACGTGGCCGCCCTCATTACGATCGGAAAGTGATTCTGGTGTGGAGGTATCGGACAATTGGAGTGGTGAGCTGAGGGCGCATGTGCCATGAGGTAAGCCTGCCGAGAGTGAACGATTTTGATGATTTTTCGATGAGAGAAGCCTGAAAACCCCGCTCAGTAGCATTATCAAAGCTATAGCCGCGACTAGATGAAGAATTGGAGTGGCCTGTGCCCAAAGCTGTTTGGGTCCCGTTCCTGGAGGTCCCCACAATCAGTGAGATTGTTGGAGATCATAAGAAGTGCATTCTTGGGTATCTGCTCTAAGAGGGCAGGCCTAGCTTGCAACACCTTGCCGAACCAACATGCCTCCGCTAGCGTTAATCCATCTATGCTGTTTGAGAATATCAGCAATGTGTCCAGCGTTACCAACTAGCGACTATTACCGTACTCTTTCATCTTGATTGGCTTACTGAGGCTATTCCGCTCTTTTCGCGTAAGCTCAAATCCGAACTGATCTGCTTGCAGTGCAGGTGGTTGCGATTCCTGGCTAGGAAACAGGATAAGCAGTCCTGGATTCAAACACACGGCACTTTGCAGTATGTGGTGCAGAACCTTTCCTTCCTTGATGTATCTAGTGATATTTGGTCTAATCCGCTCTCTGTCTTCTTTGTAAAATGTTGCGATCTTCTGAGCAATTTCGTCCTTCACCATGTCTGGAGCCCGTCGTGTCTTTTCAGCGTCACTAAGATCCTTATAGACAGTATTTATCCTATCCGTATGGGGCGTAGGCAACTCGTGGAGTACGCCATGTTTGTAGCTTGCAGTCGATCGACGCGCGGATACCTTCCGCCGTTCTTGATGGCTGCTGCGCTTTTCTTCCTGGAGGGCTTTGACAGCAAGTTGGTAAGTCTCATAGTAGCAGTATTTGATGTACCGGTTCCTCGCAACAATTATATAGCTTTGGTTTTCTTGAGTGTCTAAGTAGAGATGAATACAAAAAAGTTTTTCCACGAAAGACCAATATGTGCTCTGGGCCTCCTCGTGCCTAGGCGGTTTGGCGTGGGCTAGTTTAATTGCACGCAGAATATGCGGCGAGCCGATCTCGTTGATGATTTGCAGAATTCTAATGCAACGCCAGTGGCTTATCTCGGTGGGCTTCTGAAGGAATGCTTGCCGGAGGGTCTTCATGTTGAAATTCTCAAGCACTGGAATACACATTTCGTCGGCGTGTGATGGTGGTACCATTGGCTGTGTTCCCATAACTCTAGTGTCTATCTTTTGGGGATGTACTAGAGTGCCGATGATTCCGCACTGCTCAAGGACGGCATTGCGTTCATAAGGTGCTAAAAGCTCGCCTAGATAATGTAAGCGTAAGTCACGGGAAGATGGAACTCTGGTAATAGGCAGAAGATTTCGGAAAAAAGCTTCTGCTATATAGACCGAAAGCAGAGTGCGTTCCATATTCGGTTCGACAGAATGTGGCTAGAGATGGAGCGGATAAGCGAATGCATTGTGAGTGGGAAGTCGATGGCTTACATCCATATACTTCTCCTTCCATCCGACAAGTTGAGACCGGAAGATCTCGATAAGTGGGTCAACTGGCGTACTGTTATCTGCGATGAAGAGAGTCTTTGTGGTTCGATCTCCCAGGACGAGAAAAGGCGGGACATCTTTTGCTCGCTGAATTATCGCAGCGAAGCTTGATACTAATCCACCATCTCGCGAGAGATACCTATCGCCTTCGCCAGTGTGAAGCTCTATGATGTGGAAATGACCAGGCAACAACGTGTAAAGCAGCCCATGGAGGAGCCTGGCAGTAAGAGGCGTTTCTTCTACGAGAGGGTGTAGGGTCTCCAACGCTCCAATGCGATCTCCATCCTCCAAGCTTTCGTGTGGAAGGCAAAAGTTCGAATGGGAAGCAAGGTCTAGATATCCTCTCGCTGTTGGATCCTGGGCAAGACTCCGAGTCTGATTCTGGTACGACTGATCTGCCATGCTGGTTTCGATTTCCCATCTGTCCGCTGGAGACCCTTGGCCATCTGTCTGGGAAGAACTTTTTCCATACAGGCCCTCAAAAAGCTCATCAAATTGTAACTGTGGTACCGCTCTGTCATCGAGCCTGCATGAGAGCGTGCCAGGCTGCTCTTCAGGGCTTTGGAGCGCCTCGTGACTTGGTTCGAGCTGGTGGCTGCTCTCTGAAACATAGTCTATAGGTTCCATATCTTCTGTACTATGTTCAGTATATTCTTTGTGTTGCTGCAGCTCTTGTGGGTCTATCGTTCCATCACCAAAGCGTCTTGTGTAAAGCGGTGGAGGACACTGCGCCGAACTTTGCTCTGGAGGAAACAGGGTCTCATAGGTTGGCCCAATCCGCTGAGCGCTTTCCTCAGCACAATTTATGTCCATATTCTCTGGTGCGTTATACCTCGTGTCGGTTTCGTATCGCGCAATAAATGTCCGCGAATCGTCAAGGCCCATGCGAAGTGTCTGATTGGAAGCCGCGCCTAAGGTTTTGTCATCGGGCCCTAGTCTGTGGGATTTTTTTCTTTTTCTTTCAGATCGCCTTATGCCTTGATTGGAGGGTTGGTGGTGTATACAGTGGTTTGGTTGCCAACTAGTACGAGTTGGCTGCATTACCCCGACCTGAGTGGCTGTCATTTCAGAGATTTTCTGTTGTGCGGTTCTTTTCCAGACATCCAATGCGTTTACCAGAGCTACAAGGTCACCGCAGTCAGGGTTATGGCTAGCACTCAGCCAATCATCTACGAATCGCTAGAACACATTAGAATTTTGGTCCAATGACTCGATGATCGGCACGTACCCTGATCAAACCCAGTGCTGTAGCTAAATTGAGTTCAGAATACGGCATTTCAGTGTATTGGTCACACAGTACCAGGAGAGCGTGATGGCTATAGTTCTTTTTGCTTCTGGGCAATTTGATCTTGATACATAACCTTCATGTCTCTTCCATGCAGCAGGTAACGGTTATTCTGCGCTAGTGACCATTCCACCTAGTCCGACCAGCAAGAGAGTTTTTTTTCCTCTTGCTGGTCATACTAGTACGGATGTAAGGTAGAAGTGTGAATGTTGAGGTCTTTGTGAAGCTGACACTGATGCCGCTCACAATCCTTAAGCCACACATATTAGCTTACAGAAGCGGACTCGAAATACAGCAGCAGATCGCTTGCTTAATCCGAAGATTTCAGTAGCATCTGTCACAGCAGTAATCTTTGCAGTGAAAATCACCCTTGAGCATTGTTTTGGTAAGGAATGGTAATATGCGAAGGGGCTGTAAGCATAAGGTAATCGTAAGCATCTTGATACATTTTGATGATATTTCTTATGAAAGTTTTGCCGTAATGCTTTATGACATGATGACTAGATTTCAGTAAACTAATCAGACGAACATGCCACTCACTTGATTTGCTGACAGTGAATCGATGGAAAATACTCTTGATTTGTCGGGACAGGTTATTTGCATCTAAAATACACTGGATAGTATTTTGCAGCTGCGGTACTAGTATAGGCATGCCTAATCTATCATAGCGAGTAATATACTACACCTTAATTAAGGCGCTGCCTAGTACTAGGGCATGAGATTATGAGTCAACGCCTTTGTGCCGGCGCCGTAGGCGGTCGTACAGCACATTGTAATCGCGTCATAGTTGCTTCAAATTTAGCCCAAATACACCTTAATATACTAATTAACGCCACTACAACACCTATATCTCGAAGGCATCGTTGTGGCGCGAAAGAAACGCGTGTGTGAGATGAAAAGTTGGTCGAAAATAGCGTTGAGGTGGCCACGGCCAAGATGCGGAGCATCTTGGCCCGTGTGGCGAGTAAGTATTATTGCATTCGCGACGATTTCCTACAGAGTACTACAATCCCCACGCCCAGAGTACGGAACAAGGCTTGGGCAGCCCACGCAACACCATCTCCACCCCTTTACAGCTTAGAGACGTTATTCCGAATTTGACCTTTCCCTCTCGCTAAAGCTGCATGGCTTTTAGCAAAGGTTTTGTTGGCTATGGCGGCAATGGTGCTCATATCTAACGCAAGAGCAAACGCACCAACAAGCCCGGCAAAACGCCTCTTGCCCCCCGAACCCTGGCATTCGAGGAGCCGTAGGGACTCGTACTGCGTCGCGTAAATCGTGCCCCCTCCCACCACTGCGACGGGGAGCGACGGGAAGAACATGGCTAGCTTTAGTTCTTTCGTGTTCCAATCATACTCGGGTGTTAGGTGACTCCAGCATCCCTCTGCCACACTTGCGGCATCCTGGCCGCAACTTATGAACATGGCCGCTATGATATTGGCAGCATTGATGTTGCAGCCAAATTGCCCGTTGCGAATGCCACCTTCTTTCAAAATAAGGATCGCCTGGTACAGGCGTTCCGTCGTACACCCAAGGACCTCTTGGCAGACAACGTCAGAGAGCCTGGCCCAAACGATAACCTGCACCCCCCGAGGCTCTTTCACATTGCCCCAAGAAGGCTTTTTGTCCGAGGCCATCTGGCCTTCGATGATAATGTCCCGGACATGCAGCCTTTGTGCTGTGTCCGATACCATGAAGCTATCGCACACTTGCTGCGTAGCAATGGTGACCATGTTCTGCCCTGCGGCATCTCCGCAAGAGTAGCTGAAGTGGACATGGACGTTTGACCCGATGATGTGGGGTGTCAGCTTCTGCAGGCGAGCGTAGCGGCTTGTGCTCTCAGCGTCTCGCGCGAATTGTTCGTAGAGACTGGGCAGGAGCTCCGCAAACGTAACGGCGTCAGCTGTGTCGGCAAAGATGAAAACGGGAGCCCGGGACATGCCCTCCCCTAACACCCTGAAGTGGACACCGCCGCATCGATGAAGCGCCTTGCTTCCGCGGGAGCAGCTTGCGACTAGTGTAGGCTCAACAGTTGCTAAGGGGGCGTAAAACTCGCTATCGGTATTTTCAGAGCCTTGGATTCGCAAGGGGCCTGCTAGTCCTAAGGGGACTTTTGCGTAGCCGACAAAGTTTTCAATGTTGGCTTGGTCATGCTCGCTTTTAAGGGCCTGAATGTGTGGAATCCGGTGGAGAAGCGAGTCAAACTTGTCCGTACGCTGCACCTTGGCGGTCATTGTGGTAGATGGTAGGATGAACACAAGAGGTTATGAATTGTGGTGCGCCACAAGCGGCCAGGGAGGAAGGTTCCGATATAAGAGTCGACAACAGATAGAAAGAAGCTGTTAGCGATGAATGATCTTCAGTGTTAGTGAGTAAGGATTAGGTAGTCTTCATCACCCTTTCGCGTGGCGCTATCTTCTTCAATGTTAGCTAATTCAAATACAAGAAATGGTCCTCACTGAGCATGAAGGGTGAGGGCCATGGTAAGCGAATGAGGGCTAAGATGGAAAAGTTACTGCGTAGATTTAGAAATCCTACAGCGATATTAAAATTGTAGCTTTTCGGATCTCAGGGCGGTTTGAACTTGTGACAGTTGCTTGTGCCAACGTTTCCCACAATGTAAGCCTACTGTTGTGCATCCGCCAAATTGCTGACGCTTGTCAAATCCGCATGAGATATCAGCCCTTCTAGCAATTTTCAAGACCATTCCTTGATCGCGCAAAATTTTGCTTACCTGTGACTGTCATCCCCTCATACACAACTACGAAATTATCGTACCTTATCGTGCAAGCCTAGCTGATACATGCTTTTGCTGATGCTGGTACTAATGAAGCACGCCATCAGCATGTTTGAATTCTAGGCGAATCAGAAAATACCCTATCGTACCGCCCCATCGAACCAGAATCGCCAGACAGTAGAATGAATAGCAATCTGTTGTGAGCTATAGATTAGCCTGTGCAAGTTTCCATGTTTTAGTAAAATAGCTTGCCACAAACACTGTTGCGTTGCATTGTAAAATGTTCATGGGGCTCAATCACGTCTTTTATCCAGGAAGCTCTATTTTTTATCCACAGACACTGATTAGAGATTTCGGTCCCATCAAGGTTCTACCGCGTACTACCGAAAAGCCCAACGTCATGGTCTGGATGTCCGTACTATTGGGTTTTCTGACGCCTCTCTACACCGTGTACAAGGGGTCATTCGTGATTGCGGCGTATGTTCCAAGCAATAAGATATTTCTTTGCAACGAAATTTTATTACATCCATTTGTCGGAGACAGGGCAAGCTGGTATACGTAGCTCCAGGACATCCATAGTGAGCCGCGAAAGCACACCCAATCGGCCATAGGCCTACCGTGGGTTTGCTTAGGTGATGACACACTGGAAGCTCAACGTGCTTAAATAACGCAATGAAGTAGATAATCAGTCTAGGAGTAGTATTATGTGTAGCATTTCTGCTTAGGCACCTATTGTTCCTCGCCTCCCGCAGGTTCAACATTCTATGAATAAAGCGGCGTATGACTCCATAGGAATAGAACACTACTTTGTCAAAAGTTGCAGGCACTCTAACCATAATGGCCGGTTGGCGGACCTCGACAGCGACGCTGATATTAGCGACAAGCGCCCTCCTTGCGATCGGATTGGCGCAAATCACGACAAGTGAAGGAGCAAGTACGATGCCATCAGTTTCAGCAAATTCCCAGAGCACGATTCCTGTACCTTCTATGACCAGGACAACCAGCGCTTCGGAAAAGCCCCGTGTTCATATGGTCAGAGTAGGGGCTGGCGGCTTTCATTTTGAGCCTAACGAATTAAAAAATGTGTCTATCGGCGACATTGTCACATTTGAGTTCTATCCTCCGGACCACTCGGTTGCCCGCGCAGAATACGAAAGTGCATGCGTGCCGTACGAATACACTGGAAGAAACAAGATAGGATTCTGGTCAGAGACACAATGGGTAGAGACAGCAAGCGAGGTGAGTGATTGTTTTGATTGATAGCGTGCTAAGACATGCCGACTGATTGCGCCAGATCACCCACTGGAATCTAACCATCAATAACACAGAGCCCGTCTTCTATTATTGTGCCGCCCCCAATTCGTGTATAGGAAAACGGATGGTTGGTGCCATCAATCCCAACAGCACCCAGACCCTCGATGCGCAGATTCGTGCAGTAGCCAAAGCAGAATTTCAGCTAGCGCCTGGAGAGTCTGTTCCCAAAGAGGCCTCATCGACGCTCGTGGTTGCACCTGCGGCTACCTCACGCGAAGCCTCTACGTCAGTGAACCATCACCCCCCAAGACTTTCCACTGCCACAATCGTTGGCATAGTTTTTGGCGGTATTGCGTTTATTACACTTTGTGCAATAATTCTCGTTTATGTGGCTCGCAAAACCCGTACCGGGCACAAGAAAGCTCCCACAGAACCAATGCCTAACACCGCCAGCATATGCCCCACTAGTCCTGGTGTTGGTGATTGCCCGCCTCCGTTTTCTCCATGCACCAGCATACTACCAAATGGCTACCCATATAGTCTTCATGAGCAGCGACGGCGGTACGTACCTGATAGCCAAGGGACGTTGAATGAAAGTATGTTGATACACAGGCAGATTTAATACATACGATGCTTTGTCGCCAAGCACGCCACAAAGTCCAGCTGTAGAGCTTGAAGCTGGGAAGTATTGAGTACATCGACTCGTCTGACTGATGAATCTGCAACAATTAATTACCTAATTTGTAGCAGTTTTCAGAGACCCCCATTGATAGAGCTTATTTGGCAGCCCCCTTCTTGCAAGGTGCGCCCAATCCATTAAATATTGATCGATTGAATAACTATGAACCTTATACAAATCGCAACCCTGAATTTCTTTGTGCTAATTGCTATGAAAAATAATATCAAGAACAGGTCATTGGTTTGCACATCCTCAAGTAACAGCGGTGATATCATTACATGCAATTAATTAAGGATCTCATAGAAAGGTGCGAGACCGTCATGACTGCCAAAACTTACGACTAGACAATAAGCACACAGTCGCTAGGACAGTTAAGATAGAAAAGAGAATGGCTTCCGCTAAGCGGAGGATTGTTCACAGTACTACTGCTCATCACAATACACGAATAACAGGAGGAGCTTGTGAAGGCTGAGATTTTGCAATATCTCCAGCAACAGATTTGAAGAACCTCTGGTCTACTGTACTGACTCCTCAGCTAGTGAACCATAATCTGGCGATAGTCTCGCACCACGTCTCAGAATTTGTCCGTTCAAGCAGACGGTCCCGGAGGTTAGAGGCTGAGGGAGAGCACAACCTAGATTGCAAAGTCCAAAATGACTTTTGTCGATGCAGAGAACTTCATTTTCCAGATGACAAGGGATGCACGTACCAGAAGAAATCGACAGAGCTATTGGTGATTCGGGGCCGGCGTCGCACCTTCACTTGCCACTTTTAGCGTTGAGTGTGAACTCAACATTTGTAGTTCAACTGTAGACATTGCCTTTGAGCGGACATTCCCCCGGAATCTATTGTGGACTGCGGCTTTGTTGATACCACGCTATTGATAGTCATCTTCGTGCTGCTTACTTCTGGCGAGTTGTGTGCTGAGTTCGCAGTGGGGCATATTCTTGCAGAAACAGCACCTAGGGGAGTTGCAGAAGCACAATCAGATCCCACGTGCGTCGTGGCAAGCTTTGCTTGTCTGTTGGTCTCTACTGAAACCCCAGGTTCTGGGAACACATAATCGAAACCTTCTATCGTCGAAAATACAGTGTTTGGCAAATTGGCGACGAACATGTCGGGCAATGTCTCTAGGAAACTGACGTCATTTTCACCACCGCTGACCGAGATTGGGGCGCAATTCATGTACATTTCACGAAGACCCTGTCTATTGAACCAAGTCCAAGCAAATGTGTATTTACCGCTGGGTATGCTCCTCGGAAGTAGCACATCAAATGTGGCCAATCCTTGGCCGGCAGTGTCTTCGAGAAGATTGCCATCCGCTTTAGCTGGGCATCCTCCAATCACACTATGAATCACTTTCCATTTGCTAGCTTTCGTTGGTTGTGTATCATTGGTCAGAGAAAACTGGCAGGACCCTCCGCCATGAACTGCTGTCCCTTTGAAGCGAACAGTTTGTGCTTCCCCAGCGACCCAGTAGTTCATTTGGCTCAGTTCGTATACACCTTCTCGTAATTTGCAGGGAAAGTCCAGACCAGAGCTACTCAATGGGGAGCTATTCAGAGTAGCATTTCCATAAGGTATAGGATGTTTAAGGATCATATGCGCCACGCAGCCATGAATCAGAGCCAGGTTCAATATGGATGAAGGATTATGAAAATGCATTGCGGAGGCAATATGTGTTGAAATGGTATCTTGTTACGTCGGGTGGAAGGTTTGTAATATGCTGTTCGAGAAGGCCCTTAGGCAGTCAGCACTAAGTTGGGTTATAGTAAGCAGTCATCCATCCAACACAATCTCTGTTCTCCAGCATTGATAACGTAGACCACAAGTAAACAGGTCACCAGGAATCAGGTCTAAAAATAAACGCTTGAACGCTTGTTATTGTGACAATTGCATTATCAGCACTGTGTGAAACACAGCACTACTTATTTTGTAGAGGCTGAAAAGAATCTCGGTCTGGCCAAGGACAGCCATAAGACATGGGCAATGACCGCCGGTAAGGAGAAGCTACACCGGTATTCCAACCGCGCATACTCCATCAATTTGCCGAATCCATCCCAGCATAAATACAAAATTTGGGATCGATGGACGGTTGGTGCTTATGCGCACGAATGGCTCCCTGTCCATCAAACTGTCAGGACTACATGTGACGAGCGGAACTAGGTATACTGGCGTCGTTGTAAAAATTTGCCAAGAGAGAACAAGCACTTAAAATCTGTTGTCGCAAACCTGTTTGATTGAAATGCTGCAGTTGAGGGTTTTGAAGGACTGACGGGGCTTGTTTGGTGGAGGGCTCGTGGCTCTTTGCGGATGTGACCGGCAGGTTCGACACGTTCTGAGCAACCACTTTGAGCTTGTGTACGAGTGGGAGCTAAGGGAATGGTCACGGCCCACGACTCCATTAGTGGCTACTTAGGAATGACATTACAGTTTACCCATTTGTTTAAGCTGCCATGCGAGCTTCGAGACATGAATTATAATTATGCACTCGTGGATGAAACCCAAGTATATAGCCGCATTCATATCTATTATTTGCTCCGCAGACGGTGGAAGTTGGAAGGAAAAAAGGATATGTTATGGCATCGAGATTATCCACCGCTTGGTCACTTACCACGACTCCAAACTACAAGCATCTTGTAAATTTGCCAACAAATTCAGAGTGAGGGGCTTAGAGCTAAGATTCTAGTCGTGACAGCCGCTCTTACCCAAAGTACATTCTATAGCCTCAGTCAAGATTGGCTACCAGATTTGTCCTGTTTCCTATAGCTCGCGGTCAATCTCACGCTGGAATGTTTTGATCCTATTACAGTTCCCTACGGCTCTCTTTTTTTAATACCCTCTAGAAACACGGTCCATCACTTCGATGGCTCTAAATTAGAATCGCTTTTCCAAAAGATGGCTTCATGCCAGCACCCTAACGCAGTGTGGTTACAAAAGCTATGAGTAAGCTTACTTCATTTCGGGAAAAACTTACCAGAAGTAGACCAATGTGTCGTAAGCCGTTATAGATGATTTAGGGAGTCACAAACTCAAAAGAGGTTGAAGATTACAGTTGTGCGCTCACTTGCCCCAAACCCGACTGCCTATAGGATGTATGGGATTGTGTCAATGCAAATCCATGGACTGTAGATTGCGTCAGCACCGAGGGGTGATCAAAGAAATGGGAAATTGAGTTATAATAGTAGAGCGAACAAACGTTGACAACATTACGATAGCCAAACGTAGCGGGTCTTTCACGGTGAATGTGCCTTGGGCGCCTTGGAGAGATACAAATATTGGTTTAAAAATAATATTTAGTTAGTTGCTGCGACAGAATTTGACATGATCAAAATTGATGCCGAAGCGGATGCTCCCTAGTTGGCGCTGGTAACAGTAAAGAGAATTGTAAATCTAACGCTAACTTTAACTACATAATTTGTCCTACTTAGTCTGCATGTTTTGACCTCATAGTTAGCGGGGCCTGTGGGAATACTTCAGCGGGGAAGCAACCACTGACCCACGAACAACTGCTCAATCAAGTTGTACATACTTTTCCGCAGTCTATAGAGAATAAAAACTAGCACGATATGAGTATTAAAGTTCAAAAGTATTGCGAAAGCGGCATATCCGTTCAAATCAGCATCCTGCCAGGTTGCTCTTTTTGCTGACTGTTTTGAGTTGCTACGTCGAGATACTTTATGTTGTGTATCATCACTCCACTCCACTGGTAACGTGATTGTCTGGTGGGTCTGAAGATGTAAGCAATGGAGGAATAACGTAACTAGTGTTTATTTCGCTTACAGGTCCTCATAAGACAATGGCCATAAAGATGCCCTACGTACCTCGGTCCTAGCCTTGTTTGATGACGATTTGCTGTAAAACGTCACAGTAAAAAATAAGGGGGACCTTGTGCAACCCGGGGCATATATAGTAGCGTTGCAATATCCATCTACGTCAACATTTGAACCCATTCCCAACCTCATAACTGAGATGAAGAAAACAAAAGAAAAGTCTGTCATCGATGAAAGCGTGGATCTAAGTCCAGCTCCAGTGGCCTCGACCAGCCCAGATACATCTGCTAAACGGAAAGGAAAAAGCCAGAGCAAACGACCTCAAAGACTTAAGAGCGGATCTAAGAGCGGATCTAAGGGTACCGATGCTGTTAACCTAGTTGAAAAAAAAACTCGGTGTACTTTAGTCGACCCTGACCCGGAAATTGGTGGAGAAAACATCGCAAGCCAAAGTGGAACTTGTTCTTCCTTCGAAGCTCTTCCTTTGGAAGATTCTCCAAGCGCTATTGGGTCAAAGCAGAGCCTAGAGGAGCTTTTTCTTGAACTCGAAAACTTGCGCAGCGTGTTAATATTTATCGAAGCCACCTTTGGGAATCAACTTAACAACATTAGAACGCACCTTAGCAACCTCAGCGTATCAGTGAAAAGAAGCGAGGGCCTCTAAGTTGGGTTATAACAGGCAGTAGCTTAGCAGTGGTATTGGGTAGATAGTGTACTTGCAACTGTGAATAATCCTTGAGTTATAAAGTCGAAAATGTTTCACCAAATACCTCATGGGCTGCATGTACAAGAAAACATTCAAATTCATTGTGACATAAAGCGCACGCTAGCGAAGGTCGGAGTAACCAATGATTGTCTCACTTGTAACAACGCAAAATGATTTAGAAAGGCCAAACCAAATTAACGTTAGCGAGCATTGAAGACGGTGCATTGAATTATGTTTATAGTTAGTAATTACTGTAACAGTGGTAATTAGAGGTGACCTTCAATCAGATTGACCACTACAGTAGCGATACCCAGACGCTGCTATGAACGTCTAGAATTTTTAGTGAATGCGAGCAGATACAATGCTTATTGCTAATTGATGTGGTGACGGGCAGTTTTAGCCAGCGTAGATAGGCCTGAAGATTGAAGTGTTCATGTAAGTGCCCAATTATGTTATGACGTATCAACAAAGCATAATTCTCGAGAATCTCTGCCTTTGTATTTATGTATCAGTGTATTGAACATGTTTGCTGGGGCAGATGCCTTGAGCTCGATATTATATCACTGTCTGCTGCCGAAGACTATGTCGAGTGCTGGAAATTGGCGTTTGCGTGTAAGCATTATGTGTGCGCTGCTGCCTCACTGGTAAGCATGGTAAGCAACGCAGGCGTTGTTGATGCTTGAAATGAGCGGCAAATCGCGCGAAGTGTTCTTGTGGTAATCGACACCTCGGCTTGAGGAATTCCATTAATAGCCGCTTTGGGGACGTTAATATAATGCCCAATGGTATGGCATGCTGTTGTATGTAAAGCGCGAAGGGTGTTCGTCAACGTCTTGTGAGGATCACACTTAAAACATCAGTTAGTTCTCTGTCCAGGCGATGCGATCGTGAGTACCCCTTCCGCGTATGCGGTCCAACCAAAGCTACATATCAGGATGGTTGAAAGGCAGATTCCCAGTCGATCCCGACCAAGTCAAGCCACAATGACCCCTGCTATTTCCGAGCGGCCGCAACAGGATTGCCTTGCTACCACCGAGAGCGAGATGTTTGTGATCCGGTCCCCCCGTACTGGCCCTACACATCTGACAAACTATCCAGATCAACCACCGCTTGGCCTTTGATACATTTGGCAGTGACCTGTTCAGAAGAAGCTTACAGTGAAGTTGACGGATCTTCCGCACAGCCGTACACTGCACTTAAGAGAATCAAGATTACCCAGCGAAATGCCAGATTGCACGGCCAGGTCGTCGTCGTAGCTGTATCTGGAACACGAGGCCTCAAAGACTGGATGGTAAACTTGAAGAACAACGCATCTGAGCCCAAGGGTGTCCTGGTTTGCGTTCGCATCAAATGACAGTACGCCCAAATGCTGACGGGTCTAGGGAGAGAAGCGGAACCTGTGCCACACTGGATTCCTAGAGACCGTGAGGTTGCTGATCAATCCGCTGGCGCTCTCTTTAAGCACGGTCGAAAGGGGATTGACGTTGTTATTCACCGGGCACTCGGCGGGAGCGGCCATCGCAAGCCTTCTGTATGCACACGTTGGAACAACGAAAACTTCTCCACTGGCTAAAGTCGCGGAACGTTTTCAGAGCATTCATTGCATCGTATTCGGAGCTCCTCCAATATCGATCGCTCCACTCCAAAAGAAAGACCATAAAAGCTACAGTTTCCGGGGCTCATTCTATCTGTCTCTGATCAACGATGGCGACCCAATCACTAAGGCTGATGCGGGATACATAACAAAGAAGTACGGATGGCTGGCCCCTATTCGTCCTCATTTGTATCCCATGCAAGAGTCGTGGCGTGACCGTAACATGAAACCGGTCGCAACTGTCATAGCGAAGCCGGCAAACAGGCTATTTGTGAATTCAGGTATCCTTTTTTCATGCGAGTAGACTCTACCGCAGTGCCACAGATAAGTATTAGGAGAACTGATAATGCTGAGCTGGACGAAGACACAATCATGACGTGGAGAGTACACGGAATCAAGATCTACAGAGAACGAATCGTCTCTCTCTTAGCGACGCGTGAGCCCACTTGTATCGGAGTCGGCGGTGAGGAGGTTTGTAGCGCTCATGTTATTACATCCAGAAGGGATACATATGTGGAAGAGATCGTGTTGAACGGGTGGATTACATTGCTGTTTCTGTAGATGCATAGGCACCGTTTTTGGTACGTCTGATGATCACTAGCATATCCAACCGCCAAATCCGCGGCCGCAGGACTCCAGCTTTGCCTAGTGTTGTAGAAACTCAATATAGGCAGTGATGTCCAGAATGGTCTTGCTGCTGCAGAACCGAATCATGTGCAGCACTAGGCATTCAGAGCATAGCAGCTAACTGCTACTTTGTATGCACAGCTCCAATAGCGCACCGTTATCATGTGCATCCAGGTTCTGTTCCAAAAGCTTACTGACACATAACCTGCCAAGGCTGAACAGCAGTACCATTGGACTGAGCCCAAGTTCAAATACGTGGCTGCAGCATGTATCATCTATCGGCATAGTGGGTAAAGACCCAGCTGATTACTTGTCAGCAGAGCCTCGTGGATAGTACAAATGCATCCGCAGGTGTACTTGGAGAAACCACCATGTCCTACTTGTTTTGGCTTCCACAGGAGCTTCGTGATCAGATTTACACATACGTGCTCTATGATGCAAACGGCCTCCTCTACAAGCTAGGTAGGGACGGCATCGGTAGGCTCTGCGTAAGGTCGTTGAAGCTGCCGTCTCGGAAGAACATACTCGGCTGGCTTCGTAGGGCTTCACACGGCCGCACTTTTGCACGCCAGAGAATACACCAACGAGAAATCAACCAGCTTAAATACGTCTGTAGACGGCTTTACAATGAAACCAAAGGCCTGGGCGTGCCACGAAATCTGGTTATTCTTGAAGATGCCTGCTCTTGGAATGCGATTGAGCAGTGTACATTTCTCCTCTGTCGCTGGCCCATGCTTCGCCAAGTAGCCATTAGATGTTCTTCAAGGATGTTCACAAGCGAGGCTGGCAAGAGCGGACTACTAGCAGTTGTACAGTATTGTAGAGAAAATGCCGATGTTTCTGTGAGAGTCCATATACCTCACTGGACCCAAGCTGATCCAAATTTCGTGCTGCAGGGTCTCTCCTACCTGCTCACCCTTCGAAAGGATACGCGTCTCATAGCACGGCTTGCCCAGGCAACCTCAATATCATATCTCTCCGACTCAGGAATGGAGCCTGTCACGATCAATGCGAAAATGCCAGACAACCTCCGATGGTATCCCTGGGATGAGAAATTCGATTGGCTGTTGCTTGAGCGCAACATTCGCAAGCATCCTTGGCTAAGACTGCCGCCAGCGCAGGCAGCGGTTGGAGGTATGGAGGAACTATCTCAAGGCTGGTTCACGTATGGATTGTGAAGCGGGAGAAAGTAAATACAGTCGTGGCGGGGAGTCCTTTTGGTGTTGTTAAAGGATGATTGGTGGGTGCAAGGCCCATGACCTAACATCGCTGCGTTGATGTACTTGAACGATCATGTCAACTCTTTGATTATCTTCGTGCTTCCTCCTTTGCGGTCTTGTCCTTCGTCGTAGAGGATTAAGACAGGGTTTGTTCAAGATCAAATACTTCGTACGCTGGGGTCGCAGCTGTCGTATGCTTTCGTTTTTTTTTTTGGAAATATTGATTTATCGAAGTGGATCATTTACACTTGGTGTAACGCGGCCCAATAACTGTGGTATCGCGTCCGTCTTGTCGTCCGTCTTGTAATTCAGCTATCAATCAAGTCAGATACATGGCGTTTGTTTCGTGCAACAAAATTTCGGATGGCGCGCACTAGGGGTGATGTGATGGTTATGAACGATGAGGAGAGTGCGTAATTACATGTCTGACATTGGCATTGTTCATTGCAATAATTCACGTAGAATGCTTTCTTCCAATGGCCCAGCCATTAATTCCCACTCTTTGCTATTCTGCCAGCCATGTCCATTACAAGCCTAAGTGACATGAGGTATTGGTATAGGCATCGATGGTATGTGTGTGGCTACGTACATTTGGCGTAGGGTGAGCGCGGATTGCGGGGCTGGATGATCTGATCGCTAGCAACCCGGTGTTGAAGCGCTTTGGTTTCCACTTCGTATGGACAATCGGCAAAAACCGTGAAGAGACCCTAACCAGACTCCTTGGTGGATCGCGGATGCGTTGCTGTTGTGGTCAAGACTCGATATTGTGTTGAACAGCCAAAAGAGGTGCCGTTAGAGGCGCTAGTGTAAGTGATGAAAAGAGTCGGAACTGCTTGCCCCAGGATGTGCCAAGAGGTGGCACTCCTAGACGCCAAGCGACTTAGCATAAACTAGGAATAACTACGGAGGTGCCTTTCAAAAGTCTTTGCCCACGCCAAGACACTAAAAAGCCACATTTCTAGATTAGGTAGTCTAGTGATTGAGACTACCTAGCGTAGTCCTGCCCTTAGATTGTGATTTAAGGCCAACAACTATGGCTCGAGTAGCAATATCGTAATTAGGCGCCATATAGAGATAAGAAATGGCCAGATAGCTATTGAAAATTGAGCAAATTGAGAGGTAGAGGACCTCCGTATTGTGTGCCAAGATTGTGGCTTTTTTTAGCGTGGGCAATAACTTTTGAAAGGCACCCCCGTAAGCAAGGGTTAGATTTGGATTCGGGTTACTCGCCGCACTGGCCAAGATGCTCCGTGGAGAGACAGCTCTCGGCTGGGCGAATTTAAGCCACACCACTCAGATGCGTACACATGCCAAAACACTGATCCCTTTTTGCACACCTAGAGGTCTCAAACTTTCTAGTATTTTGTCGCCTTGCCCTCATACTCATATGGGAGAGCTTTGAGTCGCTCTGGGTAGTTATCTATAGTCCTATTCACCTTGTTTTTGTCTAAACTATGCCATACTTTGTAGAATTTCTTGACTCCCTCTGCCGCTCGGGGGCAGGAGTTGTAGAATGCTTGCGCATGCGACGAGGCATTGTAAACAGACAATCTGGCACTTTTGGATCACCGAATTTGGGTTTAATTTGGTCATGTTTGGACACAGCAGAGTCTATTATTGAGCTGATGGCGCTCCATCGGCTTAAATCCGGGTAAACTCCAGCCGAGAGAGGCGAATTATTAGACTCGTATTCACTGCCCTATGCCAACTATTTGAATTACACCGTGCCACCACCACCATTCCTCGTACATAACATCGCACAGTTTGATCGGGACAAATCGCCAGCATCTCGCCCAGCCTTATCACAAGTTTCGGACGTTGCCGCCTATCCAATTCATCCGCCAACATATTCCCAACAAGTTACAATAATTTTCCAAGAATAACCCCACATTTCCTCAAAACAAAACGCATCAAGAGGATGGGCAGGCAGGAACGGGACAACTACTCCCGCAGGCTACCATGCTTTATCACGCCTAACCTCTCAATGTCTAGCACCCGGAGCTACACAATCGCCGGCCTCCAGCACCACCTAGGGCCACAACCCACTACTCGGTAGATCGCTACGAGGGTTAGCTATCACCCCACTACACCCCACCCCCATACGCGTCACGGTAGAACTCACCCTTCGCCTCACTCGGTGGCCGGCGTTACGGCGCAGTTTGGAAATACACTCCACTACGAAGTCTTTCGATGAGCCGAGCGAGGCGACAAGCTCTCAGGCACAATCACACCTCACTACAATGTGCCTTACGTCGGGATTCAGAAAACACCCACACTGATGACATGAGCGAGGGTTGAAACTCCAATACGAACACCCCTTCCAGTCGCCGATCGAGTCACGAAAATATAAGATACTTGTTTGCATATTCTTGACTTTAGTAAGGCGGCAACGGACAGGTACTCATCCTTCCTCCCCTGCCAGCTCACCTGCATCCCCAGGAGCACTGATAGCACGGGTCGCTGCTCTCCTCCACAAAGGCCTCCTGTTAATAACAGAACTTGAGCCCAACTCTCGCCAAAGTTTCTGGAAGCGAACGGCCTTGGGCGCTGTTAGCACACCACCTGCATAATTGCCTGGCACACAACCTCGTTTTTACACATCACAATAAAATTGGCATGACTCGGAAACTTCACGTGGGTAGTATAAACCCTGTCTGACGACAAATCCCCGAATATTTCCTGAGCTTCTCTACGCGATGTTTTGACATCTACATTTTGGTCTAAAGGTGAACAAAGTCTCGCCATTGTATCTTCCGTAAACTCATTGCACAGGTGGCAACCGTCCAGCGTTTGTGCGTGACGGTGCCCCACCGGTGGCTCGACCGATCCCGACCCGAAAAAGCACGGATAAGATACTTACTTTTCCAATCAACCACCACGTCACAAAACATGCGCTTGATGTGCATCGATCGAGGAAATGGATCACGACATTCGTTAGTGTCCCGGGAACCAGCAAGAAATGAAACATCGGATATCGCGCTAGCCTGTGACACGCAAGAATCGAGCTCCTAGAGCAACTTAGACTTCCGCAAATTCCTCCATAGACTTGACTGGCCTGACACCTGGACTGGTGGGCATACTTGCTCTCCAGGCATGGCAATCGTTTATCATAACTGGGTGACTGGTGTTGGTCAAACCTGCATTAGGATATTTGCTATTTTCATCAATGCTATAGAGGGCTCGTGTGTTGCGCTTGGGTGTGAGCTCTTCCTCTGCGGTTGCTGTCTTCGAAGATTTTCCATTCGCGACGAGATGGACAGAGAGCTTTGCGCGCTGTGGCGAGGAAGGCGAGATAAAGCGAGCAAAGAAATTCAGCATAGTTTCTTTAGTAAGACGTGCAATAGCTTTGGCGTCAGAACCGGCTACTCCACTGTCAGCATTCGTCGGATTATGATTGAAATCAGACTTGACGCACCCTGCAAAAAATCGTAGGAATCGTTGGTAATATGGTTCCAGAACCTTGCGTCCTCTTCCTCCATATTAATTAATTTTCCGCAGAGACAACTAGTGATTGCACTTTTATGTGACTCGAAATCCTCTTCACTCAAGTCCCGCAGCCTTTTTTCAAACAAAATTAAGAAGCAATCAATGCGACTTTCAAGGTATCCACAATCTAGCTCACTCTGGATCGAAATGGAATACCCTGCCCATGCCTCGTAAAATACTAGGCCGGAGGAAACTAGGTAGCCAAGTTGTTCAATCGTCCGCAACTGATTGAAGCAAGGTTCTTCCGTCAACTGGCTGAGCAGATGGAGTTTGGCGCGTACAGTGCCATCGTAGCGATGGCCGGCATATAGGTTGTATTCGACACAATGGCTAACATTTTTCGGATTTGGGAGCTCTTTTTCATAGACGAAGTTGCTTCCAGGTGGCAGTATTAAACTCCTCGCGATGGGCAGTTGGCTGAGTGGGAGGGGCGTTGGCGTCATTGTCCTCTCGACGAGCTCTGTGACTCGGAGAGCTTCTTCTTCAATGATATTACCATGCGCAAGCACTTCGATCTGGCATTGCTCAAAAATCTGCGGGCCGAACCTTATTACATCACTCACAGTGATGGTCTCCAACTCTCTAGGAAGATCTTCGGAGATAAAGCCTCTTGGGCTTCTAAATGCATCTGAGTACGAGGATACCTGTTCCCATGGCTCCTCGAAACCCAGATTGCGTAGAGTATCCATCATCCGGTCACGGATAACATGGAACCGATCTTCCTTGACGGCCAGGTCCCGCACTTGAAATAAAACCGTCTCAAGCAGAATATGCAGTTTCTCATTGTAACCACTGAGATCTATTTCGAAGCCGCCACTGTGGCTGCTCATATCGTAGTTCAAGCCAGAGACATTAGCATCGTATAACTGCACGTCCAAGGCATCATGCACAAGGTTAATAAACAGAGAAGCAGTGAGCTGTGCGCGCACAGTGATACCGATGATTGGCGTTCGGAAGTAAACGTGGATGTGCCCTCTAGGAACCCAAAACTGATCGTCCTTTTTCCACCACGTTCGCACATTCTTGTTGTGTTTAATCAACTTCGGCACTGTCGCAGGCGATTTCACCTCCCTCTTATCAACGCCGAATCGAGTTGAAATGAAAGCGCTAGGGTAAGGAAGATGGAACTGGCCAGATTTCTCTTTGCTCCCAAAGGATTCTCCAAGATCGTCGAGAAAGCCCCGAGGCATTTTCGCAACCTTGAATTCAGCTCCGGACCAAAGCTCCTCCCTATCCCATCCGCTTGGAAAGTCTGGACTAACGATAATCAATCTGAAGTTATCCGGTCTGATGTACGAATTGGACTGGCGAATGAGGTCTCTATCGAACCTTTGAATGACACAAGGTCCGCTTAGCAACTTTGAACGGTTATATGGCCTCTGCATGACGCTGGCTAAGGAGCTCACGGTGGAGGTAAGACTTCCATCTTGCTCAAAGCGGAATTTGGCCTTGCAAATCTGCATGATCTCATCCACCAACCACTCCTGGGGTGGCCGCCTTCTGACCATAGCGACGTACTGGAAGATAATTTTGACGATTTCCTTATAACGTACAACACCACTCTTGGTCAACTCAACAGTAACGGTAAAAAGGCCCGATCCCTGGCAGGGAGTGTAGCCTCCTGCCTCAATGTCGTATGCCCACCCATTGGCTCTGACTAGGGCAAATATGCTGCCAGGGCCCTTGTGACCGAGCAAGTAAGCCATGTACCACGACGGATGACTCTCGTATAATAGTTCTTCGTCGCGATGCATAAACTGCAATTCAAGCGACCGCTTCTCGAGCACTGGTTTTACAAAAGCTTGCGTCAACAGCTGATCCTCATTATACAGAGGCATGTCCCATCGGTTCGGTGGTAAATCTTTATTTGGGATTTCAGAGAAGATGCTCTCTGCCCATTCTTGTAACGTATTCAGATTTTCCCGGCCGAGTACAACTAGTTTCATTCTGTTTGCAGAATAATAGCTCGAGAAGAACTCTTTGATTTTGTGTTGCACACTCACGCCGCGTGCGATTGGGTCATCATGCAAAGTCTTTCGGTTTCCAGCGGCAAAGCGATGGTATGGATGCCCAGGGTTAGCGAGCGCTTTCTTAACATGGTGCAACCGCCAGTTATCGTCTTGCATATTCTTTTTGTATTCAGAGTCAACCGCCATAACCTCGCGAGTTATTGCATCCATTAGAAAGAGAGGGCTTATAAAAAACTGGCCAAAGCGGTCCAATGCTTCCATCAAAGCGGGTATGCGTTCATCGGCGGATCGTGCGAGCGCTGGATATGATAGCTCGAAATAGTAATTTGTCGAAGTCGGGCATGTGAAAGCGTTTGAGTAGCCATCTTGTTGCGCTAAGAATGCTTCGTAATCGTTTTCGTTAGGGTACTTTTTGGTGCCCATCGAAAGTAAATGTTCGACGGCATGCGCAATACCCGGCGTATCGTCCGGATCGCTGAAGCTCCCTACGTTGACATCCAGTGCTGCACCAGCTTTTTCTGTGTTGATATCGTGAATGAGAAGTACCTCCAGTTTGTTGTTCAAAGTGACAAGGCGGTATGAGCGGTCGTCTTGATCCGGCCGCTCCATCTCCCCCTCCATGTTGGGCAACAACTGGACACGCTTGTAATAATTCCGCCACACAATTGGGTAAGAGGGTTTTACAGAAGAGTGTAGAGAATCCCTATCACAAATACTTCATGGCAAATTAGTGCGATCGCCATCCTTCGCTCTAGCTCGATTACAGCCTGACTACAGCCACAGTGTAGTTTTCTTAACCCTGGCAATTACGTTAAAATCAACAAGGAATTTTTAGAGACAAATGACCATTTGCGAAGTTTCTCTGTTTACTCGTGAGGTGCAAAATGGGCATGGGTAAGCTGTTGCTGAGCATAATCAGCATATCGAGACACCTTATAGATTCTACAAAATCGAGTCGTAATCAGACTACAAAGCCAATAACGGCTCTATTTTGAAGATTTTTTGTGATTATCAAGAGCTTAGGATACGGTATCGTGATGAAATAATTGTGTATGACAATATCACTTCAAGATATTGGAGAGGGATGGCGCAAACTCTCCTCGACTTGACTTATTCCGCCGTAATCATTGCTTGTGCTAAGCCTCTCGGTAGAAATATGTGAGCAATTATTTGGAAGTTCCTAAATTAATCACCAAATGACCCACCTTCGTTTGACACGATGATCGCGTGGCGTTGCTAGAAATAATTGCTTTGCCTACACATGGTAAAACACTACATCAGCGGAAGGACATGCTTAAGCGAATGCTACCAAAAGCGGCCGGGTTTCTGAAGAGTTTTCTATTATAACAGCATGTGCATTTCTCTCTCTCCCTTCAAAGTTACCATTCTCCCGGCACATGGACGTCCCAACCATCATGGATAGTATACATATCTCGAAACTCAAACCAGAATTGCCTGAGTCAATGAATTTTAAAGCCACAATCACACTTCTTTGGCCGTACTCGACTTTGGCGCGCCAATTTGCCCTGCTACTAGCCGAGCCCAACTTTCGGTTGCGTGGAAAGCAGGGCCATGTCAAAGTTCACTTCTCTGGACCCAGTGCGGAAGCTGTTGCGGGGACGGGTGTTGGAATTGGGGATGAGATGATGCTGAGCTTGCGAGGCGCAAAATTTGTACAGAAAAGATTCGCCAGTGTACTAGTGAATACTATAGACTGGGAACTTTTATATACACAGACCATAGTGGCTCAAATGTTTCGGAACGGTGACGAGATTGCGAATCTTGACATTGATGACGTTGCATCCACACCTGCGTTGAAGCTATCATTAGAGCACGAAGACGCCATTTCCAAAAGATTATGACATGAAAACAGCTTTGGCATCATCCACCTGTTGCCTGTCTCTCATCCAAAATACACTGCAGTTTCAGTTATGTTATTAACATATAATTACATGGAGGCAAGAAAAGAGGGCCATCTGTAAAGCGGGAGAATTTTCACTCTCTAGGGTTGGCCGGACTACAAAATAGAAAACGAACCTACAGTACGTAAATCAGCTACAATTCAATGTCACAGAACTTTTAGATTTCACTTTGCTGCTTACTTCTAGGCTGACTCGGAAATTGACACAAACACTAAAACCAGAAGAGAACGTCTCTCCTAGACTGAAATCATTTGCCAGCTGACTTAAGTCCTCAGAGCTTTGTAAGCTGGTACATCGTTATGACAGTTTTACTCGCGACACGTTTTGCATGAGGAAGTTGAAGTCCGCTATCATGCACCGTAAAAGATATGTGTGACGTAATTAATTAGATTGTGCGGCGTAGTTACCGTTGTGGAATACTCGCTCAAGCGATTTCAGTCTCCCTCACTCAACGTGATGCCTATCATGCTCCTCCAAAACTCCTCCGTCTACCATTAAAAATGGCTCAGCCATCAGTTGCGTGCCCAATCCTGCTACTTGCCTCGCACTGGAACGCTAGAGACGCTTTCCAGCGGTTCGTGGTGACCACGAGGCGGAAGGGCGCTCTGAAACTTAGTTTCTGACTCTGCCGTGTGTCTTGGATTGTTACCCATTCCATCCAAAGGCATGTTACATATATCCCCTAGATTATACTCATCGTCCGAGCCATCTGAGATATCGTAGGGGGCGTCGGAGTTAATGCTTCGGCTATCGTCAGAGCTTGAGTCTTCTTCCGGAACATAGTCATCTTCTGAACCACTAAGTTCGTCATCATCATCATCTATGAAACAACGGTCTTCGTCATCTTCACTTTCATCGGTACTGCTCTCTTCTTCTGTCTCAAATTTATCAAGGTCTGCCGGAATTTCGATAAAAAACTTCTTGTAGCTAGTCACCTTGTGTTGACGGGTAAATGTATTGATACAGGGTTGAACGACTGGCTTGCTCGTCATTGTAGGTACGTGTTGAAGGCGTGACTATTTGTGAACATAAACGTACAAAGGGTTAGTTTTGGTCAATGGTGTCAGGCTTATATTAGTTGCAGCCATCAACCCGTAGGCTTTCAGCCAAGCTCTATGCTCACTGGCACATGTTAAGACTCAAATATCTTCGTTCAGTCTCTAAAGCAAAATGTAAGCATAAGGCCAGCAGAAATGACTGTCAAAGAATGCTAACTGCAAAACCTACAAATTTGCCGATAGCCGCGCAGATTTGTTCTCATTGTGTAAGAAAACTAAGGATATGACGAGACTGCTTGTAGCAAGCATTCCAAGTCTACAAAGTGCCTTCATTTTAGGTAAACGCAGAAAAATAAGCAGCAGTGATAATTAAAGCATGGCCTATATGCTTTCAGTAAGCCCAGATCAGTCTTAACGCGCCATGGAAGAAAGCTACGAACTCGCGACCGTAGGAAGTACCTTTAAATAACTTGCATAGCTGCACACTCCGCTGTAGGCTTACGTTCAATTTACTCGTCCAGAGACTTGTGTAAAGATATGGCCAGCGCTCCCGACAGATCACATCTCTTGAGCACCCATCTCGACGAGGGAAAAAAGGGCACGAAAAACCACCTAGGATGGATTCAGACGAGCTTTTTACAGTCCCTAAAACACGTGTTACTCCCAATACAAGAAAAGCTAGAAGAGATTTCCCAGTATCAAGAGTAAGGATGCATCGCCTGTCTTACATGTAAATGCTGAGAAATGCTAGACAAAACAATTCCCGTGCAGCGCAACGGGATATAGTGCGTGACGAGCTCATGAAGATACTCGCACCACTGTGCGACTTCAAGACACAAGGGGGCGAGTTACTTCGAAACGTAAGCTGTCATGACAGAGATATGATAACCTGCACTAACAAGTATTCGCAGGCGGAACCCCACAATGTCAGGGTTGAAAAGCACATAGCGATGCTTCAAGACGATCGAAATGTATTGCCATCGATTGAAGAGCAAACACAAAATGGCCATGATGACCTGCACACCAAAAGCCCCGCTCAAATATCATCTTCTAGTGAGCCTGAAGAGGATTCGGAGGTCTACGAGCCGCCAGAGATCCTAGACCACGCTAAGGATGGTACCATCTCAAATAATCCCGCATCAAAGCGTGCCAGCGATGCTGGAGCTGCTCGCACTTTTCTTCCATCTGGGTTCGAAAGGCAGCGCGATATAGACGCATCTCAGAAGCGGCGGAAGATGGGGAGCACTATTCGGTGAGCGGACCGTGTGGCTCGTTGGCGACTTGGATACTTCCAGACACTCCGCAGCCTCAAGTAGCGAATAACTCATGTGCATCGTAATGTTTGGATCAATCGCTATAATACTGAAGATTTGCATGCGCCATAGAATTTTCTGCCGCATCTATGTTTTTGTGTTCTGCATTTCACACAAATTACTTTTTGTAAACGGTGGGTTACCGAGGTTTAGGTATGGTGTTGAAACGCTTCACAGTCAGTTACATTGGAGCAAATGCCAAGCCACGGTCTTGCTTTGTGGCTGAACAAATATAGTACCGGTAACTACCTAACTAGCTACCGAGGCGCACCGCGTGGCCGTCCACCCGGCGTAACCGTCCACCGGAATACTAACCCCCATATGCTAAACGATGGGCGCTAATTCGTTTCACCATTTGATAGTGGATTTTGCTCTTACAGAAGCTGGATACTGTAAGTCGAGTGGGGTACTTTCCGACATGGGGTACTTTCCGACACCCACAAAATTTCTCCCCCACCATGCACCATCACTAAACATTAATTCTCACAACCTCAATTCTTTATCAATTGTATTGATTTTTTGGCATTATTTGCTCCAACTTCAAATGGCTACATATACTGAAGAAGATATCCAAAATGCACTTGCTGACCTTGAATCTGGGGTTGCTTTGGCTACTGCTTCTACTCGGCATGGAGTACCACGCAACACTCTTCGTGGCCGCTGTAATGGTGCCCAACCTCACCGGCATGCCCACAACAATGGACAGCGGCTTTCAACTACTCAAGAAGAGTATATAGAGCGCTGGATCCTCCGTCAAGAAGCCCTTGGGTATGCGCCAACTCACGCCCAAGTGCGAGCTATCGCAATAGCTGTTCTCAAGCAAAGGGGTGACTACAAGAACTTAGGAAAAGAGTGGACCCGTCAATTTATGAAACGCCACCCAGCTATTAAGTCAAAGTTGGGCCGCTGGACTAGCTGGGAACGGATAAATGCAGCCACTCCAGAAAATATTAAGTACCTATTTGACCTGTACGAGACTGTGACTTGGATCCCTCCCCAGCACAGGTACAACGCTGATGAGGGCGGTATTATGGAGGGCCGGGGAGTCAATGGGCTTGTTATAGGCTCTTCGCAAGAGAATCCCAACACTGTACCGGTCAAAACAACAGATGCTCGTACTTGGACCTCTATAGTGGAGTGTATCTCTGCGCTTGGCGTTGCTCTTGACCCTTTAGTTATTTTTAAGGCTAAAAGTATTCAAGAGCAGTGGTTTAAGAAAGAGTTTTTGGCTCAACACCCTAACTGGCATGTTACCTTCTCAGAAAATGGGTGGACAAGTAATGAGATTGCTATTGAGTGGATGGAGAAGGTGTTCTTGCCTCAAACTAAGCCCAACAATCTATCTGAAGCAAGGTTACTTATTGTTGACGGTCATGGTAGCCATACTTCAGACGAATTTATGGCTACTTGCTACCTAAACAATATCTACTTACTCTTTATTCCTGCTCATACTTCTCATATACTTCAGCCTTTAGATCTTGGTTGTTTCTCAAGCTTAAAGACGGCGTATCGGCGCTTTGTCGGCGAGTATGAAGCTCAGACAGATACATCAAAGCTAGGAAAGGCCAAGTTTCTTGAATTTTATGCAGAAGCACGGAAAATTGGTCTTCGAAAGCAGTGTATCCAATCTGGGTGGAAAGCAACAGGGCTATACCCTAAGAACGCAAGGAAGCCCTTGGGTTCTCGCTGGGTAGTAGTGCGGGAACAGCCATCAACACCACCTCCTTCTACTCAGGATATCCAAACACCAAAACGCGGTAGCGATATTATTAAGCTATTTTCTGGAAAGAGCTTTTCACCAGCTACCCGGCGGCGTGTTCGGCTTACTGCCAAAGCGTTTGACTATACCTCAATAGTAGTTACTACTCAAAATCTTGAGATTAACGTGTCCGTGCGCGCAACGATCCAGTTCGCGCAACGATCCACCCCGCACCAGAACCCAAAATCAAGCTCAACTTCAACACACGATAACTCCACCAATATGGACCCAATTCAGGCTGCAATTGAAGATATGGAATCGCAAGAGCCAGGAGAGCAATTATCATATAGAAAAGCTGCTGTAAAGCATGGTGTAGATAGATCTACACTAGCGCGAAGATGCAAGGGCATTCAGGCCTCAAAAGCAGCCCAAGCAATCAACCAGCAGAAACTCAGCCCACAACAAGAGCTAGAGCTTGTCGAATATATCAAAACTCTCACAAAGCGAGGCCTCCCACCTACAAGAAAAATGATTCAGAATTTTGCGTCATACGTTGCCAAAGAGCCTCTAAGTGAGAGCTGGGTTACTCGCTTTATCAACAGACACCAAGTCCATCTTATCTCACGCTGGGTAACTGGCATGGACCGCAAACGCCACAAAGCTGATTCAGAAGCCAAATACAAGTTCTACTTTAATCTTCTCCACCAAAAGATGAGTCAATATGAGATAGAGCCTCAGCATACGTATAATATGGATGAGAAGGGCTTTTTGATTGGTATTATTGGAAGATCAAAAAGAGTGTTTAGCAGACAGATGTGGGAGACAAAGCAGATAAAAACATCTCTTGAAGATGGGTCACGAGAGTGGATAACTCTCCTAGCGGGTATATGTGCAGATGGATCAGCGTTGCCGCCAAGCCTCATCTATCAGTCAGATTCTGGATCAATACAATCAAGCTGGGTTGAAGATATTAAGGCAGGAAAGCACGAAGTCTTTATTACCTCATCTCCCTCTGGCTGGACAAATAATGATATAGGCCTAGCATGGCTTGAGCAGGTATTTGATCGCCATACTAAGAAGAAAGCTCGACGCTCTTACCGATTACTTATCGTAGATGGCCACGGCAGCCATATATCTCAGGATTTCTTGGACTACTGTTACGAGAATCGGATTATCCTAGCTCTCTTTCCTCCTCATTCAACTCATACCCTTCAGCCACTTGATGTGGTAATGTTCAAGCCACTCTCATCAGCCTACTCAGTTGAGCTTACTAATTATCTCCAAAAGTCTCAAGGCCTTGTTTCACTTAAAAAAGGCAACTTCTTTCCTTTATTCTGGAACGCCTGGATAGTTTCATTTAGAAAAGAAACTATATTAAAGTCTTTTAAAGCGACTGGGATATGGCCAAAAGATTCTGAGGTTATACTTAAAAGATTCCACCCACAGACTCCAGAGCAAGAAGAATTAAAGAGTAGCTCACCACCTCTTTATGGGGCTAATTGGAGAAAGGCAAGAGAGGTTGTCCAGTCAATTGCAAAGGATGGGGCAGAAAGAGAGGTAAAGAAGATTACTCATTCACTCCATCATCTCTCTGTCCAAAATGAGTTACTTAACTATGAGAATGAGGGTTTAAGAGAGGCTCTTGCTACTAAAAAGAAGTATAATAAGAAGAGCAAGCCTCTTGATCTTCAACAACGCAAAGAGTATCATAGTGGAGGTATTATCTGGTCACCAAACAAACTTAGAGAGTCACGTGCTCGCAGGAGAGTGAAGGAGCGTGAAGAAAGAGAGCAACAGATACAAAAAGCTGAGAGATCTAAGCTTAAGAAAGCTGCTAAGCTCTATAAGCAGAAGATTACTGAGGAGAAGCGTGTGGAGAGAGAGAGAGCCAAGAAGGTAAGGGAGAAGGAGAAGGCTGATCAGGCAGCTGAGCGAGCTCGCAAGAAAGAGGCTCAAAATGCCAAAAAAGCTCTCCAGCCACCCCAGAATCAAAAGAGGAAAGCTCTGAGTACGCCTACTCAAAAGAAGAAGCGTCAGAAACGAGGAGGTAGTGGTGCAGCTTCTGGTGCAGCTATAGAGCGTGCACCTTCACCACCGCCAAAGACTACCCGGCGTGGCCGCAACGTCAACCTCCCAAGTAAATTCAAGTAGTGCAAATTTATCGCATGATTCCTTTTACTACTCTACTAAAAAATCTCGTGATAATAACTATTGTGGGTGGCTCTATAGCCTCATCTTTACATTGCTGAAAATGGTGTTGGTGGATCGTTGCGCGAACTGGATCGTTGCGCGCACGGACACGTTACTGCTTTGCGCCATCAAGTTGATCAAGCAAACCCGCCAAAACGCCGCAAAGTTACAACTAACCCAAATGATCGCTGTGCAAGCTTTGCAGAAGTTCTTTCGCAAGCTAATCGAGAGCCTTCTCAACGTGTTCGCAAAGTAAAAAACCTATTGCAGCAAGCTATTATTGTAGAAGAGGAGAGTAGCTCTGAAGAGGAAGTAGAGCAGCTATTGGTTCGACGTTCAGCTCGAGAACGACGGCAAACACAAAGGTATCTTGATCGCGATTTAACTATTTGATAGAGGAGTAGTAGTTAAATGCTTGAATACAATTTTTTGAGTATTGTTATAAAATTGATAAAGTTGTGAACAAATTTGCAACTCAAGTAGTAGTAGCGGCAAAATTTTGTGGGGTGTCGGAAAGTACCCCATGTCGGAAAGTACCCCACTTGACTTATACGATAGTACGGTGTCGCACTGGATGTGCTAAAACGATGAAAAGTTGAGAGAATGATGATAAGCAGCAGCGTTGTATTGATTGATGTTGTGTCTGAAGTGTGGGGTACTCCAACCCCCAGATTTACATGCAGCATCACAGCTGGATTACTAATACAGATGTTTCCTGGCCTGCGACACACCCCCCCAGATTTCACTCTGTATCAGATGAGATCTGGATATCACCTTGATCAATATCCTCTCCTGAACCGTATTCTAGATCAATCCGCGATGAGATATCAACCAGACCCAGTTGTTTTACGAAGTGAGAGTGCTTTTCTGCTGAAAGAGGTTTTGTGAAGCCATCTGCAGGCATTTCTGTTGTTGGAACCCATTGAACTGCAATTTTGCCGTCTCTATGAATCTGTCTTAGCCAGAAGTTGTGGATGTCGACGTGTTTCAACTTTGATGTGAGTTGTGGTCTCTCTTTCTGGATCAGTCCTACTGTTTGCTGATTATCGCAGAGGATGCGAGGTTGGTGTTCAGGGTCAAACTGTATCTGTTTAAATAGTCGGTATAGAGCTACCGTCTCCTTCGCTGTGTGAGATAGCGATAAGAGCTCCGCTTCAGTTGTTGACGTGGTTACAGCCTTCTGCTTAGAAGACTGCCACATAATAGGCCCGGCAAATAACTTCATGAGGTAGCCCTGCGTGGATTTTCGAGTCTCTGGATCATCCGCGAACGATGCGTCGCTTGACAGCTGTAGTACTTCATCATCGCCTGTCTCTACCTCTGTAGGCGTGTCTACAGAGCCTGAGAACTCGATGGCATAGTACTTTGTGGTCTGGAGATATGAGAGAACTCGGTTTGCATACTGCAGGTGTTCAGATGAAGGGTTTATTGCGTATTGGCTTAACTGGCTGGCTGCAAAGGAGATGTCTGGTCTTGTTACCACTGCTGCATACAGTATTGACCCTACCTTTTCTTGCATCTCTGATATCTGTTGTATAGTGGCCTGTCCTTCGAAAGGTTGGGGACGATATGATGAAATGAGAGGAGTTGCCGTTCTCAAAGACTCATCAATCCCGAATTTGATGCAGAGTTTGTCGATATATCCATCCTGACAGATCCAGAGCTTTTGGATTTTAATGTTTCGAAGGATTCTGATGTTGAGGAAGGAGATTGCTTCACCCAAATCTTTGATCCCGTATTTGCTATGCACTGCTGCTTTGAATTCATTTACTTGTTGAAGGTATTCAGGTTGTGCGATGATGAGAAGATCATCGACGTAGAGAAATAGAATGAGATGGGTCTCATTGTTGATGAGAATACAAGGTTCGTCTGGGCAATATTCAAATCCCAGGCCTTGAAGAAACGAGACGAGTTCATTAAACCAGAGTTTTGGCGACTTACGCAGACCGTAGAGTGCCTTGAGCAATTTCCACACCTTTCCTGATTGACCGTACCCTGGTGGGCATGTGGTGTAGACCTCTTCGTCCATGTCGGCATTGATGAAGGCGTTCTTGAAGTCAATTTGGTGACAAATGAGCCCGAATGCGCAGACGAGGGCCATCAGGATGCGGAAACTTCGATAAGCACCTGTTGCTGCGTAGATATCATCGCCAGTATGGTGTTGAAGATCACCTCTGACACAAATTCGAGCTTTGTGACGAATGAGGTAACCTGCTTCGTCAAGTTTATACGTGAAGACCCATTTGAGTGGCAGGACTTGTTTGCCTTCTGGATGATCAACTAGCTCGAAGGTTCCTTTGTCCTCGAGTGACTTGATCTCGGCATTGGAGGCACGTTTGAAGCCTTCTCTCTCAGGATGCCGCTTTAGTTGATGCCAAAAGTCAGGTGGTGGCAGCAAGTCCTTTCGATGAGTTCGTATTGACCGTGCTGATGCGAAAGCGTGAGTGATTTGTTGTCCCAGCTTAGCGCGCTCCAATCGTAAGGCATGAGCCTGTCTTCGCGCTCTCTTCTGAACTTGACGCGAGGTGAAGCGTGGTTCGAATGTTTCGATTACATCTTGGCCTCTCTGTGACAGTTTTATGTTCCTCCCAGAAGTTGTTCGAAGGTTCTGGAGCACTGAAGCGTCCGTTATCCTTTCCTTTCTGGGTGCATGTGGTCTTGATATGTTTGTCTGAGGACGCAGTGATGCTTGATGAAGAGATACTGGACTCGGAGGCCGCGGCAATGCTGGTGGTTTATCCACAGGTGCTTCAACCTGTATCTCCCCGGCCATTGTTGACTGGGGTGAGACCTGAGGTGTGGGAAGCGATCCTGGGTGAAGTGTTTCGGCATGTGGCTGCCTTATGTCCTCCATAATTGGCAGTGGCTCAACATCCTCTTCGTCCAGATCAACTTCATTGATTGTGGTTGCAAGAGTCCGCCCTGATTCGGGGAGAGTTGTAGCAAGCTGTGGATCGTGCATGACTTTCTCATCAACCTGAACGTCGCGAGATACAATTACACGATTAAGCTGTGGGATCCAAACTTTGTAGATGTTGGTTGCGTCCAATCCGACGAGCCATCCCATAAGCGCATTCTCTTGTAATTTCGCCCTGGCTGGACGGACTTTCTTATTTTTGATCAAGACGTAGGCAAGGGAGCCGATGATTTTGAGATAAGAGAGGTTGGGTTTTCGGCCGTGAACCATCTCAAATGGAGTTCGCCATTGTTTTCGTTGAACTGGGATGCGATTGAGAAGACGAGTAGCATGAGCAACGATGTAGGGCCAGAGCGTTTGAGGCAGATTACCCTGTATTCGAAGCTTGCGTGACATGGTCATGATCACCCCCCCAGAACGTTCAGCAGGACCGTTCTGATCTGGTGTATCTGGCGGAGATGGGTTGAAGGTAATTCCCTTCATCGCGATGAAGTCCTTCCACTTTTTCCCCAGGCCTTTCTCGCCATCTGATTGGATGTATCGCGTAGTGAAACCCCAGTTGTCGTTCGTAATGGCTAGGAACTCCTGTGTGATAGACAGGAGTTCCTCTTGTGTCTTATTTGGAGTATTAAACGAGACGTGATAGGCCGCGCAATCGCAATAGAAGTGAGCGACCCACGAGTCAGCATTGAATGCTTCCTCCATGTCGATAAGATCAAAATGTATCTTTTCGAAAGGATAAGTTCCTCTCCACGTTGGTATACGGGAGATTTCCTGATGTGCCTGTCCGAGTTGACATTCCGGACAGAGTTCTGATTTTCGTTCGAAGTCGCGAGTGCCTAGTGCAACCCCTTCGGCTGCTTGAGGCACCTGTTCAAGAGCCTCCTTTCGGATATGGCCTAGCCTTGCATGCCAGATATCCATAGAAGCTGTGGCTACTTGAGGGGTTCTTGACTTGATAGCCATGGCAAAGGACTGCGATGCCTTTTCATGAGATTCGGCTTTGAATACAGTGTCTTTGATGTGGGGTTCAACGACTCGAAAAGCACCATGTTTAGTCGCTTTAAAGGCGTTTGATCCATCTGAGTACTCCATCCAGCAGGTTCTGGTATTAAAGTAGAGTCCTTGTTGTTCGAGAGAGTGCGTGTTAATGAGGTTCCAGTGAAATCCAGGAACATGAGCAACGTTCTCAAGTTGAATTAGACTTGGACCTGATGGAGAGTCGAGATGGACCGTGACATTGCCCGTGCCTGCGATATACGTGCCTGAGTTGCCAAACTGTATGGTTTCATCATACAAAGGCTTGTACGTAGTGAACCGAGACAAGTCGTTGCAGACATGTGTATCTGCGCAGTTGTCAAGTCGGAAATAGTCGTCGTACTCGTCCTTTACATTTGTACTAAACGCGAACCTCGATGTAGCAAATGCGGCTCTCGATCTATGTGGCGCTGTAGTAGTGTTTGCGGTCTCCGTCTCTGCTGGTTTCTCAGGTTGATTCTTCGTAGCATCCGATGGCCAGAACCTAGGCAAGTCGGTGCTGCTTCTTTTGAAGTTCTTTTCGATGTTTGTTCGGAGGCGTTTGCTACCTTTGACTGCAGCGATGACTTTCGACTGTATTTGAACGATAGGTGTCCATCCTTTTGGCGCATTTGAGGGGTTGAGGTAGTAGCAATCAGCGTACTTGTGGGACATGCCACAGACACAATCTCTAAGAGCCGTGTTTGAGGATGAAGGCTCTGTTCGTTGTCTCTTCTGTTGGGGTTGATCCTCCTCGTTTTGCGAGTCTGAATCGTTGTTATGCTTCCTGCCTTGAAGAGTGGCGTGGGCTGCTCGTCCTCTAGTAGCCTTCTCCTTTGGTGGTGCCATTGTTCTGAACTGCTTAATACAGAATCCGATTGTGATCTTCTTATCGGAGAGTGCTGGATTGAGCTTGCGGAAGGTCTTGAGAGCTCTATTGACTGTATTCTGAGCTTTTTGAACAATGGTGACGTCACCATTTTCATCGCTTTCTTCCTCAGAATCAGTTGCGCTTGCGATGGTAACAGATCCGTTACTGGCGTGATTAGGATTAATCTCGTTGAGCGCAGTAAGTAACGCATTTGAGATCTTTTCCATGGTTTTCGCAGCTTCTTTGATAAGGGTTTTCTCGCTTTCAACCTGAGCTTCCTTGGACTTCATGTAGTTGTAGAACGGTGGATTGAATTCGCGAGATGCTTCAATGAATGCGTCGCAGATCTGCGACTCGCTGAGGTTCTCGATCTTGTACCGCTTCGCGTTGTTGACGAGAGCAGGCCAACGGCTGAGCCATTTATCGAGACTGGTGTTGACAGGGCCTCTCTTAAGCTTTTCAAACTCGGTCCTAACATTCTGTTTCTGATCTTTCGCGGTGGGTTGAATGCTGTCAGCCAGCGCAATGAGCTTGCCGCGAACGTCATGGACCCCGAGGTAATGCTGCTTAAACTCTTGACAGACCGTGAGGTCGATGCGATCAGAGACCTTGTCGTATTTCTTTCTCTCGCTATCATAGATAGCCTGGAGGCTATGGTACTTTTGGATCGTGTCCTTGCTTGCTGAGTCCGATGGCCTGGTCGCAGTAAAGACCAAGTTCTCAATTCCTTCTGGGTCACAATAACTCCAGACGTCATTGCGAACAGCAAGGTCCTCCACAGAGTTGATCCAATCGGTCCAGTCCTCGCGGGAGTTGAGCATAGTTAGATTGTGATCTTTGATCGACATCTTGAAATTGCTCTGACGTGATGTCTATACCCAAGAATATGATGGGTTCTTGATTAATCTCTTTTCAATATGTTAGCTTGTGGATAATTAACGAGATCATGAGTGTAGTTTTATTGGGGTTTTCGTATCCGTCTGTTGCGGGGTTTAGAATTGCTTTTTTTTTCAACGCATCGTCCGATAGGCTCGAACACGACACCTCGGTATCCAGTATTCTGCAATCGGGTAAGCTTTGTGCCGATTGTGTTGAGGAGATTTTTCGAGCTGAAAGAGGGGTCTCATTGCAACGGAGCCGGCAAGAGATGCTGGTGGTGATAGATCTAGCGTTGGGATGCAGTGGGAGAGTCTCCGGGCTCATAACTGTCGCACTGGATGTGCTAAAACGATGAAAAGTTGAGAGAATGATGATAAGCAGCAGCGTTGTATTGATTGATGTTGTGTCTGAAGTGTGGGGTACTCCAACCCCCAGATTTACATGCAGCATCACAGCTGGATTACTAATACAGATGTTTCCTGGCCTGCGACACTCTTCCTTACATCTAGATATCTATATTAACTTAGAGGTCATGTGTTGTAGCTATTCCTAGACATCTAGAACCCTTTCTATCTAAAAATTACGTTGTGTATTGTCGCCTTCGCGCCTGTTTTGCAGGAAGCCTTATTCTTTAGTAAAACAGCGTTCCTTTCTATGGCACCACCGTTAAACTCTTACTACTCTATAATATTTGTAATGGTGTTACCTAACCATTTGAACCTTGCTACGACGCTTAGGAGTTATTACTAGCCTTGTGCCTGCTATCGCACGCAAATTCATGTAGGGTCGCCACCCTAGTTAGTACCTCTAACCGGAACGATTACTAGTCCTGGCTAGTGCGAAACAGCCACATAATCATCACAGCTGTAGTTTACTTGCAGTGACTGTGTAAAGTCTTAGCAAGCGAGCCGACCTTAGCCCCGCAGCCTTGCGATTCAAACTCAACCTCGGCCACGCCTCCAGTCAACCAACTCACCTCTTACAGAATTCGCCACCTCACAACCCACTTCCCGGTGCGGGTCGGCCGTCCTCCCTGCTAGCGGTGGCAACTCAAAGTACCATCTCACACAGGCTGCATCTTACCATGATTGGTAACCGAACGGCTATACCTTGGTTATGCCCGTTTTTGTGCCATGTTTGGCCTGCCGCTTTAAAGATGCTCTGCTTGCTACACCTCTCCCTTACTAGGAGTCATTTCGCTTGCTAAGTTCGGGAGCCTCTAGCCGCCACATTGTAAGGGCTTTGCGGGATGATACGGTATTGGGATGTTGAGGACCTAGGACTACTGCCAGCAACTCACAGGCAGTCCTGCATCAGGGTAATTGCTCTACTTACTATTTTAGAAAATAAGCCTAGAAAAGTGCAGTTCTAACTCTGCCTGCCTCTTTCCGTACGATAAATTCATCTCTGCTGACTGATCTAGACTATTAGCTCCCCTAAAAGCAAGGTACTGTAAGAGGATGCGGGCTAGTTTTGTGAGAGGGTGATTGAACACACTTAGCTTGGGGTGGGGTGCAGCGGACTGCACAGCCCACAGTGTGGCGCAAGAAGGCTAACGTTTAGTAACCTTCCTCTGACGTCAATCATGTGGCTACAGATCCTTATGAAATGCTGAGATCCAATCTGATTTTTGAGTCTCGGTGGTCCCCTTGAGCCCAAAATTGGCAATGTCCTCGAGTAAGACTACGGTGTTAACCCTAGTACCTTTCTATTTAATACAGATAATAATTCTGCAAGTGAGATTGCCTTTTGGATGATCCAGAAGACGCCTTAAAGGATTGTAAGCTCCTCCGTATTGCCTGAAAGATCCGTATTCTATCAGCTGTGCATGCTGGGGGCCGCATTACATATGCATGCCAGTCGCCAATGTCCATTCAAATCGTCTACGGTTTTATCCGGTGGCGCCCCCACTTTATATTAATTACAACGAGGCAAACGGTTCGCATAAATATTTAGCACGTGTGTTGCCCTAAGGGTGTGCGCATCTCTGCAATAATAGGTCCTTTTATGTTATGTTAAGGACAGGAGAATAACTTGTGCTACGCGTCAGCAGAATATCATAGCCCGGCATATATTAGCTGACAGGGGACTTTATCTGCAGTAATAGCTCTAGTTAGAAGGATCGTCGAAAGCAGACGTATTTAGAGCGCTACGGAGGGGTAGATCATCATCTTGACTATCAAGCCATATATTTAAGATGGGGACGCTCCTACGCTTCCTAAGCAGATGGTCAGGCTGGAACCGCCTGAATGACTGCTTCGCTTACCCGGGCTATATTTATGCGGCTGTCGCGTGAAGCCAGCACAACAGATACCCTATTCATCCATTTCCACGATTAAATCTTTATCGCAACGATGCCCACGAATTACAATTACGACAAGCTTCCTGCCTTGTATGGATCTCAAGATGTTACTAAGTACGCCGACACAGCTAGGAAGGCTGAAGATTCACCCAGTCACGATGGAACAGGACCTGATTCACGACCAGCCATCTTAAAATTGGCTCGCTGCGACACCACCATTGCATTAGGCTTAACAAGCTTTGGCACCAACAACGCATCTTCTTCAACCAGCAGTGGCTTTCAGAAGCCCAGGGATGGATGGGAGAAAAGCATGAGTCAGATTCAAAGAAAACCAGTCCCTCCATATATGCAGGGCTCAATACGCAAGCACCCGGTCGCTGAGATTGAGCCAACCAGGATTGGAAGGGGCGTGTGGAAGGATCAGTTGCTTGTGGACCGCTCTTTAAGAGGAATGAGTCTGCTTATGGTTTCTTTTGCTGCCGTCATGATTGTGGTTATAGCTGTTAACGGAAAAGCTTTTGGAGAAAGAGTGAATAAATATACCTCTTCAGTTGGCGGGGCAGCACAGGACTGCAAAACGGTTACGCACACAAATACCGCATTGTTGCTTCTTATCAACGTCGCCGCTACGATGATTTTGGGTATGAGCAACACGTACCAGCAACTCATTACGTCTTTGAAAGCCAGCGACCTCAAGTACATGCTCGAGAAGTTCGGAGACTCAAGAGTAGGCACCAACTCGCCATGGAATATCAATCGTAAGAGGCAAGGGAAAACCAAGTCGTGGGCCGCATGGTTGCTACTGGTTTGCACCTCTGTACCGATCCATTTCCTGGCGAACTCCCTAATTGGACCATCTTTGATCGTCAAGCCTCCATCTACCGTCGTATTCGAGGAAAGGAATCTTACAAATGACCAATTTGAATATCCTTTTACATACCCCAACAATCCTCGTGATTTTTATACTGGAATAATTCCTGTAGAAGGCATCGATTCATTTCTATGTTGGAGTGCTTTTCGAATGGGAAGGGCGTCTTTTGCACAATCTACATCCCTTATGAAGGTACGTAAGACCCTAAAGCACGTGTATAGTACTGTATACCGTAATTATTATTTCTAGATTTGATTGGTAATCTTTATTTTCTCCTTGTAGTATGATTTATACAACGCCCATTACAACGGTTTAGTCTTCACAAGGATGAGGGTTGCGTATATAAGAAAGAATTGCTCAGGTCTCGCAAATTCTTGGGATGACGTCGCCAGCCTAGAAGATAGCTACACCATTCAAGATGGGTATAAGGTTGGTAAATGCCAAAATCGGCATGAGGTAATGTGTCAACTGGAGGAGGGAACGCCCGCCAAATGTCGCCTAAACGTGCGCATGAACGCTGCGTTTGTGCTTACAGCAGCCCTAATTATAAAAGCGGTATACATGGTCACCGTCAACTTCGTCGCGAGAGGGCGTATCAAGCGGCAACTGTTAACCTTTGGAGATGTTATCGTTGCAGCAGCTTCGCACAGCGAACTGCGGGTGCAAGGAGAATGCATGGTAAACGCAAAAGAGAGTTACCGGAGGCGCTACACTCATACTTGCCACGAGCATTGTAAGAGTCAGGAAGAATCCCGAACGGGAGAGGAGGTCGGGCACTGCCAGAAATGCAAGAAGTGGAACTCTACCAATCGATTCACCAACGAGATCCAGCCCACCATAGCGACAAAGATCAAGCGCAGCCTCATCTCAAACCTGGGGAACACAGCGCTGACACAAATGACGATTATGTCGTTTTGCAGCATTTGCATGATCGCCGCTTCCATTGCTATCGCAGTCCCTCTCGGAGTGTCTGATCAGTTGATAAAAAGGGATTGTGAATCTACATCTATTGATCACCCTCACAGTCTCTGCGAATTAAATCACACGCAACGATTTGAGAAGATCTCCGGTGGCTGGGGTGGCTTCAACCAATCTCAACCCCTCGCCGCCCTATCCCCCGATGACCTCGGCAACGAAGTACTCTCCTTCCTAATTTCTAACGGCGCGCAATTTGTATACTCATGTCTCTACCTCCTATTAATATACAACATCACCCTCATAAGCCAAGAGTACGACTGGGGTAGGTTTGAGCACGAATATTCCCAGCTGCGCTGCACAACCGTTATAGGCGAAAGCTTCAAGCAAGACTACCTCCTCCAGCTGCCCAAGAAGATTCTGTTCCCTATTATGGGGTACTCAGTCCTCGCGCACTGGATGCTCGGCGAGGCCCTCCAAACGCAGGAAATAGTATGGCGCGACGATGACCAGAGTATAGGACGCTATGTCGAGCACTCCATGTATACAATTACGTACGCTGCGTACCCGCTCTGGATCGCCACGTTCCTTATTTTGGTCATGACGGGCGGGTGTTGGTGGGCTTTTAAGTATCGGCGTGAAGGTGTCATTCCGCAGATGTTTGGCAGTATAAGGGTATTATGTGCGGCAACGACGCAGCTGGACGATTTTCCGGTCACGGGGATTAAGTGGGGGGATTTAGGGTTAGGAAAAAGATTTAGATGTGCAGGGTTATCCTCTAAGGGTGTGCAGCGGATGATACCTAATGAGCTTTATGCTGGGGTTGGAGATGAGGAAGAGGGCGTGGTGGGATCGTTTCATGAGGAGTAGTGTGTGAGGTATAAGTAGTTATCGGCGTTTTCGAAAAGGCTGGCGTGATTTGTCCCCCGTTTTCAAGATTTGTCCCCCCTTTAAGATTTGTCCCCCCTTTAAGATTTGTCCCCCGCGCTAGTGTTAGTGAAAACTAAATGCCTAAGCAAGCTTAGCGCGTAATCTATAAACGCGACTACAGCGCGACATCTACGCGTCTCCGCAACACGTTATCCTCTTCACTCCCTTCTCTATTCTGTAAGTTAGTCAGTCATCTTTAGTTCCACGTGTATGACGATGGAAGCCATTCCAGCCCCTCTGGACCTTATCTATGACTCGTATGAAGAAGCATATAATGCACTCAAAACGCATGGCATGCAACACGACTACGGCTTTGTTCCCAAGCGAAGTAAACTTCACAACTCAGATGTTAAGACACGATACTACTATCATTGTGACCGATTTCGAACCTACCGGTCAAGTGCAAAGAAACTGAACACAAGCACGCGTGCGACAGGATATCCCTTCAAGCTAGCTATCTTTAAAGTGAAGCACAGCGAGCAGTGGAAGCTGGAGGTTCTGGACAAGCATCACAACCACCCCGGGTCCATGATATGACCGGGTCGATGATGGAATACGTTATAGAAAATAGAATGCTAACTTAGGGGTATTACTTTACGTCCATACCTAACACACTACTCGTTATGAAACGATTCCACCACGCCCTCTTCCTCATCTCCAACCCCAGCATAAAGCTTATTAGGTGTTATCTGCTGCACATCCTCCGACGACAACCCTGCATGTCTAAATCTTTTTCCTAACCCTAAATCCCCCCACTTAATCCCCGTGACCGGAAAATCGTCCAGCTGCGTCGTTGCCGCACATAATACCCTTATACTGCCAAACATCTGCGGAATGACACCTTCACGCCGATACTTAAAAGCCCACCAACACCCGCCCGTCATGACCAAAATAAGGAACGTGGCGATCCAGAGCGGGTACGCAGCGTACGTAATTGTATACATGGAGTGCTCGACATAGCGTCCTATACTCTGGTCATCGTCGCGCCATACTATTTCCTGCGTTTGGAGGGCCTCGCCGAGCATCCAGTGCGCGAGGACTGAGTACCCCATAATAGGGAACAGAATCTTCTTGGGCAGCTGGAGGAGGTAGTCTTGCTTGAAGCTTTCGCCTATAACGGTTGTGCAGCGCAGCTGGGAATATTCGTGCTCAAACCTACCCCAGTCGTACTCTTGGCTTATGAGGGTGATGTTGTATATTAATAGGAGGTAGAGACATGAGTATACAAATTGCGCGCCGTTAGAAATTAGGAAGGAGAGTACTTCGTTGCCGAGGTCATCGGGGGATAGGGCGGCGAGGGGTTGAGATTGGTTGAAGCCACCCCAGCCACCGGAGATCTTCTTAAATCGCTGCGCACGACTTAGTTTACAGAGACTGTTAGAGTTATAAATTGGAGAACCGTTGCAACCGTCTTTCGTAAACTGATCAGACATCCGGAGAGGGACTGCGATAGCAATGGAAGCGGCGATCATGCAAATGCTGCAAAACGACATAATCGTCATTTGTGTCAGCGCTGTGTTCCCCAGGTTTGAGATGAGGCTGCGCTTGATCTTTGTCGCTATGGTGGGCTGGATCTCGTTGGTGAATCGATTGGTAGAGTTCCACTTCTTGCATTTCTGGCAGTGCCCGACCTCCTCTCCCGTTCGGGATTCTTCCTGACTCTTACAATGCTCGTGGCAAGTATGAGTGTAGCGCCTCCGGTAACTCTCTTTTGCGTTTACCATGCATTCTCCTTGCACCCGCAGTTCGCTGTGCGAAGCTGCTGCAACGATAACATCTCCAAAGGTTAACAGTTGCCGCTTGATACGCCCTCTCGCGACGAAGTTGACGGTGACCATGTATACCGCTTTTATAATTAGGGCTGCTGTAAGCACAAACGCAGCGTTCATGCGCACGTTTAGGCGACATTTGGCGGGCGTTCCCTCCTCCAATTGACATATTCTACGATATTGTGAGCAACTACCATCATCAAGCCCATCTCCCCTATCAGTTTTATACCCATCTGAAATGGTGAAGCTATCTTCCAGGCTGGCGACGTCATTCCATGAATTTGCGAGGCCTGAGCAATTCTCTTTGTCGTACGTAAGCCTTATTTTTGTAAAGACTAAACCGTTGTAATGGGCGCTGTATAAATCATGCTATAAGGAGAAAATAAAGATCAGCAATTAAATCTAATTATAATATTTGTCGTATATAGTATTTTACTCATGATTTAGGGACTTACGTACCTTCATGAAGGATGTAGATTGCGCAAAGGACGCCCTTCCCATTCGAAAAGCACTCCAACATAGAAATGAAGGATATCCAACGTCTGTTAAAAGTGTTCCGTTGTCCGCATCATAATAAAACTGGTAAATCCCGAGAGATTTATCGTCAGAAGATATAGAGGAATTGTAAAGATCTTTAAAATTCCATTCCTCGAATACGACGGTAGATGGAGGCTTGACGATCAAAGATGGTCCAATTAGGGAGTTCGCCAGGAAATGGATCGGTACAGAGGTGCAAACCAGTAGCAACCATGCGGCCCACGACTTGGTTTTCCCTTGCCTCTTACGATTGATATTCCATGGCGAGTTGGTGCCTACTCTTGAGTCTCCGAACTTCTCGAGCATGTACTTGAGGTCGCTGGCTTTCAAAGACGTAATGAGTTGCTGGTACGTGTTGCTCATACCCAAAATCATCGTAGCGGCGACGTTGATAAGAAGCAACAATGCGGTATTTGTGTGCGTAACCGTTTTGCAGTCCTGTGCTGCCCCGCCAACTGAAGAGGTATATTTATTCACTCTTTCTCCAAAAGCTTTTCCGTTAACAGCTATAACCACAATCATGACGGCAGCAAAAGAAACCATAAGCAGACTCATTCCTCTTAAAGAGCGGTCCACAAGCAACTGATCCTTCCACACGCCCCTTCCAATCCTGGTTGGCTCAATCTCAGCGACCGGGTGCTTGCGTATTGAGCCCTGCATATATGGAGGGACTGGTTTTCTTTGAATCTGACTCATGCTTTTCTCCCATCCATCCCTGGGCTTCTGAAAGCCACTGCTGGTTGAAGAAGATGCGTTGTTGGTGCCAAAGCTTGTTAAGCCTAATGCAATGGTGGTGTCGCAGCGAGCCAATTTTAAGATGGCTGGTCGTGAATCAGGTCCTGTTCCATCGTGACTGGGTGAATCTTCAGCCTTCCTAGCTGTGTCGGCGTACTTAGTAACATCTTGAGATCCATACAAGGCAGGAAGCTTGTCGTAATTGTAATTCGTGGGCATCGTTGCGATAAAGATTTAATCGTGGAAATGGATGAATAGGGTATCTGTTGTGCTGGCTTCACGCGACAGCCGCATAAATATAGCCCGGGTAAGCGAAGCAGTCATTCAGGCGGTTCCAGCCTGACCATCTGCTTAGGAAGCGTAGGAGCGTCCCCATCTTAAATATATGGCTTGATAGTCAAGATGATGATCTACCCCTCCGTAGCGCTCTAAATACGTCTGCTTTCGACGATCCTTCTAACTAGAGCTATTACTGCAGATAAAGTCCCCTGTCAGCTAATATATGCCGGGCTATGATATTCTGCTGACGCGTAGCACAAGTTATTCTCCTGTCCTTAACATAACATAAAAGGACCTATTATTGCAGAGATGCGCACACCCTTAGGGCAACACACGTGCTAAATATTTATGCGAACCGTTTGCCTCGTTGTAATTAATATAAAGTGGGGGCGCCACCGGATAAAACCGTAGACGATTTGAATGGACATTGGCGACTGGCATGCATATGTAATGCGGCCCCCAGCATGCACAGCTGATAGAATACGGATCTTTCAGGCAATACGGAGGAGCTTACAATCCTTTAAGGCGTCTTCTGGATCATCCAAAAGGCAATCTCACTTGCAGAATTATTATCTGTATTAAATAGAAAGGTACTAGGGTTAACACCGTAGTCTTACTCGAGGACATTGCCAATTTTGGGCTCAAGGGGACCACCGAGACTCAAAAATCAGATTGGATCTCAGCATTTCATAAGGATCTGTAGCCACATGATTGACGTCAGAGGAAGGTTACTAAACGTTAGCCTTCTTGCGCCACACTGTGGGCTGTGCAGTCCGCTGCACCCCACCCCAAGCTAAGTGTGTTCAATCACCCTCTCACAAAACTAGCCCGCATCCTCTTACAGTACCTTGCTTTTAGGGGAGCTAATAGTCTAGATCAGTCAGCAGAGATGAATTTATCGTACGGAAAGAGGCAGGCAGAGTTAGAACTGCACTTTTCTAGGCTTATTTTCTAAAATAGTAAGTAGAGCAATTACCCTGATGCAGGACTGCCTGTGAGTTGCTGGCAGTAGTCCTAGGTCCTCAACATCCCAATACCGTATCATCCCGCAAAGCCCTTACAATGTGGCGGCTAGAGGCTCCCGAACTTAGCAAGCGAAATGACTCCTAGTAAGGGAGAGGTGTAGCAAGCAGAGCATCTTTAAAGCGGCAGGCCAAACATGGCACAAAAACGGGCATAACCAAGGTATAGCCGTTCGGTTACCAATCATGGTAAGATGCAGCCTGTGTGAGATGGTACTTTGAGTTGCCACCGCTAGCAGGGAGGACGGCCGACCCGCACCGGGAAGTGGGTTGTTGTGGGGCGTATATTTTTTCGGTGTGGATGAAGAAAGACCTTGAGGTAGTTGTTGTCACTATTGATACAGTCCGTGCGGATGGCGCTAAGACGTTTCGAGCATAGCCTCCAGCCAGGACTGCACCCAACAGCCTCCTTTGCCTAATGACCAGCTGGTACAGTAACTTAGCATCAGCCTTCAGTGATAAGACAGTACTGTAACACGTTCGAGGGCGCTTTTGTGGGTCACGTTATGGTTCCCAGTGTGGAGCCGTTCCGGTCCCTGAACATCGCTTCAGTTTTGAGTCCGTCGCTACTTCTAGCCCGCTCAGGGCTCCCATTTGTACAAGAACGGGGCATTAAACGGGTCCCTTCCTGTACAAGGAGCTAGGCCCTCAACGAAGTGGGTCAAAAGCCAGGCCACCGGATCGGGACCCACAGCGGGGACCAGAACAGGATCTACGTACAGATGGAAGATGCAGGTAAAAGCATCTCACGATGGACTAAATTCGTAGCCGTCTTTTTGATTCAAGTGCCATTCTCGTTCGACTCTCCAAAATGATGTCTCCATCCCCTTATCTCTTCCCCGTCAAGTATCTCTCGCATCGTGGGCCACAGCTTACTGGAAGCCATAATAGCCACACGTTTCAACAAATCAAGAAGGAGGAGTATGCCGTGGCGGGTGGAGGTACTAGCCTGCAGTCCGTCGAAAGGCCCCTGACACATCTGATGAATAAATTGTTAGTCAAAACCAAGGAGATTCGAAACAGAGATATTATGACGTACAATACTATTGTCTGGCAACAAGCTCGAAATGTACAATGACCACTTGTGCCCAATGACCGTCCACCCTACCATCGATGGCACCAGCTTCTCAGCTTCCTCCTCGTCCATTGGCGTTTTCCGTCTCATGTTGATCAGCTCCCGGATTTTCCACAGCATAGCTGCATGGTAGACCGCAAGCTGCATCTCCGCCTCCGTGGCTTTTCCCCCAGCCTCTTTTAGCTCTATGGCACATGCAAGAGCAATCCCAGAGGTGTATGCGTCCGTCATCGGGCTCATTGTGGCACCCTTATTATTCGACCTAAAATTCTCGTAGACTCTGCGAACGTCGTCATCGTCATCTCCGTTAAATGCAAGCACAAAGTCCGCCTTTTTAGATACGGTGAGTCCGGAAGTGCCTATGGGTAGGAAATCGGAATGTATGTTCTGAGACTGGCTGAATAGTTTGGACGTTAGCGAAATGGATTCAAGGCCAAATACGGTGGTAAAACTCACACGCTGTTGATTTCTAGACAAGAGGTATCATCCTCCTCAATCACCACCTCCAGAACGTCCCAGACGACTCTTGCCCAAGCGTTTTCGTCTTTATTGTTATCGTTGCATCGTTTCGCCCTTGCGTGAATGCGTTGCACCCGACTCCAGAGAGACTCTAGTCTATCCATTTCTGCCTGATTCAATTGTGTCTCATCTGACCGGTCGAACATGTGAGAGCGTATGTCGTGTTTAAAAGCTACAGGATCGGCTTGACGGAGGCGGCCCTAGACCAAATGCCGTTTAGCTTTTAGCACGTGGAAGCAAAAGAAAGACCCCATAGCAACGCACCTTGAAGTATGTCGGGACGAAATCATCAGAAAAGTTTTCGGAAAGTATGCCTTGAAGTTCCTGCGAAGAAACAATCTGACTTGTGCCATCTGGTTGTCGGATACGGATTGGAGGTTTCCCTTGCTCAAGCAAGACGCGCTGGGTTCGCTCAGGACTCTGCGAGCCTTTGCGCTTCATCAACGGACTCGTCGCTTTCAATTTCCTCCTCGAGTCGAGTGAAGTGATAGAAGAAGCATCGGTAGTCGAATCCATCTCGAAGGAGTTGTGCGCAGATGATTGCGTCGATGGGTCAAGTCTGGGGCGGACTCGTCGAGGGGAATTCGGAGAGTGGTGTGTCCGTTTCAGATGCGGTCGAGGGGAATCGTGACTTGTAAGTTCTTCAAAGTTCTCTGGGAATGATGGGACGGTATCTACCCAGGCATGGATCTGGTCCATAGCGGTGCTGGTGGTGATGGTGGGCTTCGATTCTGCACTCTTTGCCTACGAAGCTGGTTGGGGCTAGGAGTGTCCGTGCATTGCGGTTGACTCAGCAACAGCACCACGCTAAACCTAATACTGCAAGGGGGCGCGCAAAGCGACGCTGCCGCACCCTACGTTCCATGCTGCTGATGGAGATCAGTTACGGGTAGTTGGAGAGATCGCGGATGAGGCACTCTATATTCTAAGACAATCTTCCCTCATTTTTGATGCCTGACATTCTCACCAGGTGCCTGGGTTGTGCGGCGCCAAGTGCGGGGTCCCATTTTGGTCCCCGCAGTGGGGGCTCCGTTCCAAGTGCTCGGTTCTGGATCCCTCTTTCAGGATCTGATCTAGTCATGGCTGCAGGCCATGCTCGAAACCTATTAGCGCACTTCGTACGGCCCGTACCAAATGCTGCACCAGCGGCAACAACGGCTACCCAAAATCTTTCTTCATTCCTGACCAAAAAATTCATACGCCCCTCAACAACCCTTTAGCAGGTGCGGTTCGGCCATCCTCCCTGCTAGCATCATCGGAGGAGTTCTTTAGTTCAACGACGCTAAAGTGGCGAAACTTCTACGCATATGTAGGTCTAGAAGTAGCCATCTCACCGCCACCTCAAGCTATAGCATGCTCGAAGCTTCCCTGTGGCAAATTAATACAATATATAGTCATGCTGATACCCGGCTATCTATGAGACAGAGAGAATAATGATATACGAGAACAGGTTACGTTAGTGAGAGTTGTATCCTAAATGTGACAGATATGCGAGCGTGGGTTGAACACATGATCAGGCGAGTGCAGAGCCAATCGAGGTTTGAGGGTGCGCAGCCCTAAACCTTGCCTCGCTCAACGTCGACCTCGGCGCCCGCGTCGAGCAGCAGCTTTACTACCTGCTCATGACCTCCTTCTGAAGCTGCCTGGAGTGCGTTGCCGTAGAATCCACCCTGTACGTTGACCTTGACGCCTGCGTTGAGCAGCAGCTTCACCACCTGCTCGTGGCCTCCCGCTGAAGCCGCCTGGAGTGCGTTGCCGTATCTTCTACCCTGCGCGTTAACCTCGGCGCCCGCGTTGAGCAGCAGCTTTACTACCTGCTCGTAGCCTCCTCCTGAAGCCGGGTAGAGTGCGTTGCTGTAACTTCTACCCTGCGCGTTGACCTCGGCGCCCGCGTCGAGCAGCAGCTTTACCACCTGCTCGTGGCCATTTACTGAAGCCGCCTGAAGTGCGTTGCCGTAGGATCCACCTTGCGCGTTGACCTCAGCGCCTGCGTCGAGTAGCAGCTTTACTACCTGCTTATGGCCTCCTGCTGAAGCCGCCTGGAGTGCGTTGCCGTATCTTCTACCCTGCGCGTTAACCTCGGCGCCCGCGTTGAGCAGCAGCTTCACTACCTGCTCGTGGCCTCTGTATGAAGCCGCCTTGAGTGCGTTGCCGTATCTTCTGGCGCCCGCGTTGACCTCGGCGCCCGCGTTAAGCAGCAGTTTCACCATCTGCTCGTGGCCTCCCGCTGAAGCCGCCTTGAGTGCGTTGCCGTATCTTCTACCCTGCGCGTTAACCTCGGTGCCCTTGTCAAGCAGCAGCTTTACTACCTGCTCGTGGCCTCCCGCTGAAGCCGCCTGGAGTGCGTTGCCGTGAAATCTACCCTGCGCGTTGACCTTGGCGCCCGCGTCGAGCAGCAGCTTCACCACCTGCTCGTGGCCTCCCGCTGAAGCTGCCTGGAGTGCGTTGCCGTATCTTCTACCCGCCTCCTGGAGTGCGATGCCGTATCTTCTACCCTGCGCGTTGATCTCGGCGCCCGCGTCGAGCAGCAGTTTCACCATTCTTTGATGTCCGTGTTCTGCCGCAAGATATAGGAGGGTCTGGCCGTAGCTATCTCTTCTTTCTAATACGAGTGCTGTCTCTCTTGCTTGGTTTAGGAGCAGTGTCTCCAATACAATTGGTAATCCGAATCGTGCTGTAAGATGTAATCCCGTGCTGTCCTTGGGGTATCCCTGGCTATGGCCCCGATACGTGTATTTTGGACGTAAGAGTACCTGCGCGGCGCAAGAAACCAATTCTTTGTGGGAAAGAAATGAGCAGGCTAGCTCACATATCTGATCTTCCACCGTTACCGCATGCTCTCCCCAGTGCTTGGCAGCATAGTCTAAGAATTGGCTTTCTTGAAGCCTCTCATTAAATTCTTCGTCAGAGGAACAACTACCAGTTTGGAATGTGCTGAATGATAAGTAGGTGAGGCATGTGGAGGCAATGCGTAGTTCAGCGCCTGGATCCCATACATCTCGGATACGTTCGAAGTATTCTTGGGTAGTGTAATGCACAAGACGGACGACAGCACTTTCTTAGTCAACAACGACTAGTCCAGCACACACGGATAATAGGTCCTCAACATCAGGTATGTTCTCGGTATTGAGCTCCGCCTCGTCCGGCTCTACCGCAAGAGCACAACACATCTCCGTCGTGGTAAGCGGTCTTTTCGCATACGTGATCCACGACAGTACTTTTTTGGCCAGTTCGTAATCTCCGCTTAACTGGCCTTCTATGCGTTGGATAGCTTCCTTGTATGCTTTGCCGAGTGCAGCTGAGCCTTTTGAGAGCTTAGCTAGCGTTGACTTTACGTCCTTCGCCGTTCTCTTGTCTAGCAGCGAATCGGTGTGGAGGCGAGCAAGAAGAAACCTAAGAACGCGTAAGTCTGCGTCACATTACAAGTTGACTAGGAAGAGCATACATGCCGTCTACCGCCTCCACGATCTTTTCCTGGACAATCTCCTGTAGCGCAGGGTCGCGCTGAATACACCTCGGCAGTCGACATATCTGGCCGGCCACGAATCGCTTCACATCCTCTTTGCTAGCTTGCACCTCCAGCTTAAGCGCTTCGTTAAACCAGTCCACAATCTCCGGGATGAAACGCGAGGTGGCCATTAGGCGAACGTCCCGTCCCGTCTGAAGATCGCGGAGTTTGGCTAGAAACTGGCGCCGAGTACCGTCGCTGTCCTGACATTCATCCAGAGCATCGACTATAATATAGATAGTAGAGTAATGTGTAAGTACATCTTGGAGTACGCTCAAGATCTCATTAAATGATGGCCTGGTTCCTCTGTTAGCATGCAGCTTGTGCAACCGTTCTACGGGTTCTACTAGCGAGGGTCGAGCCTGTATTAGCTGCTTAAGGATAGCTGCTAACATCCTGGAAGTATCCTGCTCCTCCTGAGCCTTGTAGTTGCAGTATACGTAAGCTACTCCATATGAGCTGCTCTTCACTGATTCCAACAGATGGTCGATCGCGATGGCGGCTACCATGGTCTTGCCGGCTCCTGGGATACCTGGGCAGAAGAGTGTTGCCTGGTGTTCACTGAGCCACGTGGCCACCTGAGGCGCATCTAGAAACCATTGGCCTGTTCTCTCCTGTCTGCGCTTCATAATGTCGGATTGTTGTGTAGGGTAGTCTGTGGGAGAGATCCATTCCAGAAGCCGGCGGTGCTCCGCGTTGTCTCCATGTGTCCGAATGGAATTGAGGTCGGATTTGATAGCGTAAGTGTCGTCTTTTATGGCTTGAGAGAGCTTGCTTGTACATGTAAATCGTGCTGCTCTATAGTGCTGACATAGAGCTCACAAGTGGTCCCTCTGTAAAGCAATCTCAACTAGCGTCTTCAAACGCTCAATTCGACTTAATATGCCATCTACCTCCTCTTTCTGGAACTTCCATATAAGAATATCTTCAGCCTTCCTTAGTCGTCCTCTATCTGTCATCTTAGTCTGCAGCGCTTCCAGCGCTTGCTTGAACTGGTCGAGCGGTCCGTTCTCCACCGCGAGGGCTCGGATGGCGGTATGCCACGGCGTGTTGGCGTTCCCTTCCTCTAGGTTGAACCTTAGGTTAAGAAGGAGGCTGTGTAAGTTCGAGACCTCAACAGCGCAAGTTGCGCGCTCTCTCGAGGCATCTTTAACGTTGGTCAGATATCCGACGACCTTACTCGAGAGCTGGAGGATAGCGATAATGCTAGCTGTAACACTAAGGGGGTCCATGGAGGGAAGATGGCGACGAAAAGAGCAGATGCTTCTAGAGCAGCAGTAGAGTGAGAAGACCGCGACATTGTGTAGGCAGAGGAGCTGAAGGGAGAGCGTCAGGCTGGGGGATTGCGGCCTACAGCAAGGCTGTGCGGATGTAGGGAGTCCGGGTTCTGCTGCGCCATTTCTTATCGATAAGACCAGATGTGGCGTCCTCAGTGCTTATTCACCGGTGAGGTTGTGATAGCTTCTTGGGCTGATGCATTTCCATTATATAGGGGATGATTTGTTATGTTAATCAGGAGTCAAAGAGGAAAGGCGTTTATCTGAGCACTGCAGAGCTCCAGAATATCACTCCGAAGCAAGATACTGGTCCCAAAGGTATTGTGAAAGCTGCGCATCACTAGACTAAGTCACAGTGATTCTCTCCCTTGAAACTACTTTAACTAGGTCATTCATCTTTGATTTGAGGGTGTGGGTTGCGTTTCGTGCTAATGTTCCTGAACTACAAAGGGTAGAAAAAAGTGGACTATAGCTCATGTGACCGCCAAGGCGCGCTAAGGCATTATCGATAAGCCAGTATAGCCCGTGCGCGAACTCGAAGCTCAACACCAAGCACCTATCACCAGTCCATCTATACAACTCTACGTGCTCTACCTCGTCCGCCATGCCTCCACAACGCCGCAGCGGCCGCCCTAACGACTCTAGTAACCTCACAGAAGCTCAGAAAGGTGCTATTGTAGCCCTACGCAAGTTCTCTGGCGCTGAGTACCCGTATATCGCGGGTGCGATGGGTATTGGCGCCTCAACACCAGGAAAAGTCTTCCGCAAGGTTGAAAAAGCCTGTGTAGACGCCTCGCTTGAGCCCTCGCTTACCAACTTGCTGGCCATAGTCAATTCTATGCCCTCTGGTCCCCCAGGAGCCCAGCCAAAGGTACGGAACGGTAGTACTCTTAGTGCTCAAATACGAGACGCTATTATACAATTTGGCACTTACGATATTGAAGTCGCGACCGCCCACGTCCTCCAAGAGGTTGGAATCTCAGTAAGCCGGCCTACGCTGATTAATATTGCTCATGATCACCGTGATAGTGAGCACGACTACGCGATCGTTAGAGGCGTACGACCTAAGAAGCCTGAGCTTGACGACGACGATCTACGTAACCGAGAGCAGTACTGCGCCTGGATTTTTCTTACGTACGATCGCTTTGCTCCTCGCCTTATCTTTGTTTGCTACGATGAGACTAGCAAATCAATTGGAGGGCGAAATAATCGCGGTAGTAAGCAGTACGTCTGGAGGCCACGTGGCGCTTCAGCTAATAAATATGCCCTCCCATATCGCCAACCTGCCTTCAATCTTATGATCTGCGCCGCTACGTCTACTGATACAACCCTTAAGTCGCCTAAACGCCCGTGTTTAGTATGGGTAGCAGAGGAGGAGGACGATCGTGAGGAGACACTCGAACGCGTACGCAAAGCCAACGAGAAGGCTCGCCAGCTGATCAATAGAAAGAGGGTCCGTGCAGAGGTCGCTGGCACCCAGGAGGAGCGCGCTCTCCGAGAGATCAACCGCAATATACTTCATAATAATAAGACTGCTAAGGCTGCTAATAAGGCTGCTGGTAAGAAGGGAGGAGCCCTCCGGGCTGGCTGCAAGGACCCTATAACTCCAGCTAAGTTCTTTAAATATAAGGACTTTATATACAAAAGTGGGAAGGGCATGAATGGAATCTGGTACGCTGAGAGAGTACTTAAGGACGTCGTTTTTCCGTACTATGAAGCTGTACGCGCTAACAATCCTGGTGCTCAAGTATTCCTAGTACAGGATAACGTCTACCTCCACGGGCTCGGCCTTAGGTACTGCGCACCTGAAATTGAAGAGAAGGACATACGCTTCGCTCCGCACTCCCCAAACTCACCTGATCTACACCCAATTGAGCGCTGTTTTGGGCGACTTGAAGGTTTCTTAGAGGACTATGAGGTGAAGAGCGCGTCTAAACAAGCTAAAAGCAATGCAGTGGCATTTGTACAAGCTGTTTGGCAAGAAGATGAGACGATGCGGCAGTATATGGCCCATCAGCTCCATCCTAATCACTTTCGCGACGTTGCAAACGCTTGCAAGAACGCTGGATATAAAAACAACTTTACTGCATAATCTAAGTACCTTTACACCTATTAAAACGCAGCGTGTGAGCTGTTTTTGGAGTATATCTGTGATGCAGTGGAAATCTGGTGTTCTGCCAAGGATTTTCACGTGAGCTATAGTCCACCTTTTTCTACCTAGTAAGACCCTTAGTGTTCATTGTAGGTAAGGCTAAACCGCTAGAAGTCGCCACTTCTGCCTCGTGAAACTGACGAACTCCTCCGGTGACGCTAGCAGGGAGGATGGCCGAACCGCACCTGCTAAAGGGTTGTGAGGTGGCGAATTCTGTAAGAGGTTGGTTGACTGGAGGCGTGGCCGAGGTTGAGTTTGAATCGCAAGGCTGCGGGGCCAAGGTCGGCTCGCTTGCCAAGACTTTACACAGCCACTGTAAGTAAACTACGGCTGTGATGATTATGTGGCTATTTCGCACTAGCCAGGACCAGTAATCGATCTGGTTAGAGTACCAACTGGGGTGGCGACCCTACATGAATTTGCGTGCGATAGCAGGCACAAGGCTAGTAATAACTCCTAAGCGTCGTGGCAGGGTTCTAAGGGTTAGGTAACACCGTTACAAGTATTATAGAGTAGTAAGAGTTTAACGGTGGTGCCATAGGGAAGGAACGCTGTTTTACTAAAGAATAAGGCTTCCTGCAAAACAGGCGCGAAGGCGACAATACACAACGTAATTTTTGGATAGAAAGGGTTCTAGATGTCTAGGAATAGCTGCAGCACATAACCTTTAAGTTAATATAGATATCTAGATGTAAGGAAGAGTTATTGCTGCTTTGAAGTCTAAGTACCCGTAATTTTCTCGCTACGGAGTACTTCTCGCTACGTGGTGAGGGATATTAAATACCTTTGGCAGTCATACTTAACTCATGTGATTTAATTATAGCATCTGGCTTTGGAATCTGCATTACATAACAAGGTAACGTCGCGAATTTTCGTCACTACACTCCGCTTGCCGGCCATTCAGCGCGTCAAGCGGCGACTGTGTATCAGGGTGTTGCTCGCCAAGGACCTGCTAGCGCGATTGGAAGCATCTTTCCATTAGTGCAAGAGCCTCCTCGTGACGAGCTTGTGACTGCAGCGTGAAGGCAAGATTGTGGATGCTAGTCAGCGTGTGAGGATGCTCGTCGCCAAGCACTCTTTTCCTCGTCTGCATCACTTGCACCTCCAGCTCTTCGGCCTCTTGCCATCGCCCTTGGTTGCTGTATGTTGACGCCAGGTCGCCCATGCTGAGCAGCGTAGAAGGATGCTCGTCGCCAAGCACTCTTTTCCTCGTCTGCATCACTTGCACCTGCAGCTCTTCCGCCTCTCGCGATCGCCCTTGGTTGCTGTACGTCGACGCCAGGTTGTTCATACTAAGCAACGTGTCAGGGTGCTCGTCGCCAAGCACTCTCTTCATCGCCTGCATCACTCGCACCTGCAGCTCTTCCACCTCTTGCCATCGTCCTTGGTTGTTGTACATCGACGCCAGGTTGCCCATGCTGATCAGAGTGTCAAGGTGCTTGTCGCCAAGCGTTCTAATCTGAGTTAGCATCGCTTGCACCTGCAATTCTTCTGCCTCTAGCCATTGCCTTTGGTCCCAGTACGCCTTCGCCAGATTGCACATGCTGGCCAACGTCTCAGGGTGCTCATCGCCAAGTACTCTCCTCCTCTTCTGCATCACTTGTACCTGCAGCCCTTCCGCCTCTTTCCATCGCCCTTGATCGCCGTATGTCAATGATAGGTTGTTCATGCTAGTCAGCGTAGAAGGATGCTCGTCACCAAGCACTCTCTTCCTCGTCTGCGTCACTTCCACCTCCAACTTTTCGGCCTCCTTCCATCTCCCTTGGTCGCTGTACGTCGACGCCAAACTATTCATGCTGGCTAGGGTGTCAGGATGCTCATCGCCAAGCACTCTCCTCCAAGTTTGCATCACTTTTGTCTGCAGCTCTTCCGCCTCTTTCCATCGCCCTTGCTTGCTGTACGTCAAAGCTAGGTTGCCCATACAGATCAGCGTCTCATGATGCTCATCCCCAAACAATCTCCTCTTCTGCATCGCTTGCACCTGCAATTTTTCTGCTTCTTGCCATCTCCCTTGGTTCCAGTACGTCATCGCCAGGTCGTTCATGCTGATCAGCATGTCAGGATGCTCATCGCCAAGCACTCTTTTCCTCGTCTGCATCACTTGCACCTGCAGCTCTTCGGCCTCTTGCCATCGCCCTTGGTTGCTGTATGTTGACGCCAGGTCGCCCATGCTGAGCAGCGTAGAAGGATGCTCGGCGCCAAGTACTCTCCTCCTCTTCTGCATCACTTGTACCTGCAGCCCTTCCGCCTCTCGCGATCGCCCTTGTTTGCTGTACGTTGACGCCAGGTTGGCCATGCTGGTCAGCGTGTCAGGATGCTCGTCGCCAAGCACTCTCTTCCAAGTCTGCATCACTTGCACCTCCAACTCTTCCGCTTCCTTATACCGTCCGTCACTATGCAGAGACATAGCACATTTCCATGCAAGTTTAAGTCTTTCTTTGTCGTCATCATCCGTCAAGCTATGCGACAGGGCGTATTGGACATGCGGAAGCAGTCGTCTCCACTTACTTCTGTTACTGTGATCATCGTTTGGGAACACCTGGAGTAGCTGTGTAATAGTGCGTTGAGTCCACTGTATGAGCCGTCCCTGCACTTGCAGCCGCTTGCGTAGAGCTTGATGGACCATTCGATGAAGATCGAGCGCAGACTCAGCAGGTCGCCTGGTGACGAGCGCGTACTTCTCAAGTACCTTGATAGCATCTTCTCTTGCTTGCGGCGAGGCTGCCTCTAGAAGATCGAGCGAGATGTCTTTTCGGTCTACACATGCAGCAAGAAACAGATAGTCTGTAGCGAACGCATTATCACGACTGATCTGATCTATGGAGAGAAACAGTGTGGTAGCTACAGGGTCTTTCACGCCAGAGCCCCGTAGCTTACCCTCAGACGAGTCACCGCTATACTCGAGAGCTAGTTCTTTGTGCTCGTCTAGTCGTGAACGGTACTCCTGTACCATCATGCCGCTAGCATTCATGCAGGCTGCCGCTTGCACGACCGCCAGAGGCAGATACAATAGCTCTCTTAGCAAGTGCCCGGCTTCCTGCTGCTCAGTGATCGAAAGCGGTGTTGCCAAGCGGGTTTGCAGCATCCTTTGCGCCGTGTCTGGTGTCAATTCTTGCAGCGCTATAACATTATGTGAAGCAAGCGCCTGAGCTGTGTTGCTGTCTGTTGTTGTGAAGATGATGGAACACAACTTGGACTGCGGCAGACAGTCGGCCAAGTCTACAGCTTCTGTCGTGGATGAGCCGCCGGATCGTATGGTGGTGTCCTCTGCGTTGTCGAAGATCAGTAAACACTGTCTCGCACTGATCTCTACTACACAGCGTTTTGCAAGCTGCTTCATGTCGGGCTGATCGTCGTCCCAGCCTAGAACATTAAGCTTCTGCGCAACACTTGCATACGACTGGTAGAGGCTGTCCTTGTCGCTCGCGTCCATCCAAAAGACCGAGCATTTCTTGTTGTTCTGCCTTGTTCTGTGTGCAACCTCGAGCGCGAGCTGCGACTTGCCTGTTCCGCCAGGTCCAACGATCGCTAGTGTAGTAGCAGTCTGTTCGTTGTTGAATAGCTTTGTTTCTAACTCGGCAAGCTGCGACTTACGGCCTACGAAGTAGTGGTTCTGTGAGAACGGGATGATCGACGGTACGTCAGCAGCTGCCTCTACTTCAGCCTGCAGTCTGCATCGTGCACTCTCCTGTCCTTCGCCATACGCGGTGGGCATAGAGACGTCAAGAACCCCAAACAGGCAGTATACAATGTCTTCCTCTTCCGTTGTTCTGCGATTTTCGGCCCATCGCCTTCGTTCAGATGTAGTGAACTCGTTCAAAGGACAGTTGCGCAGTGTTGCGAGCGGGATAGTAGTAATCTCGTGTATAAGCTGGTCAAGCGACGTTTTGTCGCCTAGGCGCTGTCCTTGACACGAGAAGAACTCGACTGACACTGGCGCGATAAGCTCTTGAAGCGTCCACCCCCGAGTGAACCATGCGCTTGCACGGAACGACGCCTCCCAGTCGCTGCCTTGAGGCGTCTCTGTCGCAGTAGACGTTGACACGTCTGACAGAAAGACGTAACATTGCGCCGCATTCTTGTACCACCGAAACATTGAGTTGATCGCTTTCGATCGCTCGTGCAGGTTCCATTTGTCGATGCAGCATGTGTCGATCCAGAAGTACTGCAGCTCGTCCTGGGCCGCCCGTTCGGCGCAAAACAGGAGCTTTCGATAGCCTTCTTGCCTATCCTTGTATGCTTCGCTTGCTATGTCTTCGAGGAGGATCTCGGTGTCGCTCCATCTGTGCGACAGAATGGCGTAGGGCGGGATCGTTTTACTGCAGAAATCTGTCAAGACGAGCCTTCCCAGCGCGTCAAAGTGGAGAAGCCGCATGGCGTTTGCAGCTCGGGCTCGGTCGAGGCGAGGCGAGGCGTGAACGACTTTTGCGGTGTTGAGAGTAGGACAACATAGTCGCGACGGATCAAAGCAGGCAAACGAAGCTTATGCTGGTTTGTTGTGAAGGCAGCCTGTCGAGGCAGTGCATGCGACCAGGCTGAGCGGACGCTGGCCACATCAAGTGCCCAGCGCCGCCCCGCCTCACGCTCTGCACTGGGACTGCGTTCGCCTCGAGAACTCACGTCAGATCAGTGCACATGTGAGCAGGGTGCCAGCAAGCAGAGCAGAACAACATAGATCGCCAGTGTAGCGTCTTGCAGCACTCGAGTCAAGGATGTAGGTCGTGTAGATGTAAAGCAAGGAGTCGTGTTGCACACACTTTGGCGTACTGTTTTGCAGCCATTTAATAGACAATCAGTTGCCCCCCCCTGCGCGCGCTAACGCGGGTTTAGGCCAAATAAAGTATCGCGCTTTGTATTATAAATGCATTTAGAAGTTACTAGAACAGAAAGATAATATATAACAGCCAAGAAAGCGCAGACAAGAGAGAGCTGGTGTCCTTCACTGAATAAGCACCTGTATTACTGTGGCAATGTAAGCGCTACTAGTAGTGCGAGCAGGGGGGGCGGCAGCCCGCTCATGAGACCCCCTTGTACTCCGTAATTAAGTGGCTGCCAGGCCTGTGGCGGTGTGAAGTCTTGGCAAGCGGGCCGACTTTAGCCCCGCAGCCTTGCGATCCAACTCAACCTTGGCCATGCCTCCAGTCAACCAACTCACCTCTTACAGAATTCGCCATCTCACAAGGGTCTGTCCAGAGCGGGTCGACCGTTCTCCCTGCTAGCGTGATCGAGGCGTTCGTCTGCCTCTGGCCAGACTCAAGTGGCAAATAACGTGTTCGGACAGTAAGCTGGCCAGGACAGTATCCTGGCCACCCCAAAAACCCACCAAAAACCACGAAAATCGCACCTCAAGATCTCAACAACTACAACGTAGAACAGTCTATAATTTTTAATATAGTCTCTTTTACCCTTCTAGAGTATACTATATATACTATATATATATATAGAAGTATAGGGTTTAGTAATTCTTTAGGTGTAAGATTTTGGCCCTATTTTAGCCCCTAGATTTTAGTATCTTAATAATAGCTTAGGTATAGACTTTAAGAATCTAATATATACCTTAAAATATATGTAGAAAGCTTATTTTATAATATTAGAACATTACATGTAGTAGTTGTTGAGATCTTGAAGTGCGATTTTCGTGGTTTTTGGTGGGTTTTTGGGGTGGCCAGGATACTGTCCGAACACGTTATTTAACACGTAATTCCGCAAGTGGACCTCGTGTCACTTGATCTAGAATATGCTCGAAGCTTCGCTGTGGCAAATTGGCAAGGTATATATTCACGTTGATCCCCGGCCCTCTATGAAATAGAGAGAATAATAAAATATAACGTTAGTACAGTAAGTAATCGTGAAATAAATGTTCTGGCCTTAGAATGTGTTAAGCTCGTTAAGCTCAACTTTGCATATCCATACCCTTCCAGTTCTAACGCCAACACCAATCACCTTCTCTGATACCACTGAACATGATGGTCGATATTCTAAGGGTAGCCATATTAGATTCTTAGAATTGTATGTTATCCATACACCATCTGCGCTTAAGGCTAGGCCTTGGTATTGAGGACTCTGAGGTTCCAAATAGGATAGAAGGGGTCTCGAACCTGATAGAGCGCTGATTTCAATAGTGCCAATATCCGTTTGAAGATATGAGTCAGTGATGTCAAATGAGATACGGAAGAGTGTCTGGCCAATGATGAGCGTCTGGAGGCGCTCGCCACTGCTCACATCCCAGATCTTGACCGTCTTGTCCGATGACGCCCACGCCAGCCGTGTGGAGTCGTGCGAGAAGGCCACTGACTTGACAGAATCGCTATGGCCCTCGAGCGTCGACAGGCACTCGCCACTGCTCGCATCCCAGATCTTGACCGTCTTGTCATATGACGCCGACGCCAGCCGTGTGGAGTCGTGCGAGAAGGCCACTGACTTGACCCAATGGCTATGGCCCTCGAGCGTCGACAGGCACTCGCCACTGCTCGCATCCCAGATCTTGACCGTCTTGTCATATGACGCCGACGCCAGCCGTGTGGAGTCGTGCGAGAAGGCCACTGACCAGACCCAACTGCTATGGCCCTCGAGCGTCTGGAGGCAGGCACTCCATTGATCCCCTATAGCCGGCTTTATTGAGATCTGCTTTGGTTCTTCTTCCTTAAAGTAACTCCTTATAAGGCTGCGGTCAGGACTAAATATAAGTGCAGATACGTATACTTGAAGAGGGCTATTCTGTATTGCCTGAACATGATACATAATAAATAGGCGCGCATCTTGAAGTAGTTTTATGAAGCTAGGTGCATCTGCTCTTCTCTAGGTTATATTAGCATGTATTATATAGAGCGTTGCTACTTTAGTAATTACCTGGGCTAAAGCGTTAAGTTTTGCTATGGCAAGCACGCCCTCTGACATGCCTCTACAGAGGCTCAGAGCTTCAAGCCAGTAAAGGTATTTCTTTCTTATGAAATTCTCGATAGCGCCTTTGTCCTGAGAGTTGATCCCGTGGTTTGCAGAGTTGGAATTCCAGTCACAAAGGTGGTCGACCCAGTGAACGCACGAGTATCGCATTGTCGCTAGCGGATCGTGGACTGGTACTTGAATCTTATTGACCGGAAACCCTGGAGCGATCAAGCTGTACATGTCACGTTTCAGTGCACTAGACATGAGCTTAAGCGACCGGGAGAACATGTCGTAGTGAATCCCGCGCTGAGATGGGAAGACTGTGTCTCGCATCTTGTCGCTCAAGTAGTCCTTGGCTGATTGGTGGATGAAGTAGACCTGATCATCCCTAACGGTGAGAAACGATCCACACATGGCCACGATCTTTCTGACGTTCCGCCCTTGCACCGAAGTCTGGCCTGATAATCCGCACAAGCTACCCATCTCGGGTAGGTGAAGCGGACGGTATGCGACAGTGGCAGTGGAAAGCAGGAGCCGGCATATCTCCGAGTTTCTCTGCTGGATCTGATCCACCATGCGATCGTACAGCTGGTGCAGGCCTGGAGGCGCTTCTTCCGCCACCTGCAAAGGGTCCCAGCTCTCGGGCCTCTCGAGCTCCTGGACTACGAGAGCGACCTAAAGAAATGTGCCGTTCGCCTTCTGGCGCAGGATGTCTCGGACTTGATCTCTCAGGCTGTCATCTTCGAGTGACTCAAGACAAGACAACTTAGCGTCGATATACACGTCAACGGAGTGAGACACTTGGTCGGCGTTTTGCTTTAGCTCTAAACTCAACCTCGCCTGAGCTGCAACAGATCTCAGCTTTTGTTCGATGTGAACCTCATTTCGGCTTGACAAGAGCCACTTTATGCGGGTAGATAACGATGAGGTACAAATAACTAAATCCAAGAGCTTCGGCAAGTCTGTAACGCACTCATCAAGGGCGTCGATAACTAAGCACGTCATCTTCAGGTCCGGGTCTTGCACTATGTTCGTAAAGATGTCTGACAGGGCAACCCAAGCATTTGCGTCTTGGAAAAGGGATGAGCCTGCTTGATCGTACTTCTTCCGCAGGTGCGAGGCCAACGACCGCTGCTGGTCGACGATCAGATAGATTAAGCCGCGCAGCACAGCAGTGGCGCTGTTGATGCGCGAGTCGGTCCCTTGACAGAAGAAGAAAGACAGAAGGCTAGGAGTAGACCTTTCCAGCTCGTTGATGATGCCGCAGAGAAGCATTGTTTTCCCTTTGCCAGGATCACCTTTGATCCACAGCAGTCTGCTCCGTGGGTCGTTCTGCCATTGCCGGAAGTTGGGATGCTTGAGCACCCAGCGATACGAGCCCTCTAGCAGGCCCCCTTTTGTCTCCTCGATGCGTCTTTTGTCGTCACGCGGATCTGTAGGGCGTATCTCTTGGATACACTTGTCGAGCTTACGAACCTCGTCCAGGAGCCGTCTGAACGCTCCCTCGGTCCTTTCGCCATAGATAGGCGCTATATAGACGTCAAAAATGCCTAGCATCGAGTACGCTCTGTCTTCTTCGAGCTTGGTGTACCGGTCCTTGTTCCACAACAATCGCTCGTCAACGCTGAACTGGGATAGTGGAGCTCCTTGAAGCGCTAGAACAGGTACTCCCGTTGTTTCGTGGATAGATTGCCTCAGCGATGCTTTTTCACCAAGTCTCTTCCGCTCCTTGGAGAAGAACTCGACCGTACTTGGGGCTAGAAGCTCCTGAAGCGTCCAACCTCGGGTGAACCATCTGCTTTTCCGGAAGTCTGATTCCCACAACGGCGTACTCTCTTCTTCATTGCTCTCACGAGCAGGGCTAGAGACATCTGACAAGTAGACGTAGCATCGGCTGGCGTTGCGGTACCAGCGGAACATTGAGTTGATGGCGTGTGTGAGCTCAGCTTTGTTGGCCTTGTTGATGCAGCAGGTATCGACCCAAAAGTACTGCAAGCCGTCTTGTCTTGCCTGCTCGCCACAGAACCGGATCTTCTCATAGCCAACCTTGTCCCCGCCTGTGCGGTTTGTCATGTCTTCGAAGGTGACCTCATCAGGATCGGCTCCCCATGTATGGGACAGTATTGCGTAGGGTGGGATCGTATCTTCTCCGCTCAGATGCTCAGTAAGGCTGAACTCGCCAGCGTCGCAGCGTCGCAAAAGACGCATTGCATCGCGAGGAGTTTTGACGGGCGCAAAGCGGCAGGACTCGGGTCTGTGAGGCTCAAACGCAGCAGCCTGGGCGAAGACGACAGCTCGGTCGTCGGCTGAGAATATGAGTCCTAGCTATCAAGGCTAACGAGTATACAGGGCAACGGGGGCACTAGACTGTTGTAAAGAATCAGATCTGAAAGCTCACAAGAGTGGTGAGCTGATTCTGGTGTGCCTAATATCTCGGTTTTCGAGGTGGTAAGGTTGTCTCCACGCGGGGCATGTGCGGCTGGTTGCATAGCCCAAAGTGTGGCGCGCTAAGGCAGATATGCGGCGGTTGGACTTCAGCAGAAGGCGAGCTTGCATGCGACTAGACTGATCATGCTTCAACTATATCTTGAGAAGTGGACGAACGCCTCGATCACGCTAACAGGGAGGACGGTCGACCCGCTCTGGACAGACTCTTGTGTGGGCGATTTTTCTGCGGCTATAGAAAGCAGTAAGGACGGACGACTATGGTTGGCATAGTGGGCCATTTTTCTACTTTGTGGCGTTGTGGCGTTACCCCGCTTTCAGGCTATCTCATCACGTGCCGTTGCTTGGGGAACAGCTTCCGAAGCTTGGACCATGTTCGACAACCGTTTCGACATGTGCCAAAAGACGACATCACTTCTCCACCACATGTCTACGGCTTCTGTGATGACGGTGCATGCGTCAGAAGTCTCTATCAAGAAGTGGCTTGAGACATTTTCTAATGAACCTCCTGATTCTCCTTTGATACCCGCCCAACCGCTTACACCGTCGTCATTACGCTCGAGTCCGTCGATCTCGACCTGGTCAGGCAAGCGAAAACGGAGGAGAAGCATGCCCGAGCCTCGATCACAGAGCCCTCAAAAGCGCCAACGGAGGTTGCGCGATGACGATGACAATGACGTATTCCCCGATCAAAGTGCTTCAGACGTAGGGATCACCGAATTGTCAGAGAGGACGAGACTGTCACGACCATCGCATTCTGCCGGATCAAGTCCGAAACGGGCCACAAGTCCTGTCCGAGACCTTCTGAATGAATTACGCGTGTCGAGACCCTCTGTACTCTGCGAGATACCGTCCTCAGTAATACTCCCTCAGCGAGCTGCAACTCTGCAGCAGACTCTTTTCGACCACCTGGAGGAAAGTCTTATTCCAGCGGGCTTAAAGGTAACGGAACCGTTCAGATCAAGGGATCTTTGTAAGCGGCTAATGATGAACGTCTCACAGCCTCGAATTCTTGCAACGTATCCTTCTGTCGAGTCGAACATCCCACCCTCTGCGTACGACGCCTCCGATACGCGATCAACAGACGAACTCGATACATTGTGGAACTGCGTGGAGGAGATTTTGTGCGAAAGCAGGGATTGTGGAAGATATCAGCAGGATGAGAATGCGTGGTGCATGAAAGTGGTACATCCGACATTGCGTCTGGCACTCAAGGGGTACTCTTTGTTAAAAGTTGAAAGCGTGTAAGTCTGACCTGGCTGACCATTCTTAAGGGGGTGCATCGGAACTGACTTCATACCGGCAGGCAAACGCAAACCATTAATCCCGACGTATTGCCAGCTACACCCAAGAATTACCGTATTCAGAGAAAAGCGGACTATGCATTCTCGTTCCACCGCAATGCGCCGCATGTTTCTGATCTCTACGACAAACTCTATTTAGCAGGTTTAGGCGATAGGATCAGCCAGACCATGGACGCGAACACAAAGCGGCTGGCATTGTTTTCGGGAATTGAGGTGAAGCAAGAGAATGGCGGAAAGGACGAAGCGCTGGCCCAATTAGCGATCTGGCTGGCTGCGGGGCTTGAGAATGTGAGAAGGCTAGGTGAATTAGGCCAGAAGCGGCAATACCCAGGTGAGGAACTGCATCCAACGGTTGGATGGACGGTTATTGGTCACGATTGGCATATGTATATCGCCTACAGGGCTAACCAGAATGGCCGAGACACGTTGGTAAGTGCATCTATATAGACACCCGCTTATTGTTTGACTAAACAGCCGAGGACAGAACGTTGTTGGGCCATGGAGACTTGCTGCCGCCGACACGAGAGACGTGTATGGGATATTCAAGCTGTTGCGATTAGTGAAAAGGGCAGCGCAGTTTGCGTCGGATGAGTACTGGCCATGGCTGAAAGATGAAGTATTATCGCCTTGTTGTGATGGCTGAAACCTGTAATGGGCCACAAGTGAAAATCCGGCCCCTATGGATGGATTGTTCTTGGGGTTATAGATGAATGCGCATCGGAAGCAGTTTTGTCTTCTCTGGATTAAACATAACTGGTAAGGATGTTGCAGCGAGCGGGATGGGCACTGTGGCGGAGATATCCGCGCTTGTTCCAGAGACTAGAATGGCTCCACAGCGGGATCGAAACAAGATCTAAGAAGCTATGGTAGCACTAGAGATAGTGCCTGTGGTGGGATCCGCTCCACGATCGTTTAGTTTGCAATTTAACCTATCACGGCATAGGGGAGATCATGCACATGCACACTCTATCATTCTTCTTAAGCATATTCGGTCTCCTCGCAGATTCGGCGGGGCTGTATCTAGGGCTTGACGTCGGGATTGTTGCGTGTGACCTAAGCAGGCTTGATATTGGACGTGCGGAAGGTGCTAGGTTTCGGGACCAGATTAGATCTCGCTAGCCACAGACCCTATTTTGGCTCCCGCAGTGGGCCTGTTTCGGGTCCCTCTTGCTTCTGCGCACGAATGCTCTTGGCACTTACTGCAGCGCCTGCACCAAGCTCCCAGTGGCAACCACGCACGCCTCTTTTCTTGCACCCAAAAAGCCAATGCCTCTCGGACGTGTGTGTGTGTGTGTGTGTATTCTATCAAGGCCATGCACCCTGTGGGTATGGGCCGTTACGATGCGCCAGCTATGTACATTCTGTTATCAAGCACCTGCTCCAGTTCAGAAGCCAACTATGAGACCTGCTGATCGCATATCTAACGCCATGCTCAAATCGCCACCTCACAAGGTCATGTCCAGAGCGGGTCGGCCGTCCTCCCTGCTAGCGTCACCATCGTGTTCTTCGCTTGCAAATTCGCTTTCTGCTGCAGCCGCTGCATGCAAGCCTTACTGCCCCACCCTGTGAGCTGGCAATCAGTCACACCCCGCCCATGACCTGAGCTTCTTCACAAAACAAAGGATATAGCAACCCACAGTAGAATTAACTCAGAGCACTCCTGTGTTGACTTGCTTTCAGATGCAAATGTTCGGCATAGCTCAGCATCCTATCTTCCCGTATGCTTGCTAACCTTGATGGCTAGGACTAGCATTCCCAACAAACGAGCGAGTTGCCGCGCTCGTCTCTCTAGTTAGGCTGCCTCGTTTGAACCAGCCAACAACCTATTCCTACCGCTTGCGCCTATCTAGCTTCATGCGAAACAACACTTCTTTTACGACATTTCGACACCAGTGGGTCTAGCCTTATTGGCGACGCATACTCTGTTACTGCCACAGCATCATGGAATCCACGATATCTTTTGGCAACACGAACACTGGTTTCCAAGCGGGCATTATCAACGGGCCAGTTCACAACACGTTCCACAATTATGACGAGACCCAAACACAACGCAGGTGTATTCAAGACATACGCATTACAGACCCACGCGACGATAAGAAGCGCATAGAGGACACTAAGGGTGGGCTACTAAAAGAGTCGTATCGCTGGGTGCTTGAGAATCCCAACTTCCAGCATTGGCGTAGTGACCAGCAGAGCCGACTACTATGGGTCAAGGGCGATCCTGGCAAGGGCAAGACTATGCTGCTTTGCGGCATTATTGACGAGCTAAAGACGGTTAAAACACATCTTTTGTCGTACTTCTTCTGCCAGGCCACAGACTCACGAATTAACAACGCCACGGCCGTGCTGCGAGGTCTGCTATACTTGCTTGTCAACCAGCAGCCATCTCTCGTCTCTCATATACAGAAGAAGTACGACCATGCAGGCAAAGCGCTCTTCGAGGATACGAATGCCTGGGTTGCCTTGTCCGAGATCTTCACAAATATCCTGCAAGACCCGAGCTTGAACAGCACGTATTTCACCGTTGACGCGCTCGACGAATGCGTAACAGACCTATCAAAACTGTTAGACTTTATCGTCCTAATGTCTTCTGTATCTTCTCGTGTCAAGTGGATCGTCAGCAGCCGCAACGAGGCCCATATTGAGCAGAGGCTACAGCTCGACAATTCTAGAATCAGGCTAAGTCTTGAGCTCAAAGAAAATGCTGCGCAAGTATCCCGCGCTGTTGGTGCGTATATCAACTGTTGCCTTTCGGAATTACCAGGAATCAAACATGACCAACCCCTCCAAGGTTTAGTCCGGAAAAAAATGCAACAAAAGGCTAATGGCACTTTTCTATGGGTGTCTCTTGTCATCAAAGAGCTAAAGGAGGCGATGGCCTGGGAGGTACTACAGATCCTCGAAGAAGTCCCAACAGAATTGAAGGACGTGTATCGTCGGATGATACAGCAAATCAAACAGTTGCGGCGCCAATATCCAGAACTGTGCCGACAGGTTCTATCCACTGTTCTCGCTACGTATCGTCCACTACACCTTCAGGAACTCCACGTCTTATCTGGGTTACCGATACAAGTCCGGGACGTAAATCAGGCTACTGCGGCAATTATAAAGATGTGTGGTTCGTTCCTCACAATACGAGAAGACAATGTTTACATTATCCACCAGTCAGCTAGGGATTTTCTATCCAAGGAAGCAAGACATGACCTAGTTCCGTGCGGGATCGGAAATGTTCACCAGTCCATCTTCTCTAGATCGCTCCAGGTGATGTCTAAGACGCTCCAACGAGATATGTACAGTCTATGTACGTTAGGATATCTAGCCGAGCATATTGAGCCCCCAGACCCAGATCCACTGGCAGCGTCACGCTACTCATGTATCTACTGGATCGATCACCTCTGTGACTGGAATCCTAGCTCTTCTGCGAAGGATGAAGTCGATCTACAGGACGGAGGCGCTGTCAACAGTTTTTTAAGACAGCGATACCTCTACTGGCTGGAGGCTCTTAGCCTTTGCAAGAGCATGTCGAAAGGAGTAGTGTCAATGGCGAAACTTGAGGTCTTTATGCAGGTAATCTACAAATTTGTGATGCTATGTAAACTATATGCTGACGTAATCTAGGGAAGAACAGATGCATCTGCATTAAATGAACTAATTGGAGATGCGCGCCGATTTATTATGTCTCACAAGTGGGCGATAGAGAATAGCCCTCTGCAGGCATACGCGTCCGCACTTGTATTCAGTCCAGCCGGCAGCGTAGTGAGGGGTCATTTCAAAGAAGAGGAGCCACAATGGATTACGGTAAAGCCAAGTATAGGGGATCAATGGAGTGCTTGCCTCTCGACGCTCGAGGGGCATAGCAGTTCAGTCCACTCAGTGGCCTTCTCCCACGACTCCGCACGGCTCGCATCCGCGTCGGTCGACAGCACAGTCAAGATCTGGGATGCGAGCAGCGGCGCCTGCCTATCGACGCTTAAGGGGCATCGCAGTTCAGTCCGTTCGGTGGCCTTCTCCCACGACTCCGCACGGCTCGCATCCGCGTCGGACGACAACACAGTCAAGATCTGGGATGCGAGCAGCGGCGCCTGCCTATCGACGCTTGAGGGGCATCGCAGTTCAGTCCACTCAGTGGCCTTCTCCGCCGACTCCGCACGGCTCGCATCCGCGTCGTCCGACAACACAGTCAAGATCTGGGATGCGAGCAGCGGCGCCTGCCTATCGACGCTTGAGGGGCATCGCAGTTCAGTCAACTCAGTGGCCTTCTCCCACGACTCCGCACGGCTCGCATCCGCGTCGTCCGACAGCACAGTCAAGATCTGGGATGCGAGCAGCGGCGCCTGCCTATCGACGCTTAAGGGGCATCGCAGTTCAGTCCACTCAGTGGCCTTCTCCGCCGACTCCGCACGGCTCGCATCCGCGTCGTCCGACAACACAGTCAAGATCTGGGATGCGAGCAGCGGCGCCTGCCTATCGACGCTTAAGGGGCATAGCAGTTCAGTCCACTCAGTGGCCTTCTCCCACGACTCCGCACGGCTCGCATCCGCGTCGTCCGACAGCACAGTCAAGATCTGGGATGCGAGCAGCGGCGCCTGCCTATCGACGCTTGAGGGGCATAGCAGTTCAGTCTGGTCGGTGGCCTTCTCCCACGACTCCGCACGGCTCGCATCCGCGTCGGTCGACAGCACAGTCAAGATCTGGGATGCGAGCAGCGGCGCCTGCCTATCGACGCTTAAGGGGCATAGCAGTTCAGTCCACTCAGTGGCCTTCTCCCACGACTCCGCACGGCTCGCATCCGCGTCGTCCGACAGCACAGTCAAGATCTGGGATGCGAGCAGCGGCGCCTGCCTATCGACGCTTGAGGGGCATAGCAGTTCAGTCTGGTCGGTGGCCTTCTCCGCCGACTCCGCACGGCTCGCATCCGCGTCGTCCGACAGCACAGTCAAGATCTGGGATGCGAGCAGCGGCGCCTGCCTATCGACGCTTAAGGGGCATAGCAGTTCAGTCCACTCAGTGGCCTTCTCCCACGACTCCGCACGGCTCGCATCCGCGTCGTTCGACAGCACAGTCAAGATCTGGGATGCGAGCAGCGGCGCCTGCCTATCGACGCTTGAGGGGCATAGCAGTTCAGTCTGGTCGGTGGCCTTCTCCCACGACTCCGCACGGCTCGCATCCGCGTCGGTCGACAGCACAGTCAAGATCTGGGATGCGAGCAGCGGCGCCTGCCTATCGACGCTTAAGGGGCATAGCAGTTCAGTCCACTCAGTGGCCTTCTCCCACGACTCCGCACGGCTCGCATCCGCGTCGTTCGACAGCACAGTCAAGATCTGGGATGCGAGCAGCGGCGCCTGCCTATCGACGCTTGAGGGGCATCGCAGTTCAGTCCACTCAGTGGCCTTCTCCCACGACTCCGCACGGCTCGCATCCGCGTCGTCCGACAGCACAGTCAAGATCTGGGATGCGAGCAGCGGCGCCTGCCTCCAGACGTTCAGCATCGGCAAGCCACTTAACGACATCGCATTTGACAATACCGGGTTATATCTTCGTACTAACATCGGTACTATCGATATTCGTGCTCGGTCGGGTTTACCGTCACTTCCAACTATTTCGGAGCCTCGCAGTCCTCAATACCAAGGCCTCGCTCTGAGTGCGGATGGTGTATGGATAACGCATAACTCAGAGCACCGAGTGTGGCTACCCTCAGAGTATCGGCCGTTATGCTCGGCTGTGTCAGGAAATACCATTAGCATTGGTGTTGGATCGGGAAGGGTGTGGATATGCAAAGTTGACTTCAGTCTATTATAAGGCCTTAGAATATTTGCATCGACCTAAATTACTATCCTATATTTATTTATTCTCTCTCTTTCATAGAGGGCCGGGGATCAACGTGAATATATATGCTGCTAATTTGCCACAGCGAAGCTTCGAGAACGTTCCGAATAGAAGCGCGTTGAAAACTTGCCACTAGAGTCTCGTCAAAGGCAAACGAACGCCTCCGATGGAGCTAGTAGGGAGGACGGCCGACCCGCACCGACCATAGGGTTGTTGAGGGGCGTATGATTTTTTTGGTGAGGAATGAAGAAAGACTTTGGGTAGCCGTTGTTGCCGCTGGTGCAGCATTTGGTACGGGCCGTACGAAGTGCGCTAATAGGTTTCGAGCATGGCCTGCAGCCATGACTAGATCAGATCCTGAAAGAGGGATCCAGAACCGAGCACTTGGAACGGAGCCCCCACTGCGGGGACCAAAATGGGACCCCGCACTTGGCGCCGCACAACCCAGGCACCTGGTGAGAATGTCAGGCATCAAAAATGAGGGAAGATTGTCTTAGAATATAGAGTGCCTCATCCGCGATCTCTCCAACTACCCGTAACTGATCTCCATCAGCAGCATGGAACGTAGGGTGCGGCAGCGTCGCTTTGCGCGCCCCCTTGCAGTATTAGGTTTAGCGTGGTGCTGTTGCTGAGTCAACCGCAATGCACGGACACTCCTAGCCCCAACCAGCTTCGCAGGCAAAGAGTGCAGAATCGAAGCCCACCATCACCACCAGCACCGCTATGGACCAGATCCATGCCTGGGTAGATACCGTCCCATCATTCCCAGAGAACTTTGAAGAACTTACAAGTCACGATTCCCCTCGACCGCATCTGAAACGGACACACCACTCTCCGAATTCCCCTCGACGAGTCCGCCCCAGACTTGACCCATCGACGCAATCATCTGCGCACAACTCCTTCGAGATGGATTCGACTACCGATGCTTCTTCTATCACTTCACTCGACTCGAGGAGGAAATTGAAAGCGACGAGTCCGTTGATGAAGCGCAAAGGCTCGCAGAGTCCTGAGCGAACCCAGCGCGTCTTGCTTGAGCAAGGGAAACCTCCAATCCGTATCCGACAACCAGATGGCACAAGTCAGATTGTTTCTTCGCAGGAACTTCAAGGCATACTTTCCGAAAACTTTTCTGATGATTTCGTCCCGACATACTTCAAGGTGCGTTGCTATGGGGTCTTTCTTTTGCTTCCACGTGCTAAAAGCTAAACGGCATTTGGTCTAGGGCCGCCTCCGTCAAGCCGATCCTGTAGCTTTTAAACACGACATACGCTCTCACATGTTCGACCGGTCAGATGAGACACAATTGAATCAGGCAGAAATGGATAGACTAGAGTCTCTCTGGAGTCGGGTGCAACGCATTCACGCAAGGGCGAAACGATGCAACGATAACAATAAAGACGAAAACGCTTGGGCAAGAGTCGTCTGGGACGTTCTGGAGGTGGTGATTGAGGAGGATGATACCTCTTGTCTAGAAATCAACAGCGTGTGAGTTTTACCACCGTATTTGGCCTTGAATCCATTTCGCTAACGTCCAAACTATTCAGCCAGTCTCAGAACATACATTCCGATTTCCTACCCATAGGCACTTCCGGACTCACCGTATCTAAAAAGGCGGACTTTGTGCTTGCATTTAACGGAGATGACGATGACGACGTTCGCAGAGTCTACGAGAATTTTAGGTCGAATAATAAGGGTGCCACAATGAGCCCGATGACGGACGCATACACCTCTGGGATTGCTCTTGCATGTGCCATAGAGCTAAAAGAGGCTGGGGGAAAAGCCACGGAGGCGGAGATGCAGCTTGCGGTCTACCATGCAGCTATGCTGTGGAAAATCCGGGAGCTGATCAACATGAGACGGAAAACGCCAATGGACGAGGAGGAAGCTGAGAAGCTGGTGCCATCGATGGTAGGGTGGACGGTCATTGGGCACAAGTGGTCATTGTACATTTCGAGCTTGTTGCCAGACAATACAAGGGGGGCTCATGAGCGGGCCAACTGCGCTCCCTGCTAGCGCTGGCGTGGCTTTAGCCTCATACAGCATAATTTATAAGCAGAGGAAGCTTCCTGAACGTAACGTAACGGTAATAAAAAGAATCAAAATGCCCAGTATCAAGCAATTTATAACTCTACACATAAGATACCAAATCTTATACGCCGGAACCGTGGCAATCACCCACCAATTCAATACCCTATTCTTCGAGATCCAGGTCGAGACCCAGGAACCCAGCTCTCCTCCCGTGAGCGTGATATAGTATATTCTCTTAATCGCCATACTAGCTGGACTCATCAGAAGATTGCTAGCTCTCTTAATATCTCTCGCGATACAGTTACCTCCTCTCTTCAACATAATACTTGGACGCCTTATAAGCAGAGAGGAAGAAAGCCAAATATAGATACACTAACTAGACAGCGCCTTATTGCTCGGGCTAAGCTTGATCGCTTCCACCGACAGAAGCCATTTGAAGAGATTGCATTCTTAGAAGGAGTCTCTACCTGTAAGCGATCCTTATATAAAGCCTTTAAAAAAGAGGGCTACTTTCACCGCATTGCTACAGAGAAGCCACTTATTACACCTAAACAACGAGAGGCTAGGTTAAAATGGGCTTATTCTTACCTAGAATGGACTCCTAAGATGTAGGCAGCAGTAATTTAGACAGATAAGGCGTCAATTCAAACTAGCGGCGGCCAGATCTTTATTACTAGATCTGCTGAGGAGAAGTATAATATTAATTGCTGTATCCCTAAATTTAGGGGCTATTCAAGCTAGATGATCCATGGTAGTATCTCTCATAGGAATAAGGGACCTTTAGTAATTTTTGAAGAGAACTAGTCAATAGAGCTTGGCTATAAGAAGAAGACAATAAATAGCGATGTATATCGTACGTATATATGCCCTAGCATTAAGGCTTTTGCGTGGGAGCTATAGCAGACGCTCTACTACCAGCCTATTCTTGTAGAGGATAATGCCTCAATTCACTCAGCAAAAGCAACCCGCCAAGCCTAGGAGCAGAATAGTATGATTGTAATGGTATGGCCAGCAAACTCTCCTGATTTGAACCCAATTGAGAATATATGGAGGCTGTTAAAGGGGAGAATACAGCGCAGATTTCCAACAACAAAAGAAGAGGTTAGGAGGTACGTAGAGGAGGAATGGGAGAAGCTTGAGCCTGAAGAATTTGAGAAGTATACAGGCAATATGAGGGAGCGTTGCCTTGCTGTAATTACTGCAGATGGAGGTCCTACAAAGTATTAATACTGAATAAGCACTGTTTTTAATGTGGCAATGTGGCAATATAAGCACTAGCGGGGTGCGCTAGCAGGGAGCGCAGTTGGCCCGCTCATGAGCCCCCCTTGTAGTATTGTACGTCATAATATCTCTGTTTCGAATCTCCTTGGTTTTGACTAACAATTTATTCATTAGATGTGCCAGGGGCCTTTCGACGGACTGCAGGCTAGTACCTCCACCCGCCACGGCATACTCCTCCTTCTTGATTTGTTGAAACGTGTGGCTATTATGGCTTCCAGTAAGCTGTGGCCCACGATGCGAGAGATACTTGACGGGGAAGAGATAAGGGGATGGAGACATCATTTTGGAGAGTCGAACGAGAATGGCACTTGAATCAAAAAGACGGCTACGAATTTCAGTCTTCGGCATGGAGGGAGTTAAACTCCATCTCCGTGGATTTACTCCACTCCACACCCTCCATGGAGGTTAAGGAGGAGTTCTAGGGCTGAGTACTATACCTATTTAGGTGTTAGCGTGTTGCAGAGGGGTGAATTAGTTAGTGATGACGTGTGGCGCGTTTGGGGTGTTTCATGTAAAGTTCAACCTCATCTTATCGCCCTCACGAGAGAACAGTTGATCAGAATACCCACATACCTATATTTATTCGATAGCTCTTCTTCTAGTAATTATTATGAGTGCCAACGCACCTTATAGAGCTCAATTAAACTCCAAACGCTCGAAGAAGCGCAGCCGGGAGGCGGCAAGCGTACTGAATACCGACATTTCCGAAGACTCCGAACTCAGTGAGCTCGAATCCGATGCTGTAGAGGTGCCCACGGAGTCCCAGCATACAAATAACGACTCAACAGAGGTCCTACCTGATCCAGAACCTGCTTTTCAATCTCCCTTTGACTACTCCTGGGTACGATTCGACGATGGGGAACTTAGGGGTATCCGAAGACCTGCTTCTCTTATAAAAACCCGGGCCTGGTGGTGGAAGTATGGGGTTCCCCTTGAGTCCTATTTACATGATCAACACGGGAAACACTTTAAGCACTCATACTTTCTCTGTAAGACTTGCTATCTCTCCCGTCAACGCCGTACAGGTCGATTAAATATAACCAATGGCCGTCAAGGCGTACTGGATCACTTCAAGAGTATCCATAATTCAACATACTTGACGGAGACCTCACAGGAAAGTCGTCAAGGACTTGAGGGCGTACAAACTCGGTTACTTGATATGCTCGATCTCGATGAACCTATTCACATGCGGCTATACAGTTCAATATTAGAGATCACGGATATCAACGAGTTGAGGAAGGACTTATTACGATGGATTATCCATGATAATATCCCCTTCTATCAAGTAGAGAGCCCGCACTTCCGCAGACTATTCTCTCGATTAGCACCTCTCTCCTCTTCCGGCAACGTAACGCCTAGCGAGAAAACAATTCAGCGATGGATTATGAAGGAGTACACCTTACACAAGAGGGATCTTAAGAAGAAGTTGGATGAGGCTTACGGGAAGATCCATCTCTCCTTTGACGTTTGGACTAGTCGCCGTACAAGAGCTTTGAACGGGGTAGTCGCTCACTGGGTGGATAAGAAAGGGTGTTGTCAAACAGCTTTGCTAGCTCTTTCAGAGATGCCTGATACCCATACTGGAAAGGATCTCTGCTCAAGCACGTTGAGGGTAATCGACGACTATGGGATTCGAGATAAGATCGGCTACTTTATATTAGATAATGCTAGTTCCAACGACAAGGCCGTTCAACGATTATGTGAAGAGCTTGGAGGTAATCACTACTGGAAGCGACTTCGTTGTGTGGGCCATATCATCAATCTCATCGCCCGAGAGGTCCTCTTTGGCAGCGACTATGATATGTTCGAGCAGGAGATCCGGAATATTAAGGATATAAAGGACGAAGTTAAGTTATGGAGGAAGAGGGGTCCTGTGGGCATTATTCATAACACCATCCGATGGATTAAGAAATCGCCTGGCCGATTACAGCGCTTCTATAACGTCCAAAGAGAGCTTTGGAGGGAGAGGCATCTAGGCTCAAAGCGCGAGCCTCCAATTCTGGCGTTGATCTTGAATAATAATACAAGATGGAACTCAACACGGGATATGATAGTAAGAGCTATACGACTCCGCGTTGTAATAGAGCACTTCTTAGACCTTGAGGCCCTCCGTTACAATAAGCTTATACAGCAGAAAAATAAGAAACCCCTTCATGAGAAACCTGAGAGCTCCGTAACACGACTTATATTCGAACACCGATTAAAATCTGACGACTGGGCCATCCTTGTTGAACTAGCAGAGATTCTAGAGCCTTTTAAAGAGGGCACTAAAACACTTGAAGGCCGCCCAGATGAGGCTTCTCCTACTGGAATCGCCGACGTCGTTGTTACTTTGAAGCTCTTAATGCAATACCTTGAAGCTTTAAAGGTACAGTACCACGAATCCCATGATGGGACTCCCTTTTGGGTGGCTATTGAACAGGCCTGGCAGAAGGCTAGTTGCTACTACGAGCTATGTGGAAGAACTCCCGTCCACGCAGCAGTACTACTCCTTGACCCACGCTGCAAGAAGCCCTACCTTGTCCGAGAATGGGGCCAAGAGTGGGCGGACGAGGGAGAGAGGCAAACAATGGAGCTATACTTAAAGGAGTATCATAGTCTCACTCTGCAACCAACCCTTCCCTCCTTACAAGAGCCTTTAGGAGAGATCTCTAGTAATAGGCAACGCAAGAGGCCTAAGTACGGCAGCCTCAAAGATCAGATAGCAGAGACTCGGGCATCTCTACCCGCTATTGCTCCTCCTAATGAGCTGGAAGACTACCTCAAACATAACCCGGATTGCGACTCAACGATCATCCCATCACTGTATTGGCGGAGACCAGAGATTAAAGCTCGTTACCCAAAGCTCTCTCGCATGGCAATTGACCTCTACTCTATCCCACCTATGAGCTCTGAGCCTGAGAGGATTTTTAGCTTGGCCGGCGTTGTTTTGACACCTCGGAGATCAAGACTTAATGAGAACACTGTACAGGCTGCTATCTGCCTTAATAACTGGAGCAGGAGTGGGCTCATTGAGCTCGCCACACACGATTTAGAGCTACGAGGATCCTACACTGTCGCAGAAGACCTTATAGCTGGCATCGTTGAGGGCGACGGCAAGCCTCCTCTCTTTGAAGAAGAGCTATATAATGACGACGACGACGGCATTAACTTTGGGCACTATAATAATAGGGTGGAGAGCGATCTTAATGAGAGCTAGTGACCTAGATAGTTGGGAGAATTCTACGTACTTGGTTGCCAATCTGCTTGTGTACAGACGAGTAATCGTCAACTATGAATGGAGGCACGTGATCACTTTGATTCACTTTGATATTGCCTAGCACTCTACCTAGGAGCCAAGCTCGGTGGCGGCTCACTAACGTTTTGCTAGTGTTTGATCACCAGGCTTAGCTACCCCGTAAAACTCCATACGGAACTCCATGGAGACGTGGAGTTTCTACGGAGGGAGCTACCTCCCTCCATGCCGAACACTGGTCATGATCTTGTTGAGAAGTCGACTATACCACAGCGCGAAAGTCAACATGGTCCCACCATAGACCGATACGACAATAACCGTGACCGTAGCAGTTATTGAGAAGTGCCCGCCTTGAGTGGTAAAGATACTGATTAATGTACTCAGTAATCCGATAAGTGCATGCGAGAAAGAAGGACTTTGTACTTGTTAGTAACCTCGTAGGGGAATATCTCCAGTTTGACCTACATGAATATATAGGTAATGAGCCAAACGTAATTTCGACGCCATTTACACCATAGTCGAGAGATACCAGCTACTCCTATAAGGCAAAGGACGCCTGCAAAAGGTAGAAGTTGGACGTTCCGGACGGTACTCTGGAGTAGCTGCCCGCCTTTACTTCCACTCAGAGTCTTTGAAGACTGTAACGAAGTGAACGTATTTGGGAGCACGAGGTAGCCTGCAAGTATTAGCCAGGAAAATATAGCAGCGCCAAGAGTGTATCGATTTCGAGCCTGGTGAGACTGAGTACACATCACCATATAAGGAGTATGTGAGACAGTATCATTCAAACTTAGTTGGGTCGCTTTCGGCGGCACTTTAGAATGCCTGTACTGTGTTTGTGTGTCATATGGTATATCCCTATGCGGATTATTTGCATGTTTTCCCTCGTATGCTGCAACTGGCGCTGAGTAATCTGTTGTGAGCCTAGGCAATGTTTGTTCATACACAGGCCCCGCCATGTTTGTCCTTTGTACAGGATTTTTGTTATATGTTGTGTTGAGATCATTAAGATGTTTTGAAGTCTCGAAAGTCGCACTTTTTTTGAGGTTCTCCATGTTGAAATGGCTTTGGTATGATGATGGGTAACAACGTTTATTTGGGGAGATGTACGTCCGTAAGAGGAGTTGTGAACTAGAAAGATTTCTTTCTAGAAGAGCCTCATTCATGCCCCCCGCTTGCATTTTGACTTGATGAGCCTGATTTCAGGCCCAGTTAGGAGTCCCAGTTCAGACCCCTCAGAAAGGGCCGATTTTGGGTCCCCTGTGAGCTCAATACGGAACTTTCCGTGCACCCTACCAAAATATATACGCTGGTTCGCAATCACGATAGCTCAACAACAACGTTTATTATTGAAGCTTCGTACATAGATCGTAGAGCTAAAGCTGATGCTCTGGCTGCTGCTATTTCCACTTCTTTTTGTGTTGTTACAATAGCTTGGGCGGCCGCTCGGGCAGCGGTTTGCTCTCTAGCGGCCCGCTCACCGGTATTATCAAAGAGCTCATTTGGGTTCTTTTTAATGCGCCTTTTGCATGGGTTACTATTCTTATTTGGGTAGCTCGTATTAAGGATCGAAATCGCCTTGCCTACCTTGCCAAGCACTAGCCTGTGTGCTCCTTGATGAAATTTTAGAGCGCTGGTCTAATTACTGAGCTTGATATATATCGTGAGCCTTGTTTTGAGCATTAGATCCATGACAGATGGCGACAGAGAAGCTTCTGTAGGGACCATGTTATTACTCGTGAGGACGATAGCTTCATGCGTCGCCGAGGATCAAGGAGGTCCGTGGAGAGTTCTTCCGAGGAGAAAGAAGCTTCGGGGAGAGAGGAGCTCCCTGGAGAGATTCTTCGAGGAGAGAAGAGCTCCGTGGAAAGAAGAGCTCCGTGGAGAGAAGATCTCCGTGGAGAAAAGATCTCCGTGGAGAGAAGATCTTCGAGGAGAGAAGAACTCCGTGGAGAGAAGAGCTCCGTGGAGAGAAGATCTTCGAGGAGAGAAGAGCTCCGTGGAGAAGAGCTCCGTGGAGAGAAGATCTTCAAGGAGAGAGGAGCTCTGTGGAGCTATCTTCTTGGAGAACAGATATCCGTGGACTCGTGGTGGTGAAGGTGTATTGGTAGATGAGCACGAGCTGCGCCATTCTCCTAGGCTTTGGCGTAACCGCGGTTGTCGCAGTCGAGGAATAGCAAAAGGGCGATGCGTCCATCTTTGACGACAACAGTAATGTTTCAGCAACGCAGACTGCAACAATGACGCCCGAACAGCAGATTCCGTTTATCATTTAATTATGGTTGCACAATCATATCTAACTATAGAGTAGCTGAGGTGGTTCAGAAACTTTACAGCATTCTTCCAGGGAGGGATGTTACCAAAACCAAAGTACAATCATAAATTCTCTAAGAAAGTTCTAGCTAGCTAAAGACAAGGCGTGGTGTGGAAAAAAGATGGTGCTAGAGTCTGTAGACTTAATTATAATAGGATCCATGCCTGTTGTCGTACTTGATATCAACTTCCACGCCATCCTCTCGTATCTTCTCAAATACTTCGTTTTCTTGGTCAATTAGATAGCGGCCAAGATAAATCGTCAAGTGCTTGAGGTGTACCGCATATTCTAGTAGACTTCGCAAAACGGAGAGAGGGACAAATTCCGGCATCATCGTGATAGGTACATAGACTTCAAGGTCTTCAATAAATGCTACACAATCTGGTTTCATTGAAAGAAGCTGTAGTGGGTTGATATTTTGTATGTGTAGTTTGATTGATCGTTTCCTGAAGTCAGGTATAGATTGGTGGAGCAGAAGTGAGAATATTGCAGGTAAATCGGACTTGCGTTCCGTGAACTGTTTGTATTTGATTTTTTGAACGTTGGTTGACGAACCGGCAGCCAATATTCTTTTGAGGTATCCTGCCCTCTTTAATAACTCGTTGTCATCTTGGTCGAGGATACTGCTGTTATCGAAGAGTTCTAGGATATATGGCTGGTTACCCGTTCGCTGAAATTGGTCCTCTGCTTCGTTTACATTGTCTTCACATTTAAAGAAGACTCTAATTGTTTCCGGACCAGCCATTACGATGGAATTGATCAATATGTTGAAAAATCTAATTGAATAGTAGATAATTCGCGGCAGGGACAAGGTATATATAGACTATCTAGACTAGAGCCCGATTCTGGTCCGGTCCCAAAATCAGGCCAAGTTCAGGTATAGAGGGGGTCCAAAACTGGGGCTACAACAAACTCTCTAGTTACCTGCAAAACAGATTGACGACGAATCGAACCTAATCTGACTATCGCTGTTCATCGCCTTCCCATTTCTCATCGCCGTGATCTTCCTGGTACTGTGGCTTTTGATGCCAATCTACCCGTTTTCACCGGTTGGTATTCTAGTTCTAGGAGGCGGACTTTGTCTTTCAAATGGCCGCGGACTATCTCCCGTAAATCGTCTCTCATTTCATCCGTTGCCGAGACTATACCTATTATTAGCATGCCAATTTAGTAGGGTTGCAAGTGTTACCTGTGACTAGCACTGATCCTCGTTCCTCACCTTGCATCCTATTGATATACCTCCCTGACATCTCGTCTTGCAGGATTGCGCGAAGATCCGCAGAGCCATTACACCACACAGCACGGCGTCCCCAGGAGGCACCGTCTAACTTTCCAATTTTAATGTATATTGAGATGCCGAGAATCTATCACTCATTAGCAAGTATGTGTTGACATAATTTGTATTGCTTACATTGCCGTCATCTAACAGATCGTCTGTTAGAGCGTCGTTGAGGTAAGATTCTGCCGCGATTCCAATGTCTAGATATCATGAGTTTGGTTTCCCCCATAGATGTTATTCGGGATCTCACCGATTGTCTCCAATTGCCACACTAGATGGACCCGTCGAGTTCGAGTAGTACAAGTGTTGTACCCGTATATCAGCTTCTTTAGGTAAGGTAACTGCCCAGCGATGCCGAACCCACTGGCTATCATGACAACTGTCTCGTAACGATTTACGGACGCACTAGCCCCATATGGGCCTGTGAGCAGAGCTAGATGTGGTGAAAGTCTGCGCCCAGAATTTCGAGCCGCTTTGCTATGGAGAAGAAGTCTTTGCGTGAGGCCTCTACGGGGTTCTATGAGTAAGTCTAAAGAGTCCTGCTTCCCTTCTGTCCACGAGGTTACAGTAAACGGATGACTTTGCAGAAAGGACCAGAAGCTTATTGTCGGCATCCACAGGCAGATATATTGCCCTGGTTCAACTCTCAAAGGTCGAGCTAATGTCAAGCGAATTTTGACTGTATCATCCACATGAGAGATATAAGCTCGGGAATAGGCCGAATTCATTGGCCAATTCCTGTAAATTATTGCCCCAAACTGAAGAAGAGACATGAAGAGAAACGTCCAGATTGAAACATAGATATATAGCTGAGGGAGATGAAATTGCTCAGGCCACAGCTTCAGTCTCAAGTGCTGCCAAGTCGAATACATAAGAAGGACGGCTAGTAATTGATGGATACGAAGATATACTTCGAAGAATAACCTGCGGAGAAGGGGTGTAGAAAGAAGAAAAAGGAGGCCAACAGATGAAGCTCCCTACCAACAATAGGTTAGGTTGTGATAAGTAACGGACACGATATACTTACAATGAGCCCCCAGAAATTCTCTGTTTGTCTTAGAGGGAAGGATATTCCGCTAGCTAAGATAGTAAACACGTGGAAAGCAAGCAGGCAACACGACATGGCTCCAAGTACACGATGGAATCTACGGTAGGTAGTCAGTGTCAACCCAAGTACATCCGCCGGAAAGCTCAGATGGAGACTGGCGAAAGCTGGTATCAAGTTGATTAAAGTGAGATCCGCAGCTCGTAAGCTGGCCACGCGAAGAGATGGAACTTTGAACCTAACGCAAAATATGTTTACGCCGATATAACAGAGCTGTGCTAACACATCAGCCCAACTCCAAGGACCGAGATATCGGTGCCGGCGTACTAGCTGCGGGTAGATGAGAAATTGAGAAGTTCTGAGGTTTACGGTTTTCAAGAGCGACTTCATCAAGTGTCGGGTTCTGAAGAGCAGAAGACAGAAAAGGCCACAGCCAGCGGCTACAGCATATGCCCGTGTAATTTCCATATTTGAGAGGGAGGGTAAACCAATGTAATCGTAGGACAAAGAACTGAATTCGAGATGGAAAATATTCTCTTTTGAGCTTAAGAACATCAAGAGGGCCCAAATTTGGACCGTAAGTGCCGTGAAGCAAAGGGGCCCGGTTTTGGACACCTCCGCATCAAGCAAAACAAACTGACTGATGGCACACTTTAGAAGCTGTTGATTGATACTGATACAATAATAAATGCGCCAAACCTCGACAAGTTTCAGGAATTCTACCTATGTAGGTGGATACCTCGTGCCAATGCGGGTCCCTATGGAGACGAAAGACACTAGTCCTTGGAGCATTTCCTTCCGCCAAGGCAGACGCAACAACGGATGCTACGGAGTGTCAGAGTGGTGAATGAATGATGTCTGGTCGCTAGAACCGACTCACCTTCGTTAATTCAAATAGTGAAGTGGCGGTAACTGTCATAGAGAGGAAACTAACAGCGTTGCAGTCGGACGGCCAGCGGTGTAAGTCTTCGACACCGACAGCCCCGCTCTCTTTAGGGTAGCCTTGCGTCAGTTCCATAATAGTCATACCTAATGCTCTGATGTATCGAGATTCTATGCTGTTATGAGGTCGTAACTCGCAACATTCTTTGCTAACGACTCGTTCATCAGCAGACATATAGTTTGACAGCAGCGGGTGACGAATTTTGACATCTCCGCACGGATGAATGAGGATACTTGAGCAAGTCAGCAGCCCGTGTTTAGCGCAAGTCAACGAACCATGATCTAACGCCCGCGATGATGAAAGGTATATGAACGCATGGATGATCTATTTGCTGTTAATTACCCCGAGCATAGTTATTCTCACAGGACATCTTACCTGTGCAACTATAGCAGCTAGCCGTATCTCATCAAGGATAGGATTACCGGCAACGTAATGGAGAGAATATGCCATGTATTCGAAAACGATGTGATGAGTTCCGCCAGAGTTCTGAGACTTAAAAATTTCAAGGGGCGAGACGATGCCACCGTGCTGTATTTGCTGAAACTCACGAAGCTTGTCCTCAAAGTTCGATCCTGTGTAACTTCTCGCCAAAACTAGACCTAGGAAAGGATCTTTTTGTATTTTGGACTTCGATTGTGCATCTTTGCGCTCGGCCACTGTAACATAGAGGTTATCTGCCCCGAGTCGAATATCATAGGATTTTTCGTACGTTTGCCACGGGGAGCCAAATGTTTCTTTCAAATCTTCGTGAGTTCCGACACCGGAGGGAATAACTCCGGGAAGCTTAACTTTCGTGCTTGTGGTATGGGTTGCCCCGATTTCTTCTTGATGTTGAATTGTCTTCCGGAGCGAAATGTTTGCAGAACTTTCCTTGAGTCTTAAGTCATTAACATGGTCATATTCTTTCTCATCTTTAGGTTCTTTTATATTCCCAAGGAGGAAGCTGTTTTTGGGGCGCGGACTGGGTTTCAGCCTTCTGAAGTCTATCTGCGTTCGCCGTTTTTCGGGCAGAGAATCCATTGCGACGGTGTACAAATGTAAGACAGTAAATGGATGTTTCAAAGAATAGCTAGAAGCTGAGGAAACTGGATTTCAGCGGTCCTAAAAACCGATTTAGGGGGGTCCTAGTTTTGGGACCCCCTGTGGGCTGGTTCGTTAGTAGAAATAAGTAAGCTTTATACATCGTGCGTAGGGAGCGACTCACCCAGGATCATTGCACCACTTGAAAATTAATATCCAGATGTCACGTCGACGATTTGTTGAACAGGAGCGGAGGCTTGCCGAAGAACTTAGTACGAAGTTCAGGGGCACAGCAAGCGTCAATATTGCAGTACTAGACTTTCCGTTCAAAAAGCTAAGAGACGAGGATGAGAAAAATATCGAGAGGCTCGAGAAACTGTTCAAAAAGCAGAAAGGCTGTCGTGATTGGGATGTTTTCAACCATATTCCTGCCGTAATACAGCAGGACCAGCTAGATGCCGCACTAGAGCGTTCAAATATCTCGTCAGAGGCATTACTTGAAGCACGTAATGGACACCTACAGCTTGATTTCCCAAATGGATTTCTTCTGAGTTGTCTCCGTGGACAGCATCGAGCTCTTGCGGCTAAAGCTTCTCGAGGTACACGATGGACGGTCGACTTATATGATTCAGGTATGCTTCCACCTCTGAACCTGCGTACATACCCCACTAAGTATATGCAGATCTCAGTGGTGACCTCAAGACAACCTTGATTGAAGAGTATTCATGTGAAAAGAAACCGGATGATGGCGAAATATACCGCAAAATCCGAGAATACCAAGGGTATGGATGTGGAGGGAACCCGTACTTTGAAAGCCGATGGTGGGCTCTATTGCATGGGATATCTAGCCATAAATCCGATAATATGAAGCAAATTATCCGAAATCCAGACTTCAGGGCAGCTTTCGACATTCAGCTGGACGTTCCTGGGCTTGGGGGAGGAATGAGCTTGGGCTCAACGCACAAAATGTTTGGGATGAAATGCCATGAGGTAAGATTTCTCTAAAAAAAAATAAGTACGTGGATATACTGACCTTTTAGTTGATGCTATCTTATCTCGATGAGAATATCAGGGGATTCTGGACCAAAATCTTTCGAGGAGATAGGCAAGCGATGCTAAAGGTGAGTCGGGCTGACGTAAAAGCTCTTGAACTCAAAGCTCCTGGCGCTTGCAGGTCAGACCGCCTATCTATATACGGTCAGTTGCGGGCCGGCAAGATATTTGGCGCGTTTACAGACCGAGAACGCGAAGCAGTATGGACAGACATACTATCTGAAACGATCAACCGTCTAATTCCATCTCTTTCAAGCTTCTTTGCAGATGTCAATTATTTGAAAGGCCCAGCTGATTGCGTCAAAACCTTGGTGGAACTCTGGCCGGATGAAACTGTGTCATCTGCCCTCGAAAGGATCTTTTCAGATGTCAATCAAGAGACTGACCAATGCATAATTCAGCAATCGGATTCAAATTTTATATCAATACCAGGAAATAAGTCGGATCGACTTGAACTAGGAGTCCTACAGATATGGATCGGCGCTATGCGTGATTATCTCGAAATGCTCCCTGAGAAGGACGATGATAGTCTGGTAGCAAAGCCGAGGAGTCAACCACATGAGCGCATTAGGTGCGAGTTTGCCTCTCTTGCCTACCGTCTCGGATTTGAGTCTGAGGAGATCCGTCACCAGATTCAACGTTCCCCCGATGAGGAGATCGCTCGTAAAGCTCTTTTAAAGGCCCGTGACCCAAACCGATACAAATATGATGATGCCGCTTTTTCAAAATTCGTGAAACAGATGGTTGGATTTTTCTCTACGGCTGAAAAAAGGATAGGGGACGACACTAAAATGGACTTTGAGGGCTATCCAAGAACCCTGAAAAGAAAAGGAATTCCAAGAACAGGAATATATAAAGCCGAAAAATCATCTCTATATCTAGAGAAGCTATACAGCATTTGCGGAGATCAAAGCGACGAAGTTACTTCTTTCTTTGTACGACGATCTGTGTATTTTGCTTTCTTTGGGATGCCCGATCGCGCCACACGCCAGAAGCTTGAAAGTCTTATCAAGGAAGACCAGAGGCTGATGGAACAGGAAAGACAAGAGCAGGAGGAATGGCGAGCGCGGTCTGCAAGGGAGGAGCAAGAGAGACTTGGCCAGGAAAGGTATGAAGAAGAAGAAAGGCAGAGGCTTGAGCAGGAGAGACTCGAGCAACAGAGACTCGAGCAGGAGAGACTCGAGCAACAGAGACTCGAGCAGGAGAGACTCGAGAAACAGAGACTCGAGCAGGAGAGACTCGAGCAACAGAGACTCGAGCAGGAGAAGCTCGAGCAACAGAGACTCGAGCAGGAGAGACTCGAGCAACAGAGACTCGAGCAGGAGAGACTCGAGCAACAGAGACTCGAGCAGGAGAGACTCGAGCAACAGAGACTCGAGCAGGAGAGACTCGAGCAACAGAGACTCGAGCAGGAGAGGTTGCTAAGGATGAAACAAAAGACGAATAAAACAACTGAAGAACGCAGTAGTCAGCAAACGAGTCCTGCAAGAGCCAGGGGGGACAAGAAACAAACTACAAGCTCTCCCAGCGCGATTCGAAAGGACCGAAAACGAACGACGAAGATTGATTTCAACAAGCTCTCAGAATCGATAACCCAACAAACGGTAGAAAGTCGTGGGGCAACTTCAGTGCCGCAGCTTGAACGTCAGACCAGCCAGGTTCAAGAGATAGGTGAGCAGGCCATCCCAGGGGACGCCTCGGCCTCCACATCGGAAATGAAGAAATCAACGCAACAACTAGTGGACATACATTTTAAAATCAGGGATCACGGAAAATGGACTTTATTACAAACTCTTTCCGTGGACCCTTCTGACACAAGTGAGCTTGAGCGATTTGTGGTAAAATATATGAGGAAGCATGAGCCAATATACACATATACCAAGGACGAGCGAATGGTTAAGGTAAAGACTTGCTTTGAGGATGCCATTGCAGACGGCGATAATACACTATACTTGATCCCGAAATGGGAGCTTAATGGCAATGACGGCAACGACCGCACTGGCACCGACCGCACCGGCAAACGACGGCAGCTATGAAAACTGCTTTGAAGTTCTACGAAGTGCAAGAAATTCCTTGAAACTCAGTTGATAAAATGTTTCGTTGGTCCTGAGCAGCTGCGGATCTGATGAAGCCGGCAAGTTGGCATGAAGATAACGGTAAAGTGGCCTGTTATCATTGTTAGAGCGACAAAGACACGTGTATGAAGGCAGCCGAAATCAGTAAAGCACATTGGATGACGTCCCCCTCTAAACATGGAATTGTACAACCTAACTAACTTGGTGTACCAAAACCACTCCGCCTTCCAAAGCCCAAATGCAATCGCCGCAGTAGCATCTTTCTATTCCGCTTCATCGGTACCACTTCTCTGGCCGGTCTCATCAATTTTCATTTTCTCCAATACACTTTCCAGGTAATCAAGTTGTTCAATTCTCTTTGAGTGATCCTCAAGTATAGTATTTAAATTATTAATTTGCATCTTCTCCGTTGCAGCCTCTAAGCCTCCGTAGTGTTGAATTTCCTTTGAACGCTTTTCAATCACTGCTTTTGAACCGTTAAGTCCTTCACTAATTTCATTAAGTCTGTCGTTATACTCGCCTATATATCGGAATATCTGAGAACTTTCGAGCTAATAAATATCTCTTCTGAGGATATCATAACACTTCTTAAAAATCAGGTTATCATTTTTCAGGGCCATATTATCCCTTTCTAGGCAGTTTGTATTATTTGAGAGCTCATTTAGTGGCACTAGAGGTCGTCCTCAGTATGGCCACAAGGAAGGAGCAAACAGGTGGCTGCAATGCTCAAGGGCCCGCTCACATAGTTCACGACACTCCGAAGACGAGTGCAATAGTTTAGAATGACAGTAGGCTATGCAGCGGTATCCTCAGATATTCAGGGGCCTATGCTGGTCAGCAATGTCTCTCTTCTGAATGATACACGCAAAGGGCAGCAGCATAGATCAACCTTGAGAACACATAGTTCAGAATTGGAAGGCGTACCGATGTTTATCTATCATACATTTCTCTGCATCCCCATCTGGGCTGTAAAATTCGAAGTCGTCTGGTTGAGATGCCAACATATCTCTATCCTGGTGTTGTGGGCAGCATAGGCTAAACGCCGGCCCGATTGCATCTGCCTCTTCGAGCATACCGAGCACCTTGCCCCACATTGGGATGTGAGCATAAGTATTCGCGTTGCCAATAATATACATGCCGTGTTTAGCTCTACTCAGCAGTACATTGATTCGGTTTGTCGTTTTCAAGAACCCAACACTCTTCATCATGTTGCTTCGTACTAAGGAGATAATGACGACTTTCGCCTCTTCGCCCTGGAAATTGTCAACAGTGGCGATTCTCAGGACCTTTCTCTGGATCGATTGCTCTGAGTCTCTTCTTTGGTGCGGTAAATATCTGTTTTGAAGCTTGGTTGCTATTTCTTCTACCTGAGAGCTCGCATGCTCGACTTTGTCTATTTGACCTAGTGAGATTTTAAAGGATATGGAGAGCGTTCGTTGAAGTTTACGAAGTTGGTCCGCGAAAGGAGTTAAGACCACAATCTCACTGCTCTTATATACGCCTTGTCGGACAATATGGCGCACAAGTGCAGAGGTCATTTGTACCTCAAAGTCATTGCTATGCGACTTTCCTTCGGTGTCGTATTGATGACTTGCTTCTGGATTCGTATGATGGTACCAGAACACGTTCTTTCTCATGATTGGTACGCTAGGCAAGCTTTTAGTATCTGCATGGTCCACTAGCCTGGGGTATAATGTGTTTCGAACCAGCCTAGAGATCTCTGGTCTCATGCGCCGCTGAATATTGAGCTGAGTAATGGGAATCCAATGCTGACCTGCTGACTGTCCAGCCAACCGTTCAAACAGACTACGATCGAGCTGATACCGCTTTCCTCGGTTACTCTCAATCGAGAACAAATCGTGATTCTTGATCTGTGGTCTCAGCTGCTCGTGATCTCCGATCAAGATAAGGTGCTGCACGCTGGGCATAAACGTGCCGAGCATATGCGCTTCCAAAACCTCTGCAGCCTCCTCACACACAACCACTTTCGCGTTGATATTACGCAAGACTGAGGCATGCTTAGCCAGTCCAGTCGTAGTGAGTCCAATGACATCGGCAGTACCTAAAATCCGGCGATCAGTCTCTTCGTGCACGAGGCTAATGGTTGTCTGCGAATTCTCAATGTCTCGAAGCGAAGCAGACATATTACGGACAATGTCACCCGTGATCTCGTTCGTCCAATGATTTACTAGCGTTGATCTATCTTCGAGTGTCAGATGATAGACATTCTCCTTCGCTATAGACAAGACTGTTTCGAGCTTGGATGATGTGAATGACCTCTTGGGCTCCACAGAGCCCGCTTCACATTCAGCTAACCATAGGTCAAATGGTGCGACTTTCGATCCCGTCTTGGACACATTTCTTGCAGAATACAAAAATTGTTCATAAACCTCATTATAGTTTCGATGCAAGTGATCTCGTACAGAATGCCAATCCGGATTTTGAATGCAGGAGGCGCTCTTTAGGTAGTTGAGCAGGACATGCCCGCTAAGCTCCTTTTCCTTGAAGGCGAGGCTCAATGCGTGTGCCTGTGACCTGGTTCTGAAGCTCTGCCTGGAGATGGTGCGCAGATTCTTTGATTCAAGCAAGCTAGATGTGCCATTTCCTCCGATGCGGACTATGTCCTCAACACCAGCAGCAATCAGATGCTCCAGAAACTGATCAAGAGCATGGTTGGCATGACACACCACAAGAATAGGACCCAGAGCAGCCTTCGCTTTGTTGGCGAGAAATACACGAACGAGCTGAGTACCGACGTAAGATTTGCCTGTCCCCGGCGGGCCTTGTATGAGTGCAAATTCGCGACTAAGACCGGCCAGCAAAGCCTTGCACTGACCTTGATCAAGCGTTGTCAAATGTTTTAGATCTTCTTCCATCCGTGCAGTATTGGCTCCTGGTTTGAAATGAACAGAGATTGTTGGATCTATTATGACGGGCGATAAGTCGAATGTGAATCCAGGAAGGCGAGCATAGACAGGAGGGGGCATGGAGGGCTTTGGAATGCCTGAACTTGGTTCGAGGAGCCACTTCTGCAAAGCTGATCGACGACCAACGAGCAATGTCTGCAAATTTTCAAGTACTGGCATGAAGGTCGCCGGGATGACGCCAGGAAACTCCACAAGCAAGCCATTTGACCTTTGAGAGCTAGCTGCAAGAGCCATCAAATCGTGGATTGTAGTTGCTGCAGTGGGACTTACAGATATCACCGGTCTGTTCTCAGTGATCAAGCTATATTCATTTTGGGAATCTATGTTCTTCTTAGTAACGGTGAAGAACATAGGCGTACCCTTTCCGTTGCAGAATGTAATCAAGCAAAGTAGCACCCCTTCCTCGAGCCGCTTCGTGGCAGACCACCATCGACGACGCTGAGATACAGTCTTCCGCTGAAGGTCTGCTGGAGGTTTGAACCTGATCTGGATCTCGAGCCCATGCTTCTTTGTCCATCGCGTTGGAGTCACTGTAGCGCCGGAATAGACCCAGGCACGAGCACTCTGGCGATAGATCCGGTCAGTGTAGTTGATACGCCTCGTATCATCTCCAGAACACTCTAGTAGCAGATTCTTAACCATATGCTTAACTTCAGCGAATGTATCGTGTCGATGGAGTCTGAAGTATGTGTCATAAATACATTCGACGCCTTCGAGTGGATGTTGCGAGAAGTGGAGAGGTGATGGAAGATACTCTGGACGTTCACTGCGGATCTCGCTCTCAGTTGGGAGGATAGCAATCTGTGAGATGTTATTTTTGTCATTGTCGTGTCGGTTTGCGGAAGCTTCGTGAGCCACCATTGAACTCGACATCTTGATCTTGTGTTCTAGGAGAAATACTTGAACATGCAGTATGAACGGCTCACACCTATTAGTGTAACCTACTGTGCCCTCAACAGGCCTCTAGGAGACTCAGCAGCGGCAGAGGCCCAGAACCAGGCATACCATTGTCGTTGTCAATGGGGCCTGCTTTTGGACCCCCCCTCTCTAATAAAACACACCCCACTTCGTAGAACATCTAAGTAAGCTTCTGTCGTCCAAATTCCACCCAAGTTAATATTACAGCATTGAATTTTATCGTGATGACTGCACGGCATTGGATCAAATATGGCATTCTTGGGATTCTCATACTCACGATTATTAGTTCTGCCATTTTGGTTCTGAAAGCTTTGACATCGCAAAACGACACCAAAGCCGGAATTGCAACATTTCGAGTAAGTAGCCCCTTCAACCCATTGAACTTCTAGTGATCGAAGCCACAGTTCAACGTCACGGACATCGCCTCTGCAATTCATTTACCGAATGTCAAGACCAAGCGCGCCTCAGAGCCAAATATAATTCATTCACTCCAGGGCGGTATCCAGAGTGCAGCTGCTGGCATAGCATCTGAGGTTCCTGTGGCGATAACCCAAATACAAAGCGCAGCAAGTACACTAACTACCACAATCCCAGACTCGATCGAAGCGCTAATCCCTCAAAACCTATCGCTTGGCACCAAGCAATTTTGCGTTGGATTACCTCACAACGTTTCCTGCCATGGCTTGCCCCTTAGCATTTCTAGCTTAATTCCAACTGATATACAGAAATATCTCCAAACTGAGTGGAACGACATTGAGTCCCTCAGCAGTGCCTTGAAGGAAATAACGCCCACCGCTATATATCGCTCCCTACTACTAGGTTTGGCATTAATGCTTGTCATGGCCGCTACGACAATATGCTTAGTGTTCCTTCCAACGATCTATCTGCCAAGCATATTAGGATTGAAAATTGTGAAATTCGGTGTACTGCTTCTCCTAGGAACGATATGTTGTGGTCTTTTCATCGCACCTGTCGTTATTCTAGGTATATTGAACTCCAAAGCCAAGCAGCTACCGTCTTGGATTCAAGTCGAGCACGGAGAAGTTGGTAAATTCACTATTTGGAGTCTCGTTTTGGTAGGTGTTGCAGCAATAACTAGCGTGCTATCCCCTATCGTGCTATAAGTGTTCGAGACGAGAGAGCAGAAGGGTGACGCAATGCATTTCAGAATTCAACAGATAGCATTAGAAAAATTCTGTAAAGTTTCAGGACCACCTCAGGTAACTTAACGTTACTCTTTTCTCTTGTGTAAATGATTAGTACACCCATAAGTGATGAACGAAATATGCTGTTCGGGCGTCAGCGTTGCAGTCTACGTTGCTGAATCTTGACTGGACCGTTACTGTCGAAGATGGACGCATCGCCCTTTTGTTGTGACTTGCTCATATTATTCCTCGTACTTAACCGCGACAGTCGCAGTTACGCCAAAGCCCTAGGAGAATGGCGCAACTCGTGCTCATTAGGCTCCATTACTTTGCTCCAATACACCTTCACCGCCACCTATACCTTACAATAACCACAGTGATTCTCGTTTCAACAATATTGGTAGTCAATATAAGGTTGTTCAAACAACAAGTGCAATAACATGCCTCCCTGGGTTACCGGACACCCCCTGTGACCGGACAAACCATCAGTATTTTGACTTTCAGCAACCGGAAAACCCATGCGCACAATGAGTATTGCTATAATTTCATGAAATTAGTCTATTATAGCTAATGCCAAACGTCCATCATCCACCATTCCCCAAAAACTACGTTCGCATCATCGCCTCCGAGCCTGATTTGTACAGCGCCTTCTTTCGTGACTTAACAGACTTCCCTCCCCACGGCGCCAACCTTAAGCCTTTATCGCTCCGAATTCTTGTAGAATAGCCTTATCTTAGCCTTAAAACCTCCCTCTAAGGCTCGGAAGTCATCATCGGTCTTATGTGCGCTATCGCGGGCAAATTCATGCAGGTTCGCCACCCCTAGTTGGTACCTCCAACCAGGACGATTACTAGTCCTAGCTAGTGCGAAACAGCCACATAATCATCACAGCGTAGTTTACTTACAGTGGCTGCCATGGCTGTAGCTATATAAAGTCTTGGCAAGCGGGCCGACCTTAGCCCCGCAGCCTTGCGATCCAACTCAACCCCGGCCACGCCTCCAGTCAACCAACTCACCTCTTACAGAATTCGCCATCTCACAAGGGTGTGGCTAGAGCGGGTCAGCCGTCCTCCTTGCTAGTGGTGGCGAGCCGAAGTATCTTATGCGTTAATTGTCTGCTTGTAAATACAACTAATTATGTTGCCACTAAACTCGTTTCGTGTAAGGAGGATATGGGTCGATAAATCATCGCCGAAGCCCGTGGCAGACCTACTGAGATTTGTTTTAGTGCAGCAGTCTTTACGTTGAGCTTTTCCACAGTCAAACACTTTCTTCTTCTGGCTTTCGTGGTGTTGGATGGGTCAAAGTTCTCTTCGGGCTAGCAGTCAGTTTCTGCAGGGTCACATACATTCGTCCTCGAGTTTTCAAAACTGGACGGTGTTGACGTAGATTTGGTTTTGATGATTTTACACTAGTCCCGCTAGTTAGTTAGAAATACACGTACTATATTTATCATATTCACCCTATAGGATTATGGTTTAGTAGTCAGGCTACTTAGATGTCATTAGATCTTTAACGTCTTATTAAGGCTAAGGCTAGAGTAGATAGGTATGAATGATATTATATGAAATACACTATCAGTGCTGTCCGTGACCGCAATCTTTCTAGGAGTTTACCATAGTACCGTCTGTATTAGAGTTCCCTACCAAATATTAGCATGTCGTTGGTACAGCTTTGAACAAAAATATCAACTGACCAGTATCAAAACCAACACTATCCCACCAGCTGCACTACCTACCCACGCCGCTCCAGAAGTGACAGTGACAACCACTGTCACCGCCCCTGTGCCAGTCGAGACGGTTTGCGATTTCTCCGTAACTGTCCCAGCAGGGGGTGTCGCTGTCACAGCAGGAGGCGTCGTTGTAACAGCAGGGGGCGTCGCTGTCCTAGCAGGGGACGTCGCTGTCCCAGCAGGGGGGGTCGTCGTCGGTGTCACCATGACATTTCGATTCCGGTCGCAATAGGAATCGTATACGTTGACGGCACTGGTGAAGTCGACGGGGCTAGAGCACCGGTTGTTGACGCATTGTGACAAATATGAGGTAGCTTTCGGCCCCAAATCCTCGCGGCAGTAACACTGCTCATCCGCTTGGTCGAGGCAGTACTGCTGCTTACAGCACTTGAGATTGTTGCCGAGGACATCTTGTTTTTGAAGATAAAAGCATAATTGGCCGCAGGCTCGGAGAGACTGGTATGCAGGGTCAGAGGAAATCGTTTGAGTGGCTTGGGGGCGAACTAAGTGAGGGGAGAGGAAGGCAAGGAGAAGGGTAGACCGAGTGATGGATGAGAAGAGGTTTCTGAAGGACATCATGGTTGATTGCTAATTTATGAAAAGGTGTCGGGGCATGGGAACTTAAAAAGAGCGCAAGCACGAAAGGGAGAAGGGTGAGCTGAAAGTGAACGGTATCTTGGGTAGGCCAAGGACAGACTGAGCAGCCACCAAAACACCGCAAGCCCAGTAATATGGGGGCAGATTCGCCTACGAAAGTCAGAAATCAAATCCCAAGAACCAAATCCGGAAAAACCACCTACACCACCACTAATAAAGCTTCTATACAGCCCTCAGTTACTTGGCAAAACTTGGCAAAACTTGGAGCTGGAGTTAGTGTGTCAGTGTTTGTGCGCGTGCCGCCCACCCTAACCACCTCACGCAGTATAGAAAAATGAGGCTGTAGAGCCACATACAAAAGTAATTTTTACAAGATTTTTTGTTAGAGTGTTCTATAGACTTATGCGACTAACTCTGCTTATATATATCTCCTTAGAAGTGTGGAGGTGCAGCCGCGGCGAGTGGTTATTATAGGAGCTTCTTAGGGTAGGCTCTCAGTAACACTACTACAGGCAGCGGCAGCACTACGATTCTACTTCTTTCTAGGTCCTACGCTTATTAGGCCTTACGCGTGCCTCTTTAGGACTATTATATTGCCGTTATCAGAGTCGTGGTTCTTTTTTTTTACGCTTTCTTTTAGCTTTACGTTCAGCCTTTGCCTTATTGTTTATACACCTCTGCTTAGCAGCTTCTTTCCTCCTCGTTACAGCTACCGTTCTCTCACTCGCTATACCGCCAAACACAGCATAATTAGCAGCCTCATATATTAGTACTCATAGATCTACTTACTCGCTATACCGCCAAACACAGCATGATTAGCAGCAGCCTCATATTTTAGTATTCAGAGGGTTAGCTACTTCCTATTGTCAAAAGCATTAAAAGAGGGGCTAAAGTGTACCGCTAGAATACTTGCATTCTGTAATTACTTCCTTAGCTAAAGCCGTATCTAGTTTCTAGTGACGCTAACTTTTGTCAGCCGAGCATTTTCTCCGCCCACACCCGGCCAAGCAAAAAATAATTCACGCTTAATGGCAGCAAAATTAGCGGCATTTACAAGCAGACAATTAACGCATAAGATACTTCGGCTCGCCACCACTAGCAAGGAGGACGGCTGACCCGCTCACGCGGGGGACAAAATAAGCGGGACTGCGAAGCGCACGAGCCATAAACAGCAAATCCAAATGTTAACACCATACTTTGAGCTTAACTCACACAACAACCACCTAATAAATACTCTATTTTTTTGCGCGCACCTTGTTCAGCATGTCAGAAAGTATAAATTCCCACCATAACACACCCACAAAATCTCGCATTAAGGGTACAGCGGCTTTCAACGACGCGATGGGCATCAAATACTCGCACAACGCGCTTTTTGCTTTCAACAACGTATCATCAACTCGCGGCTGGGAGATACTCAAGCAGAGTGATCAGGCAGATAATAGGACTCTAAGCAACCACAAAACTAAGCCAGAAACCCGTGGGCGCAAGCCTCTACTCTCCGCAAAAGAGATCCGTCAAGCTGATCGCTTCCTTCAGGACGCTGGATGGGACGCCCGCGTCTTAACTTGGGCGCAACTTGCGCAGGAGCTTGACTTTAACGTCTCTGGAAAGACTCTAAAGCGAGCCCTCGGCTCGCTTAATTACCATAAGTGTATAGCTTGCTGCAAAGGCTGGGTATCCGCTCGCAACGCAAAGCAGCACGTCGAATTTAGTGAGACTATGTTAGTTCTTAAGCCGGAGCCTGCGAGCTGGCAGAACGTACGCTTCTCTGACGAAGTACACTGGCGCGTAGGCCCGCAAGGCAAGATGAGGATAACTAGAAAACCAGGCGAGAGATACTGTGGTGACTGTATACAGGAGCAGCTTAACCGAGAGGATGAGAAGATTTTCGAGTCCGCGCACAGCTGGGCAGCCATCGGATACGACTTTAAAAGCGATCTTTACTTCTACAAAGTTACTAGTAATCGCAATGGTAAGATGTCGCTCACTACGTACCGCGATCAGATCCTCCAGCCTATCGTTAAACCGTGGCTCGACCGAGGCGACGATTTTATCCTAGAAGAGGATAACGACAGCGGGCACGGAGGAGGCTCCTCTACCAATATTGTCGCTAAGTGGAAGGCCAAAAACAAGCTAGATTACTACTTTAACTGCCCATCTTCGCCGGATCTTGCGCCGATTGAGAATTGCTGGCAACCTCTAAAGCAACACCTTAAGAAGTTTCCGCACTGGGATGAGTTCGAAACAAGAGATCTCGCGTACGAGGGCTGGCAAAAGGTTAGTCAGAAGTTTATTAACGAGCGTGTTAATTCTATGCCAGAAAGACTGCAGCAGTGCATTGATATGGATGGCAGAATGACCGGATTTTAATCGAAAACACCATAATTTTTGGTAGAGATAGCTGTACAATATAATTTTTCAGCCTCATGATCTATCTAAGCATAATACATAATTATTCAGACGCTCAAAATTCGTGTGCGTCAAGCGATACACACATTGTTGGTGGTGGTGTTGACTGCCAAGACGCTTTGCAGTCCCGCTTATTTTGTCCCCCGCGTGCCGCTCTAGCCACACCCTTGTAAAGGAGTACTTTGTGAGGTTGAAAGGTAAAGGGAGGAGAGAAATCGGCCAATTGTTGTTGACTTTTGAAAACTAGATTAACGGCTGCCTTAGGTGTGGCGTTGCGGCAGTGTGGCACTGCCACTGCTAACTCGACGGCGTTTAGTGTGGCGGAGCTGCTTCGAAAAAGTAGTAGCTCCGGCAACGGCAAAATCGCGCAGTCGTCAACATGTGAACAACACGCTCAACTTTTTTCATCTTCATCTTAAAATGGAATGCAATGGCTTTAGCAGACTCAGATGTGATATTTCGTCCAGAAGAAGAGCGAGCCCTTGGGGTCCTTAGTTATGAACCCGCAACTGTTGATATCCTTGAAATTGACCTATTCGCGGTACATTTCCCCATCTTCAGAACGTTTGACGTCGCGACCATTTGCTTATAAGCGCAGGATCAGTCACCGTCTATCCAAAGGCTTTCGTTGGAACCTGCGGAGCTTGAGGCTTGGATAGAAGAGGTTGCTTTCGAAGTCCAAACCTTGCTATGTGCTTTCGGTGTCACTAATACCTTGCAATCAGAAGTCTCATCCGGTGCAAACTTACAGTTCAGCGAAGTTGCTTGGGGCACTTCGATTGATGTATGCCTATCCCTTCCCGTACGGTCACGTCAGACAAGACTAAACCGTGCAGCCTGGGGCCGTCTTCTGCGAGAACGAGACTAAAAACTTCACAATCCCAATTTCCATTCGACCACTCTACCCGGTCCTCTCCGTTGCCTTTCTCTCGCAACCACTATGAGCTTCTCTGTAACAGTCTTCATTTGCCTAGCGCTACGTCGGGGATGTTGCTTGGCAACACAGCAACATCATCTAGGGCTCACTTCCAAGCCTATAATTTGTCTACTCGGAGAACGGCTGCTATTAGGAGCCAATCTACGGATACAATCGATAAAATAGGTATCACCCTTCAAGCATGGAGAAATCATGATGCATGGAACTCACCATTTTAGGAATAACTATGAAATTTCGAGGTGGGACACTTCTGGGCATGCAAGTGTCATTGGCAATATCACATTGTCGCTCAACCAACATAACCGACGCTGCGCTCTTCTGTAATTCGTTTGCACAAGCTGCATATATCAGAGACGCCATTGCGCGCGTTGCTCAAGTAGCTACCCATCCAGGTCTTATTCCAGCATTCATTTGTAATTTTGGACTTGAGGCTTTGGAACGTAAAGTAGACAATAGTTGGGACAGTTTATTTGCAGTAGAAACTGCCAGCGGCCAAACCGGAATCCTTCTAGTAACGGATGCAGGTCCTATCACGACTGGAAACTCTGACGATCCCGACCTCAGTAAGAAAGCCATTGGAGTAGCTCAGCGAGCAATAGCTTGGGAGAGTTATAGTGAGAGTACTGCCGAGCTTGTAACATCTGTCAGTAACTTCGTTGGTTCATACAATGCGGTATCGGACGAACCAGGCATTCAAACCATCCAAGATAAACAAAGGCAACCAATCGAGGAATACCTTAGCCTCGTGATCCAAAGGGGAAATTCAATGCAGCGCTCTGTACGACATCTCAGAGCAAGAGCCGAAGTACAACTTAGCACAGTATGCCCTCTACCGTACCCGTATAAAACTTGAACTGAGGACTCGTCAGGTCTATAACCACTTAGCCCAAAAGAGCAACCAAATCAACCTTAACCTCGCTGAGTCTTCTCGTCAGATCGCTGCCGAGGCCCAAAAAGATGCTGCCACTATGAAGTCAGTCGCAGTACTCACGATGACATTCTTACCCGCAACGTTCATTGCAGTAAGTCTTCCAAACTCTAAATCAGTTTATCCTTTCGTAAGTTCTTTTCTTGTATTAGTACATACAAAGGAACATTAGCAGGTGTGGATCAGAAATGAACTTAAACTAAAGGTTACTGATACGATATTCACCAGGCTCTTTTTGCCACTCCTGGAGTTGTATCCTTGAGTCCATCTCAAGGGGCATATTGGGCCGTAACTTTGCCTCTTACTCTGCTGGTACTGGCCATCTGGATATGCTGGACGTGGTTGACTATGAAGCGAATCGACAGATCGGCTGCACCAGAGTTACATCACAAGGATCAAACGTAACCACTTAAACAGCAGGGATACCGTAATATTCCTTGGGAAATTGCACACAACTAACCATGGCTTTAACTCGGAATTGTATGTGAGCTGGTTCTAGACAAATTAAATTGTTGTGTGCGTATCTAATGAAGAAATTCACGAATACATGGAGCAAGGCGAAGTTGGCGAATATGTTGGTGACAGTGAACCCACCTGCAGGCTCCGAAAGGACATCCATAGCGTGAGACCTAGCGAAGAGTAAAGGTGTGATGATATGAATAGTGGCTGAGTCTGCGCGTGCAGCGTCTTAGAAAACCACCACACCAGCCTGGTCATAAGATTTGCAGTTCTTTATCTCTTAGAGGAAGAAAGATATCTTCGTCTCCGCAGTGAGGTGGCGAATGCTGTAGATGTTTACTAGACAGTTCAGTTGAGTGGTTGTAGTCTTCGAGGTCACGTGGACCAGAGTCATATATGCCAAGAAATATTAGGCCTAGCTTCCGCTTGTCCTCCAAGACGCTAGCCAGAAGTTGCCCCAACCTCAACAACGTCCATGTCATGCCTCCTATGCAAAGAATACCTGTGTCGCGGCTTCTCTTCAGGTGCATCAAATATCCAAGATTGATTGATTGATTGATTAGATCCTACTCGGTTTCAGCCGCAATTTCTCCGCAGCTATGCCCGGCTAGCAGACATGGCAGACAGCCGACGCGACACGGAACATGAAAGTATCCGCGCCACCCCACTTCACTCCTGTAAACAAGAGCCATCTGTCCCCAGAGGCCTGCCGTTTTCCTTACGACCACTATCTACATTCGCCCCACTGGCACATCTAGACAATGATCCTTCTACATGAACGCTGTACTTCTAGGCTCGTAGAGGCGCTTTGCCTCGTGTGTTGCGGCTGCAATATCTTCAGTCTCCCCCTAATGTTCAGCTATCGTTTATGCTGGCTTGCCCTCGTGCCCTCAGGGCTTGGGATATGTTCTTTAAGTTCCGATGTTCTTTCGTGTTGTGATGCCTCCCACTAGGTTCCTATGTGGCCGTGTTTTGTGGTGTGACTTGCCGTCGAACTCATTGTCAGCAGCATGTCGTCATGACATAGCTCCACGAGCGCAATGCTCCGCTTGGGCGTGCCTCCGAGTTTACTGAGCATGAGAGCTCTCACATGAATCTCCTCAGACCTTGTCAATTGTGTCGGAGGGTCACCACTCCTTCGACACAGGGGGTCGACAGTGGATGAGGCTGTCTGTTGATCTGTAGTATTGTGTAGCACCGATAGTAGCATGCCGGGTGTCTGTGAAGTGATCCGTGTGAGAGGTGATGCCGTTCAGTCGAGGGCTCGTCGAAGTGGGACGTTGCAAACATTGTCGGTTGGCGATGGGCTGACCAGGAAACCCATCAGTGACTGTATTGTGTGTATTGTGACTGGGCTCCGTCGTTGCTCTCGTGTTGCTGTGTCGCGGCTAGATGGCTGTTGCTGTGTTGTATGGACGTGTCATGTTGTGTAGCTTGCTCGCAAATTTTGTCGGTCTGTTTGTGCTGCGGCCGCAACGGTGGCTCTACAGTGCCAAATCGACGCAGAGGGATACGTGATGGCCTGTAGAGACCGTTGCGGCCACTGGCAGATGTGTTTTGATGCTTTTGTGATGGGTTCTCCAAAAACTGAGTTCTCGCTGTTTGTCGTGTTTTTGTTTATCCCATCAAATATCCAAGCACGATATGTGCCAGCTCTCAAAAGTCGAGGTGTTGCCAAGCTATTAGACCTGTGGCTGTGCGGAGTCTTGGCGGGCGGGCCGATCTCAGCCCCGCAGCCTTGCAATCCCCACTCAACCTTGACCATGCCTCCGGTCAACCAACTCAACTCTCTAAAAACACCTACAGAATTCGCCACCTCACAACCCTATGGCCGGAGCGGGTCGGCCATCCTCCCTGCTAGCTCCCGCCAGCCATCAGCAAGTGCCGTCTTCACGTCCGCTAGCAGACTCAGTTTGCCACAGGGCTCCTCAAATACAAAGGGTGGAATCAGAAAGTATATGAATCACGTGCCCATCAAGGCTTATCGATAAGCCTTGGTGGCTCGTGCGCAAGCTCTCCCCTCAACACCGAGCACCTATCACCATCTTTTGTATACTACTATCTATCGATCACCTCAACCACTATGCCTCCGCAACGCCGTAGCGGTCGTCCTAAGGGCGCGAGCTACCTCACAGAATACCAGAAAGGTGCTATTTTAGCCCTACGCCAGTTCTCTAACATTTAATTCCTAAAAATCGCTGGTGCGATAGATACTAGCGCCTCAACACCAGTAACCTTCTATTATAAGGTCAAAAAGGCCTATGCGGAGGCCTCGCTTAAGCCCTCGCTTAACAACCTTCTGGCTATAGCCAAATCGATTGAATCTACGTCCTTAGGTCGTCTACTAAAGGTTTGTAATAGTAGCACTCTTAGTGCTCGTATACGAGATTCTATTATACAATTTAGCACTTACGATATTAAAGAATCTACCGCGCACGTCCTCTAAGAGGCAGGCCTCTTAGTTAGCCGCAATATGCTTAAAACGATCGCTCGCGAGCACTAAGATACTACCTATAACTACGCAATTGTTAGAGGTGTACGTCCCAAGAAACCTAAGCTAGACGAGGACAACCTTTCCAACTGAGAGCGCTATTGCGCCTGGATCTTTCTTATATATAACTGCTTCGCTCCTAAACTCATCTTTATTTGCTACGACGAGACTAGTAAATCAATTAGTGGCTGGAATAACTATGGTGGAAAACAACACGTCTAGAGGCCGCGCGGCGCTCCAGCTAATAAATATGCCCTCCTATAACATGTCCGTGCACGCAACGCCCACCTTCGCGCAACGCCCACCCAACACCATTTTCAGCAATCTAAAGATGAGGCTATAGAGCCACGTAAAGTAGCTATTATTACGAGATTTTATAGTATAGTAGTAAATAGAGTGCCGCGATCAATTTGGCCTACTTGAATTTACTTGGGAGGTTGACGTTGCGGCCTCGCCGGGTAGTCTTTGGTGGTGGTGAAGGTGCAGGCTCTATAGCTACACTAGAAACTGCACCACTACCTCCTCGTTTCTGACGCTTCTTCTTTTGAGTAGGCGTACTTAGAGCTTTTCTCTTTTGATTCTGGGATGGCTGGAGAGCTTTTTTAGCATTTTGAGCCTCTTTCTTACGAGCTCGCTCAGCTACCTGATCAGCCTTCTCCTTCTCCCTTACCTTCTTGGCTCTCTCTCTCTCCACACGCTTCTCTTCAGCAATCTTTTGCTTATAGAGCTTAGCAGCCTTCCTGAGCTCAGATCTCTCAGCTTTTTCAATCTGTAGCTCTCTTTCTTCACGCTCCTTCACTCCCCTACGAACACGTGACTCTCTTAGTTTACTTGGTGACCAGACAATACCTCTACCATGGTACTCTTCGCGTTGTTGAAGGTCAAGGACCTTACCCTTCTTCTTATGCTTCTTTTTGATAATAAGAGCCTCTCTCAAACCCTTATTCTCACACTGTAGTAACTCGTTTTGGACAGAGAGATGATGGAGTGAATGAGTAACCTTCTTTGCCTTTTTCTCTGCCTTATCCTTTGTAATTGACTGGACAACCTCCCTCATCTTTCTCCAATTAGCCTTATCAAGAGGAGGTGAGCTACTCTCTTGCTCTTCTTCAGTTGGAGTCCGTGGGTGGAATCTTTTGAGTATAACCTCACTCTCCATTGGCCATATCCCAGTAGCTTTAAAAGACTTTAATATAGTCTCCTTCTTAAATGAATTGTTCCAGGCGTCCCAGAATAAAGGGAAGAAGTCCCCTTTTTTAAGTGAGATAAGGCCTTGAGACTTTTGGAGATAATTCATAAGCTCAACTGAGTAGGCTGTTGAGAGTGGCTTAAACATTACTACATCAAGTGGCTGAAGAGTATGAGTTGAGTGGGGAGGAAAGAGAGCAAAGATAATTCGATTCTCTTCACAATAGTCCAAGAAATCTTGAGATATATGACTGCTGTGGCCATCTACGATAAGTAATCGATAGGAGTGTCGGGCCTTCTCCTTAGTATAGCGATCAAACACCTGCTCAAGCCATGCTAGGCCTATATCATTGTTTGTCCAGCCAGAGGGAGATGAAGTAATAAAGACTTCATGCTTTCCTGCCTTAATACCTTCTACCCAGGTTGAGTAAATAGCGCCGTTGGCAGCTTGGTAGATAAGGCTTGGCGGCAACGCTGATCCATCTGCGCATATACCCGCCAGGAGTGTTATCCACTCACGTGATCCATCTTGGAGAGCTTCTTTGACCTGCTTCTTCTCCCACATCTCTCTACTAAACACTCTTTTTGATCTACTAGTAATGCCAATCAAAAAGCCTTTCTCATCCATATTATACGTATGCCGAGGCTCTATCTCATATTGAGTTATCTTCTTGTGGAGAAGATTAAAGTAGAGCTTGTATTTAGCTTCTGAATCAGCTTCGTGGCGCTTGCGGTCCATGCTAGTTGTCCAGCGTGAGATAAGATGGACTTTGTATCGGTTGATAAAACGGTTAACCCAGCTCTCACTTAGTTGCTCTTTAGCAACGTGTGACGCAAAATTCTGTATCATCTTTCTTGTAGGTGGAAGGCCTCTCTTTGTGAGAGTTTTAATATAATCAACAAGCTCCAGCTCTTGATGTGGGCTGAGTTTACGCTGGTTGATTGCTTGGGCTGCCTTTGAAGCCTGAATGCCCTTGCATCTTCGCGCTAGTGTAGATCTATCTACATCATATTTGGTCGCAGCTTTTTTATATGACAATTGTTCTCCTGGTTCTAGCGATTTAATTTCTTCAATCGCAGCCTGAATTGGGTCCATATTGGTGGAGTTATCGTGTGTTGAAGTTGAGCTTGATTTTGGGTTCTGGTGTTGGGTGGGCGTTGCGCGAAGGTGGGCGTTGCGCGCACGGACATGTTATCGCCTACTAGTGTTTAACCTTATGATTTACGCCGCTACGTCTACTAATATAACCCTTAAGTCTCTAAAACGGCCCTATTTAATATAGGTAGTAGAGGAGAAAGAGGATTATAAGGAGATACTTAAACGCGTACAGAAAGCTAACCAGAAGGCTCGCAATCTAATTAATAATAAGAGGGCCCGTGCTAAGGTTACTAGTACTTAAGAGGAGCGAGCTCTCTGCGAGCTCAACAGCAATATCCTTTACCGTAACACGAGCGCTAAGGCCGCCAACCAAGCTGCTGGTAAGAAGGGAGCAGCCCTCTAGAAGGGCTGCAAGAACCTTATTATACTAGCCAAGTTCTTTAAATATAAGGACTTTGTATATAAAAGTAGGAAAGGTATAAACGGTATCTAGTACGCTGAACGTATACTTAAGGACGTCGTTTTTCCGTACTACGAAGTAGTACGCGCTAATAATCTAGGTGCTTAAGTATTCTTAGTATAGGATAACGTCTACCTCTATAAACTTGGCCTTAGATACTGCGCACTAGAAATTAAAGAGAAGGACATACGCTTCGCTCTGTACAGTCCAAACTCACCTGATCTATACCTAGTTGAGCGCTGTTTTAGTAGGCTAGAGGGTTTCCTAGATGACTATGAAGTAAATAGCACGTCTAAACAAGCCAAAGATAATGCAGTAGCGTTTGTACAATACGTTTAGCAAGAAGATAAGACGATGAGGCAATATATGGAAAGCCACCTCTATTTAGATTACTTTCGAAAGGTGGCAAACGCCTGCAAAGACGTAGGGTATAGTAACAACTTTACTGCATAAATCCAGCACCTTTGCACCTAGTAAAACGCTGCCAAAATGGTGGTTTTGAGGTATTTTAACGATGCAGCGAAACTTTGGTGTTCGGCCAAGCATTTTCACGTGATTCATATACTTTCTGATTCCACCCTTTGTACTGTTCATTTGGTACATTTGTCATCCTTCCACTTGCCTTCTGTCATCCTGCCCCTCGTTATAATACCTGGCCAGCTGTATAATACAGCCCCCGCCGGGCATGCCGTTGTTTCCGTCGCGCTGGCCTGACAGCGCAATGCCAAGACCCGTGCTTCAGCTCGCACAGCCCCATCTAGCCTTTGCGTCCAAGTGCGCAACCATAGCCCACCCGCCTGAAGAGCTCTACCAAACGCTGTTCGCGTCCTCGATACCCCCTTCTGCGAATATAACCCCTCTCTTTTACAGAAGCAGCTCATCTCATGCTTCGAGATTTATTGCGATGAGATGGCAGAAGCGCTAGCTGTAGTGGGCATCGTCGCCAACATAATCCAGCTCGTTGACTTCGGCTCCCGGGTTCTGAAACGGCTTGAAGAATACCAGTCCGAGCTAGGAGACATCCCAGAAGCGTTCCGCCATATTAAAACCGAGCTGCCCGTACTGTTAGATGCTCTCCGACAGACGAAAGCAGCGATCGATGCTGGATCTATACAAGACGAATCCAAAAAGGCGCTCCTTCCTGCTGTCGAAGGGTGTGCAGTACAAATAAAGGCGCTAGACGATGTAATTGCAAAAGCGCTGCCCGCATCGGGCGACTCCTGGGCTAGAAGAGGTAGGAAGGCACTTGGGAGCCTTCGGTATGACGCAAAGGTAGAGAAGGTAACCGCGGTGGTCCGGGGATATATCCAGACCCTGACATTCCACGCCGCCGCCTCATTACGACCGTTGACAGGTATGACCTTCCCATGTTCTAAGCAGCCTATCTACATCCTAACAGCCCGTTCTCAATAGACCGAACCCTACCCCGTCCCGCCCCGTCCTCCAACGTTCCTTTCCGGCGTGATCCACACTTTGTAGACCGCCACATCCTTTCCGAAATACATTGCAAGAGCCAACAGCCTGCGTCCAGAGTAGCGCTTGTTGGCCTTGGTGGCGTTGGGTATGCAGCAAGGGCAGTGTTCTCCCTGACGGCATGTAACTGACAAGCTCAAAAGAAAATCGCAGCTTGCCGTCGAGTACTCGTACCGGGTACGAGAAAAGTCGCCAGCTACCTGGGTCTTCTGGGTGCATGCCAGCAGCAGAGCGAGGTTTGAGGAAGGCTACCGGAAGATCGCCGAACGAGGCAAGCTTCCTGGCTGGGATCAGCCGGATGCGGACATTCTAAAGCCGGTCCACAGCTGGCTGTGCGATGAGGCAAATGGTCACTGGGTGATGATCATTGACAATGCGGACGATCTAAGCGTCTTTCCCCGTCCGACACAGAGACGTAATGTCAGTAAAGACGATGTTAGTAGCAATGCGGCGGCCTCTTTGCTAGAGCTTCTGCCTCAATCACCGAATGGGTCTATCCTTATCACCTCCCGGAGCCGGGACGTCGCCTTTCGACTGACGGGAAGCTATGCAGACATCACCCGAGTCCAACCAATGGACCAAGCACATGCTCTGGCTTTGCTCCGAAACAAGCTTGATGGAAGCTTTGAACAGGACGATGCGGCGGCGCTCGTCGAGGCGCTCGACTACATGCCCCTTGCCATCGCCCAGGCCGCCGCTTACATTGGCCAGAGAGCGCCGCGTGCTACAGTGTCGAGATATCTGCAGGATCTCCGCAAAGGCGACCGGGACAGAGCGAAACTTCTGGAAATGGACATTGAGGACTCCCGTAGGGACGGCACGGCGTCGAACTCTATTATCGCTACCTGGCAGATATCTTTTGAGCACATCCTCAGCGCGAGACCTTCGGCAACGCGGCTGTTGTCGCTCATGAGCCTTTTCGATCGGCAAGGGATTCCTGAGTCTCTGCTCGGTGGCCACTATCAAAAGGACAATGATGCCAGCCCCGACTTTGAGGACGACTTGAACACGTTGACCAGTTTCTCTTTGGTCGCGACAGACGTAGACGGGCACCAGTTTGAGATGCACCGACTTGTGCAGTTCTCAACGAGGAAATGGCTCGAGCTGCAGGGTGAGCTGGAGGTCTGGAGGGAAAGGTACGTCAGGCTTATGGATGACAGTTACCCGGTGGGACGGTACGAGAACTGGAAAGCATGCCAAGCGTTGTTCCCGCACGCTCAAGCAACAGTAGCGTGTCGGCCAGCCGGTGGCAGCGCGCTAGAGGCATGGGCGTCGGTTCTTTTTAAGGCAGCGTGGTATGCGGATGATATGGGAAACTATGACGTAGCGCAGGAGATGGGTCGAGGTGCTTTAGAAGCAAGGGAGGCTGCTCTAGGAGCAGAGCATCCATCCACGCTCACCAGCGTCAGCAATCTTGGGTTGGTGTTGGAGAAGCAGGGCAAGTACGAAGAGGCGGAAGCGATGCACCGGCGAGATCTAGAAGGATCTGAGAAGGTGCTTGGGCGAGACCATCCAGACACGCTCACCAGTGCATATTACCTAGCTTACCTTTTCCACCAGCGACAACAGTATGTATCGGCCTCGGAATTGTACCAGATAGCATACAATGGATATTTAAAGGCTCTAGGTTCAGAGCATCCAACAACTGTCGCATGTGGGAAACATTTTTCGTCTATGGAACAAGACATGAAGCACAAATAGTTGGCAAAGTATCTCTATTTCAAATGGTCTTTACTGTTGTGACCTTTTTGCAGCGACTGCTTTCTTTATCTTCCCTTCTCTAAGCTAATGTTGAGTAAGCAGAAGGAAACTTAGCTACAACGTTGCCATATTAGAAAATTAACGCTTTGTGCACGTTTTAAAGAATTACCTATAGTGAAGTCCAATGCGACTGATGAACTACTAAGTTTACGAACAAAGGCTTAATATGAGGCTAAGTACTTATTCAAAAAAACCGTACAAGAAGAACTATTTCAACTGCATCCTTTGTGTATTCTTAGGCAGTGAAGTTTCACGAACAAAGCAGACTTAGTTTTGGGTATATATAGTGTAAGTCCAAGTAAATATTAATGTGTGTCATGTGAAAGAAGGCTATTTCTGTCTTTGCCATCCATCCAAAACACTAAGAGATTGTAGCGTATAGGGGTGGTTGTCGCTAAGTTTTGCCTGCCGTAACTTTACACAATTAGCCATTAAGTTAATAGCTTCATCATAACGTTGTTGAGACCACCATGTCGATGCTAGGTTATGCATGCTAAGCAGGGTTTCTGGATGGTCCACGCCGAAAACTGACTTCTTCATGTTAAGTGCTTCTGCACCTAGTCTTCCCGACTCGAGAAATAATCCTTTACTGCCAAGTGTCAATGCAAGATTACCAATGCTGATGAGTGTGTCTGGATGGTCTCGCCCAAGCACCTTCTCTCTTGCTTCCAGTGCCCGCCGGTGGTATCCTTCCAATGCTCGTCGGTGCATCGCTTCCGCCTCTTCATACTTTCCCTGGCTCTCCAACACCCACCCAAGGTTGCTGACGCTGGTGAGCGTGTCTGGGTGCTCTGGCCCAAGTACCTTCTCCGACCCTTTCAGATCTCGTCGATGCATCGCTTCCGCCTCTTCATATTTCCCCTGCCTCCGTGCCTCGACAACACCGATCCAAGGTTACTGACGCTGGTGAGTGTGTCTGGGTGCTCTGGCCCAAGTACCTTCTCCCTTCCTTCCAATGCTCGCCGGTGTATCGCTTCCGCCTCTTCATACTTTCCCTGGCTCTCCAACACCCACCCAAGGAGGCTGACGCTGGTGAGTGTGTCTGGGTGCTCTGGCCTAAGTACCTTCTCCCTTCCTTCCAGTACTCGCCGGTGCATCGCTTCCGCCTCTTCATACTTTCCCTGCCTCGACAACACCCACCCAAGGTTGCTGATGCTGGTGAGCGTGTGTGGGTGCTCTGGCCCAAGTACCTTCTCGTATCCTTCCAGTACTCGCCGGTGCATCGCTTCCGCCTCTTCATACTTTCCCTGGCTCTCCAACACCAACCCAAAGTTGCTGACGCTGGTGAGCGTGTGTGGGTGTTCTGGCCCAAGTACCTTCTCCGACCCCTCCAGTACTCGTCGATGCATCGCTTCCGCCTCTTCATACTTTCCCTGGCTCTCCAACACCAACCCAGAGTTGCTGACGCTGGTGAGCGTGTGTGGGTGCTCTGGCCCAAGTACCTTCTCCCTTCCTTCCAGTACTCGCCGGTGCATCGCTTCCGCCTCTTCATACTTTCCCTGCCTCTCCAACACCGACCCAAAGTTGCTGACGCTGGTGAGCGTATCTAGGTGCTCTGGCCCAAGTACCTTCTCGTATCCTTCTAGTACTCGCCGGTGCATCACTTCCGCCTCTTCATACTTTCCCTGCCTCTCCAACACCGACCCAAAGTTGCTGACGCTGGCGAGCGTGTGTGGGTGCTCTGGCCCAAGTACCTTCTCCGACCCTTCCAGTGCTCGCCGGTGCATCGCTTCCGCCTCATTATACTTTCCCTGCCTCGACAACACCGACCCAAAGCTGCTGACGCTGGTAAGCGTGTCTGGGTGCTCTGGCCCAAGTACCTTCTCCCTTCCTTCCAGTGCTCGTCGGTGTATCGCTTCCGCCTCTTCATACTTTCCCTGCCTCAACAACACCCACCCAAGGTTGCTGACGCTGGTGAGCGTGTGTGGGTGTTCTGGCTCAAGTACCTTCTCCCTTCCTTCCAGTACTCGCCGGTGCATGGCTTCCGCCTCTTCATACTTTCCCTGGCTCTCCAACACCGACCCAAGGAGGCTGACGCTGGCGAGCGTGTTTGGGTGTTCTGGCCCAAGTACCTTCTCGTATCCTTCCAATGCTCGTCGGTGCATCGCTTCCGCCTCTTCATACTTTCCTTGCCTCTCCAACACCAACCCATGGTGGCTGACGCTGGTGAGTGTGTCTGGGTGCTCTGGCCCAAGTACCTTCTCGTATCCTTCCAATGCTCGTCGGTGCATCGCTTCCGCCTCTTCATACTTTCCCTGGCTCTCCAACACCGACCCAAAGTTGTTGACGTTGGTGAGTGTGTTTGGGTGCTCTGGCCCAAGTACCTTCTCGTATCCTTCCAGTACTCGCCGGTGCATCACTTCCGCCTCTTCATACTTTCCCTGGCTCTCCAACACCGACCCAAGGAGGCTGACGCTGGCGAGCGTGTCTGGGTGCTCTGGCCCAAGTACCTTCTCCCTTCCTTCCAATGCTCGTCGATGCATCGCTTCCGCCTCTTCATACTTTCCCTGCCTCTCCAACACCAACCCAAAGTTGCTGACGCTGGTGAGCGTGTGTGGGTGCTCTGGCCCAAGTACCTTCTCCCTTGCCACCATTGCGCTTCGGCAGATCTTCTCCGCTGCCGCGTACTCTCCTACAAGAAGAAGATACCATGCCGTGTTGCTGGCAATCCTGGCTAGATCCAGTCTGCCCTTATCATCATCTGAAGCATAGCTTAACACTTTTCGCGAGTGTGGAAGGAGCACTCGACAAACTGCCCATGTCTCATGTTGGCCGCTCGGAAAAGCTGCAGCCATAATCCGGTGCGACACCTTCTGCCATCTTTCCACCTGCCGGTTGAGTTCAAGCCACTTCCTCGTGGCTAACTGCACCAAGTTGTGCATCTCGAACGACTGTTCCCCTTGCTGCTCACCTAATTGCTTCCTCGTCTGCGTCCTGATCAGAGAGAAGCTTGTTAATGGCGCTACTGCCTCCTCAAACTGCAGTCTACTTCTGCCATCATACAGCAGGTACTCGGGAATTCCTTGTCTGTCAAACATGGTCATGAGCGAAAGCAGATCTGTAGCCTCGTGAGTCGTCTTCCGGATCTGCTCAAACGATATCTGCCAGGTTGTGATAACCGCGTCTGGTACATTGCTGTCCCGCCGTAGATCTCTCACTTCTTGGATGTTCAGGAGGTATGCTTGGTTCTCCTTGCTCTCGCGGAATAGCTCGAGATAAGTCGAGACGGTCATTCTCTGCTCTCTTACTGCGATATACGCCGCCGCGTGAGTAATTGCAAGAGGAACACCTTCTAGAGCCTGCACAAGTGCTCTTGCATCGCCTTCCAAGGACTTACTAACCGAGAGCCTAGTCTTCAGCAGCGCCAGTGCATCGTCTTCAGCCATTGGCTCCACCTGAATAACATTATGTCTCTTCCCCACAAGGTTCACTGCTGCAACTAGATCGCGTGAAGTGACTAGTATCCATCCGTTTGGGGTTTGGGGAAGGAAGCTCGCCAATGGTGTTGCTTTACGAGGAGAGTCGCCTGTGTACGCGACTGAGTCTGCGTCGGGAGAGAAGAAAACGTGGCCTTCGTCAGCGTTATCTACAACCATAAGCCATCGACCGTTCCTTTCGTCACAAAGCCAGTTATATACGAGTCGGAGGATGTCGGCCTTCGGATCATCGCGTCCAGGAAGCTCGACTTTGGCAGCAATGTCTCTGTAGGCTTGCTCGAATCGGGCAGCATTGCTCGCATGCACCCAAAACACCCAGCTTTGCGACGAAGACTCCCTAACTCTGTACGTATACTCGATGGCAATCTGGGACTTCCTGGGAGGGACATGAGCATAATTCTGCGCTGGATGATGTATGAAATGCTTACCCTACGCCTCCTAGACCGACGAGGGCCACTCGGCCGTGGTCTTGTAACCCTGCTTGTTTAAGTTTCTTTTCTATCTCTGCCAGGATATCCTCTCGGCCCACGAATGCGCTGTCTCTCTGGAACGGAACCATAGAAGAAGGCTTGGGTCTGTTGTGTGCTCGCACTAGAATTTGGCCATTATCAGCTAGAACACGCATGGCAATAAGGGGATAAAGCCTAATCTTCACATGGTATGGCATGAAATAGAAGGCTACCTACAAAACCGAGCCGCCACCATGCTCGGAGCATTCTGCTCGAACTGTTTAAGCTTGTCCAGTGCACTTCTATACCCTTGATCATTCCGAGCATTAAACTTGACAACCTGGGAGTGGTCGGCGTGCAAAGGGATCTTTTCCTCCATAGAGTCTGGAAGCTGGAGAAGAGCCGAGTCGGTATCCACCGTGGTAACAAAGTCACCTGTCCTCTTCCAGCGTTTACTTTCGCTGTCCTGTCACAAATCTATCAGCGATCTACTAGTGCATTTTATAGAGAGTATCATACAAACTCTAGCTGCCTAGTCTGCCCCGTCTCGTAAAAGCTTACCACCTTCCTGTCTCGGATGAGGTTCTTGAAATCAGCCAGCTGAAACGCCAGCAAGTCAGACTTGGCTCTGATCTGCTCAAGCAGGGCACTTCGCGGATGATTGTCCTGCCCACCTAGCATCTTCTGAATATCATCTACTACTAACCCTTTGTGTGGAATCCCAAAAAGAAGCATTCCGTATGTAGCCTTGTGGAGAGACGCTATTGTTGGGTGGTCGTCTTCGTTTGTCTGAACCGCTTTAACTAGGCACTATGCTGCGGCTTAGCCTTATGCGTAGATATGTCACAGCGGACGACATACGTGAGCAAGTATAATACCACCAAAACTATGCGCAATGAAGAAGAGCGGCCGCTGTCTTAGCTAGAGCGTTGTAGCCGTTAGCCTCATGCTCACGTTCTCCTGACATGTCATAGCAGCGCTTACCTCCTCTGTATTCCGGACCTTCTTGAGCTCTTCTATCAGCTCCCGGCCATAGTCCATAATCGTGTCGACCCCATGGCTGGTCAGCTTCGAGTTGTAGCCATAGGTCATCGTGCGGCAGCATGGCAGGTCCTTGGACAAGAAGTCGCACAGCCACATCCGCCCGAGGTTTCCCTTTCCCCTCCATGAGCCGTATGCGTGTCCGTCGAGGCCGGTGATGGCAATCACACTACGACACGGCAGATTAGCAGGGAATTAGCGGGAGCAGGTTACACCAGCGGGGAAATGTGACGTACTCCGCAGCCATCGGCACGTCTGGCTTCGGCGTATACAGCTGGGTAAACCCGAAAAAGTGGCAATCAAAGTTGATGTCTGTGCCAACCATCTCAACCTGCCAGTCCCCTAGCGGGTCCGCTACCAGCTCGGACAGGAACGTAGGAATTCCGCCGTGGAACTCCACCAGCGCAACTCTCTCCTGCTCATTGTTGTAGCAAGAGGGCACGATAACCGTACTAACCCGTAGCCTCGATTTTTCTTCCTCTAACAGGTTGTCCTCGATGGTAGCCTTCAGCGTTGCGTTCAGCGCATCGTCGGGCTGCGAGGCTGGAAGACCGGTGACACGGAAGACGAGGCTCTTCTTCCTAGTAGCCATGTTGGTTCAAGTGTGTATAGTCGAGCGAGGCGGCCACCAGCGTCTTGGAGCGGTAGATGGACAGCACGCAGGCGGAGGGCTGGTTGCATCGTGAAGCTGAGGCGGGTGGAAAGGCGTCTATGGTTGGTCTGAAGACAGGGCTGAGCGCTAGATTGGGCGACGTTGAAGCACGACCGCTTATCGATAGCAACCACCTGCTGCCGCCCTGGCACTCCCCGCCTCGGCTAACTCTATCTTTGCCTGGTTATTATTGTCGGTGGGCTGTGTGATGCCGTTTTCGCTTCACCGGAAGACTTCGCTGCCGCGTCAACAAGGCATGCATCGGTAGGTAGACCGGTCCGAAAAGCGCCGGAAATAATTAGTAATAACCAGGCAAAGACAGAGTAAGCTGGGGTCATCGATTGTATCTTAGTTGTGGGCTCATATAGTTTCCGTAGTAGGCCCTGTTCGGGTGTCTGGTTGTGGCTGAAGGCTGTCTAAATGTCGCAGGCCAGGAAACATCTGTATTAGTAATCCAGCTGTGATGCTGCATGTAAATCTGGGGGTTGGAGTACCCCACACTTCAGACACAACATCAATCAATACAACGCTGCTGCTTATCATCATTCTCTCAACTTTTCATCGTTTTAGCACATCCAGTGCGACAGTTATGAGCCCGGAGACTCTCCCACTGCATCCCAACGCTAGATCTATCACCACCAGCATCTCTTGCCGGCTCCGTTGCAATGAGACCCCTCTTTCAGCTCGAAAAATCTCCTCAACACAATCGGCACAAAGCTTACCCGATTGCAGAATACTGGATACCGAGGTGTCGTGTTCGAGCCTATCGGACGATGCGTTGAAAAAAAAAGCAATTCTAAACCCCGCAACAGACGGATACGAAAACCCCAATAAAACTACACTCATGATCTCGTTAATTATCCACAAGCTAACATATTGAAAAGAGATTAATCAAGAACCCATCATATTCTTGGGTATAGACATCACGTCAGAGCAATTTCAAGATGTCGATCAAAGATCACAATCTAACTATGCTCAACTCCCGCGAGGACTGGACCGATTGGATCAACTCTGTGGAGGACCTTGCTGTTCGCAATGACGTCTGGAGTTATTGTGACCCAGAAGGAATTGAGAACTTGGTCTTTACTGCGACCAGGCCATCGGACTCAGCAAGCAAGGACACGATCCAAAAGTACCATAGCCTCCAGGCTATCTATGATAGCGAGAGAAAGAAATACGACAAGGTCTCTGATCGCATCGACCTCACGGTCTGTCAAGAGTTTAAGCAGCATTACCTCGGGGTCCATGACGTTCGCGGCAAGCTCATTGCGCTGGCTGACAGCATTCAACCCACCGCGAAAGATCAGAAACAGAATGTTAGGACCGAGTTTGAAAAGCTTAAGAGAGGCCCTGTCAACACCAGTCTCGATAAATGGCTCAGCCGTTGGCCTGCTCTCGTCAACAACGCGAAGCGGTACAAGATCGAGAACCTCAGCGAGTCGCAGATCTGCGACGCATTCATTGAAGCATCTCGCGAATTCAATCCACCGTTCTACAACTACATGAAGTCCAAGGAAGCTCAGGTTGAAAGCGAGAAAACCCTTATCAAAGAAGCTGCGAAAACCATGGAAAAGATCTCAAATGCGTTACTTACTGCGCTCAACGAGATTAATCCTAATCACGCCAGTAACGGATCTGTTACCATCGCAAGCGCAACTGATTCTGAGGAAGAAAGCGATGAAAATGGTGACGTCACCATTGTTCAAAAAGCTCAGAATACAGTCAATAGAGCTCTCAAGACCTTCCGCAAGCTCAATCCAGCACTCTCCGATAAGAAGATCACAATCGGATTCTGTATTAAGCAGTTCAGAACAATGGCACCACCAAAGGAGAAGGCTACTAGAGGACGAGCAGCCCACGCCACTCTTCAAGGCAGGAAGCATAACAACGATTCAGACTCGCAAAACGAGGAGGATCAACCCCAACAGAAGAGACAACGAACAGAGCCTTCATCCTCAAACACGGCTCTTAGAGATTGTGTCTGTGGCATGTCCCACAAGTACGCTGATTGCTACTACCTCAACCCCTCAAATGCGCCAAAAGGATGGACACCTATCGTTCAAATACAGTCGAAAGTCATCGCTGCAGTCAAAGGTAGCAAACGCCTCCGAACAAACATCGAAAAGAACTTCAAAAGAAGCAGCACCGACTTGCCTAGGTTCTGGCCATCGGATGCTACGAAGAATCAACCTGAGAAACCAGCAGAGACGGAGACCGCAAACACTACTACAGCGCCACATAGATCGAGAGCCGCATTTGCTACATCGAGGTTCGCGTTTAGTACAAATGTAAAGGACGAGTACGACGACTATTTCCGACTTGACAACTGCGCAGATACACATGTCTGCAACGACTTGTCTCGGTTCACTACGTACAAGCCTTTGTATGATGAAACCATACAGTTTGGCAACTCAGGCACGTATATCGCAGGCACGGGCAATGTCACGGTCCATCTCGACTCTCCATCAGGTCCAAGTCTAATTCAACTTGAGAACGTTGCTCATGTTCCTGGATTTCACTGGAACCTCATTAACACGCACTCTCTCGAACAACAAGGACTCTACTTTAATACCAGAACCTGCTGGATGGAGTACTCAGATGGATCAAACGCCTTTAAAGCGACTAAACATGGTGCTTTTCGAGTCGTTGAACCCCACATCAAAGACACTGTATTCAAAGCCGAATCTCATGAAAAGGCATCGCAGTCCTTTGCCATGGCTATCAAGTCAAGAACCCCTCAAGTAGCCACAGCTTCTATGGATATCTGGCATGCAAGGCTAGGCCATATCCGAAAGGAGGCTCTTGAACAGGTGCCTCAAGCAGCCGAAGGGGTTGCACTAGGCACTCGCGACTTCGAACGAAAATCAGAACTCTGTCCGGAATGTCAACTCGGACAGGCACATCAGGAAATCTCCCGTATACCAACGTGGAGAGGAACTTATCCTTTCGAAAAGATACATTTTGATCTTATCGACATGGAGGAAGCATTCAATGCTGACTCGTGGGTCGCTCACTTCTATTGCGATTGCGCGGCCTATCACGTCTCGTTTAATACTCCAAATAAGACACAAGAGGAACTCCTGTCTATCACACAGGAGTTCCTAGCCATTACGAACGACAACTGGGGTTTCACTACGCGATACATCCAATCAGATGGCGAGAAAGGCCTGGGGAAAAAGTGGAAGGACTTCATCGCGATGAAGGGAATTACCTTCAACCCATCTCCGCCAGATACACCAGATCAGAACGGTCCTGCTGAACGTTCTGGGGGGGTGATCATGACCATGTCACGCAAGCTTCGAATACAGGGTAATCTGCCTCAAACGCTCTGGCCCTACATCGTTGCTCATGCTACTCGTCTTCTCAATCGCATCCCAGTTCAACGAAAACAATGGCGAACTCCATTTGAGATGGTTCACGGCCGAAAACCCAACCTCTCTTATCTCAAAATCATCGGCTCCCTTGCCTACGTCTTGATCAAAAATAAGAAAGTCCGTCCAGCCAGGGCGAAATTACAAGAGAATGCGCTTATGGGATGGCTCGTCGGATTGGACGCAACCAACATCTACAAAGTTTGGATCCCACAGCTTAATCGTGTAATTGTATCTCGCGACGTTCAGGTTGATGAGAAAGTCATGCACGATCCACAGCTTGCTACAACTCTCCCCGAATCAGGGCGGACTCTTGCAACCACAATCAATGAAGTTGATCTGGACGAAGAGGATGTTGAGCCACTGCCAATTATGGAGGACATAAGGCAGCCACATGCCGAAACACTTCACCCAGGATCGCTTCCCACACCTCAGGTCTCACCCCAGTCAACAATGGCCGGGGAGATACAGGTTGAAGCACCTGTGGATAAACCACCAGCATTGCCGCGGCCTCCGAGTCCAGTATCTCTTCATCAAGCATCACTGCGTCCTCAGACAAACATATCAAGACCACATGCACCCAGAAAGGAAAGGATAACGGACGCTTCAGTGCTCCAGAACCTTCGAACAACTTCTGGGAGGAACATAAAACTGTCACAGAGAGGCCAAGATGTAATCGAAACATTCGAACCACGCTTCACCTCGCGTCAAGTTCAGAAGAGAGCGCGAAGACAGGCTCATGCCTTACGATTGGAGCGCGCTAAGCTGGGACAACAAATCACTCACGCTTTCGCATCAGCACGGTCAATACGAACTCATCGAAAGGACTTGCTGCCACCACCTGACTTTTGGCATCAACTAAAGCGGCATCCTGAGAGAGAAGGCTTCAAACGTGCCTCCAATGCCGAGATCAAGTCACTCGAGGACAAAGGAACCTTCGAGCTAGTTGATCATCCAGAAGGCAAACAAGTCCTGCCACTCAAATGGGTCTTCACGTATAAACTTGACGAAGCAGGTTACCTCATTCGTCACAAAGCTCGAATTTGTGTCAGAGGTGATCTTCAACACCATACTGGCGATGATATCTACGCAGCAACAGGTGCTTATCGAAGTTTCCGCATCCTGATGGCCCTCGTCTGCGCATTCGGGCTCATTTGTCACCAAATTGACTTCAAGAACGCCTTCATCAATGCCGACATGGACGAAGAGGTCTACACCACATGCCCACCAGGGTACGGTCAATCAGGAAAGGTGTGGAAATTGCTCAAGGCACTCTACGGTCTGCGTAAGTCGCCAAAACTCTGGTTTAATGAACTCGTCTCGTTTCTTCAAGGCCTGGGATTTGAATATTGCCCAGACGAACCTTGTATTCTCATCAACAATGAGACCCATCTCATTCTATTTCTCTACGTCGATGATCTTCTCATCATCGCACAACCTGAATACCTTCAACAAGTAAATGAATTCAAAGCAGCAGTGCATAGCAAATACGGGATCAAAGATTTGGGTGAAGCAATCTCCTTCCTCAACATCAGAATCCTTCGAAACATTAAAATCCAAAAGCTCTGGATCTGTCAGGATGGATATATCGACAAACTCTGCATCAAATTCGGGATTGATGAGTCTTTGAGAACGGCAACTCCTCTCATTTCATCATATCGTCCCCAACCTTTCGAAGGACAGGCCACTATACAACAGATATCAGAGATGCAAGAAAAGGTAGGGTCAATACTGTATGCAGCAGTGGTAACAAGACCAGACATCTCCTTTGCAGCCAGCCAGTTAAGCCAATACGCAATAAACCCTTCATCTGAACACCTGCAGTATGCAAACCGAGTTCTCTCATATCTCCAGACCACAAAGTACTATGCCATCGAGTTCTCAGGCTCTGTAGACACGCCTACAGAGGTAGAGACAGGCGATGATGAAGTACTACAGCTGTCAAGCGACGCATCGTTCGCGGATGATCCAGAGACTCGAAAATCCACGCAGGGCTACCTCATGAAGTTATTTGCCGGGCCTATTATGTGGCAGTCTTCTAAGCAGAAGGCTGTAACCACGTCAACAACTGAAGCGGAGCTCTTATCGCTATCTCACACAGCGAAGGAGACGGTAGCTCTATACCGACTATTTAAACAGATACAGTTTGACCCTGAACACCAACCTCGCATCCTCTGCGATAATCAGCAAACAGTAGGACTGATCCAGAAAGAGAGACCACAACTCACATCAAAGTTGAAACACGTCGACATCCACAACTTCTGGCTAAGACAGATTCATAGAGACGGCAAAATTGCAGTTCAATGGGTTCCAACAACAGAAATGCCTGCAGATGGCTTCACAAAACCTCTTTCAGCAGAAAAGCACTCTCACTTCGTAAAACAACTGGGTCTGGTTGATATCTCATCGCGGATTGATCTAGAATACGGTTCAGGAGAGGATATTGATCAAGGTGATATCCAGATCTCATCTGATACAGAGTGAAATCTGGGGGGGTGTGTCGCAGGCCAGGAAACATCTGTATTAGTAATCCAGCTGTGATGCTGCATGTAAATCTGGGGGTTGGAGTACCCCACACTTCAGACACAACATCAATCAATACAACGCTGCTGCTTATCATCATTCTCTCAACTTTTCATCGTTTTAGCACATCCAGTGCGACACTAAACCTCCACCAGTTAGGTGGCAACCACCTCCGTACAAAAAAGCTTCGCATACAGCGAAGGAGCTAAGGCGGCACGAGGATTTCAGTTTAAATGTGAAGCTATAAACCAGCTAGGCAAATTATTGTTTTAGGGCAGTGTTGTTAGAATCTAGAAGATGAAAGGGATGACCTGCTGGTTGCAGTGTGCGCGCGGCGGGCTGAGCCCGTTCAGCGCCTTCCCGTGCACTGCCTCGACAGGCTGCCTTCACAGCACACCCCCGGCCATCATAATCCATCAACCGCTTCTGTTGTCCCCCACAATCCGTAGCCACTATCTTGGTCAGTCCAAAACAGCCCCTTGCCCCAAATCGTTTGTGTTCTCTGCTCTCTCGTCCTAGAAACGATATTGTAGCGATGCGACTTCTTCACTTTGATCATTCCAAGAAACTGGTCTCGACAGACTTCAACGGGAAGACTATCCCGCCATATGCTATTCTTTCGCATAGATGGGGCGATTCCGAGGTACTCTTCGAAGATCTAGGAAATGGCAACTATAAAGAGAAGGATGGTTATCGAAAGATTGAGTTCTGCGCCAAACAGGCCGCCCAGAATCAGTTGCAGTACTTCGGGATCGACACATGTTGCATTGATAAATGGAACTTTCGTGAGCTCAAAAGCGATCAACTCGATGTTTCGCTGGTATAGAAACGCGACAAGATGCTACGTATTCCTGTCGGATGTTTCAGTATCTACTGCGACAGAGACACCCCGAAGTGCCTGGGAGGCATCCTTCCGGGCAAGCGAATGGTTCACTCGAGGGTGGGGACACTCCAAGAGCTTATTGCTCCGGTGATAGTTGAGTTCTTTTCCCGTGAAGGACAGTGGATAGGCGACAAAACATCTCTCGAGCAGCTGGTACATGAGATTACTAGCATTCCGCTCAAGGCATTAAGGAATTGTCCCTTGGACGAATTTACCAAATCCGAGCGAGTAGATTGGGCTAGACATCGCAGAACAACCGAAGAAGAAGACAATATGTACTGTCTTCTTGGAATCCTCGATATCGTTATGCCTACCGCCTATGGCGAGGGAAAGGAGAATGCCTCGAGAAGACTCCAAATTGAACTAGAAGCAGCCAGTAGTGCACCATCCATCATTCCGTTTTCCCAGAACGATCATTTCGTAGGCCGGGAGCCACAGATGGCTGAACTAGAAGCAAAGCTCTTCGGAGACAAGCAAGCTGCAACAATAGTGATAGTGGGACCCACAGGAACAGGGAAATCACAGCTAGCGCTCGAGCTTGCGCACAGGACAAGACAAGAGAATAAGAGCTGCGCCGTCTTCTGGATCGATGCAAGCAACATAGACAGTCTCTATCAATCGTATGCAAGTATAGCCCAAAAGCTTGACGTTCCTGGTTGGGACGATGAGAAGGCAGATATTAAGCTGCTAGTGAAACTTCATCTGAGTAGAGAGGGTGCAAGGCAGTGTTTGCTAATTTTTGACAACACGGATGACATAAACCTAGGGTCCAGCGGGTTGTTTACGGAACGAGCCGCCAACTTGGTCGACTACCTACCACAATCTGAACTATGTTCTATCGTCTTCACAACAACCAATAGCGACATAGCCAAGAGGCTGGCATCGCATGATATTGTAGAGCTAAGGGAAATGGCGCCGGATACGGCCCAAAGAATGTTGGAAAACTATTTGAACACTCCGGTTTCGAGAAGTGAGCAGCAGGAGGCGAAGCTCTTGCTACAAGAGCTATCATATCTTCCCCTAGCAATTGTCCAAGCAGCAGCCTATATCAATGCCAGAAACATCACGCTGCAAAACTACCGATCACAATTAGTCAGGCAAAAGGAAGCAGCTCTCGAGCATGGTGGCGAATTGTCCTCAGACAAGATACAGGAGTACGATACAAAAGGTCCTGTAGCTACCACACTACTCATCTCCATGGACCAGATCCGCAGTAGTAATTTGCTGGCAGCAGACTATCTATTCCTTGCGGCCTGCGTAGACCGAAAAGACATCCCGCTCGATCTTCTAGAAGCATCCTCGCCTCGTGAAAGGGATGATGCGATAAAAGTTCTCAGCAGCTACGCGCTTGTTGCACGGCGGCCTGCCGAATCCGCACTCGATCTTCACCAACTAGTACATCGCGCTCTACGGGAGTGGCTCCAAAAGCAGGAGTGGCTAGGCCATTGGACCCAAAATGCGATTACACGGCTACTCAGGGTGTTTCCAGACCATAGTCACGGTAGTAGAAGCAAGTGGAGACGATTACTTCCACATGCTAAGTACGCTCTATCACATAGTCTCACTGAACAAGAGGGCGGGGATAGGATAATCCTGGTGCAGAAATGTGCCATGACGCTTTACAGTGACGGACGGTATAACGAGTCAGAGGAATTATTTGTGCAAGTGATGGAGACGAGAAAGAGGATGCTTGGGGACGAGCATCCAGACACGCTGACCAGCATGGCCAACCTGGCGTTGACGTACAGGAATCAGGGGCGGTGGAAGAAGGCCGAAGAGCTGGAGGTACAAGTGATAGACGAGTGCGAGGGTGCTTGGGGACGAGCATCCGGACACGCTGACCAGCATGAACAATCTCGCATTCACGTTGAGGGGTCAGGGCTCTCTAAGCAGAGCAATTTCCTTAATGGAGGACTGCTGCAAGCTGCGGACAGCAGTCCTAGGTCCCAACATCCCTATACCATTTCATCTCGCGAAAACCTCACAACATGGCGGCTAGAGGCTATGGAGCTTAGCAATCAGAATGATTCTAGCAAGGAAGGTTTAGCAAGTAGACTGTCTTTAAAGCGGCAGGCCAGACGTGATACAAAAACAGCATAGCCAAGGCACAGCAGTTCGCTTACCAATCATGGTGAGGTGTAGCCTATGTGAGGATGGTACTTTGAGTCGCCACCACTAGTAGGGAGGACGGCCGACCCGCACCGGCCATAACCTTGTGAGGTGGCGATTCTGTAGGTGTTCTCAGGGAGTTAAGTTCGTTGACTGGAGGCATGGCCAAGTTGAATTGCAAGGCTGCGAGGCCGAGGATGGCCCGTTTGCCAAGACTCCGCACAGCCACAGGCCTGACAGACATGGTAAGTAAAATGACTAAGTTATGCTGTGAAGTCTGCGATGTGCACTAAACTCTTCAGGTGAAGTGAATCAAGCGCGCGTGGGAACATTAACTGGGCGCTTCAAGAGCCACTAATATGTACAGATGGCGCTCTCAGGCGATACGCCTGTTCAATCTTGTTTGATTGGCTGCCATCAATGTCTTTCCATGCTTCTGCACGGGTTAACATATCCTCCTATTAGTATAAATCGTCCTTTCTTGATATCTGTTCTTCCGAACTCAACTAGTATTCTCATCCCGGTCCTAGAGATTCACGAAATTGCAACCATGCCGCCCACACCAGGTGCAAGCATCGCAACAACCTCCATTACCCATATTGTCGGTCTTAGAGGCGACCATAACCTCGATTATTTCCAAAACAACACCTCCAAGTTCAAAACGATTCGGGTCACCATCCATACCACTGGACCATGGCCGAATAGTTCTCCTCATAGCGATAATCATGTTACTATATTTCTGCTATTAGAAGAGCATGGTGCGGTACAAGTCGACATGAGAACTGACCCGAACGATCGTCGCGGCCAACTCCTATGGAAATTAGTGGGGCATCAGCAATCTTCATCAGAGATTAAGCACGTGGATTACCAGCTTGCTACTGCCGTAGAAGTTAGTGTCCTTTACAACGCGATACGATATGAGTGGGCTTATCACCAGTATTTATTTTCAGCTGGTGGTTCTGGATGCCACTATTGGAAGTATGAACATGCTATTCAACATTGTTGCTGAGTGTTAACTCGTTTAGCTACTCCCTCTTAGCCAAAATGACAGCAACCCCGGACAAATTCAAGTTGCATACAGATGTACCAACTCACGTTTGGAACTTTTTCCAGAAATGGTATTCTCGTACTGGGGTAGAGAGGCCCAATAACGTTCTTCAGGGCGAGTTTCAGAGCTATGCAGAATGGTGGAACGATTGGTATGGTGAGGATGATGATGATGACGATGATGACGAGGAGGATGAGTAAAACTATGCCGAAGGAAGAGTGTTTTTTTACCTCGCCTTCCTAGCAGCCTTCCTTTCCCTCTTTGCTGGTGCTCTCATTCCTGGAGGCGGCTTTGGCTTCGCATTCACCAGATAGCTAGGCTTGTTAGCAATTTATCCTTGCCAATTGCAATATACATACTATGTGTATCTCTGTCCAAGATAATACGCTTGTTCTAACAACTGAGCTTGAGACATTTCACCCTCATCAAGTATATCCAGTAATTCAAGTAATTGGGCGTTCCAGTCATCCTTTTTTCTTGTGTTAAGTCTTAAAGCACACCTTTCGAAAAGTCTAGGGTAAAATCCAGCCGTAGCCCAGTCAATAAGGCAAAGAGACCCATCCTCTAGCACCATAATGTTTCGAGGGGCGATATCGAGATGACAGAAGACGAGCGGATAACTCGCTAGCTTAAGCTTTGGTAAAAGCTTTAACTGTCGTTGGTTAAAGTACTCCTCAATGTCTGATATTGTTGCGGGTGCGATTGACTCGTCCAACCAGAGCTGTCCATGCGCTAAACCTCCATGGAAAGGTCCAGGCTTGTCGCCTAGTACCTGTTCGAAATGCTTTAACACATGCGCCACTGCTTGTAAGTAGGAGGCAGGATCTCCAACGGAGGATAGCGGTTGGCCCTTAATGTATTCCATAATAATGTACCCTGCAAGACCATGGGTAAAGAAGCGATATACTCGTGGAATCCGTATGATTGTAGGATCGATTATCTCGTATGCCTGCAGTTGATTCTGGGCCTCTAAGTGGGTGACACCAAATCCACACTTTACGACAGCAGCCTCTGAAATCTTAATAACTGACAATCCTCCTTCAAATTCACTTATTACATCTCGGCCCGGATTTGAACGTAGACAATATTGGACGATTTCCTCGTTAGTGGCGATGTCATATTGGAGAGCCATGGGTGTGTAAGGAGAGCTGGTCCACTTCTGTGATTGTGTGTACAACGGTTGACGGGTATTCGTCGATACAAACGTACACGCGGCAATGGTGTAGAAATAGAAGGATTTGCCGTTTTGCGATTACGTGCTGTGACTGTTTAGCACAAAACTCAAGGAACGTGATACATGCTTACCTATTGGACCCTGGCGCACCTGGAGGTATATGCTCAGTCTCGAGAAGCACCTGCGAAGGCTATCCAGGCGAGTGACAACGGCGGGTGGCAGCTACTTCACCTAGTTGAAGCAGTCGGCCGAGAAAGAGGGCGTCGCATAATGCTGTGTTGCAAGATGACAGGTAGGCTCGAGGGTTTCTCGGTTGTGAACGTGCGCGGTCGCGGATGGGACAATGAGGGGGTGTAGAGGGCCTGTTGGAGCATATTGACGATGTTGAATAACGCATCGGCGTTGATCGAGCATACGTAATCACGCACAGCCCCGGATACGACAGCCACAGGCTTGGCAATCTAGCGATAAGAATGTGTGTGTGTGTTCTACTATGGTCATGCACCCGGAGGGTATGGGCCGTTACTAAGCGCCAGCTATATACCGTCTGCTACACTACATTTTCTCCATTTCAGAAGCCAACCATGAGACCTGCTCATCTATTGTCTAACACCATGCTTAACGTAGGAAATAAAGAGAGATTATACAAACTTGAGAGATTGCGCATGCCTGGTCGAAAATCCACCCATTACCTGCCTGAATCCGCCAGTACCCTTAAGAAGCGCCTCCCCAGCCACTATTGCCGACAACTTCAATAGCTGCTTCCCTCGGTAGCGATTTACCAAGTCGTATTGTTCTTAAACGGCCCAATGCTGATGAGCAGGTTGAGAGGGCGGCGGCGATTGCGAATGAAGGCGAGGTCTAAGCGAAAATTCGATCGGGGGTCGAAGTATCAGGTTATGTATTGTTGTCGAACAGCGAAAATCCTCTCCTTCTCTTCCAGAACGCTGGGCATCTTCGATCCGACGCCCGATGTTCGCGCTGGCAGTTTACACATCGTAGGTTGGTAGTCTCGCACTGAAGGTGGCCCTCTTGTCCACACATATCGCATGTCTCGGGCCGAGTGCAGTCTCTGGCTCGGTGCCCAAACCTCCTACACTTGAAACAAGCTACCGGCGTGCGTCGCTCTTCAAACGGTGACACCATGGTCCCGCCTCCGCCGAACGTGACGCCGTCCGACTTCAACAGTTTTCTGCCTCTTCCTTGGTAGCCACCTTTACCGCTGCCGACGCGTGCTGCCCGCTGGGCCTTGGTCGGCCAAGTCATCTTATCGTGCACACCTCTACTCCATTTTCTGTCCCAAAACGCCCCATGGCTGACTTGCTTACTTTCCCACTCTCGACGTCCATCGCTAGCAGAACTTCGATCCAGTTTACCTTGACTGGGTGCCATTTGGGTCCAACCAGCCTCGCACCTGGGATGTGCGGTTCCAGCCATTCAGCTGTTGTTTGCCGAAAAGCGGCCTCTTTGTCCTTCTCGACTGAGAACTTGATAACATTTGCCTTGTCATTTGCTCGCCATACGCGGAAGTCCTTGATTATAGCTCCAGTGAGCCTCTCGGCATTGCGCATGCCTTGATCGATGATTTGTTTGGCTGCATCCGTCGTGACCACCTTCTCTGCCATCTGTTCCTCCACCCGGCTGACATCAATCACTAATTGGCGATGTTCCTTGTTCGCATTGCCACCGCTTGTCGTGCGCGAGGAAGTTGTCTTTGACCCTTCCGCTCCTCCGCTGGACGCAACCGATGCCCAGGACTGTGTCTGTGGGGAGCGCGTGGATGGGGGTGATGCGGAGAGGACGTCAAGTTGCGCTCGGATAGAGAAAACCACCTCCCGGAGCTCCGCGTACTGATTTTGAAAGCGCTGTTGTTCCGACTTGATGTCCGCGAGATCGTTCCGGACACTCTCAATGATGCTGCTCTGACTGGTGATGATACGGCTCTGCTGTGCTATCGTCTCGGTGAGACTAGCAATGAGCCGGCCCAATTCATTAGAACCATTATCTCCTCCTTCGCGTTCAGGAAGACCAGGCCTTGCTGCCGTTGAGAATGGGGACAGTTCATGCTGCGGTGCCTGCGGTGCGGCTGGCTGGGTGGTTGGACGGGCGGTTTGCTGAGTAGCTTGCACAGCGATGGTGTGCTCTTCGGTCTGCGCTGATCGTCGTGTGGCGGTTCGTGTCCTTAGCGACTGCTGGGCTTCCAGTACCTTCGCGCTCGGTTTCCTTGTGCGGCCTTTCGATGGTGCTGCTGGTTGCGCCGGAGAGGTTGGTGTTATGGGCACGCGTCTTGGAGGAGGCCGCCATCGGAGCCTCACGGCTCTAGGCGGTGGGCCACAAGGCCGCCTTGCAGCGCGGAGAACGAATAAGAACGAGTAACTCTAGGCACCTGCGACTCCTCGTCCGCGCTAGAGATTGCAGTGCAGTCCGTCGATGGTCTGCTGATTGGAACGTACGCCTCTCGCACAAGGGTGTAGCCGGAGCGGGCCGACCGTCCTCCCTGCTAGCAGTGGCGGGCGGCCAACTTTTGGATTGTTGAAAGAGTAGGAATATCATCTCGGACATTCTTTTAATCGATTCCCAGTCGTTCGCTTAGCTAGTTCCCGCGCCGGAGCCCCGATGGCGCCCTCTACCCCTGGGCGCGACCCGTCAACACCTCCAGCCCCAACCAGAGGACGCACGAGGAAGCCGAGCGCGAAGGTCTTAGAAGCCCAGCAATCTTTACGAACTCGGACAACTTTGCTACAAACAATACAGACGAGAAATGGAACGGCAGAATCACAGCTGTCGCAGAACGACGAAGAGACGATCGCAGTGCAGCCGAGACACGATGAGCTACAGTCGGGTCCTACTGGAAGCCTGTCCATTCTGCGTGAGCAAGCAGGAGACAGCAACAAGCTAGAGCGGCTGGTAGAGCTCATTGCGAGCCTGAACGAGACAATCAAGCAGCAGAGCAGCGTCATCGAGAACATAAGGAGCGATCTCACGACAATCAAAGCAGAACAGCAATATCTCAAGGACCAGAACGCCGAGATCCAAGAGACAATTGGATCCCTCCGAGCGCAACTCGACACCCTCTCGATCGAGCCCCCGTCAACCCAAACATGGGCGTCAGTCGCAGCCAGCGGCCAGCCGGTAGGGCCAGGCACGGCGGTGTCGCGGACAACGAGTGCCGGTACAACAGATAAGGACAACTGTCGGCAGATGGTAATCGATGTCAGCAGGGTGAGAGAAGACGTGGTGGAGAAGGTAGCCACCACGGAGGCAGCCAGGCAGACGATCCAGCAAGGCATGGACGGCGTGGAAAGGCTTGCTGGGGCGAGCGTCAAGGGTTTCCGCGTGTGGAGAACGAACGACAGCGCGAGCGTGATCAAGTTCTCCGTGGACAAGGACAAGGAGGCGGCATTCCGGCAGACGACGGCCGAGTGGCTGGACCTGCAAATCCCGGGGGCAAGATTGGTTGGGCCCAAGTGGCATGCGGTCAAAGCGGACTGGATCGAAGTGGCATTAGCGATGGATGTGGACACGGGCAAAGTGAGCAGATCAGCCATGGAGCGGTTTGGAACAGAGAATGGAGTCGAGGTGTGCACGATGCGATGGCTCGGACAACCGAGGCCTAGTGGACAGCACGCATCGGTGGTGGTCAAGGTGGCGACGAAAGAAGACGTAGAGAAAATACTGCAGTCGGACAGCGTGACGTTCGGCGGAGGTGGGATCATGATGTCATCGTTCGAAGAGCGACGCACGCCGGTGGCCTGTTTCAAGTGCAGACGGTTTGGGCACAGGGCGAGAGACTGCCTGCGGCCGGAGGCGTGCGATATGTGTGGACAGGAAGGTCATCTACATTGCGAGACAACCAACCTACGCTGTGTGAACTGCCAGGGCCCGCACCGGGCGTCGCATCGAGAATGCCCCGAATACAGGAAAGAGAAGGTCAGGATTCTTAACCGTCAACGACATGAATAGAGAGCTCCGGATCCTCCAGGCGAACATGAACAGAGGCAGGGAGGCGCAACACGCGCTGCACAACGACGAGGCGCTGGCCGACTTTCACTTCATCCTAGGCCAGGAGCCAGGGTGCTTCCTTGCAGAGGGAGAGGTGGTGCTGCACGGCACGAACCCGCGGTGGACGAAGTTCGTTCCTTCTGGAAGGAGGGACGGGTCTTACCCCGTTCGATCGTGCATTTGGGCGTGTAGAGAGATGGCGGTGACGCAGCTGCAGGCAGACTCGGCAGACATAACGGCGGTTATGGCGCACGTGGGCGGGAGGAGACTGATCCTAGTCTCAGTGTACATTCCAGACGTGTCGTCGTCTAGGAGGACGAAGGAAGAGAATATGGAGGCGCTTACTAGCAGGCTGGAGACGATTCAGGAGCTAGTCCAGGCTGAGCTTTTGCGCAATCCACACACGGAGGTGCTGGTGGCCGGTGACTTCAACCGACACAATCCGCTGTGGGGAGGGAGCTCGACCAACAGCACGGCAAGGCAAGAGGAGAGCCAGCCGATTATAGAGTTTATGGCGGAGCTATCGCTCGAGAGTCTCCTCCCGGCTGGAGTGACCACGTTTGTCAGCGACAGAGGGCGCATGTCAACTATCGACCTGACGTTGGCGACGCCGGGACTGGCAAGCGAGCTGGCCAGGTGCTCGATCTGGGAGCACGAGTACGGGTCGGACCATCGGGCGATCTGCACTCGATTCTGGATGGGGATGGAGGCGCAGGAGAAGCAGGAAAGACTGGTGTTCAAGAACGCGCCATGGGAGAAGATCAGGAACGCAGTGGAGCAGCAGAAGGAGGCGGGGTTTCCTAGTGACGACGTGGACGACATGGCGAGCCGGCTCACAAGCTGGGTGGACGAGGCCCTACAGGCGCACTGCCCGTGCGCGAAACCATCGCCATATATGAAGAGATGGTGGAATGAGGATCTCACGGCGCTGAGGAAGTCGTACACGTACTGGAGGAACAGGGCTAGTGCGACAAGGCGCCAGGGACGAGAGGACGCAGAACTTCGCGAGACGGCGACGCGAGCGAAGAGGCTCTTCCACCGGACGATCCGGCGGCACCGGAAGATGCACTGGGAGGAGTTCCTCGGCGACAGCGACAATATATGGAAAGCAGCCAAGTTCATGGACCAGCAGGGAGGTCCGTCGTTTGCCAGAGTGCCGCCAATCAAGAAGGCAGGTACAGAAGATGAGGTGGCGACAGAGAATGAAGACATAGCAAGCGAGCTGCTCCGGGCATTCTTTCCACTTCCACCGCCCTGCGAGGATGAGGACGCGACGACAAGCTATACCCAGCTGCCGTGGGAACCAGTCGCGAAGCACGAGGTCAAAGCTGCGGTCTTCCGGGCCAGCCCAGACAAAGCGCCTGGCAGAGACGGGATACCAGCGCGAGTGTGGAGGGAGCTATGGCCCGTCCTCGAGGATGAGATCACAGCGCTCTTCGCCAGGTCGCTGGAGACAGGAAAGGTACCGCGAGAATGGAAGATTGCTAAGATCGTGCCGCTGCAGAAGCCGAAGCGCAAAGACTACACTGTGGCCAACAACTACCGGCCGATCTCACTGCTCCCGACGCTGGGCAAGGCGCTCGAGTCGCTGGTGGCTGAGAGGATTGGGTATTTGGTGGAGGAATATAACCTCCTGCCAAAGACGCATTTTGGAGCCAGAAAACAGCGATCGACCGCACACGCACTCTCCTACCTCTGCGAAGACGTTTTCAAGGCGTGGAGAGGGAAGAAGACTCTGTCGCTGGTGTCGTTTGATGTCAAGGGCGCGTACAACAACGTGGCAACGGAACCAGAGCTTAGGAGACTGCGGCAGCGACAGATACCCGAAACGATTGTGCGGTGGGTACAGGACTTTTGTACAGACCGTCAGGCGTGTATCCTGGTCAACGGGTTCACGTCCGGGGTGCAGTCGCTCCCGCAGGCTGGCCTTCCGCAGGGATCAGCACTCGCTCCGATCCTCTTTCTGTTTTTCAACGCAGATCTGGTGCAGAGTGCACCGAGGAATGGCAGCTCGATGGCGTTTGTGGACGACTACTCAGCGTGGATTATGGGACCCTCGGCAGAGGAGAACACACAGATCATCCAAGACGAGATCGTGCCGATGCTCGAGAGGTGGGAACGGACGAGCGGCGCTGAATTCGAGGCGGCCAAAACATCCTTCATCCACCTGACCCGATACAAAGGCGCTGGCAGAGACAGCCGCACGCCGCTCAGGTTCAAAGGGAAAGAGGTCCCGCCGACGGACAAGGTCAAGATCCTCGGGGTCACGCTGGACAAAGAAGTGCGGTTCAAGGTGCACCTGGCGGACAAAGCCGGCAAGGCGACGAAGACAGCGCTGGCGCTACGTAGACTGAAGGGACTTCAGCCGAAGACAGTCAAGCAGCTGGCGATGAGTGCGGTGCTGCCAGTGGCAGACTATGCGTCGCCGATATGGTACCCGATTGCGACACAGGACATGAGGCGGCTTCTACAACAGGCACAGAGGATCACAGCACAGGCAATTATTAGAGGATTTCGCACCGTCGCACTGTCGGTGGCAGAGGTCGAGGCTGGGTTGCTCCCGCTAGAGCAGAGACTTCACAAACAGGCAATCTCGTTCTGGGTGTCTATCCACAAGCTGGGCCAGTCCCATCCGCACTGGATGATCAAACGACAAAGACTGTGCAGACGGCACCGGTCGCCGCTCCAGCGGATCGCGGAGATGTGCGCGGAGGTGCAGGTGGACGAGGTGTTGGAGGTCAAACCGTACGCCTGCCCACCGTGGGTGTCCCGGCCTGAGGTGGTGGTGTGCGAAGATGAAGAGCAGGCTAAAGCGATAGTGGAAGAGCGCAAGCCAGGGCAGGCCGACATCTACGTGGATGCATCAGTGCGCAACGGCAGGGCAGGAATTGGCATCTACGTGCTGCCATGCAAGGCGCGCATCTCGAAGACGGTGGCCACTGCTGATCAAGCAGACGCGCACCTCACGGAGCTCCTAGCCATCAGCGAAGCGGCCAACTGGCCGTGGGACCCGTCGTGTACGGCCCTCGACGCTGATGGGCACTCTGTGCATGCATCCAGCGTACGGATCTTCTCAGACGCGCAGTCGGCACTCCTCTCAGTAAGGAGCCGGAGGGCTGGTGCGTGTCAGGAAGTAGTCGCAGAGATTATAAAAAAGCTACGGATGAATGATGTCACACTACACTGGATTCCAGGGCATTCAGGGATCGAAGGAAACGAGAAGGCTCACAAACTAGCTAAAGCAGCAACGAGACCAGAAAGCGAACAGCCACCGCAGCGGGAGGGAATCCCGTGGTATATGATGCGTCTGGCGCTGGTTAAGTCCGGCACTATGGCAGGACCAGCTCCCCCAGTAAGAGCAGACACGGGCAAGTTCACGAAGAAGATTGATGCAGCGCTGCATACGGGCAAATCGGCGGGGATGTACCAGCAGCTAAGTAGCGCAGAGGCAGCAATCCTCACGCAATTACGGACGGGCAAGACGTTTCTCAAGGAATATTTGCACAAAATCCAAGCGTCAGAGACAGCAGAGTGCGACTGTGGGCAGACAGAATCAATACCACACTTCCTCTTCACCTGCATCAGATGGAGGCAACAGAGGGCAAAGCTAAGACAGGAGCACGGCGAGAGGTTTGGAGACTTGTCATATGCGCTGGGAGGCTATTCGAGCAGACAGGAAGGAGGTATGCCTATCGACGGGCCGATGAAGAAGTGGAAACCCAACATGGACGCGGTCAGAGCGACGATCCAATACGCAAGAGAGACCGGACGACTGCTAGCAGGCGAACAAGACACAACAAGCGCAGAAGAAGATGTGGATGAGCGAAGGATGCTGCGGATACCGTCACCAACCTCTTAATAAAACACATAGCGAGCCTCCCTAAAAACGAGCCTCAGCCAGTGCGCCGGCGGTTAAGAAGCGCACGACGCTGGAAGTGCCCTGCGGATACGAGGCCCTGAGAACATATGCTGGGCTCGCTTCTCCACATTCATTACACTACGGTATCTGTATCACTCTCCTTTTTATCTATTTCCTTGGTTAAGCATGGTGTTAGGAATTGGATGAGCAGGTCTCACGGTTGGCTTCTGAAATGGAGAGAATGCAAGGCAGTAAGGTGTATAGCTAGCACGTAGTAACGGCCCATACCCTCCGGGTGCATGGCCATAATAGAAGACACACACACACACACACACACACGTGCGAGAGGTGGGCCGACGACGACTCTCACCTCCCCGTGGTGTCGGCTGGGAACCTGTAAATACCTTGCTGCCGGGTATTTTACAGAGCTAAGAAGAGTCAAGACTGGCCAGCACTGTCCGCTGGTCAGGGCTACTGGTGGACGAGCCATCGCCGGCCCAACTACCAACAAGCGACAAGGGAACACTTTGAAAACCATCCGACACACGATTGCGAGTCGATCCTACAGTCGATAACGCCTAGGTCGTGGGACAGGACACCCTTGGGGTGCTCTCGGGCTGCTCTGTCGGAAGGAGGATACCGCCGGGTTGGAGTAACAACGTACAGAAGTCAAAACGATCAGGTCAAAACGAACGCGAACGATACGATCCGGCGCGCTGGAATCCACGCAGAGAACGACGAGACACCTTGGTTAGTGGGAGGGACAACAGTGTGTTGCTTGGCTGTTCCGGGTACAGGGGGGATACAAGTGGGCGAACTCCTGCAAGACACGGTCGGCCTTGTTGGAGAGATCTTGCAAGGCAGCGCGAAACAGATTGACAGTCTGCGGGGCGCAGCATATAATGGAAGCGACGGAAGACTGGGTGGGCGGACCGCAGTTACGACACTTTCTATATGGCTCGAGAGGACGGACGCGCGTGTCGGTCTACTAAAAGGACAGAACCCTGAGGATGGCCATCGAGGATGGAGTCTTTAGGCTGGCAGTTGAAGTAGGCTTAAGGTGCACACTGGTATTGACTTGCTAGCTGGCTGTGCCCCGCAAGATGCGGATATGGATCAAAGTGGCGATGCAAGGCGGGGGGTCTATGTAGGTGGACACGCTGTCGCCTCTGCAATGTATTATCTTAGATATATACAAATCAATACTTGGCTAAGGCAGGAGCACGGCGAGAGGTTTGGAGACTTGTCATATGCGCTGGGAGGCTATTCGAGCAGACAGGAAGGAGGTATGCCTATTGACGGGCCGATGAAGAAGTGGAAACCCAACATGGACGCGGTCAGAGCGACGATCCAATACGCAAGAGAGACCGGACGACTGCTAGCAGGCGAACAAGACACAACAAGCGCAGAAGAAGATGTGGATGAGCGAAGGATGCTGCGGATACCGTCACCAACCTCTTAATAAAACACATAGCGAGCCTCCCTAAAAACGAGCCTCAGCCAGTGCGCCGGCGGTTAAGAAGCGCACGACGCTGGAAGTGCCCTGCGGATACGAGGCCCTGAGAACATATGCTGGGCTCGCTTCTCCACATTCATTACACTACGGTATCTGTATCACTCTCCTTTTTATCTATTTCCTTGGTTAAGCATGGTGTTAGGAATTGGATGAGCAGGTCTCACGGTTGGCTTCTGAAATGGAGAGAATGCAAGGCAGTAAGGTGTATAGCTAGCACGTAGTAACGGCCCATACCCTCCGGGTGCATGGCCATAATAGAAGACACACACACACACACACACACGTGCGAGAGGTGATAAATTTTTCTAGACTGGGATGAAGAAAGAAATCGGATTGTTGCGTGATGCTAGCGCTAGCAGATGATATGGGCAAGTGCAGTGGGCGCCAAGAGATCCCGAGCACAGCCTCCAGCCACGACTAGGTTAGGTCTCGCACAGATCTAAAACCGGGGCGCTTTGGGCCCGCTGCGGGATCTAGAATGGGAACTAAATTAGTACAAAAAAGTGGGTTCCGCAATGGACCCGCTCCAAGGGCCCGGTTTTGGACCTACGCGAGGCCTAAACTGAATAGTGGCTGGAGGCTATGCTCAGAAACTCTCGGCACCTACCACAGCGGCTACAAGGGGGTCTCATGAGCGCGCTGCCGCCCCCCCTGCTCGCGCTAACGCGGGTTTAGGCCAAAGAAAGTATAGCGCTTTGTATTATAAATGTATTTAGAAGCTACTAGAACAGAAAGATAATATAAAACAGCCAAGAAAGCTCAGACAAGAGAGCTGGTGTCTAACATAGCAAAATGCCAAATCTTATGCGCCGGCATCGTGGCCACCACCCTATTCAATCTCCTGTTTTTCGAGATCCAGGCACCCGACTCTCTTACCGTGAGCGTGATATTGCTTATTCCCTCTCTCAACACGCTGGCTGGCAACACCATCAGATTGCTACTACTCTTAATATACCTCGTAGAACTATATCAAACTCTCTCTAAAATCCATTAACACCTCAAAAGCATAGAGGAAGAAAGCTAAATATTAATACACCAACACGACAGCGCCTTATTGCTCGGGCTAAGCTTAATCGCGTCTACCGACAGAAGCCATTTGAAGAGATTGCATTCTTAGAAGGAGTCTCTGCCTGTAAGCGATCTTTATATAAAGCCTTTGAAAAAGAAGGCTACTTTCGCCGTATTGCTATAGAGAAGCCACTTATTACACCTGAACAACGAGAGGCCAGGCTAAAATAGGCCTATTCTCACCTTGAATGGACTCCTAAGATGTGGGCAGCAGTAATTTGGACAGATGAGGCGTCAATTATAACTGGCGGAGGCCAGATCTTTGTTACTAGATCTGCTGAGGAGAAGTATAATATTGATTGCTGTATCCCTAAATTTAGAGGCTATTCAAGCTGGATGATCCATGGTAGTATCTCTCATGGGAATAAGGGACCTTTAGTAATTTTTGAAGAGAACTGGTCAATAGAGCTTGGCTACAAGAAGAAGACAATAAATAGTAACGTATATCGTACGTATATATGCCCTAGTATCAAGGCTTTTGCGTGGGAACTATGGCAGACAGTCTACTACCAGCCTATTCTTGTAGAGGATAATGCCTCAATTCACTCAGCAAAAGCAACTCGCCAGGCCTGGGAGCAGAATGGTATGATTGTAATGGTATGGCCAGCAAACTCTCCTGATTTGAACCCAATTGAGAATGTATGGAGGTTGTTGAAGGGGAGAATACAGCGCAGGTTTCCAACAACAAAAGAAGAAGTTAGGAAGTACGCAGAGGAAGAATGGGAGAAGCTTGAGCCAGAAGAATTTGAGAAGTATACAGGCAATATGAGGGAGCGTTGCCTTGCTGTAATTGCTGCAGATGGGGGACCAACAAAGTATTAATTACTGAATAAGCACCTGTATTAATGTGGCAATGTAAGCGCTACTATTAGCGCGAGCAGGGAGGGCGGCAGCGCGTTCATGAGACCCCCTTGTATATCGTGTGCTACGCACGCCGCACAATCCTTCATCCACATAAAAAAGTTCAAGACCTTCCTGACAAGGGTGTGGCCGGAGCGGGTCGGCCACCCTCCCTGCTTGTAGTGGCGATATTCACTGCGAAGCCGCTTTCGTTACCGTTCGGTATTGCTTGTAAGCATGCTTACAAAGCAAGGCCGCTCCGCATTCGCACAACCTTCGGTGTTGCTGCTTTAAAGGAGGGAATAGACCTTTGCCGGCTCTACTTACGAACCTGTCTCATCCACGCTCCGCTTCGTGCACATACAGTATCCAATCTACAATATAAATCATTTCAAAGTATAGCAGCTTATGCTCCAACATGTAAAGTTTTTTAACCAATTAATGCAACATCCTAAAATATCTTACCACAAATCTCTTGGCTCTTAGATGATATGAACTTCTCCGGAATACAGCCAACAGCAACCCTCTCGAATGTTTGGCATCCTTCTAAGGATCGTGGCGTAATAACTAGTATGTAGTATCTCCGTCCATTGCCCGATTGACCATCCTCCCTTCCAATAACAGCGACCTGAAGCGTCTGCAGATCTGTGCTATCTTCCCCGTCATATTTTAGCCACCCTGTTTTAGGACTACCTGTCTTATCCCGTATAATGCATTTCCCATCCTTGCGTTCTAACCGGAAACTCCGGAACTCTCTCACCGGGGCCTCTAAGAAGTCGTGCCTAAGCCGGACGGCTTTATGCCATTCAACACTTAGTATACTGCTGAGTACGGTTAGCAAATGTTAGAGATTATATTTGAAGGTGTTCCTCGCGAGAGAATGCTCTGAGCGAGGCGTTGATGATCCAATGTGGAATTCTGAGAGAGAAGTAAACAAGGCATATTGAAATGAAGTGGAGGGAAAAGACATATATATTCCTACATGAGCTAGTATATTGATTGGTGTATTTAATTTGGGTGGCGCTGGCAAGGCCCTTGGCCACCCACTAACAATGGACAAAAACTTCAGCTGGATACCATAGTGGGCCATGACTGGAGCCACGTTGCAGGGTAGGGGAAGCGAGCTCTGATTGCGCGCCAGGTAACCTTTGTAAATGGGTATCCATTGGGCGACTCTCGTTTTATTATCGGCAAGGCACTGTCGAAGCCCCACTTAGATATGTATGATTGGACGAGTCATTCTATAAAGGTGTGCAGATGATGACTTTTGGGACCCCGCCTACTTGACGCTAGCTCCCTTGGCAGTGCGGCCTTCTGGTCTATTAAACAAGTGCCCTTCCCAGCATATAATCCGTTTCTTTCCTCATACGATAATGTAGCCGTAGAGAAATGGCGAGCATGACTGAGACTAATGTATCTCCAAACCACAATAACGACTATTTCAAGGTGAGTTGAGCAAACATTTCGGGTTATAATATTGTTCCTGATTATATTGTTATTTTTAGGAAGTAAGACAAGCCATATATTGAAGACGGAGCGATGGTTACTAATGCACGTCTCTTTCGCCACGGCTAGGAAGTAAGTCGAACCATGCATTCAAGACAGAGCGATAGTTACTAATGCACGTCTCTTTCGCCGCGGCTAGGAAGTAAGTCGAACCATGCATTTAAGGCAGAGCGATGGTTACTAATGCACGTCTCTTTCGCCGCGGCTAGGAAGTAAGTCGAGCCATGCATTTAAGACAGAGCGATAGTTACTAATGCACGTCTCTTTCGCCGCGGCTAGGAAGTAAATTGAGCCATGCATTCAAGACAGAGCGATGGTTACTAATGCACGTCTCTTTCGCCGCGGCTAGGAAGTAAGTTAAGCCATGCATTCAAGCCAGAGCGATGGTTGCTAATGTACGTCTCTTTCGCCGCGACTAGCTCGTAAGTTAAGCCATACATTCAAGGCAGAGCAATAGTTACTAATGCACTTCTCTTTTGCCGCGACTAGCAAGTAAGTCAAGACATGCATTCAAGACAGAGCAATAGTTACTAATGTACCTCTCTTTCGCCGCGACTAGCTCGTAAGTTAAGCCATGCATTTAAGGCAAAGCAATAGTTACTAATGCACACCTCTTTCGCCGCGACTAGCGAGTAAGTCAAGACGTGCATTTAAGGCAGAGCAATAGTTACTAATGCACGTCTATTTCGCTGCAACTAGCCTGTAAGTCGAGCCATGCATTCAAGACAGAGCGATAGTTACTAATGCATTTCTCTTTCGCCGCGGCTAGCTCGTAAGTCAAGACGTGCATTCAAGACAGAGCGATAGTTACTAATGCACGTCTCTTTCGCCGCGACTAGTTCGTAAGTTAAGCCATGCATTTAAGGCAGAGCAATAGTTACTAATGCACTTCTCTTTCGCCGCGACTAGCGAGTAAGTCAAGCCATGCATTCAAGGCAGAGTAATAGTTACTAATGCACTTCTCTTTCGCCGCGACTAGTCTGTAAGTCGAGCTATGCATTTAAGACAGAGTAATAGTTACTAATGCACTTCCCTTTCGCCGCGACTAGCTCGTAAGTCAAGCCATGCATTCAAGACAGAGCGATGGTTACTAATGCACGTCTCTTTCGCCGCGACTAGTTCGTAAGTCAAGCCATGCATTTAAGACAGAGCAATAGTTACTAATGCAGGTCTCTTTCGCCGCAACTAGTTCGTAAGTCAAGCCATGCATTTAAGGCAGAGCAATAGTTACTAATGCACTTCTCTTTCGCCGCGACCAGTTCGTAAGTCAAGACGTGCATTCAAGGCAGAGCAATGGTTACTAATGCACTTCTCTTTCACCGCAACTAGCGAGTAAGTCAAGACGTGCATTTAAGGCAGAGGAATAGTTACTAATGTACGTCTCTTTCGCCGCGACTAGATGGTAAGTCAAGCCATGCATTTAAGGCAGAGCAATAGTTACTAATGCACATCTCTTTCGCCGCGACTAGCGAGTAAGTCAAGACGTGCATTCAAGGCAGAGCAATAGTTAATAATACACTTCTCTTTCGCTGTAACTAGCCTGTAAGTTGATCCATGCACTCAAGGCAGAGCAATAGTTGCTAATGTACGTCTCTTTTTCCGCAACTAGTTCGTAAGTCAAGCCATGCATTTAAGGTAGAGCAATAGTTACTAATGCACTTCTCTTTCGCCGCGAATAGGAAGTAAGTTAAGCCATGCATTCAAGGCAGAACAATAGTTACTAATGCACGTCTCTTTCGCCGCGACTAGCGAGTAAGTCGAGCCGTGCATTTAAGGCAGAGCAATGGTTACTAATGCACGTCTCTTTCGCTACGACTAGCGAGTAAGTTAAGCCATGCATTCAAGGCAGAGCAATGGTTACTAATGCATGTCTCTTTCGCCGCGACTAGGTGGTAAGTTGAGCTATACATTCAAGGCAGAGCAATAGTTACTAATACACGTCTCTTTCGCCACGACTAGCTCGTAAGTCAAGCCATGCATTTAAGACAGAGCGATGGTTACTAATGCATGTCTCTTTTACCGCGACTAGCGAGTAAGTCAAGCCGTGCATTCGGGGCAGAGTACTAGTTACTAATGCACTTCTCTTTTGCCGCGACTAGTCTGTAAGTCAAGCCATGCATTTAAGACAGAGCAATAGTTACTAATGCATTTCTCTTTCGCCGCGGCTAGATGGTAAGTTGAGCCATACATTTAAGGCAGAGCAATAGTTACTAATACACGTCTCTTTCGCCACAACTAGTTCGTAAGTCAAGCCATGCATTTAAGGCAGAGCGATAGTAACTAATGCACGTCTCTTTCGCCACGGCTAGGAAGTAAGTTGATCCATGCACTCAAGGCAGAGCAATAGTTACTAATGCACGTCTCTTTCGCCGCGACTAGCGAGTAAGTCAAGACGTGCATTCAAGGCAGAGCAATAGTTACTAATGCACTTCTCTTTCGCTGTAACTAGCCTGTAAGTTGATCCATGCACTCAAGGTAGAGCAATAGTTACTAATGCACGTCTCTTTTGCCGCGACTAGGAAGTAAGTCGAGCCATGCATTTAAGGCAGAGTAATAGTTACTAATGCACTTCTCTTTCGCTGTAACTAGCCTGTAAGTTGATCCATGCACTCAAGGCAGAGCAATAGTTACTAATGCACTTCTCTTTCGCTGTAACTAGCCTGTAAGTTGATCCATGCACTCAAGACAGAGCAATAGTTACTAATGCATTTCTCTTTCGCCACGGCTAGTCTGTAAGTCGAGCCATACATTCAAGACAGAGCAATAGTTACTAATGCACGTCTCTTTCGCCACGGCTAGGAAGTAAGTTGAGCCATGCATTCAAGACGGAGCGATGGTTACTAATGCACGTCTCTTTCGCCGCGACTAGTTCGTAAGTCAAGCCATGCATTTAAGGCAGAGTAATAGTTACTAATGCACTTCTCTTTCACCGCGACTAGTCTGTAAGTCGAGCCATGCATTTAAGGCAGAGCGATACAAGGGGGTCTCCTGTACGGGTTGACGCGAGGGTGGCAATACATCAGTGCGTATGACCGTGCATAGAAGGTTCGGGATACAATACCTGAATTTGTAAGCAAAATACTATAAAGCCAAGGTATTTTATCCCAAACTAGCTATACCAACTCATTGATACAATGCCCAAAATCAAAACACCAAATCGCCGACTTACCTATAAGGAACGAGTAAAAATCCAGACTCTAGCAGAGCTTGGTTGGAAGCCTCCAGCTATTGCTCAGAAGCTTAGTATAGCTCGATCAACCGTATCTTATTGCATTGCTACACCAGAGACCCCTAAGAAGCCTCAGGGTAGGCCTCATCTTATTACTACACCCCTTCGACAGCTCCTTGTACGCCACGCTACTGAGAACGCTGAGCAGAGAGAGAAGCCTCGCGAGCAGATTGCCCAAGAGCTAGGGATCAACGTCTGCCGGCGCTCACTAATCAAGGCCTTTGAGAAGGAATTGTACCACCGCCGGAAGGCTACAGAGAAGCCCCTCCTTACACCTAAGCATATGCACGATCGCCTTATGTGGGCATGGGACCACGTATTCTGGACTAATGAGCAGTGGGCCTCTGTCTCTTGGAGTGATGAGATGTCAGTGCAAGTAGGGCGAGGCCGCCAGGTGTACGTTACTCGACGAACTAAAGAGAAGTTTCTACCTGCCTGTTGTATCCCTAAATTTAAGAAATACTCAGCCTGGATGGTCTGGTCAATTATCTCACTTACAATAAAAGGCCCCTTAGTCTTTGTTGAGAAGGACTGGAACAAGAAGCAGACGCTAGACTCAAAAGGCTATATTAACTATATACTACCTCATGTCCTAGCTCACCAAACTGCGTATAGAGAATCTACAGGAGAAGAAAGTATCTTTATGGAAGATAACTCCTCAATCCATAACTCAAAGGCTACACAGGCTGCAGAGAGAGCTCTTAGAATTACGCGTATGTGGTGGCCTGCCAACTCACCAGACCTTAATCCTATTGAGAACGTCTGGCGGTTGATTAAATATAGACTGCAGAAGCGCTACCCAAAAACTGTAGAGGAGGTTCGCCAGTTCCTACAAGAGGAGTGGGATAAATTGACTATTGAGGACTATCAGAACTATATCAAATCAATGAAGGAGCGTTGCTGGGCAGTGATTTTTGCAGGTGGTGGCCATACCAAGTGGTAGTAATCAAGTGTAATAAATTACATAAAAAAATAACAGGGCGTAAGCACTACTGTAACCGCCACTCGCGTCAACCCGTACAGGAGACCCCCTTGTAGTTACTAATGCACGTCTCTTTCGCCGCGACTAGGAAGTAAGTCGAGCCATGCATTCAAGGCAGAGCGATGGTTACTAATGCACGTCTCTTTCGCCGCGACTAGGTCGTAAGTCAAACCATGCATTTAAGACAGAGCGATGGTTACTAATGTACGTCTCTTTCGCCGCGACTAGGTGGTAAGTCGAGCCATGCATGTAAGGCAGAGTAATGGTTACTAATGCACTTCTCTTTCGCCGCGACTAGCGAGTAAGTCGAGCCATGCATTTAAGGCAGAGCAATGGTTACTGATGCACGTCTCTTTCGCCGCGGCTAGCGAGTAAGTCGAGCCGTGCATTTAAGGCAGAGCAATGGTTACTGATGCACGTCTCTTTCGCTGCGGCTAGGAAGTAAGTTGAGCCATGCATTCAAGGCAGAGCAATAGTTACTAATGCACGTCTCTTTCGCCGCGACTAGCGAGTAAGTCGAGCCATGCATTCAAGGCAGAGCAATAGTTACTGATGCACGTCTCTTTCGCCGCGACTAGCGAGTAAGTCGAGCCATGCATTCAAGACGGAGCGATGGTTACTGATACACGTCTCTTTCGCCGCGACTAGTTCGTAAGTCGAGCCATGTATTCAACACGGAAAGATATAGCTGCTGACCTTGTTTTCCTAATCGTCTTAGTTGGTGAGTCAGCCCATAAAAAAGTTTACTCGCTTGGCGCTGATCCGAACAAAACAAGACCGCAAATGATAACTGGGAGTTTTCCAAGAATGATCAGCTCGCCGATCGCTTTGGCAAAAAAATTACAAGGTCCGGCATGCTCCCTGAATATGGACAATCTCAAAACCTGTGCAAACGCTGCAGCAAAATCAACCTGAGGTACCCGGTTAGTCTGTGTAAATTGCAGACCGGAGCGGACCGTTGCGATCTTTGCAACCTGCTGTCCCGCTGCCTCAAGCGGCATGGAATAAGTGGGCAGAAAGAAATCCTGCTCCTCGAGAGTCGGCGTATTGTGAGAATTTGTACTACTCAAGGTCGGTTAACTTCGCGTTAATTCTCCATATGTATCAGATTGACCCAGTGTTCGAAATGGATGGAGGTAAATCCACCTCCATGGACCTCCATCCATTTCCAGAGAGCCATGGAGGTTTGGAAGGACCTCTTGGCGTATGAGAGACGTTTCAGCTATCCTTTTCGGGAATACTGAAGCTGCAGTCGCCGCAGTAAAGTGGATAGTTGACCTGTGCTCAGCGGTGATTCTCACGTTGTCTCATCCATCTCATCAGCGATTCTCTCCATTCCCTCACTCGCTGACCTCTATTTCGCCCAGTACCTAATCAAATGCCGCCGGAGGGGTCGCAATCGTCTTATCAGGCTGCTAGCCAGTCAAGAAAGCGAACTCGATCATCCCTTGACGCTCCTTCGCCCTCTACACAACCGCCATCTGGTGGAGCTGACTTGACCTCGGATGAAAAATCACTCACAGAGCTGGAGTCTGAGAACGTCCTAGTCCCTACTAAGCTGCAGCGCACCAATAAGGATAGTAGACCTGTTTTTCAATCGCCTTTCGACTACTCTTGGGTGGATTTTGATGATCCGGCGCTTGACGGCCTCACTCTGCCATCAAAGGCTATCAAGACTCGCGCATGGTGGTGGAAGTATGGAGTGCCTCTCGAGGCTCGAGTGGATCAAGGCAATGGCCGGAGGGCTATTCTAACCTATTTCTTATGCCATACGTGTTATACGATTGGCCGGAGGTCAACCTGCAAGCTTAATATCACTAAAGGCCGCTGCAGTGCCCGAGATCACTTTAGAAACCTCCATCATACGACCTTTGAGATAGAGAAAGACCTTCCTCACGACGCCCAATTTGACGACGAAACTCTCCTGGATAGGCTAGATAGAAACGACCCCGTGCAGCGCCGGATCCTGAACGAGCTCACCCAGTTATTCAATCAAGATATCTCCAACAAGGACCTCCTAAGATGGGTAGTTTTCGACAATATCCCCTTCTATAAGCTTCAGAGCCCCTATTTTCGAACACTACTCTCTCGCCTAACGCCCTTTTCAAATCGATCAAGATTGCCAACTGATCGCACAGTCCAGAGGTGGGTTATGCAAGAGTTTAAACAGCATAAGGTAGATATTAGGAAGCTTCTTATAAGCTCTTGCAGTCAAATCCACCTGTCCTTTGACGTCTGGACTTCCCGAAGGATAAAGGCTCTTAATGGTGTTGTTGCTCACTGGGTTGACAAAGATGGCAAGTGCCAATCAGCTCTTTTAGCTCTTACAGAGTTAGCTGATACTCATGGTGGAAAAGAGCTCTGCGCCGACGTTCTAAGAGTTATCAACGACTATGGGATTCGAGAGAGGATTGGTTACTTTGTACTAGATAACGCCATAAATAACGATAAGGCAGTAGAGCTTATTTGCAAGGAGCTCTGCTTGAATCCTCGCTGGCGCCGCCTCCGTTGTTCTGGCCATATAATTAATATTATCGCTAAAGAGGTCTTATGGGGAGCGGACTACGAGATGTTTGAGAACGTTGTCGCCAATATTAATAACCTAAAAGATGAGGTTGCTGCATGGCGAAAGAAGGGCCCAATTGGCCATCTCGCGACTATTATTCGATGGATTCGAAGGTCTCCAGGACGACTTCAACGGTTCAATAACGCCCAAAAGACTATATGGGAAGAGAATCACCTAAATGCTTCTAGCGATTCTCAGATTCTTAGCCTTATTATGAATAACTCGACTCGATGGAATTCAACCTACGACATGATAGTACGCGCCCTAAGGCTCCGTAGAGCAATTGAGCACTTCCTAGACCTTGAGACACTCCGTCTTAAATATCTGGTAAAAGAGCGGGTCGAAAAACCCCTCTCTGAGCGGCCCGAGGACTCAGTGACGAGGATCATTCTCCAGAATCGTATGAAGCCTGACGACTGGGCGATTATTGCAGAGATTGCAGAGCTACTCGAGCCCTTTAAAGATGGAACTAAGAAGCTTGAAAGCAGGCCAAACGAGGCCTCTGCAAGTGGATTTGCAGACGTTGTACCTGTCCTGAAGATCCTCCTTGAGAATCTCGAGAAACTGAAGCTCCATTACGCTGAATATCCCCCTGATCGGCCAGTCTGGGTGGCGATTGAGCAGGCTTGGCAGAAAGCAAGTTACTACTATAGAATCACCGACCGCACGCCCGCCTACACAGCAGCAATCCTCCTTAATCCTCGCCTTAAGCGGCAATATTTGGAGCGAGAATGGGGCCTTGAAGACGCTCAGAGCGGTGTTGCTCTTGTCAAAGAGCTATACCAAAAGGAGTATGAGGAACTACTAATCTCTGGGCCATTAATCTCATCCCAGGAGGCTCTCTCAGAGATATCCGGCAACCGACGACGACGCAAGAAGCCAAAGTTTCGTCAAATTGATGAAGCTCTTGAGGAGACTCGAAAGATCTCCCTTGCACCTATGATTGAGAGTGAGCTCGATAGCTATCTTGCTGATCGCCTCGAGCACAACTCTACCTTAGCGCCCTTTGAATTCTGGATGAGGCCTTCCGTCAAAGCTCAGTACCCGCGCCTCTCGCGGATGGCGATTGATATCCTCTCTATCCCAGCCATGAGCAGTGAGGCAGAGAGGATCTTCAGCTTGGCCGGCAACATGATCTCCCCGCGTAGAGCTCGCCTAAGAGAGGACTCAGTAGAAGCCTCTATTTGCCTCGCTAACTGGGGGAGAAATGGGTTAGTAGAGATAGGAGAGCACGCTCAGGAGCTTCGTGGCAGTCAGATAGCCAATATCTTTAATAACAGCGGTGACGATCTTCCATTTCAACTAGAGCTGGATCCTCGCGATGAGATAGTCCTCTTTAAAGAGTCTCTCTACTCCGACAATAGCAGCCAGGTTAGCAATTAGATAGCCATTCAAAATCTATCATATCTAGCTTAACCAAACGGGTTCACGTGACCTTAGCTCTTTACTTGATATTCACCGTTTATTTAAGGTTTTCATTATGTAGATTGTAAACATTGGACGTGTCATAGGGGTGGACCCAATGAGCTTGGCAATCCATCCAAACCTCCATGGATTTATGGATATGGAGGTGGAGGATCCTCCTCCATCCATTTCGAACACTGTCTGGGACACTCCTTCCAGCTCAGACTACTGCTTCTATGCAAATAAACCCAGTCATGTCACCAGACAAACTAAGGAAATCGGCAGAAGACTCGTTGCCTGGCCAGGTCAACAAACCTGAGGATCCTGTGGAAATTGCAGGTGATATTGAGTATGAAGTAGAGGAAATTCTGGCAGTCAAAAAACGATGGAACAGACTAGAGTACCGAGTTAGATGGAGAGGCTATGAGGAAGAAGACCTGGAGTGGTACCCTCCGTCAGACCTAAAGGGAGCCCCACACAAACTCAAAACCTTCCACCTGAATTACCCACGCCTCCCTGGACCACCGTTGAAGCTTGAGGAGTGGATTAAGGCTTGGGAAGATGGTCTTGACGAGTATGAGCATTTGAATGATAATCGGCCAATGACTGGGCCGCTGCGGACAGCGTTTTTCAAGAAGGGGGGGTAATGTTACAGCTCTGGAGAGATGTAACCATGTTGCAGGCAGGCCACGTGAGCGTGCACGTGACACCGTGCGAAGTTGGTATAAGACCACTTCCCACCTCTCAGTATCAACCTTCTCTCCTTAGCTTTGTATTCTAAGTTACAAATCGACATTATGCTTCTCCCTTGAGGCCTCTTTTCTCGTGCTGTCACAGCACACAAAATGGTAATAAAATGCGTATTTGTTAGTAATTTATATAGAAAACAGCATAGCTGGAATATTAGTGCACAGCCTCATGAACCACGCTAATAGCCCGCTCATGACCCCCCCTGGCTCGCGTCCGCACGAAAGCTCGACCAGCGAAATCCAGGAATTGATATGAACAACCCCACACCGGGAACCAAAGGAAGATCTACCGGGAACTAGATTCAGCTCTTCCAAGATACAGAAGCGGCCACCGTTTTGGGCTTGGTGTTGTTGCGCCGTTAGGCTCATCACTAGCCACAGTTACGTTCTTGGGCAGCTTGGGCGCTGTGTGGCGCTGTTGCCGAGTCAACCAAAGCGGGCCAAAGCGCTTAGCTTCGTCCGCGATCAGTCTACGCGACAGCCATCGTACAATTGGTTGCAAAAGTCTGGGGGCACCACGCACGTGCCACCACCACCACCACTTTTGACCACAACTTTGAATAGCTGTAACTCCACACAACCATGTTCAAAACATTAATTAAGAGTAGAAAAATAATCGCTTTATATTCAATATTTGGTCTGGTAACCTTTTGCATCTTTGCAGGCCTTGAGGCGGTCGGGCATACTCAAGATTAGCTTCTTGATGAGAGTGTCGGGTATGGCTACCCATGCCTCCTTCAAGCCAGCCTCAAACGCCTCCCACTCCTTCTGTATATCTCCCATTATATCAAACTCGGGATGGAGCTTATGGAGCATCCTTTTAAGTGCTAACCATACGTGTTCTATTGGGTTAAGGTCAGGAGAATAAGGTGCCCAGTCGATAACTCGAACGTCGTGAAGATCCAGCCAATCAAGTACCTTCTCAGCAGTGTGAATAGGTGAGTTATCATGCATAAACGACTCGCCAGGCTCATACGAAGGTAGAAGGCCTTCTCTTAACGCTTTTATATAACTCCAAGCTGTATATCCTCCACCTGGACTGCTGCAATCCCTAGTCATAATCACGAGAGGACTACGCTGAACCTCTCCCTCTTCAGTGAGCCAAATCTCCCCCCAGACCATGCGAGCAGGCTGGCGACCAGTAGGCACAGCTTCTACCATCTCCTTATCCCATTTCTGTGAGGGTAATCTCCATACCCAGGTGGTGTTGTGGCCAGATCCACGAGCAACGCTGCACTCATCGCTGAACCGAAATGGGCGCTTCTCCCAATCCCAATCTGACAATCTATCACACATCTGTAGGCGTAATTTAGCCGTTTTCTTAGTGATTAATGGTCTACGCTTTGCTCGAAACTTGCGGAGTCCCTCCTTAAGCAACGCTCGAAATACAGTAGCACGATGGATAGTTGGTTTGGCTGCCTCCTCGTCCCACAATCCCGCCTCTTTCATGAGTAGAAGATACTCAATTTTTGGAAATTTTTTAACAATCCGTTCAAGCCTTCGAATATCTCTTTCAGATAGAATAGCTGGTCGGCCAGACCTTGGGCGGCTGGCGGAATTTTTGGTGGTTGTACAGCGTTGCCTCGTTTTTTGAATACAGGTTCTTGAGCAGTCAAGCGTGCGGGCAACTTTAGAGGTTTACGCACCAGCCTCCAACGCTCCCATACAATAATTACGTTGCGCATTTGATAACTCGCCTCCCCGCATTCGATTGCCCGAAATTTCCGTACCAAAAGACCTCATGGTGGTGGAGTTACGTGGTGTTGAAGACGGTGGAGCTCTTGGTGTTGAAATTATTGAGGTGGGGCATGTGCGGGGTGCCCCCAGACTTTTGCAACCAATTGTACAACTTCGCCATGCCGTGCAACATATGACGATGTCTGCGTCGCAAACTACCGTTACTCAAAAACGAAGCCGCGAAATTTCTAGGAGTAAGACGCAGTCCCAGTGGTCTTGCAACAGGCGGCCGCCGATAGACCTCGAACACCCTCGCTACATGCGCCCAACCGCCAATTCCTCTGCACGTAGACAAACTACGAACTCACCACTACCCCTGCGGTTGACCATCTCTTCGTCGTCGCCACCGTCGTTGTCGTCATCATCATCCTCACCCTCGCAATCGCTCAAGCCTATCCGCCGCTTGATCGTCCCTGTAACCAATCCAGCACAAACCGCGCGGTTGTGGAAGACGGTCATGACACACACCACCGACACAAAGAGTTCAAAAGGGAAAAGAAGGGCAAAAATCCCTTCATCCGGGAGCATAACGTCGACATCAGCATCAGCGTCTGGACAACGCTGGCGGCAAACACCTCCCACCTTGGAAGCCTCAAGCATCAGGACTAGGAAGGAGACAGCTGCAAAGGTCACTGATGCGGACTTTATGGATGCAGTTCTCGAGCCGTATGGAATCACGATCCAGAACAAGGGTGTGAACAAGGACCTTCACAAACACTTCCGCATCCAAGAACTGCCCCGCGACCCGAGATGTGATATGTCAGGAGGCTGCTATTCCTGCCTGGCCTGGTGAACTCGTCACGACCACCAAGAAGAAGGAGCATGCTGAAAATTGGGTATATGAGTCTCACAAAGTACGTTTCGAAAGTCTTCGCAATCTGCTTCCCAAAGGCCAGGATTTAAAACTCGAATTATGTGTCTTCCACAATTTGATCGTTGGCATCTTCTCCCCAAAATCGGAATACATTCGCAAGAAGTACAATTTTCTGGAGGCCATCAAATCTACATACTTTCACTTCAAAGATGCCGGAGCTGATGTCAAAGTACGCTTTGAGTATTTCTTCACTGGAGAGGGAATGGATGTATCGTGGGAACTCGATGTGGATGCGGATGCTTGGAAGGAGGTATGACACTGCAAATTCCACAAGATTCATTTGAACACATAACTTACTGGGATGAAATAGCGAGGCGGCAGACCAATCTATGTTCTAAATGATACACCTGAACCACATCGCCAAGCATGGATCGATAGAATCGACGCCATGCGGAGCTCATGACCCGTGGAGCGCCCCAACACAAACATCAGCTGGAAACACGATCTTTTCCCAGGAATTTACTATGGCTGCTTTTGTCATGTCTGCAACGATGCGCGGGCTGAAGATAGCACGGGGTACTCACCCTATAGTCTAGTTTAGAGTCCTACATCTCCAACGTCTCCGAATTATAATCCGGCCCCTGATTCTCCCACATACGAGGATATTGAGTCTATGATCAATCAGTGGGATTAGTGCGAGTTTATGGAACATAGATGGGTTTATTTATGGCATCAGGGCGTTTGCGATGCTTACAAGAGAAATTGTAGGCTGGTGTAGTGAGGAGAACGATTCACGTTGTGGTATATCTGTCCGGTCTTACTCGTTTTGTTGTATACTAAAACAAATATCCAGACATTCAAGACCAGCATAAGAAGAACTACATCTCTCGCCACGCCAGCACGTTATCGAGTGAAAACGAACATCTCACATTCCACAGCGAAAATCAAAAGGACAAGAAATTCATGTTTCGGTAATAAAGACCGAACAAGAGAATAGTATAAATGGTACTTCTGACCTGCACTATGTAGGTAATATATACAGGAATCTAACTGACAAATGTGAAAAAATAATCGCAACAAGAAAAGAAAAGAGGTTGATTTGTTTCTCCTCACAACGAAGCCTAGAATTGGTTTACTAGACCGTTATGCATATGCATTCGATGCACATTTTTTACTGCTTACGGAGCGAATCGCGGAAAGCACGGCGAAGATTGGCAATTCGGCTTTTGCGTCCACAGTTGCCGTCGGTGTGGGGCTTGGGGGTGTGGCTGGTTACGACGGGTGAAGGCTTGGTTGGGGTGACGGCTGGTAGCTGGATTGGTGTGTTGGCGGGTGGGGAGGGGAGGGTGGTGGATGATGCGTTGACGGGGGCGGTGGGGACCTTCGAGTGGAGGCTGGAGGGAACGCTCATAGGTGCCTTCGATGGTACGGCGGAAGGAACGTTAACTGGTGCCTTTGAAGGTACAGCAGAAGGGACGTTGACAGGCGCCTTTGAAGGAACGGTGGATGGGGCAACGACGGAAGAGCTGGTAGGTGCGGTCTCCTCTGTGGTATTGGCTCCGCTGTCGCCTCCAGTCCAGACGGCTGGGCCGGGCATTGGGTACTCCTTGTATCCGTTATAGATGCCGAAAGTGAAGGATGGATCCGTCTTCTTATAGCCTCCGGGGAACTTGATGAAAGGACCCGGCTTGCCATTGCCTCCGCCAGTAACCTTGATTTGGGCGCAGCTATACAGCAGTTAGTCATGTGCTATAACATACCCATGGTAAGAGGTTTTCACTTACGAGTAGTAGAACTCGGCTTGTCCGACATGGTTGCCGTGAATACCAATGTGCTCGGGGCGGAGCAGGTACTCGCCATCAGGGAGGTCCTTGGGGATGGTGAACTCAATCCTGTCCTTACCCCAAGTGCACCAAGCTTCCCTTGTGAAGTCTTTGGTCTTGTCGCAAACACCTTGTTCAAAAATCTTGAACCAATCGCCTTCACCCTCGTACGCCTGAGCGGTGGTTGGAGCCTTTGCCATGTAGACAAGGCCCGGACCAGGGTGCAGCATCGAAGACCCGGCGCCGAGCCTCATGGCAACCTTTGACCCGGCCTTGACCTCTAGGGTTTGGGTCTTACCAGCATTGGTAAAGGCACCCTTGTTGCAGCGAAAGTCGGTGACGTCTGGTGTCATATCGTCACGCACGCCCTCCCACGTCGTTGGGTTGTAGTTGGCTTGACGAGTGTTCTCGCGGACATACTGTCCAGTCCTAGCAGGCACGCCATCGACGACGATAGTATCGAAGACGTAATGGGCAGAGGCAAGTTGGGCCACAGCGGCGGCAGTGAGAAGAGATAGCTTCATGTTGGCTGATATATTATGAGTGTTAATGGGTGTGGAGAGCTGGCTCTATAGAAATGAATGTTTCAATGAAAGACTTGGAAAAAGAATGTAAAGTGCACGAGGCAAGAGAAAACCAGATGTCAATGAGGCTGTGGAATAGTATCGTGAGATGGTGATATAAGACCTTTATACTATAAGATGTTCGCGTACGATTCAGCATGTGTGGGCCGAGCAAGGCTAGCCTCCATGAGTTTACGAGAACTCTCCACTCACGTTTGGCCCTTGAAATTTAGGTTAGTTGGTGCTCGCACCTGGTTGGGTTCATCTCAACTGCTTAGCTCGACACCGCACTGGCAGCTCGGTCCCCTCGACGATATTTCCCCGCGGGTGGTGCCAACCTGCGGCAGCGCAATGTTATCATACGAAACCCGACCCGCTTAAAAAGCTTATATTGAGACTTAGAATTTTCTTATTGGATTAGATTATTCTTACATGGGCTGGACCCCATCTTTACTCCAGGTGTGGAAGGCTACCAGTATACCATAACGCTAATGTAAGTAAAGGTGTTGTCCTATCGTCAGCTAGATTTGCATATCTTTGAGATATCAACGGCAATGGCTCGCTGCGGATGCTCAAGGGAAATTGAATCTTGCTGGCATACTTAGAGACTGAGTTGAAGTATTGTCAAGCGCGCGGCTCCTTCGCTGTCAACAAAATACGAGGTGAAGTTGCAAAGGGATTCGCGAACGCATAGACTAAATATCGAAACAACTAGTTTAGCTCCCGCTATCACGGATGGTACGGTTTACTAGCGGATTTTTTTATGTTTCATACAGATAAGACACCGATCTCGGCAACCGTGCGTGCATAACAGTTAATCCCACGCGCGGAATTTGGTCCCTATGCCTAGACTAGTCACTACTAGCACACTGGAAAGCGCTAACTAATTGGTCTTTTTGATTTGTCCCGCCTGTGGCTTGTTTCACATTTCTCACCACCTGCAGCAGTGAGTTTCCCCGTCCACCGAACTAACACAGGAACGTACGCGCCGCTGCTGAGTGGAAATGAGGGCAGCTTGGAGTTTGATATTAATGTGATCTGATCAGTAATCCTGCCCGCGAATTCTAGTACAACTCACCGCAATAACTCCGATAGCCTTGCTGGTAATATAGCAAAAGGACTTTGAGGATTCACCGAAGGCTTGTTTCTGATTGATGTACCGTGTGCACCTTCCAGGTGGATTTGTTGATAGGAGAATTTGGGTGACTACTGTCTTTTCCAGACAAGATTCCCAACCCCCAACCTCCGAACCCCATAGCAACTCACACTTGACTTTCCGTCTCAATATCTAAGACTTTGATTTCAACTTTGGTCGTCAACATATTTTCAAGATTATCGAGGTAGAAAGATGTAGATGATTCGAGGCAGAGAGGTTCTGATATCCTCATCTGCTCATCTACTCACTCTCACTCGCGCAACAATCCGTTCTACCTGTTTCTACCCGAGTTCCCTATTCATTTGAGATCTTTCCAATAAATAAATTTAAGAGATACTTTGGAACGTCCAGTTTGTGTGTAGACTGAAAATAGAAGTAGTTAATTGGAGATCTATAGCACACTGCCATACTATGTAGGCGCAACTCGCTAATAGCAACCACTGGTACCTTTTTCAAGGAAGACCCCTAACTGTGATATTGGGCCGCCTTCGATCGCGGGGAAGAAATACGAATAGCCCGATGGACTTTGGACCGAACCGTTCAGGTGTGGAGATTCTGTCCATAGCCTGGGATGTGTCATTGTAATTAGAGCCCAACCAGCATATCGCCTGCATATCCCCATCTATATCCACCTTTTCCTCACGGCATACTATGTATATCATTCGTACTACCAGCAAACATGCCTTCATCTCCGTATATAAGGGGCTTAACTGAGCCCCGTTTCATTCTTTATCTGGCCCAAACCCTGTGCAATAAGTTTTGGTTGTTGGCAAAATGAAAATCCTTTTGTGACTAATGAAAAACAACTTGCCTCGAGTGAAAGACGATGCTAATAAAGTTAAAGAGACTAAGGAGAAGAGGAAGGACTTTATACGCTACTGGTTCAGTATTGTACACTGCTAAACTCAGCAGGAGTTCGATGAAAAGTGGGCTGAGATAAAGGGGCAATATGTGGCGTACCCGGACCTTCTGAACTATATTGACAACAACCTTATGCCGGCTAAAGCTGAATGGGCAGATTACCTCACAAAGCACCTCCCCGATTGTGGTACAAGCTCAACTTCACGTTTAGAAGGCTCCTATAGTCACCTGAAGAGGCACATTCGAAAACCTGGGCACCCATACACTTTACTGCAGGACATGAATAGCATGTCGACCCGCTAGAGAGATCAGTATGATAAACGCCTTGGGCAAGACCACTTATCTATCGCTGAAGATCACCGTGAGCGCCCTGAGTTTAGGGAGCTACATTACGTGGTTACCTCAAAGTGTTTGAAACACCTCCTTGGGCAACTGGAGCTGGCCTGAGATAATAAAAAGTATAAACCTTAGTGTACGAATGCCTTTACAAATAAGTTTGGCATACTTTGCTGCCACCGATTACACCGAAAATTTGAGGCTGGGGATGATATTATACGCCCAGATGAGATAAGCTAATACTGGTGGTACTGCCTACTGCTAGCAAACCTGCCCCCTTTACTATTTATACCGCAAGACCCAGCTATCGTAGCAGCTAAAGGGCGGCCTAAAGGTTCAACTACTACTAAGTTAGCAGCCCCTGTTCAAACTCTCACACCCCTGGACGCTACTTAGCCTATCCCAGCACGCCAACCCATACAAATTGAGCATGTCTGGGCATTACAGAGTCGTCAAAACACACCTTAGGCACCCCCTGATGGTCCTGCAACCTAGAAAAAACGTCGGCGTAGGTCTACAAAGGCCTAAAAAGCGCCTCCTACGGTTGAAAATACATCACTTGAGCACTGAGTAATGTTACTCACAACTGCTGTACGGGCTTTGGCCGCTTAGATTAATCCATCAGCCGCCCTACAAGGTTTAAATTTGAGTGTTAATAGACCCCCTGCATCAGGGGGCGCGAGCTTGGTTGAACAAGCATCAACAAGTAGTTAACCAGCTCCTAAAAGGGCCAAAAAACGCAACAAAGAGGTGATCCTTGTGCTGGAATTACCCTCGCCGCCGCCAACTATACGGGCACCTTTACAAAGGGCAAAAAAGCTACCCTGGAGGCACTGGGTGGATGATGATGATGAGTATGAAGTGTAAAACTACCTAAGATATCCTGTTATTGTTCACTCTTGTTCAGCGCCAACACGGTACTTAAAACACCTCTTTTCTTATACAAAATCGACGCCACGCTAGTGTTTTAGTGTATCTTGGCGGAACTTCAAAGTTTATATATCTAATTACGGTTAAAATCAGGTGCTTAATTCGCCTGTTACATAAGTGATCTATAAAAACCCCTGAAAATCACAAGTCTCCTAGTTGAGTGACCTACTGTTGCTCTGCCTTAGGTGCAAACTTTATTATATGTTTAGAGAAGGTTAATTGTATGTACAACTTCATATTACGACCCTCAGGGAACTCAAAATATGGGTGGGGTGGAGAGGGTGAGCGTGAGGGAGGGTTTGGGGATGTGTGCGGCTCCACCGATACATTCTAAGCCCAACCTCAACACCACTGTACAAACTGCCACAATGCACAATTTTTTTTTCTTACGCGAGTACCCACTAAACAGACCTGTGCGAAAACAGTGCGCAACTTTTTAAAGTAGTGGGTGGATGGGGTTGAGATGTTTGGGGGGTGGAGTGGAAATCTGGGGATGGGCCGGGCCGAGGGCAGATGGCGCAAAATCGTGAATCAAACCGCCCATAAACTGCCGAAATCGCCGGATGGCATTTACTCATGGGCTGGCACGCGCTTACCAAAAATAGTGCGACTCCAAAACAAGCTCGGGCCATGAACATGATCCGAGATGTCAACACTCAACTTTGAACGCTCATTACTCCACAACCACAACCCGGATACGTATTTTTTTTATGCGCATCTTTCTGCCATGCCTAAATATACTTTGTCCCAGCTAGACACTCCCAAAAAAGCGAGAATTAAGGGCGCAGCCGCGTTTATGGACGCTAAGGGCATACCATACCATAAGAGCGAGCTTTTCGAGTTTTATGGCGCATCTAAGCACCAGGGATGGCGCGTACTGCAGGATATGGATCAGGAGTCTGATAGAAGGTTTCAACATAATCCAAATATGAAAGAGACTCGTGGAAGACCTCACCTGCTGTCTCCGAAACAGATCAAGCAAGCAGATCGCTTTCTTCAAGATGCTGGATGGGACGCCCGCGTCCTTACATAGGAGTAACTTGCTAGTGAGCTCGACTTTGGTGTCTCTGGAAGTACTATGAGGCGGGCTCTCAGCTCTCTCAACTATCACAAGTGTATAGCTTGCACTAAAGGCTGGGTCTCTGCTCAGAACGCAGAGAAGCGCCGTGAGTTCAGTCAAACTATGCTAGTGCTCAAGCCTGAGCCAGCAGAGTGGCGAGATGTACGCTTCTCTGATGAAGTATACTGGCGCGTAGGTCCTCAAGGCAAGATGAGGATTACTAGAAAGCCCGGCGAGAGGTACTACGGAGATTGTATTCAAGAGCAGCTTAATCGCGACGATGAGAAGGACTTCGAGGCAGCTCATAGCTGGGCTGCTATTGGGTATAATTTTAAGTCAGATCTCAGCTTCTACAAGGTGCCATCTAATCGGAACGGTAAGCTTACGCTTACAGCATATCGCGATTAGATTCTAGAGCCGCTCGTTCTACCTTGGCTTAAGCGTAGAGATACCTTTATTCTAGAAGAAGATAACGACTCTGGGCATGGCGGAGGGTCTGCTAATAATATTGTCGCTCGCTGGAAGGAAAAGAATAAGCTAGATTCGTACTTTAACTGTCCTAACTCGCCAGATTTATCTCCTATCGAGAACTGCTGGCAGCCACCAAAGCAATACCTCAAAAAGTATCCACATTGGGATGAGTTTGAGACCCGTGAGCTTGCCTATGAGGGATGGCTTAAAGTTAGTCAAAGCTTTATTAACAAGCGTGTTGATTCTATGCCAAAAAGGCTGCAAGATTGCATTGATATGGATGGTAGAATGACTGGGTACTAAGCGCGCTCTTACAGCTTATTTCACGGCTCTACACTACTATTTTTAATCGCGATAGCTACCCAATACAAATCTACAGCTTCAAAACGCCCTACGCTCAAAAACGAGCTCAAAAAGTGACGTTGTCGCGCTCTACATACAAATTTCGGTGGGGGTTGGGACAGCCAAGCTTTTGGAGTCGCACTATTTTTGGTAAGCGCGTGCGCACTCAAAATGGCTTGGCGCACCACAACACTATGGGTCCCCCATACAAACATGGTTTTTGAGCTGATTTTAAGCTAATTTTGAGTAATAATTAGATAAGGCTTTTAAGATAGCTGTAAATTACTATATACACGATATTTTTAGTGCTGTAAGCTGCTTAGTAGCCTGTCATCCGCCCCTCCATATCAATACAATCTTGAAGCCTTTGTGGCATACTATCAATACGATCGTTTATAAAATTGGGTGTAACTCGATCCCAACCCTCCCGTGCTAGCTCTCTCGTCTCCATCTCATCCCAATGTGGGTGTTTTTTGAGGTGTTGTTTGACTACTTGCCAGCAGTTTTCAATAGGCGCAAGGCCTGGAGAGTTACTTGAGTTGAAGTAGTGATCAAGGTTGTTCTTTTTCTTCCATCTTGCCACAATGTTGCCTGTTGAACCTCCGCCGTGACCAGAATCATTATCTTCTTCTAGTATAAAGTGTCCAACGCGAGGATCTCTCAGCCACTGGCCCACAACTGGCTCAAGTATTTGATCTCTGTACACGCGGAGAGAGAGCTTGCCGTTAGTGTTGCCTGGCGTCTTATAGAAAGTGAGATCACTCTTGAAGTTATAGCCCACTGCCGCCCATATATGTGACGTCTCCTAGTCTCTCTCATCGTCTCTGTTGAACTGCTCTTGTATACAATCGCTGCAGTATCGCTCGCCCGGACGGCGGCTTATTCGAAGCTTGCCTTGTGGACCAACGCGGCAGTGCACCTCGTCTGAAAAGCGTACGTTACGCCAACTTTCTGCGGTAGGCTTTAGTACGAGCATCGTCTCAGCGAACTGTACGCGCTCTTTTGCACAGCGTTGAGAGACCCAGCCCTTCGTACAAGCGATACATTTGTGATAATCCATCGAGCCCATATACGTGCGCAGAGTTTGCCCACTGACATCTAAATCAAGCTCGTCTGCAAGCTGATCCCATGTCAAGACGCGTGCCTCCCATCCTTGATCTTGTAGAAAACGGTCGGCGCGATGGAGATCTTTAGTGCTTAGCTTCAATGGGCGGCCGCGCTGCTCATCAACAATAGGATTATTGTGGTGAGTACGATCGTATGCAAAGGTTGGAGGCCTATCTAGAGGCTCCTCTGCAAGTATAGCCCATCCCTGGCGTTTAGAGACGCCATAAAATTTGAACAGGTCAGTATGATGGTACTTTATGCCCATAGCGTCGTTGAAGTCAGCAGCACCACGGATGCGAACTTTTTTAGGCGTTTCAATGTTGGCAATACCATTTCTTGACATGGTGATTTATTTGCTGCAAAAAAAAAGTATATATTCAATATGTAGTTGTAGAGTAATAGCGGCTCAAAGTTGGATGTTTACAAAATCGGCCATTTGTTTTGGTGGGGGCTCGCTTCGGAGTGCGCTCTTTTTTTAACTCCGCGTGCCAACACCTCACTGCAAAAAGTCGTCACCTAAATTATACCCTAATGATTATGTAGGACGTACGGGGCGGATGTGCACTAGCTAGTGCAGGCAAGAGAAGTTAGGACGCAGAGAGAGAAGGACGAGAGGTCCATCGTCAACGAAAGAAAGAGGTAGGAGGCGACCTTTCTCGCCCAGGAGCGGGGTACTCTGCTACCTCAACAAAACAACTGGATAGACACAATCTCAGCAAAACCTCATATCTTCATTCTATTATTAATTTCAGTCTTTTGTTGGCTGGCAATGCAGCTGAAAGAAGAATTCCTGGACCTATATAAACAAAATGAGTTTACCTCTGACTTGTCCTTACGTCTTGATTTCAAAGCCACAAAACCTCCTGTACCAATACGTACACTTATGAGACGGTACCGTGGACATCCAATGCATGTCGCTGCAAGTGCATCTTGTTATGCCTGTCAGCCTCTGGAAAAATACTGGGATTTGACCATTACCGAGGGTAAATGCGTCGACTACGTGAAGGTTACAATGTTCAGCGGGGTCATGAACGTCGTCACTGACTTAATTATTTTGCTTCTTCCTCTTGTGATTCTAAAGGACTTGCATCTTCCATGCCGACAGAAGATAGCCGTCATGGGAATCATGATGACCGGAGGCTTGTGCGTTTACCGTCACTCCATAGGGATCCGCTAATTTTGTGAGTAGTGTTCTAGGCATCAGCATTGTTAGGGTAAAAAGAAACGTAGACTCGCTCCAATTTAAAGACATCACATGGCAAGGCGCCCCCATGATTGCTCTGTGGTAAGTTGGCGACTTCGTGTTCAAGGGGCGAATTTATAACTGACATATTTTTCCAGGGTAGCCGAAATGTACACCGCGATAATCTGCGCCTGCCTAATATCTCTGAAGCCCTTTCTTCGGAAGCACTTCCCAAGACTGCTAGGAAGCTCCTACGCAGCTACCACTTACGAACAAACTACCAGAACGAAGCGACGAACCATACAGCGAACCGTCGACAGGTATCAGCTACCATCACAAGATGGAGATGAGGTGCCACTCGCCGCTATCCCTACGGAACCTTTAGGACGTAAGTAGCAGATGACCCTCAACTCTTCATGCCGACCGACCGGTCTGGGATAATCTTAGCCCGGGCGATATGTAGGCGCTCTTGCACAGGGCCGCTGACTTCTGGATGTCTGCAGGAACCGTCAAACACGATGCCTCAATGGGTACCGGAGGAGAGGGCAAAGGGCTGCAATAACCAAACTAGATACGTAAGGTGCGGTGCTAAGGCTTTTGCTTACAGTAGGGTAGAATTGTGTTGCTATAGATATCAGAGTCGGCGAGTCGCATCCCAACCCTAGCTCAGGTCATTCATGGGAGAGTCGACCTGGCGGAATTTGAGTGCTGAGAAGCAAGTTCTCTAGCAAGATTGACCAGGCTGTGACAGAGGTGGACGTTCTCTTTGGTATAGATGTCGTTGACCCACGACCACAATGGGCACTCATGCGATCATCGCTCCAACTCAACGCTCAGCCAAAGGTCCCGGTTGCAAGACTAAGCGTACTCTACGGCAGGGCTAAGCCCAGACCAGATGCTCGGGCGTCTTTAAGAGTCAGGGAGGATGGCAAATTCAAGATTGTCCAGATCTCTGACACGCACATGGTCACTGGTGTCGGAGTATGCAAAGATGCTATTGATGCACATGGGAAGAATCTGCCAGAGAGCGAGGCTGACCCACTTACGGTGGACTTCATTGGAAAGATCTTGGATGTCGAGAAACCAGACCTTGTGATTCTTACTGGAGATCAGTTGCACCACGGCATCCCCGACAGCCAATCTGCCCTCTTCAAGGTGGTTGCTCCTATCATAAAGCGTTCAATCCCATTCGCTGCCGTCTTTGGCAATCATGATAGTGAGCGCATTCACGCATTATCACGTGAGTAATTTCTTTCATAAAATAACCACGCAAAGCTAGCGATCAACAACACACTTGGAGTTGTCACACTCTCACAAACGGTGTAGCCCCTCCTCTAAAATCCCTCCGGACAGCACACAACCAACTTCCCATCGCTGGCATGTAAACCCAACTCGAGCAGGCTAATCGGGGACATGGTGCCCGGCTGCAGATACAGTGCAATAACGTCCGCTTTCTCTAGATGGTCCATTTCCCAGTTAATTTGCTCTTTAAACTTCGGGTTCAAGATGCCCTGCGCATACCCCCCCCCCCCCGGTTTGATGCTTCCACTGTAGGCAGCAAAAAAGACGGCTGAGTCGGCTCCATCCCCGTACCGCTGCGCCTTGACTATGGGCCTTGAGTGTTACCCAAACGTAAGAATGCTCCGCCTCCATATTCAAATGAAATCTCCTACGATTTTGCCATTCATTCCGCCCCGAGGCCTGGCGTCACCAGGAGCTTATTCTATAGTAGCGCCCACCACCTAAGGAGACTAGTACAGGGCCTGAAAATTGGAGCCTCTAAGAGGCAGACAGAGATATGGGGTAGTCTGGGACTGGGTCCTGATTCTGGTCCCCTTGGGTCCCAAATCTGGGCCACTTTGGGTACCTGGTTCCTAGACCCCCTACGCTTCCAGTCCCTTCCTTAGAACTCCTTACTGCTGTGAGTGGGATGACTTGTAAGAGTTGAGCTGAACCTGACGTTGCGAGGCGCCAAGAACACGTGTGTGAAGCAGCTGAACTAACCTCGTCACATAATACAACAAGGGAATGATGTCACGCTAGACATAGTTGTAATGCGCTGTGGCAAGGCAGCGATTTCTGCCCCATCGCATTATGTGGCTTTGGTTCACTCCTGAAGACCTGATGCACGAGAGGCTCCTGCAGTCTATCTGTGGTTTTGAGGGTGGTGCTCCGTAAGTATTTGTGGTCCTCTTCTCGAAACCTCTTGTAGCCGCGCCTTCTTGGCGAAGCGCTGCTAATATCCCCTGTGCCTAGGTACTGGCCCGAGGCGGAGGATGTCGCTTCCGGTATCCTTAATTCCTCTGTGTGGGATTCTGTCTACGGCATTGGCGGTGACGGTGTTGGTGAAGGCAATTGCGTAGCCGACGGTCCTTTCGTCAACCTTACCCTCGTTTACCAGCTCGACTTCAGCGCCGGTGAGCCGTACTGCCTGAACCGTAGCATCAACACCACGATCTTCCCCTATGCGGAGCAGGCCAACGTGGATGAGTGCATGGAAAAGGAAACCTACGAGTACGCGTGGAACTGTTGGATCATCAAGCCCCATGGTGCCGCTCACGGTGGTACCGGAGGTGTGGTAAGTCGCCACGGCTCCTCGCTCGTGTCGCCCTCGTTGGTGTTACGAGGCAGAAACCAGAGATACTGACCTGACTTCTGTATAGATGGGCGACCCGTCCCTCTCCCCTGGTGATCCAGTTTTCTTCCTGCACCACTCCAACCTCGACCGCCTGTGGTGGAAGTGGCAGTCTCCCGACTTGCCTGCCCGTTTTTACGACATGCCCGGCACTAACGTCCCCACCCCGGAGACTCTCGCTCAGAACGGTTGGGTTGCTCCCGGCCCTGAGGTCACCAACTACAACGGCGACTACGGTAACACGACCACGTTGAACCACACTCTTTGGATGATGGATCTACTCCCCAACGTTACCATTGCTGACGTTATGGACATTCATGGGCAGACTGTGTGCGCCGAGTATGTCTAAATTCTTGATCATAACTCGAGCGCCGTGCAGGGAGGACCGAACTGCCATATTATTATCATCGTTGGTCCTTCAGGTTGATAGAAGGCGATTATGGGCCTCGCTAGAAGGATACCAGAGACATTGTTATTGGAAGCTGTCAGTCAGTCGTTACCGCAATAAAATTCGCATAGTATGTTCCACCAGTGAGATGCACACTCCACCAAAACCTGTCGCGAACAATTGATAATGGCACCACTACAACCTCTTTAATTGCTTCAGCAAGAAGGAAGACTACCTCTTGCCTCGGACGGCCAATCCTGTATATCGATACTATCACGCTCAAATTTCCGGCCCTGAAGATTATCTGCGGGCACATTGGCCACCCCTGGACTTCTAAGATGGTAGCTGTGGCATGGAAGCATGATAATGTGTTCATTGACACAAGCGCCCATCTGGCCAAATATTACCCACAAGAGTTAATCCAGTTTGCGAATACCACTGGGAGGGGAAGGGCTTATGTTTCGGACTTCATGAGAGGGCCTGCATGTATAGTCCTCGTCTACTAAGATGCTAACCTAAACAGGGCTGACAGCATTTTGACCATCCGGCCCCATGTTGCTCGAAGAATTGTTTCCACCGTCTTTGGCACAGGAATGGATCGAGTTCAACTGTAGCGGTACATTGTAAAAGTTTCCAACGCCGAATCGCCTTTGCATGCACCGCTCTAGGGGACTTTTGAGGAAGGGAGCACAGGCCGCGGCAATGAGAATAAAGTCCTCTACACGGCACATGGTTGTCATGAATATCCTCTCCCTCATGGCGTCTTTGGCCGAGTCCCTACGGGCCATGTTCACCGATCTGATAATTACGGGAACCATTGCGCAGAGGCCCAGTGCCATCAATATCGTGATGATGACACGCTCTATCCGAGGCTTGTTTAATTTCCAAATGAAAAGCATGGGCATGACCGCAAATGCTACATCACTAATCGCTGCGGATCCTAGGTAAAAATTAGCAGTCCGTTCTTCGCTCAGCTAACTAGCGTGTCTCACACACTTACCGATTACAACCGTGTAAAAAAAGACGTTGGTTTGTTCCTTTGACTAGCATGCGGCGCCAGGTACCGTTTCCCACATAGCGCGGAGGGGGCGACATCGGCAGAAATAGGCTAGGTCAAAGGACAATGGCACTGCCATTTGGGCAACTATAAAACCGTAGAGAACGATTCTCCAGCGAACAGTGGAATCGAATTGGAGGAGTAGACAAGCTACTGATGTCCTTGCAAGATATGCAATCCAGATGGCCAAGACTGTCACCCAAAACTGATAATACATTATCTTAGTATTCGCTTCCGGTGAGACGTAATAGCTGTGGCGGCCAAGTCCCTTGCTTATAGCAAGTCCTAGTAGGGTTAAAACAGGGACCGCTAGTGCCTATGGTAACAGTTAATATTCGCTTTTCACTCCCGTTTTCACTTATGAACTCACTATAGCTAAGGAGATAACGAAATCAGGGGCCTTCAATCTTCTTTTGGGGATTAAGTGTGTGTAAATCCGAGATACATAGAGGAGCAAGCATAAACCAAAAATGGCTAAGAGAATAGCCAAAGTCCTTGGCCCAACGTCAGTGTTACCGTCTGGAGGCGGCCGCTTTTCCATATTGACGGCGGTTCGGGAGAGTTGACACAGAGACTGAAACGACGAGAGATTTCGGAGCGGAGACTTTGGATGCAGCATTGTGGACGCGGACATATATAACACTAGCTTGACAGTACGGGCGGGGAGTCGGCTTAGTTCATGCTAGTCAGTCAGTCAACAATGGTCGTTGGCTATAGAATAATTCCGTGGCCAGAAAAATGAAACAGCAAGTTTGCACCAGAAATGATGGCCCACTCACACTTTTGTTTTTGTATGCGGCGTTGCGCCACAATATCACGGATCAGCGTGGACCACGTCTCGACCTATGGGAAAACCGCCACGCCAGCGCCATGCGGAGATTTGGCTCAGCGGAATTCAGTACTTGTCCTTCACCATCACTTGGAGGTAGGAGCATATACCATACGAGTTGTCGAAGGTGCTTCTAGCAACGGGGTCGGTTGTTGTGAACTTCAACCAGCGCTCGTATGGTCCATTAAAAAATAACTGAATCCGCGCGGAATGTGCCTCTGCAGAGCCGATCCTTCCAGCCACCTGCACTGTGTCGATGAACTTTGTTTTGATTCGACCCGGAAAGGCATCCGAACCAGCTGAAGACGGCTGGCAGACAAAGAATACCGTAATAGCACGTTTGCCTCCAAAAGCTATGAAGGACTCCGAATACGTGCTACTGAGCACCGTTTTGCATTTAAACTGGCCTCTGAGACTTTCTGATGAATGCCAGCCGACGCATCCTGTCGCAAGCACTCTGATGGAGGAGTTGGACAGATGAGCTGGTAGCCTTTGTGCAACTCCCCGCACAAACTCTACTGTGTATCTCACACCACCACGCTAATTTGTCGGAAGTTTCGCCCGGCATGCATAAGCCACTATCTACATGCCTGTCCATAAAACGCCATTGATCGACCGATCGTGCATGTATGACTAATGCTGTATGAGTGAGGAGATCTAGAGGTTGGAGAGCTGAATGACGGCCAGAGAAAGCCCAAGAGCGCGGTACGCTAGTCCCAACGAAAACGTGGTTAGCCTTCTACTAACCTTGTGTGACTGCTACAACGGCGAGCATCACACTTGCTAAGTTAGTAGTGATGACTAAATGTACCTTTATTGTGGTAAACCTAACAACCTTTAAAACGAGCCAAAAAAAATGCGTATCTGCGCTTGGTGCGAGATCACACATGCCCAGGTAGTATCCCAACAGATTAATGGATTTGAACTCTATTAGGGCATCGTCGGAAATAATACCATGTCATTGACGGGTGGAGACAAAGAACGCATGAGCCGCGCCAGTGACCCCGCTCTACAAGTCTTGACCGTTGTCAAGCAAGTAATGGCGTGATGGGGATTGCGCTCATATCCGAGCGATGCTACCTAGGTGTATATACATCTCATCGATGGGCTCCGAACAACATTCCTCAAACACCATTCTCACTAGGATCAATATGGCTCAAGTGCAAAGCAACAACCTCGCGATGAACCCCGCGTACCATCCTCCAGCTCCGCCCCCAAGCCCGCGTCTAATAGGCAGATACATTATCGTACGGTCCACTTCAAAAAGAAACACGACCAAAAGATGAGGCTCTTGCCAGACCACCACTTCCCGACACGAGTCGCATTGAGCGCTCCAGCAGTCAACGTGAGCGTCATCACCCCCGGACTGCAGCGCAGGCGAACGGAATGCCTACAGGCGCATACTAATACTTCAAAAGCTGGGAGGCTACCAAGTATTCCCCCTGGTTGGATCCCCACACCGCAGAACATCAGAAGCGGTCGTGGTACCATGAATCACTGGGGATGGGGACGAGGAAAGTAATGGATGAGTGGGGGTTCTGGAGCGCGACGGTCTCACGATCGCAGAGTCCCATGGTAGAAGAGAATGACTTCAACAATGAGGAAGTGGCGAGCGGAGAGAAGTGAGGAGTGGGCTGCAGCTCGTTCTCGGTACTGTCGTGGGCGTTACGGATATCTATGATGATTTTGCTTTGGGCTATGGAGTGGAGAAGCTGATTGCATGCATCACTTCAGCGAGTTCGATCTCAGCTCTCTTTTGGACGGCTCGCAGATTCACAAAGGGCGCTACGCGGGGGGGCGCGTTGTTGAACAACGATTGTCCAGACCTACTCTGCAACCTAGTCTCCTTCCGACTGCTCCGACAACAAGGCATCTGGTGGGATACCCAACACGACCCAACTACACTACGGAGACTCGATAGCACAATCATAGGAGCTCTCTCCGAAATATATGGCCAATGGGTGCTGGAGTATCACCCACCAGAGGAAGCCACATACCATACCCACACCATTAACTCTCGAACACAAAGAGCAACTCGAAAGGCCTCAGCACTGCTCTGGCATAAGAGACTCGGACATCCAGGTCCGGCTGCTGTTGAGCACCTTGTACAACAAGCTGAAGGGGTGCGTATCGCGGGAGTAACTACAGTAGAATGCAACTCCTGTGGCAAGGCAAAAGCAAGACGACAAATCCGTCGCGCACCACGAATCAATGACGACGGACCGGGAGAACGACTAGCCATTGATTTTCACTCATACGAGGAACAGAGCATCACAAAGGAGAGGATCCAAATGCTGATTACCGACAAGTTCTCGGGTATGCAATGGGACTTCTACTTCACCGACAACCGATTAGCCCGCTCTATCATTCAAATGCTCTCAGACTTCATCCTATTCCTTAATAACCATTACAACATAAGTGTTAAAGTCATTGAAGCTGACAATGAAATCACAACTGTCAAGCCACAGGTCAAACGCTGGCTGTTCTCACAAGGGATCATCGTCGAGCCCTCTGCGCCGGGTACACAAGCACAGAACGGACGCGCAGAACGCTCAGGGGGTGTGAACAAGGAGAAAGCGCGCGCGATGCGACTTGACGCCAACCTATCATGGGAGCTGTGGCCAGAGATTACACGAGCTGCTGTGTACCTTTACAATCGAACGCCAAACTACACCAACGACTGGAAAACACCATATGAGATATTCTTTACAAGAGCTGCTCTCGCCAACGGCGTAGTAACTTCGATTCGAAAACCGAACCTTGCACACCTAAAAGCCTATGGTTGCAAAGCGTTCGCAATGACGGCCGATACACTTCGAGGGAGATCAAGGCTACAAAGACTTGACCCTAAAGCATGGATCGGATATCTGGTGGGATACCGATCATCAAACATTTATCGCATTTGGATCCCTTCCCTTGCAAAGATAATTAGTAGCCGCGACGTCATATTCGATGAGTACACTATCTTTAATGGAAAAACGGAAGATCTTACGGACAACCTTATGCACAGCACTCTTGAAGAAATAGCTACCTACGTAAAGACAGTCGAACTCCCAACGACAGCAAATTATCCAACAACAGAATCATTTCTTGAAGACGATACAACCAGAGATTCGTTAGGAAGTCATGAAACAGACCTGCCGGGATACTACCGTGGAAGAAAGATCCGAGACATATACCCAACACCTCCAACAACGCCGCCACCAGCAGCCTTACTAGCAGATCTGATGGCTGGTGAACAGGAACACGATCCAAGCCCAGACGAGCCATTGAAGACAAACGCATGGGCAGCAGCTTTCATGGCTGGCACCCAGGCAGGATATATCGGAGAGTACAAAGGAAACTCAATCGACAAGGCTCAGATGAAGAGAATACTCGCCAAAGGCCTGAGACCCCATCGAAGTCAACTCCCACCAGAACCAACTATGCACACAAGACTGGAAGACCATCCACTCGGTGAGCTATTCAAGGAAGCAGAGAAAGTCCACCTTAAAAGCCACCAACATATGAAATCATGGTTAGAGGTGCCATGCCAAGCCGTAAAGAAGACTGGCCAACAAATCCTTAACTGTATGTGGGTATATACCTACAAACTTAATGAAAACCATCAACTCCTTAAGTGCAAAGCACGCCTAGTTGTACGAGGGGATCAGCAACGAAATATCACAACTCAGGACACATACGCTGCAACGCCTGCAAGCAGATCCTTTCGAATGCTAATAGCTATTGCCGCTAAGTACGACCTAGAACTGCGCCAATACGATGTAACCAATGCATTTGTTCATGCTACTATAGATCGAGAGGTTTATATGAGGATGCCACCTGGCTACCGCAAGAAAGGCACAATCCTTAAAGTACAGAAAGCCCTGTACGGTCTCCGAATCTCACCCCTCCTATGGCAGAAGGAGTTCACAGCCACACTAAAAACCCTCGGATTTGAGGTAGTGCCACATGAACCCTGCTGTATGATTAAGGACGGAATCCTTATATTCTTCTATGTGGACGATATTATTATTGCATCCCACCCTATGAAAAGGGACGAAGCAGACGAAGCAGTTAGGCTGCTTAGGCAGAAATATACTATTACTGGAGGCAATGAGTTAAAATGGTTTCTTGGCATGGAGATTATTAGAAATCGAGATCAGCGTCTTATCTACCTGTCGCAGGCAGCATACGCCGCAAAGATCAGCCGATTGATAGACAATCGAAGCTGTCGGCACGATACTCCAATGGCCGCAGTAGAGCTGAAACCACGCAATGGGCTCGCCTTGCCATCAGAAATAAACAAATATCAACGCAAGGTTGGATCTCTCCTATTCGCAGCGGTTACAACAAGACCAGACATCGCTTTCGCAACCTCAAGACTGGCGCGATTCCTCACAAATCCAGGAACAGAGCATCAAAACGCTGCTGACAGAGTATTGCTGTATCTCCTTAGGACAAGAAGACTCGCACTCCAGCTTGGAGGAGGCGATTCCTTCCAAGTAGCAAGCGATGCATCATTTGCAGACAATACACTCGACCGAAAGAGCTCCCAAGGATATGTTATTAAGCTATTCAACGGCCTTATCGCATGGAAAGCAAATAAATAAGATACTGTAACTACGTCGACCACTGAAGCTGAGTTACTCGCTCTTTCCCAAGTCGCCAAGGAAGCAATCTTCCTCACAAGATTGATCAAAGAGTTAAACGTCAAGCTTCCTGAGTCTAGGATCACGATCCAATGTGACAATACTCAAACAATTCAACTCCTATCACAAGAAACAGCAAGGCTACAAACCAAGCTGCGCCATGTCGACATTCATAACCACTGGCTCAGACAAGAGGTAGCATCTGGAAGAATTAAGATTGAATACATCCAATCGACTGAAATGATCGCGGATGGTTTAACCAAAGCATTACCTCTCAATAGATGGAATAAGTTTCTGAAACATCTAGGACTTATTGAGACTTACGAGCACGAGCGGAGAAGTGAAGTAGACCTTGAAGGGATACAGGACCAGCACTACGACTTGATGCTCTAAGGCAATAAGAAATAGTATATCCAGCTTACAATAACTTCTAAGCTGAGGGGGTGTGTCAGATGTACGCTAGAATAGCGACTCCCATGCGCAGTACCAGGTGAAACTAGTAAAGTAGCTAAGAGTCGAAATACTATATGGTAGCACAAGGCTCGGGTGTAACCACTTGGCAGAGGCACACACACAAAAGGCAGAAAACCGCAGAAAAACAAGAATACAATTATCATTCTCACACCCCATTTAAAATCTCATTTAAAGCGTTTCAATCTGACAGCAGTATTCTTGCTAACTCGTTTAAAGCTAACAAACCCAACTAGAAACTTTAAGCTCCATAACGTGCTGGTATCACTCCATCGTTCTGGATACCCCGGACAAAGGTATCAAAGGTGTAACAGACCACAGAAGGGACGTGTTTACGAAGAAAGGCCCTCGCAACTGGAAGGCAGGCGCAAACAATAGCGATATGCATCTCTATCATCCTAAAATTGGATTAGATATGTCTTTCAATAATCGGGGTACGAAGTGAATATATACTAACCACCATATTCCACTATTCACATATTCCCACGTGATATCCGCATTGGGAACCATATCCACTGTTGTCTTCAATCTCATGACGCTGACGACTAGGACACTGTTCCACGCATCAGCATTTTCTACCTCCAGGCTATTCGAGTAAGGAACGCACAATCCTCCTGTCATTATTGCCAAAACCAATCCAATTTTTTCCCACTTGGGGAGCTGGACCTTTCGTAGCATGAATATGGGTAGAAGTAGAATAATGCTGTCTGTAATTGTATTCATTGCGCCGGAAAATACATTGATTTTTGTCCATTCGACGCACGAACCGCGGGTAATGCTTAGATCCCAGAATTTTTCGAGTGGCCGACAAGCGAACAGCCATCCAAACGATCCGATGAGACTATACAACACTACTACAGCGATAGTAGCATAGATGATCTTTTTGGGTTTCTGCGGAAAGGACCGTAGGAAGAGGATCAAGATTGATAGCTTGCTAAACATGATCGAAAGGCCGTAGAGTGTTACGCATATTGCGACAAACTAATGGCTTTCATTAGCCGGTTTATCCCATGGATACGTTATGGAGGACCTGAAGAGATCGCTTCTTACTTTAAGAAAATTGCCATTGAATGTGAAAAAAGGGACATCCCATAAATGGCGCCCCAATCCATAGCGGATAACTGGCTCCCATTAGCTTAATATAAAATGTGCTAGGCGTATCATGGACTTGCGTAGAATTTTTGAAGTGGACGATGCACATGCTAGGAGCTAAAAGCAAGAAAAGTTTAGATAGGCGCATGCACAAAACTATAGGAAGCTAACCCATGCAAAAGCGATCATGTCTAAAAATTAGCTATACTTGTTTATGCTACGATCGAAATACATACAATCGTCAACTCCCACTGAACGTATAATAAGGGCCGTTGTGTAAAGCCTAAAAATCACAAAGACCGCTGAAACGGAAGATAAGATGATGTTCGCTATCAGGGGAATATGCCGAAGAGATGGTGGGTTAATGAAATTCGGTGTGATATCTGGTGGTGGCGAAATCACTCCGACGTTTTCCCCTCGCAGCGAAAGGACAAAAGAATGCATTCCGCCGTGAAGCAGGCAAAAGATGGGTTTGATAGCTTCGAAGGGACCAATTAATGTGTTGTGACAAATATTGACATCAGCGCGCTCCAGGGGAAAGTTACACCAGATTTGATGGTCTTATAAAACAGTTTTCCACGGAGACAAGCGACACCACTTGGTATGTACAGAGCGCCACAGGAGTAGGTCCATCGGCAATCCATCCCCGTCTCAGACTCCCGCTTCGAATCTTTCACATGTGCAGGGTAACATGAGCGGGCCAGCTGCGCTCCCTGCTAGCGCTGGCGCGGTTTTAGCCACATGAAGCGTAGCTCTTGAGTAATTATAAGCCAAAGAAACCGCTACAGCCCTATGGCCAGAGTGGGGCGGCCATCCTCCCTGCAGCTGCTGGCAATATCTAGTGCAGAATCACTTTCATTACTGTACTAGTTATTGTTTATAACCATGCTTACACATCACTACCTATTTTACATTTGCACTAGCGAAAGAACTGGAGAATTTATTAAGGGATAGGATTCGTGGCGGGTTCGATGATACAAGGAGTAAGTACTGCCGGAACAAAAATCTTGGACGCTGGGAACAGGTTAAGTATGTCCCCGAGTCAACGTGGGATTACATTCTGGCGTTCCCATGTGGTATAGGTTGGGTTATACGCCGATAATGAACATCTCAATGTTCATTGCTCTCTCCCGTTCTCGTCAAGCGAGACGGTTCCATCACACTTCCCCCCCGACGCCATCCGCAGAAAGCGGTATTTTTAACGCCACCCAACCCTTTAGCTAAATCGGAAGCATCCTATATGCCGCTTTTGATGTTTTAGCTTCAGATGCTGGACATGCATGTGCGCCAAAATGTTGTGCTTTTTGCGCCATCCAAGCCAGTGCTCGCAGCCCTAAAAGCTTTGTTACTAATGTCACAAACTGTGCCGCCTAACAAAAAGCATTTCATGGGTGGAGAAACTCACCTGGTTGACGATTCAACGGGCCCACACGCCTTGGTCGTCACAACAGTATTATTTGCTGTGGCCCTTCTCTGCTTCTTAGCGAGGATATATACCCGTATTTTCCCAAGTTACAAATTAATGCATCTGACTTCATGAACTCAGTTGCGGTTGTAAGTAGCAGTAGCGTGCAACACAATAAAGAGCGCTTCTAACATGTGGCAGTTCATGGAGATTATAGCGTACTCTTTGTTTGCAGCAAGCATCAATATTGGGTACGGGCGGCACGATTCCTTTGTAACACCCAAACTGCGCCTCAAAATATTGCAGTTTCAGCTGGCATTCCGGACGGCAGGGCCTTGTGCAGCAACGTTTGCAAGGCTCTCGACCGTGTATCAGCTAATCAAACTCTCGCCGTCGGTCGTATGGAAAAGATCCCTCTGGGTCATAGTGGGCTTTTTAATAGCAAGTCTCCTTGTAGTCGAGCTTTTCGCATTCCTGCGATGTTTTCCTGTGTCGGCATTATGGGACAACACCATTCCGAACAGTCGATGCCTCGGCCCCCGACAAAAGTGGATAATTAATAATATGCAACTTGGTAAGTCTCCAGGCGAATTGCCGTTAAGCGTTTGCTGACACCAGAAGGGGTCAGTCTAGTTAGCGACCTCGCATTCGCAATTATGCCCATGTTGCTTATCTGGAAGTTGAGTCGATCTGTCTTGGAGCGGTGTCTCGTCTCTATCCTTCTGGCGCTCGGTCTCTGCGCAAGTGGGATTTCAATTGCGGTCCTCGTTCGAATAAATACGACGACTATGTCAACCGACCCTTTACGACATTCTGTCACCTTATTTATGTACTGCCGAATTGAGGAAATATGCCTCCTAATAGCATCTTCGATGCCTTTCCTTAAAGCACCGGTGGAATATCTTCTTCGTCAAGTAGGCGTATCCGGTTTCCACAATATACCCGGAGAGCTGGCTTCGTACAACTCAAACGGGGGTTTGGACGTACATAAGTTGAGTCCTTCGAAAAGGCGGGAACTAGGAAGACCGAAGAATGAGAATGGCGTCCGGCTTGAATGCCATCGAAATATTTTGACAAGGCCGCATTCGTTCGACGTTGAAAGAGGATTTAATGACAGCAAAGCGTCAAAGGATTCCTTACCACCAGCGAAACTTTGAGCCCGGATTAGGGAAGGAATAATTATAGCCAGCACGTTGATGGTCTGGGACGCGGGGTGATGGTGGGTTGTAGATTGGGGAAATGCATACCACCAGCAACAGCAATGGAAGACCTTAGATTAGGTTCATGATTTTCGGGGCCCGCAGATGCCCACATTCTCCTCTTTCACCATAATTGTAGAGGAAGTGTTGTCGAGAAACGTGGTTTGGAAATGATTGCAGTTGTTTTACTTTAAGAGCAGATAGAGGTGAGAAATCTTTCCCAAATCTGTATGTGCTAATGTTGCCACCTCGAATAAACTTATATTTGTTGCGAGTTGTCCTAGTGGCATGATGAAGACGTAGGCCCTACATGACTTCTCCTGGGATGAAGATGCAAAGCTCAAGGGCTGATGTGTTTGTGCGTAAGTGGTAGATGCCTAGGCTACCATGCGGTAGCTGTTTGGCGGTAAAGAGATAAAAGGCTTCTAGCGCACTGGGAGGACGGCCGAACCGCTCCTACCAGGACCTTGTGCGAGAGGCGATAAATTTTTCTAGACTGGGATGAAGAAAGAAATCAGATTGTGCGTGATGCGGCAAGTGTACCGGTAGTGGCGCCAAGAGATCCTGAGCACTAAATTAGTACAAAAAGTGGGTTCCGCAATGGACCCGCTCTAAGGGCCCGGTTTTGGACACACGCGAGGCCTAAACTGAATGGCTATGCTCGGAAACTCGCGGCACCTACCGCGGTGGCCATATCGTGTGCTACGCACGCCGTACAATCCTTCATCCACATAAAAAAGTTCAAGACCTTCCTGACGTGTGTGTGTGTGTGTGTGTGTTCTATTAAGGCCATGCACCCTGTGGGTATGGGCCGTTACGATGCGCCAGCTATGTACATTCTGCCATGCTCAACGACCTTCCTGACGTGTGTGTGTGTGTGTGTGTGTGTGTGTGTATTCTATTAAGGCCATGCACCCTGTGGGTATGGGCCGTTACGATGCGCCAGCTATGTACATTCTGTTATCAAGCACCTGCTCCAGTTCAGAAGCCAACCATGAGACCTGCTGATCGCATATCTAACACCATACTCAACATAGGAAAGAAAGGAAAAGTGATACGCTACCATATGCTGTATGTAGTTGGAAGTTGATAGTGAGCCATGTTGTTTTCTGGGTCCCCCATCCGCAGGGCAATTCCGGCGTCGTGCGCCTCTTAATCGGCAGCGCGCTGGCGGAGGCTAGTAGGTAGCGGCTCGCTGCCAACTTAGTTCTAGTTAATTAAAGCGTGGGCGTAGGAATTCGTAGCCATTGTCGCTCGTTGTTGTCTTCTTCGATGCTTGCTGTGGCTTGGCTGACAGTCTGTAGACGTCTTGTCTCCATCGCGAACTGGATTGTGGCTCGCACCACCTCAATGTCTGGCTTCCATCGCTTCATTAGTCCGTCGATGCTCTCGCCCCCTTCCTTCCGGCTTGAGAAACCTCCAAGCGCGTACGAAAGGTCCCCGAATCGCTCTCTATGCTGCAGCTGTAGCCTCTGTCTCTGCTCTGCCCACTTCCTGCAACAGAAGAGAAAGTGTGGGATAGATTCAATCAGCCCGCACTCGCACTCTGCTGTCTCTGCTGCCTTGATCTTGTAGAGATATACTTTGAGACTCGTCTTGCCCGTCCGGAGCTGCGTGAGGATCGCAGCCTCTCTGCTGTTCAGTTGCTGGTACAGTGCTGCCGCCCTGCCTAGGTGGAGCGCCGCGTCGACCTTCCTCGTGAACTTGCCTACATCAGGTCGCCCGGCCAGAAGCGGTCCTGTTGTGATGTTTGCTTTCTTCAGCGCTTGTTTTACGAGATACCATGGGCGGCCTTCTCGCTGCGGTGGTTCCTCACTCTCTGTTCTCGTCGCATTCTTAGCGAGCCTATTGGCCTTTTCGTTGCCTTCGATCCCTGAGTGGCTGGGCACCCAGTACAGCGTGATGTTGCTCATGCGGAGCTTTTTAACGATCTCGCCCACGACTTCCTGGCACGCACTAGCCCTCCAACTTTGCACCGACAGCAGCGCCGACTGTGCATCCGAGAAGATTCGTACGCGGGAGGCCAGCACCGGAGACCCTGCTTGGTCCCTCGCAGTGCACGATGGATCCCAAGGCCAGTTGGCCGCCTCGCTGATCGCTAATAACTCCGTGAGGTGCGCATCCGCCTGATCCGAGCTGGCCACCGTCCTCGAGATAGATGCCCCAGACGGTGTCGCATATATGCCAATGCCAGCTCGTCCGTTCCGCACTGATGCGTCTACGAAGATGTCCACCTGTCCTGGTCTGTATTCGTCGATGATGTCTCGTGCCTGTTCCTCGCCCTCGCAGAGTACAACCTCAGGCCTGGCTACCCACGGCGGGCACGCATATGGCTTGACCTCCATCACATCGTCCATCCGAACCTCCTCGCACATCTCTGCCGTCCGCATCAGCGGCGACCGGTGCTTCGTGCAGAGCCGCTGTCGTTTGAGCATCCAGTGCGGATGCGACTGGCCGAGCTTGTGGAGCGACACCCAGAACGCGATCGTCTGATTGCGCAGTCTCTGCTCCATGGGGACCAGACCTGCTTCCACCTCCGCAATCGCGCCCGCGACCGTGCGGAATGCCCTGATGACCGCCTGCGCCGTGATCCTCTGCGCCTGCATGAGGAGCTGCTTCGTCTCGTGCGTCGCAATCGGGTACCACACGGGCGACGCATAGTCCGCCACCGGCAGCACTGCGCTCTTCGCCAGTTGCTTGACTGTCTTGGGCCGGAGTCCTTTCAGTCTGCGCAGCGCCAGTGCCACCTTTGTCGCCTTGCCGGCCTTATTGGCCAGGTGTGCCTTGAACCGGAGCTCCTTGTCGAGCGTCACTCCAAGGAGCTTGACCTCGTCTGTCGGCAGGATCTCCTTCTCTTTAAATCGCAGCGCTGTCGTGCTTTCCCGGGCTGCTCCTTTGTATCTCGTGAGGTGGATAAAGGATGTCTTCTTTGCATCGAATACGGCTCCACTAGTGCGCTCCCACTTCTCCAGCATCGGCACCACCTCGTTCTGGATGCTAAGCGTGTTTCCCTCTGCTGATGGGCCAATCACCCACGCCGAGTAGTCGTCCACGAAGGCCATCGAGCTGCCGTTCTTAGGCGCGCTCTGCACCAGGTCTGCGTTGAAGAAGAGGAACAGGATCGGGGCGAGCGCCGACCCTTGCGGAAGGCCAGCCTGCGGTAGTGTCTGCACATCCGACGTGTAGTTGTTGACGAGAATGCACGCTCGCCGGTCGGTGCAGAAGTCCTGTACCCACCGAACGATCACTTCTGGGATTTGCCGGTGCCGCAGTCTCCTGATTTCTGGGCCCGTCGCCACGTTGTTGTACGCCCCTTTGACATCAAACGACACCAGCGAAAGCGTCTTCCTCCCTCTCCATGCCTTGAACACGTCCTCGCAGAGATACGAGAGCGCGTGCGTCGTCGACCGCTGCTTCCTCGCCCCAAAGTGCGTCTTCGGCAGCAGCCCGTACTCCTCTACCAGATATGCGATCCTCTCGGCCACCAGCGACTCTAGGGCCTTGCCTTCGTTGTTAATTTTAGCTAAGAATTGATTTCGATGGTATAGGAGTGAAATTTTGGCAAGATACGTTTGAGCGACATTTGCCACCTTCTGCTGGAGCCTCGCTTTGTGCTGACGGCTCGCTTCATCATCAGGAACCTGTTCAATCCTATTGAGTAGCGACGTCAGAGCCTCCCCTGATACTGGCGTTGTGGGCGTAGGCAGTGCTTCGTAGGTTGGACGAGACTCCACCCTCGGCTCATCAGCGGTTGTAGCATTTAGATCGAGTGGGGGTTTAGGGATTTCTACAAGAACTCTTTCAGGGTTGAACGGGAACAAACCGCATCCTCTCCATGCTCCAAGGATGTTCTTCTTAGTGAACGCCCTGTCCCTCGCAGGGCTATACAGATAAGTGAAGTGCTGCTTGCCGACTGTGTTTACCCCTCCTAGCTCCATCCGTTCAACCTGCTCGCGATAGGCTGTCTTTAATGGGCCAAAGACGCCGACATCACAGGGCTGGAGCTTGTGAGAGGTGTGAGAGGGCATACGACATAGGGTTATGTTTTGTTCAAAACAAAACTCTAAGATTTCAAGGGTTTCATGCGTTCCAAAACCATCCCAAATAATTACTCTTGGTTTCCTTCTCGACCGTTCTTTAGTCTGAGGATTAAACACAAGCTTTAGCCACTGTAAGCTGATGTATGAGTCAGTGAATCCAGTATCAGAGAACGCATAGACCCAACCAGGGGTAGGATACGTAGTCCAGTTAGCTCGATGGGTTTTAGCAGGCCAGATTATCATAGGGTTCAAACACCTTCCGTCAGCGGAAATGCATTCAACAGCAGTTACCATGGTACGCTTAACACGCGCGCCTCTGTAGTTGTGTGTATCGTCCTTACCAACCAGGACTTTAACGGAATTAAGCATACTAAGCATAATACCAGTCTTGTCCATATTATACACGTTCTCTGACAGTATAGCTGGTTTTTGTAGTTCCTTGCCGATCACTTCAAACCAGGACTTAACCTTGTCATAGATATTATGCCGGGCCCAGTCTTGCGGCCTATTTTTCTTTGCTTGGAGCTCTGGACGGTGCTTCTCAAATGCCCTAGCCCAGTTTGGGCCAGAAGGTAGCCAACAATCGGAACAATTGTAGGACCGACACACTTAGGCAGGCAGTGGATAGACTACCCCGCATTTACAACTACAAACTTGGAAGCATTCTTTGACTACAACAGAGATACCTACCTACACAATCGTCTACAACGCATTCTATTTATTTGTAGCTACGCTTCCACTAGTTCCAGTAAGCAAAGATATGGAAAATAAGTGGTCATTTACAGTGGGCTAGCAGTTCTTCCTAAGACTGTTTAACTATAGCTGACAATATGATTAGGAAGTGAGTAATTGCCACGAGATAATTAATATTGTACTAAGAAACAATGTTTTAGGAGGTGAGCATTTGCTACGAGATAATTGTTATTGTACTAAGAAACGATGTTTTAGGAGGTAAGTTACATAATCTACGGATCTTTACATGCGGGGCTGCCGCTAATATTGTTGTTTTTGGTGGTGTAGCTTGTAAGTAGACTTGCGAACATTATGCGAGGCTGCTGCTAATACACTTGCGTTTCGTGGTGTAGTTTGTAAGTGGACCCGTGAACATTGATATGCGAGGCTGCCGCTAATATTGTTGTTTTTGGTGGTGTAGCTTGTAAGTAGACTTGCGAACATTATGCGAGGCTACTGCTAATATACTTGTGTTTGGTGGCGTAGGCTGTAAGTCGACCTGCGAACATTTAGATGTAAGGCTGCTTCTAATATACTTGCGTTTCGTGGTGTAGGGTGTAAGTGGATCTGCGAATATTAATATGCGAGGCTACTTCTAATACACTTGTGTGTGGTGGTGTAGGGTGTAAGTGGACCCGTAAACATTCATATGCGAGGCTGCCGCTAATGTTGTTGTTTTTGGTGGTGTAGCTTGTAAGTGGACCTGCGAACATTGATATGTGAGGCTGGTGCTAATGGCCTTGTGTTTCGTGGTGTAGTTTGTAAGCGGACCTGTTGATATTGATAGGCGAGGCTGCTGCTAATGATGTTGTTTTTGGTGGTGTAGCTTGTAAGTAGACTTGCGAACATTAATATGCGAGGCTGCTGCTAATATACTTATATTTTGTGGTGTAGGGTGTAAGTGAACCTGTGAATATTGATATGCAAGGCTGCTGCTAATATATTTATGTTTCGTGATGTAGCTTGTAAGTAGACTTGCGAATATTAATATGCGAGGCTGATGCTAATATACTTGTATTTTGTGGTGTAGGGTGTAAGTGGACCTGTGAATATTGATATGTAAGGCTGCTGCTAATATACTTGTGTTTGGTGGTGTAGGCTGTAAGTGGACCTGCGAATATGGATATGCGAGGCTGATGCTAATATACTTGTGTTTGGTGGTGTAGGCTGTAAGTGGATCTGCGAATATTGATATGCGAGGCTGCTACTAATGATGTGTTGGTGGTGTAGGCTGTAGGTGGACCTGCGAATATTGATATGCAAGGCTGCTGCTAATACACTTGTGTTTTGTGGTGTAGCTTGTAAGTAGACCTACGAATATTGATATGCGAGGCTGCTGCTAATATACTTGTGTTTGGTTGTATAGACTGTAAGTAGACCTGCGAATATTGATATACGAGGCTGCTTCTAATACACTTGTGTTTGGTGGTGTAGGCTGTAAGTTTACCTGCGAATATTTAGATGTAAGACTGCTGCTAATATACTTGTGTTTGATGGTGTAGTGGGTAAGTGGATCTGCGGATATTAATATGTAAGGCTGCTTCTAATATACTTGTATTTGGTTATGTAGGCTGTAAGTGGACCTATTAATATTGATATGTGAGGCTGCTACTAATAGTGTTGCGTTTGGTGATGTAGCTTGTAAGTGGACCTGTGAATATTGATATGCGAGGCTGGTGCTAATGGTGTTGTGTTGGTGGTGTAGGGTGTAAGTGAATCTGTGAATATTGATATGCAAGGCTGCTGCTAATATACTTGTGTTTTGTGGTGTAGCTTGTAAGTGGACCTGCAATTGATATGTGAGGCTGATGCTAATATACTTGTGTTTGGTGGTGTAGGGTGTAAGTGGACCTGCGAACATTAATATGCGAGGCTGCTGCTAATGATATTGCGTTGGTGGTGTAGGCTGTAGGTGTACCTGCGAATATTGATATGCAAGGCTGCTGCTAATATACTTGTGTTTCGTGGTGTAGCGTGTAAGTGGACCTGCGAATATTGATATGCGATGCTGCTACTAATAATCTTGTGTTTGGTGGTGTAGCTTGTAAGTGGATCTGCCAATATTGATATGCGAGGCTGCTGCTAATACGCTTGTATTTGGTGGTGTAGTAGGTAAGTGAATCTGCGAATATTGATATGAAAGGCCGCCGCTAATATACTTGTATTTGGTTGTATAGGCTGTAAGTGGACCTGTTAATATTGATATGTGAGGCTGCTACTAATAGTGTTCTGTTTGGTAATGTAGCTTGTAAGTGGACCTGTGAATATTGATATGCGAGGCTGGTGCTAATGATGTTGTGTTGGTGGTGTAGGGGGTAAGTGAATCTACAAATATTGATAAGTAAGGCTGCTGCTAATATACTTGTGTTTTATTGTGTAGGGTGTAAGTGGACCTGCGAATATTTATATGTAAGGCTGCTTCTAATACACCTGTGTTTGATGGTGTAGTGGGTAAGTTGATCTGCGAATATTAATATGTGAGGCTGCTGCTAATATACTTGTGTTTTGTGGTGTAGGCTGTAAGTAGACCTGCGAACATTAATATGCGAGGCTGTTACTAATGGTGTTGTGTGTGGTTGTGTAGTTTGTAAGTTGACCTGCGAACATTAATATGCAAGGTTGCTACTAATATACTTGTGTTTGGTTGTGTAGGGTGTAAGTAGACCTACGAACATTGATATGGGAGGCTGCCGCTAATACACTTGTGTTTGGTGGTGTAGCTTGTAAGTGGACCTGTGAACATTGATATGTAAGGCTACTGCTAATAGCTTTATGTTGGTGTTATAGTCTGTAAGTGGACTAGCGAATATTAAGATGTAAGGCTGTTTCTAATATACTTGTGTTTCGTGGTGTAGTTTGTAAGTGGACCCGTGAATACTGATATGCGAAGCTGCTGCTAATACGCTTGTGTTGGATGGTGTAGGGTGTAAGTAGATCTACGAGCATTAATATGTGAGGCTGCTGCTAATATACTTGTGCTTGGTGGTGTAGTGGGTAAGCGGACTAGCGAATATTAAGATGTAAGGCTGCTTCTAATACACTTGCGTTTCGTGGTATAGTTTGTAAGTGGACCTGTGAATATTGATATGCGAGGCTGCTTCTAATATACTTGTGTTGGATGGTGTAGGGTGTAAGTGGACCTGCGATTGATATGCGAGGCTGATGCTAATATACTTGTGTTTGGTGGTGTAGGCTGTAAGTGGATCTGCGAATATTGACGTACGAGGCTGCTGCTAATGATATTGTGTTTGGTGGTGTAGCTTGTAAGTGGACCTGCGAACATTGATATATGAGGCTGCTGCTAATATTGCTTTGTTGGTTGTGTAGGCTGTAAGTGGACCTGCGAGCATTGAGATGTAAGGCTGCTTCTAATACACTTGCGTTTCGTGGTGTAGGCTGTAAGTGGGCCTGCGGACGTTGATATTCGAGGCTGCCGCTAATATACTTGTGTTTGGTGGTGTAGTTTGTAAGTGGACCTGCGAACATTGATATGCGAGGCTGCTGCTAATACACTTGTTTTTGGTGGTGTAGGGTGTAAGTGGACCTGCGAGCATTGAGATGTAAGGCTGCTTCTAATATACTTGCGTTTCGTGGTGTAGACTGTAAGTGGACCTACGAACGTTGATATTTGAGGCTGCTGCTAATACACTTGTGTGTGGTGGTGTAGTGGGTAAATGGACCTGCGAACATTGATATGCGAGGCTACCGCTAATATACTTGTGTTTGGTGGTGTAGCTTGTAAGTGGACCTGCGAACATTGATATATGAGGCTGCCGCTAATGTTGTTGTGTTGGTTGTGTAGGCTGTAAGTGGACCTGGGAATATCGCCATGCGAGGCTGCTGCTAATCTTGTTGTGTCTGGTGGTGTAGAATGCAAGTGAACCTGCGAATATTGATATGCGAGGCTGCTGCTAATGTTGTTGTTTCTGGTGGTGTAGTTTGTAAGTGGACCTGCGAACATTGATATGCGAGGTTGCTACTAATGCTATTGCGTTGGGCGGTGTAGCGTGTAAGTTAATCTGTAAATATCCTCTACATACTATCTCTTGGACTAACATCTATACGTATATAGGCCGATTCTTGGAGATACGCATTCGATGTTGCCGTTGCTCAGCATCTCTTTCGAAGCCTATCATCGAGTATGCCCTCTACTCAACTTGTCCTGGTCAATTGTTGTTCCCGCTGCAACTCTATCGTAGCCGCTAAAGGCAATGTTAAGCTTTCTACAATCCGTTATTCCGAACACCGTTGTCAGTTCTGCGCTCTTCTTCATCGTACACTCGCGCTGGACTATGATGAAGATCAAGTTGACATATACTGCACTCGAGAGCGACATGGACGACAATCGGCGTTAAAGCTAGGAAGCAAGGGGCGTCGCATTCTTTAGATATATCCTGATACCGGTCAGTGTTGTCAGCCTGCTCTAATAATGGGCATCTCTAACTTCTATTCCTTACTCTAGAGACTTCCAGACATTTTCGCCTACTCCGCAGATGGCTTCACTGGCGTCACGCACCCCACACTGCCAACGAGAGCGCTAGTGTATCCAATATGGCATTGCCAAACACGCGTTCTGCACATTTCACACTCCTTCGCGAATGGCTTCGCCGGTGCGACGAGTCTCACAGATGTGATGAGCGTTCTGTGAATACGAAGGCATTCTTGCCGACTAGACTCCTCTACGTTGGTAATACAAACGATCCCGATTCCTTGCGCCTCGATCCTACCACAGGAATTAGTGGAGCAAAATACATCGCCCTGTCCCATCGATGGGGCGACCTTCGAGATGACGAGAAAAAAAACTTCTGTACAACTAAGGATAATATCGACCAACGGCTGAGTGGCTTCAATATATCTGACTTACCAAAGACTTTTCAAGACGCCATCAAGGTAACAAGGGAGCTCAAGGTGTCATATCTCTGGATCGATTCACTTTGCATCATCCAATCCGGGGACGATGGAAAAGACTGGAAAAGCGAATCCAACTATATGTTACGTGTCTACTCTTCAGCATACTGCACAATCGCTGCCACTTCGGCAAGAAATATGAAGGATGGATTCCTTGACCATAAAGTAAGTCCAGAATATCTATACGTCCGAGATAACTCTGGCCGGCGATTCTATATTTGCGCCGGCAATGGTGACTTTGAAGTGGATGTGGACAAGGCTGAGCTCAACACGCGCGCATGGGTAATGCAAGAAAGGGTCTTGTCGCGAAGAACTGTCCATTTCAGCGCCAATCAGATGTACTGGGAATGCGGCCAAGGGGTTTACTGCGAGGACCTCACTGAAATGAAAAGGTAAGAGCTCAGCAATACCTAATAAACCAGAACGCTGCTAACGAAGACGCTCTGCTTCTCAGCTCGCTTAGGAAAACCTACTTCATGCTCGATTCAAATTTTCCAGCCCGGCTTCTTGGATCAGGCTCCCGCAGAACTGTGGAATTTATTTCATTTCTTTTTGAGGACTACTCGAAGCGCCTTCTGACGGAAGGTACTGACAGGGCTGTTGCAATATCTGGGCTGCAGGACCGTATTGCAGGGGCTCTGAACTGTGAAACGAGATACGGTGTCTTTCAGCGATACCTTCACAGGAATCTCTTATGGCACGCGTGTGACAACAGATTGGAGCGGATAGAGTACCCCAAGCCAGAAGTGCCATCGTGGTCATGGATGGCATATACTGGAGGTGTTAAGTTCATGAAAATACCCTTTGGCGGTGTTGCGTGGATTGACGACCTCCGATTCGATCACGAGCACAAGACGGCATTAATTGCCCATGTGGGAAAGTTTCGGAATTGCACAACAGAACCAGATGGGAAACAGCATGCTATTTTTTACTATCGCGGAGTCGAGAGTGGATGGGTCCATCTATTTACTAATAGCCTACATCTAACTTCCGCAAAGCGGTCCTGCACCCCCTGAAAATAGTACCGTTACAGAGAGAAAATCTGCCTCTACATTATTTTACTACTCTTGTTTTATTTGAAACTCTGTACGTTGTGCTATTGCCCTGCAAAGTTCGCACTTTTTAGCTGTGCCCTTAGTTTCCTTACTAACTTTTAACGCTTTTTACCTGTGCGGCCTGTTACGGTCTAACATACTTCCGTTCCAGCACCAACTGCTATGTACTAACAGGCAACATCTATCTCCCGCCCGTGCTTTCTCCTTAACAGCTTCCTCCCTAACAGCTTCCTCCCTAACAGCTTCCTCCCTAACAGCTTCCTCCCTAACAGCTTCCTCCCTAACAGCTTCCTCCCTAACAGCTTCCTCCCTAACAGCTTCCTCCCTAACAGCTTCCTCCCTAACAGCTTCCTCCTCAACAGCTTCCTCCTCAACAGCTTCCTCCCCAACAGAACACTCGCTGGCCAATCTACTAGCATACTCTGCAAATATACTCTACCTTTTACTTAATATACTTTAGTATATTTGCATCATCTCGTTATTATTATTATGGGTTATATGGGGGTCGATTTCTTAGCGAGATCACGCGCGATAGTAACCGAGAACCCCTAACCTCCGTGATAACCCATAATTATTTCCTACTCGGTTTCAGCCGCGTTTTCTGCGCAGCTATGCCCGGTTCGGCTGGCTTCGCAGACAGCCGACGTGACGCGGATGCGTTCTTCCGCGTCGCCCCACTTCACTCTTGTAACAAGAGCCATCTGTCCCCAGAGGCCTGCCGTTTTCCCTTTAACCACTATCTAAATATGCTTTGCTCGGCCATCTAGATATTGGTTCTACTGACTGAACACTGTGCTTCCAGGCTCGTAGAGGCGCTCTGCCTCGTCTGTCGCGTCCGCCGTACCTACAGTCTCCCCCCAGCGCTCGGCGTCGTCTGCGCATCTCTGATCCCCACTTGCCCAAGGATCTGCGTCTGTTCCATATACTCGATGGCTTTGGTGGCTAGCTGTGGCTTGCTCAGGATGGCCCGGAGGTTGTGTCGTCCCGACAGGGTGCCGAAGATGCGATTCCTGAGGTCCTTGTGGGTGCTGCAGCGGAGGAGGACGTGGGCGACGGTCTGGCGTCTCTCTCCGCAGTCGCAACCAGGGCTGGTGACATCAGGCACGTTTCGGCTGAAGAGGAAGTCTCTTAGGCCGATCTTCTCGGTTCGCAACTGCACCAGCAGGGCACTCTCGCGTTTGCTGAGGCCTTCGTGGAGCTGGAGCACCTTTTTGGTGGGCAGCGGTGTATGTCTGTATGTCGCTCTGCCTTTTGTCTCTGTCCTCTACTTGGCTCTCCATGCTCGCTCCGCCTGTGTCTTGCACTATCTCTTGAGTGTTGTCCTGAGTGGGTGAAGCCTTGGAGGTGCCTCTGCTGGCGGGCGCCTGCGGCCATCTTCTCTCTATCTGGTGGCCTCCTTGGCGGCCTTGTCTGCTGCTTCGTTTCCCGGGATCCCTACGTGGGCAGGTATCCATCGGACTATCACTGGCCGTCCCATGTCCTGGAGCTCCTGGACTTGTCTGTAGATTGATTGATTGATTGATTGATTAGATCCTACTCGGTTTCGGCCGCAATTTCTCCGCGGCTATGCCCGGCTAGCAGACGTGGCGGACGGCCGACGCGACACGGAACATGAAAGTATCCGCGCCACCCCAAGAGCCATCTGTCCCCAGAGGCCTGTCGTTTTCCTTGCAACCACTATCTACATCCGCCCCACTGGCACATCTAGACAATGATCCTTCTACATGAACGCTGTACTTCTAGGCTCGTAGAGGCGCTTTGCCTCGTGTGTTGCGACTGCAATACCTTCGGTCTCCCCCTAATGTTCAGCTATCGTTTATGCTGGCTTGCCCGCGTGCCCTCAGGGCTTGGGATATGTTCTTTGAGTTCCGATGTTCTTTCGTGTTGTGATGCCTCCCACTAGGTTCCTATGTGGCCGTGTTTTGTGGTGTGACTTGCCGTCGAACTCAGCGTCAGCAGCATGTCGTCATGACATAACTCCACGAGCGCAATGCTCCGCTTGGGCGTGCCTCCGAGTTAACTGAGCATGAGAGCTCTCACATGAATCTCCTCAGACCTTGTCAATTATGTCGGAGGGTCACCACTCCTTTGACACAGGGGGTCGACGGTGGACGAGGCTGTCTGTTGATCTGTAGTATTGTGTAGCACCGATAGTAGCATGCCGGGTGTCTGTAAAGCGATCCTTGTGAGAGGTGATGCCGTTCAGTCGAGGGCTCGTCGAAGTGGGACGTTGCAAACATTGTCGTCCCGCCAACTACCCTCCCTGTATGCTTTCTAGTCGTGCTGCACTCCCTGGCCCTAGATGGCCATACAAATCGCGCATGTGTGGTTCTAGCATTGGAAATGCCGTTCTAGTCGCTTTAAACCGTACATTACATGCTCCGTCTTTTGCAGTTGCCGTATCTTGACTCTCCGTTCCTCTATGGCTATGGCTCTTTCAAGCTCTGTGCGCTCCTCCTCTGCTTTTGCCGCTGCAATGACAGCCTGCACCTTGTCAAGGTCTTCCGGCTCTTCTTCTATATCCGTCGCTTGACACCCCTAGGACGTTGCCGGCATAGCTAACAGTTAGCTTTCCCCGGCTCGCATCCCTGTCTAACTTCCCTGCTATTTATGTGCTTGTCTATCGCGACTTGCTGGTATGAACTGCTATTCAGGGAGTCTTTTGCGGGTAAGTTGAAAATAAGAGGGTGCACCGAACAGGCCCTTATCTTATTTCTAGAGGTGGGTTTAATTCCTAAATTATGCCAAGAGAACTTTTAATACTCGCTAAAGCGCCAAGGTCCGTGAACTTCCTAGATCGGTTTAGTAAAAATAAATTCACATCTATAATAGCAGGCCCATACGTTTTTTCAGCTCCCGATGCGGAACAGGAATATATTGGACGAGGAGAATAATCCCCATTACGATATCACTACCGACTTATTTACTTGGCTTGCTTAAGCAGTCATGCACCCTTATAGCGTACCTTTGTTAATATCTTAGTAAGTCTACGTAGATGTAAAGGTTATATAAAGGCGCAAGACTCTCGTTTTCTTATCAACTCAACCGGAATCAAAGCACCAATCAAACCTACCTACTCAAATATACATCGCTCATTTCAAGCTATTAATATTTAAAATGAAGACCATTTTTATTGCTCTCTTCGCTCTGCCTGTTGCTCTGGCTCTGCCAACCGCCCAGCAGCAGGAAAATAAAGTCTCCTGTGCTTGCCTCAACCCTGCGGATGGTACAATCTATCAGGAAAAGGATGGACGACTTTGCGAATATGCTTACCAAGGTTATCTTGAGGCTGATGGCTGGGTAAGTCTTTATCCTCTATGATCTGTGCAGAATGCATGCTCTAGTGCGCATTATTCTATAAGCAGAGAGTTATGTTGCTGAAGCTTTTACTAACGAAAATTAATGCTAGTGTACTGCTCCCGCGAGCGCTGTGGATGGCCGTTGGAATGATGAATATTGCTCTTATTTCGAGCCGTATACTACAAGTGTTTGCAAGCCTGCATAAGGGTTAGGGTGTCACGGGTGTTTCCTAGGGAGCCCCTCGGCCAACCCCCGGCCGGCCTTGGGCCAAGGATGGAGAGATCACGTGTCTATATGTATATATCCCTCCCCCCTCTCAGGAATAGCTCCTCGGGGATTCGTCTCATATCCAAATACACCTTATTATTCGAACCTCTATTGACTCCTGCCAATAAACCCCTCACATAGGGCAGTTTGCTACGAGGTATTGTTTATAGGGGGAACTGTTCTTCTAACTGCTAGTTTCGTCATATGGGGACCAATTCTGGGCCCGCCTGTACTATTCTTAGAAGCAGCTATAAGTTAGTAGGTTTATAGTAATAGGCGTCGATAATCATTATCAAGGCATCCACCATTTCACAAGTTTCCCGCATGGCATTTACGAGAGCTTTGGTTGATATCCCGAACGCATCTGAAATTTGAATAACCCCAATATTGAGATGCACTGTCTGGAACGACTATTGCTGCATGCAGCCGTTTGCGTCGAGATCATTGCCACCTCACCCAGCAGAATGCGCCACAGTACCTTGGTCAGCGGTTTTGACCGGTCAGCGATTTTGACTGGTAAGTGATTTGACTGGTCGGCGGTTTGACTGGTCAGCGGTGTTGACTGGTCAGCGGCTTTGAACTGGTCAACGACGAGCTCATGAAATCGTGACAGTGAATCTTGGGCCGGGGCCCAGAAACCGGAACTAGAAAACCAAATCCGCAAAACGAGAACTTTAAGGACGGAAACCCAGAACAGGAATCCTAGCGCATGCCGTCAGATCTATTTTAGGATATATGACGAAGCTCTATTTCTAGCAGTCACAGTTCCCTACGGAAACGGAGAACCAGTTTTGGGAACCGGGAAGCTTTGGTCGAGGGTCTAAAACGGGAACCTCAGATCTAAGCCTATACTTTGCACGCAGTGCAGCCTCTTTCACAGTCTGTTGACCTTAGCTAATATATGTAGGTGACGACTTAACAAACGACAGCGCGAGCGTGATCAAGTTCTCCGTGGACAAGGACAAGGAGGCGGCATTCCGGCAGACGACGGCCGAGTGGCTGGACCCGCAGATCCCGGGGGCAAGACTGGTGGGCCCCAAGTGGTACCTGGTCAAGGCGGACTTTATCGAGGTAACGCTAGCAATGGACGCGGAGAGCGGGAAAGTGAGCAAGTCAGCGATGGAGCGGTTCGGAACGGAGAACGGGGTGGAGGTGTGCACGATGCGGTGGCTTGGAAAGCCGAGGCCCAGCGGACAACATGCTTCGGTGGTGATTAAGGTGGCGACGAAGGAGGAGGCAGAGAAGCTGCTGCGGTCGGACAGCGTGACGTTTGGCGGAGGCGGGCTTATGATCTCGTGGTTCGAGAGCGACGCACGCCGGTGCTGTGCTTCAACTGCTGGAAGATCGGCCACAGAGCGAGGGACTGCAGACGACCAGTGACGTGCGACATGTGCGCACAGGAAGGACACGCACAGTGCGAGACGGTCAACCTGCGCTGCGTGAACTGTCAAGGTCCACCGGGCTTCCAGCCGCAAGTGCCCTGAATACGAAAAGGAGAGAGACAAAATCCTTGCACGCCAACGTCATGAATAAGGAGCTTCGAATCCTCCAGGCTAACATGTGGAGAGGCAGGGAGTCGCAGCACGCGCTCCACAACGATCCGGCGTTGGCCGGCTTTCACTTCATCCTGGACCGGGAGCCCGGGTGCTTTCTTGCAGACGGAGAGGTGGTGCATCACGGCGGTGGTAGCGCACGTGGGGGAAAGAAGCTGGTGGTGGTATCGGTGTACACTCCCGACCTCAAATCGTCGTTCGATGTCAAAGGGGCGTACAACAACGTGGCGACGGGCCCAGAAATCAGGAGACTGCGACACCGGCAGATCCCAGAAGTGAGCGGGCGAAGAGGGCCGTGATCTCGTCCCCCAGCACCGGCCACAGCTCCCTCCACACCCGTGCTGGTAGGCCGTCTCTACCAGGCGCCTTGTCTGGCCTGGCCCGGAATACGGCCGCCTTGACCTCTTGCCTGGCGATAGGCTCCCACGGTAGCTGGCTGTACGTGCTTGGCGCATCCTCAGCCTCGCACGGCGGCGGCGTCGGGAAGAACTTCTTGATCGGTGGAACCCTGGCGAACGAGCTGCCTGCCTGCGAGTCCAGGTACTTGGCTGCCTTCCAGATGTTGTCGCTGTCGCCCAGGAACTCCTCCCAGTGCTGTTTTCGGTGCCACCTGATCGTCCTGTGGAAGAGTCGCTTCGCTCGTCTGGCCATGTCACGCAGTTCTGCGTCTTCTCTGCCTTGTCGCCGCATCGCGCACGCCCGGTTTCTCCAGTACGTGTACGACTTCCTCAGCGCCGTCAGATCCTCGTTTCACCACCTCTTCATGTACGGCGACGGTCTGGCCCGCGGACAATGTGCCTCCAGTGCGCGCTTCGCCCACGCCGTGAGCTGGCTTGCTATCTCGTCCACATCGTTGGCGGGAAACCCTTCCTCCTTCTGCTGCTCCACCGCTTCCCTGATCTTGTCCCACGGCGCGTTCTTGAAGAGCAGTCTCTCCGTGTTGTCTTGTCTCTTCAGTCCTCGACCCTGTCTGTCCACCGCTGGCCGCGACTGACGCCCACGTCTGTGTAGATGGTGGAGACACGGAGATGATGTCAAGCTGTGCTCGGAGGGAGCTGATCGTCTCTTGCAGCTCGACGTTCTGGTTCTTAAGGTACTGCTGTTCGTCTTTGATCGTTGCGAGCTCGCTTCCGAAGCTCTCGATGCTGCTCTGCTGCGTTATTGTCTCTTTCAGGCTCATAATGAGCTCCACCATTTCTGCCATCATGCTGTTGCCTCCTGTTCGTTCAGGTGATATCGACATGCGCCCGGTAGGGAACGGCGGCAGCACATCCTGCGTCGACTGCACCGCGATGGACGGCCTTCCGCCTGCAACGGCTGTGATCCTGTGGCTCCATTTCCTGCCTGTACCGCTCGTAGCGTGCTTGTCCGTGTTCTCAGCGACTGCTGGGCCTCGAGCACCTTTGCGCTTGGCTTCCTCGTGCGCCCTCTAGGTGGGGCCGGAGGGGGTGTCGTTGGGATGGGATCAGGGGTCGAGGTAGCCATCGGGGCTCCGGGGCTCCGTTGGGTGGGCCGCACGAGCCGCCTTGCGGCGGGATCTAGCTAAGCGAACGTCTGCGAATCGAGTAAAAGAAAGTCCGAGATGATACCCTACTCTTTCAACAATGACTTCCCCATGAGGCTACAAGGGTATGGTCCAATCTAGTGTCAAACTGGTGTAGCCCAGTGTGCTGTCGGCCGCCCTGTATATTGCATGCGGTTATAGTTCAACCCTAAATATCAGCATTAGCAGATTGCGACCCTTGGCGTGTTTGCAGAGACTGCGCGCATCAGAATTAGTAGATTCACGAGTTGCGGTGAATGCAATCGAGGTTGTATTAATAGGAAACAGTTTATATGCTGGTGCTCGAATCTATTATATTATTGTGTCCGACTTATTAGATAAGGCAAACTACTTGGGATAGTTTATTTATCGTAAGACCAGCTGGGATAAACTACTTGGCTGCATAATACTACTGGGGACAAACTATTGTAAGACTACTTGGGATGACTTATTGTAAGGCTACTTGGGATGACTTATTGTAAGACTACTTGGGATGACTTATTGTAAGACTACTTGGGATGACTTATTGTAAGACTACTTGGGATGACTTATTGTAAGACTACGGAGGTGCCTTTCAAAAGTTCTTGCCCATTAAGCACTGCTCTCAGCTAGCAAAGGGTAGACGCCTAAGTGTTGAGCGGAAGTACGATGGCGAATACTGTCAAGTGCACATCGACCTGAGCAAGGGAAAGAAGTGCATCAAAATCTTCTCAAAAAGCGGAAGAGACTCGACAGACGATCGGATAGGCCTGCATGACGTGGTGCGAGATTGCCTGAGGCTTGAGTCGGCAGAGTGCAAGATCAAGAAGCAATGTATCCTGGAAGGAGAGCTACTGGTCTGGAACGATGACAAAGAACGGATTGAACCCTTCCACAAGATCCGCAAGCACGTGTCACGATCAGGCCGATATCTTGGGACTCGCGCAGACTCACCCACCGATACCAGTGAGCATCTTATGATCATGTTCTACGATCTGCTCTTGCACGATGACATTTTCTCTATCACTAATACTTACGATGCGCGCCGCCAACAACTTGACTCACTAGTACACTGTATACCAGGCCGAGCGGCCATTGGCAGCCGTGAGAACATCAATTTCTCATCTCGCCATGCCCCCGAACAGCTTCGTGGCGCATTCGCTAGAGCCATTACACAGCGGTGGGAAGGTCTAGTGCTAAAGGGACGAGATGATCCCTACTACTCGTTCTCTGGAAATAAGAGATTCGTCAAGTTGAAGAAAGACTACATCCAGGGACTAGGAGACACCGTTGACTTCGCTATTGTGGGTGGTCGCCGCGATCCGATAGACGAACAAGAACTGAGTATGGGGAAGTTGCGGTGGACATCCTTCTACGTTGGATGCCTTGAGAACAAGGACCAGGTCTGCCGTCTTGATGCCAAGCCGATATTTCGCATCATTGATAGGGTAGACCGACACGGTATGACCAAGGAAGACATCCTTGTTCTCAACAGACTAGGATACTTCCAGGAAGTACCTTTTGCTCTCTCCACATCCAAGCTTGACATCAGGGTAGAACGAGGGCGGCTGCCTCCGCCAACTGACTTGTTTAAACGACCGTTTGTCGCGGATGTAATGGGTGCTGGCTTTGACAAACCAGCCAATACCGGGTATTATGCTCTGCGATTTCCCCGGGTGCTGAGGATCCATGGAGACCGTACGTTCAGGGATACGGTTAGCTTTGACGAGCTGCAGGAATTAGCTAGGAAAAGCATAGAAGTGTCCCAGGAGATGGAGAGCGAAAACGAGAATTGGCTCAGGAAGCTAAAAAGAGCAGACCCTAACACCGACTGCCTGATAAATTCCATGGATCGCATCATAAGCTCAAATGGCGGCTTAGACAAATTGGAGAGTGAAATCCAAGGAAACAGAAAGGTAAAAGAGGATTGTTTACTTTTAGATGGTGGTTTCATTCAGCCATTAAAGCGAAAGCTCCTCCCAGAGAATTCCCAACAGGCTGTCAAGCGAGCCAAGGTATCGCCCATCACTTCCACAGACGATGAGGGCATACAGGAACCTCCTGCTATCCCGACGTGTACAAGCCTTTCTTCTTCCCATGAAGACCCGTCAGTAACACTATCCGCCAACTCTTCGGTGACTGAGCCCGCAGCAGAAGCGTTCGCAAAAAGTCATGACCGACAGCGAGGGTGCATGGCAACTCCGTTAACTCCCCAGGAGATAATGAGCGAGATGGAACACTAGATGGTTAGTCCTATCGTCTTGCAACACGCGGGTAGCTAATACGTGAACTAGCACGGAAAATGTTCTCGTTGTAACTGTATGGTATATGTGGCCGACGAAATTCGCTTTGTCACTACCACATTCTATAAGAAGCTTCCGGAACTCAAGTGCACTTGCAATCATCGAATTCATTATCATAGTGTTGACACCTAAGCAAGATGGGTATCAGAATAAGAATAGTTTTTGGAAGTAGGGAGCGAGGGATGGGTAAGAGGTTATCTTTATCCACCGCGCTACAACCCCAAGCTCCACTGCGAGCAGCAATCCGTCTTTGGAAGGCAGTCGAGACGCAACGGATAACGCCATCGAGACAGAAAGCTTCCTGCAGGAGATTGACGTACAAAGCACAACCCTTTCCGCCCCGGGTGGTTCTCCGATGCATAGGTACACCTCGATGTTATACGAGTACATTGCTCTTTCCGGGAAACAGCCACAGTAAATAATCAATACAATACATACTCTAAGCTCAATAGATCAGTAACTTACTGGAAATCCCGTTTGGCAGGGGCGATTTACCCCTAAAGAAACCCCTGAACCAGAGTTCCCAACAATCAACTCAACTCAATCATAGCCTTCAAGTTGAGTTGATTGTTGGCTCGAGTTGCTCTGATTGATTGTGAGTTGATTGTTAGCTTTTTAGAGCAAGTTGATTGCAAGTTGATTGTAAGTTGACTCAAAAAGATGCCAAGAGATTAATTATTATACAAATTACTGCGAGAGATTATCCCACTCTTTAATGTTGTAATCTCGTACAATTTGCTCTTCAATTAGCGTGCTCTTATCACTACAATATGGTGTTTTAAAGCCAGCTCTTACCCAAGATCTTACTAACTGAAGAGCTGCAAGTTGTTGGCTGCCAAGTTTACGACGTTTAGGCTCGAGTAAGTCGCCCAACTCGCTGAAGAGGCGCTCGCAATCACTACTAGATGCTGGGATTGTTAGGATATCGATAGCAAAGCGCGCCAAATTGGGGTATTTTGGCCGTAATTGTATCCAGTACTTGACTGGGCTGCCATTAGCCTGGTATTGCTCTTGCGTCCATACAGGCTCTAGTGATTTCCAGCGCTCAAACTCATCATCTGGAGCCTCTAGGCCACCGCCGCGGTGTATATACGCGCTGATAGCGTCGTCAATACTGTTTGTGTGTGCGATAGTTGTGAGAGGTGAGCGTTGGCGCTGAGGTTTATACTCCGCCCAAAGCCTCTGGAAGCCAGCGTTAGCCTTGCTAAGCCACTCAGTCTTATCCGCCCAGCTGTTATCGCAGTAGTATTTGTAGTATGGGTGTAAACAGACAGCGGCGTAGTAAGCGGGCGAGGCGTCAAGCTTGTTGTAGTACTCGTCGGCTTTGTGCCAGGCTGCGCGGAGGTTGATTGTGAGGTGATCTTCGGGAGCCTCAGCGTGAGCGCTGAAGTCGACTTGCAAGTATGGGCGTGCGCGCGCTTCGAATGAGTTAAGGACGTATTCAAACACTGGTATAATCTCGTAAATAGCACCAAACTTGCCAGCTTTACCGCGCCCTTCTAGTCGCTGAGTAGCAAGCTTTAGCGGCTCTAAGCAGTCCTGGTACTCTATAATTACAGCCCAGTCAGCGGCTGTAAGCCCTGTTGATCTCATCCAACCTGGGGCCTCGGGCCGTCTATTATTGTGCCGGGCAGCGTACGCGTCGGCGAGAGTGATCGTATTAATGTGGTGCTCAGCGTATAGATTGTACGCGCCTTGAAGCTTTGTAGCGCGCGCAAAAGCAGCGTAATATGAGTTCCATCGAGTAACAACTGGCTTAACCGGTTCAAGCGTTTTGAGACGTTTATTAGCAGGCAGCGTATCGTTTACTTGGCGTTGATAGTTACGGAAAAGCTCGTGCTGTTGCGGTGTTTTAATGTAGTTAATTATATCAATTAAGACGCCTAATGGGCCTTGTTTACGCCACTCTTGCATATATTGCTCCTCTATATTATCGTGCTCTCTAGTATTATTATAGGCGGCTTTGTTAGTGCCAAATATAACCCTCTGGCCGATAAGGTTGAGCGTATGGCAGCCACAACGAAGGCGCCGGTGGGTAGGCTCGAAGGCGTAATCTCTAGCAATTGCAGCGATCGCAGCGTCGTTGTTATTGGCGTTGTCAAGTACAAAGTAGCCTAACTTTTCCGAGGTAATACCGTATACTTTAAGTGTTTGGATGATAGCTTCAGCAATAGCCTCACTAGTATGGGCGCCAGCGAGCTGCGGTAGGTCGATAGGCAAGTCTTGGAGTGTGCCAGAGGCGTCAGCAAAGTGGGCTACAACACCAAAAAAGCCACGCTTGCCGCCTTTTGTTGTCCAGCCGTCGAAGCTTATATGTATACGGCTTATTGCTGACGATAGAGCGTCAATAATCTGCGGCTGTAGGTGCTTAAAGAGCGTCATTACAAAGGCGGCGACGCTCGTTGCACTTGCCCATAAAGCCCTCTCAGCTTCTGGGTTGGCAAGCTTTATTACTTCGCGAAAAGCTGGTGTTGTAAGCTCACGAAGTGGGTGATTATTGTCGACGAGCCAAAGGATGATAGCGCACTGAAAGCTTTGTACGTTGAAGTTTCCTATTGCGTTGGCGACGTTTTGATCTACTTCAACACCAGCTTCAAATGCTTGCCGTAATGATCGCTGCCCGTGAGCGTGTACTAGTTGGCGTGTACCATCTTTTGTGAGACGGTGGCCAACTCTACGCTGGCTAAGATGGGCAGCAGCAGACGAAGTAGCCTTTGTTACGTTGAATAAACCGCCGCGGCCAGCGTCAATAAGCTTGTGTATATGGCAGTATTTGCATACAAACCACGTTTGAGATGGGTCCTTGAGCTCAGCAACGCGGTAGCCATGCTTAAAAATCCAGCTTTTTTGACGTCGTTGAGTTACTAGTGGCTTCATATATCCAGGTAGACGCGCCCACTCGATGCCGTCAAAGTTATCGTTAAGCGTGCTGGCTATCTCATCATCGCTGCCACCTTCAACCTCAGTGATAGCCACTGTACCAGCGCCGCTGCCATCAGTAGGCGGCGTGATCTCTGCCTCGGGCTGCGACTCCAACAACTGCGACTCAAAAGTATGCTCCGAACGCGGCAAGACGGTGGCCTGGCTCGCGGCAGCCAGGGCTTTACGAGGTGATCGGCGCGGCGATGAGGGCTCTACATTAGGCCTTGATGTAGGCGGCGATGTAGACGACGATGTAGACTGCGATGGGGCATTGGCACTGCGACGAGCGGCAACTTTGGTACGTTTGGCGATCGAACTGGCGGCTTGTATGCGACGTTTAGGCGGCATATTGATTAATAAAACACCAAAAAACGCGTTAATGTAGGTAGTATAGATGGTAGTGGAGCATCAAAATAAGTCTATATATAGGCGCGTGCGGCTTAGATAGCTTGGTTAGCCTAAATTGGTATCGCGTTTGGGTATAAGTTAAGCTAACTACAACACCAGAAAAATTATCGCGAGATCTACTATACAGCCAACCTAATAGCCTCACAAAATCCGTGCGTCTAAACGAGTCAAATACAATCAACTCAATCAACTTTACTACTCTAAGTTGAGTTGAGTTGACTGGCGCAGCGCCTAAGTTGAGTTGAGTTGAGTTGACTGAGTCAATCAACTCAATCAATCAGTCAATCATGATTGCTTGTTGGGATCTCTGCCCTGAACTGATGCTGCTGGAGGAAATGAAAGGATCCAGGAACATGAACTCGATTGTGCTCTATATTCTCACGCGCGCAGCACTTGCAGTACTGCAACGACTATGGAACATATACTTCAAGAGGGAGCTGCGACAATAGGCAGAAACGTCTACCTGGCGTCACCACGCGCAAGGCTTGCTATCTACAAAAAAGAGTGGGTGTCTCTCGATGTGTGGCGTTGCGTAGCCGTTTTAAACGGTATTCGTGAAGTAGGATCGCGTAAAGGTTGCCCAGGCAGAGGATAGAGTCAAGAGTCGACGTGTGGTTGGGTCCGAGTGCCTCCTCCCTCCCTCGCAGCGCCCGCTCGTACATCTGCTCTGCCTCCGCCAGCTTGCCTTGGTCTGCGTAGAGAAGGCCCAGGTTGTTGAGTCCGAGTGCCTCCTCCCTCCCTCGCAGCGCCCGCTCGTACATCTGCTCTGCCTCCGCCAGCTTGCCTTGGTCCGCGTAGAGCATGCCCAGGCTGTGTATAGCATCCAATACTGTCTGTCGTTGTCCAAGCCCCATGACATCTTTACCATCGCCCTTATCTATCCTATCGCCTTGCCACGCCTGGCTTTGTATCACCCAGCGAGAGCATACTTGAGCATGTGGCAGAAGTCGACGTTGCATGGCTGAATATTCCTTGGTTGAGTTGTACGGCACAGCCATTCCTACAGCAATCACCGCCAGTTGGCTCAGCTTTACCTTTGAATCCTTACCCCGATAGTGGTACGCCCACCGATGCACGACTGGATGTGTTGCGTAGCTTGTTGTGTCTTCTACCGCTTCGATGAGTGAGTAGTTGCGCAACATCTGCATCGCCCGGCTGAACGCCAGCTCGCTGCTCGCGACATCCCCAACCCACTCTGATAGCATCCTCGCAGCTTCTGCTGAGGCCTCGCACGTTGCTGCGAACAAGCCGTGCCACAGGTTCTTGTTGTCAAGGAACGACCATAACAATAAAAGGTTCGCTGTAGCTTGGTGCTTATTTCGAATCGCTTGGTACGATATGGCCCATGTCGTCCACACGCTGCGGTTCGGGTAGTCCTGTAGCGGTGCATCGGCTACGTCTCTCGACTCCATCAACTCGCTCCACTGCTGCTCGTAGAACCTGAGATAGGCCTTGATCCCTACTCCGCTCTCCTGCAGATATGCACCTGCTTGCGCTATCGCTAGTGGCAGGCCATCCAGCAGCTCAAGCAGACGCCCGCTTTCGTTTGTGTCTACAGTACCATCGTCAGCTTCACGGCGGTCTCAATGACTTGTTGCTATCGTCGCAGCTTACTGTGCTTCTTCTTGTACCAGCTCTCGAAGATGGCTCGCGCCTGCGCGTTGTCCACCCTGCCTAGCCGCTGCGACTCGCCCAGCTGCTCCAGCCTCGTCAGCCGGGTCGTGATCAACACAGACCCATGATCACCGCCCGAAAAATAGCGCGTTACGTCGTATGCGTCTGGGTCGCCACCTCGTGGATTGTACTCGCGGTCGACGTTATCGAAGATGAGCAGCCACGCCGTGTTGTCTGGTCGCGCAAGCCAGCCCATGACCTCTCTGACCACTGCATCGATGTCAGTGCCGCCCTCAGCAGTATATGTCCTGCTCGTCTCCGAGATCTGGCCTCGAGGGATCCTGCTTGCGCACCCCGCAATGCTCCGCTTCACACTGTCTGCGCTCCTTCCGTCCAGCCAGAACACAGCGCTGAACCGGCGATGGTGTCGCCGCGCAAACTCCACCGCTAGCTGTGTCTTGCCTATGCCACCGAGGCTCTGTAGGACTTTATTTGATCTCGACATTAAGATTATCTTTAACTTTTAAAGCAGCATACTACTAAGATCTAATGTACTCCTAATCTTTTGAAAACATGTGCATTATAACGAAAGAGTATTTGCTATTAAGCAAAAATTCTTCAACCCTGCAAAGATCTCAATCTCACAAAGATTCCTCTGCGCTTCAAAATCAAGCACCCGTGATAGAAGTTAGAGTAGCTGGGCTGGTGCGAACTTGGAAGCAGCTGCTCGGGATAGGGCCGTTGCAACCCACTTTGGTTTCGCCGGACAAGGTGACACTGCTTGCAATCAGTACGAGATAAATGCTAAATCAAGGATTTACGTACTCTGAGTTGTGGTAGATAGTGAAGGCATATTGGTTATAACCAGGACGACCGGAGATTTCGAAAGAGTATGCCAGATCGGAGCATACGTATTTGATAGATGGAACCTCTACGTTGGATGCTGAGCAGCGGACAGAACTAGATGGCGTGGCAAGGTCGAAGGCAACACCGAGAACAGTGTCCCAGTTGTCGTTGCCATTGCTATCCTTGCGCGAAAACAGAGTGTTCGAGACGGTGACTTGCTCATCGGCTGTCCTGGCTTCCATAGGGGCTCCTGCAACGAGGGAAGCAGCGCCGAGGGCAAGGACAGTGAAGACTTGGGAAAGCATTTTAAATTGTAGTAGGATTGGAATTAAAAAATTGGTGGAAATTGAAGCGAGTGGTAGAGTGAAGATGTTGTAGTAGGTTGTGAGGTGTGATGATGGGTACAACAGCGACCTTTGATTACTTATATAGTTCCGTTTATGTCTCCTTTAATTGACGACGGCGCTACTTCGCACTCAGGAGTCCTAAACTAGCGATTTACTGCGAATGGTGCTAGGAAACAATCATTTCGACCAGGCGATTAGTCAGGAAAACTGTGCAATTTTTCGACTACGAGGTTCAAGGATCATGGAACCTAGGCCGTGTCTTCTAGAAGTATGTCGCACCGATGTTACTGTTACTTTAGCATCCTATTTTTGCCAGTACAATGACCTCAAAAAGTACTATATATAGAACTGTCTGCCCCTATTAACGTGCGTTCTATAGGTATATAAGAACGGTAGTATTGCAATCAATAAAAGGTAGCGTGAGTTACTAAAGAAATAAAGTATTGGCTAACCACGCCGATCTATCTATTTTAACACTTTCGAAGCTTCGAGCTGACCTGAGCGAATAGGAGAGTCTCGGAAACATTGGGAAAATTGGACCAGCCGCGGTTTAGTGTCAAAATGGTTAGATTGCCGAGATTTTTCCCCATAATTACTGTAACTACACTGTCCTGAATTTAAGGCGAGCGACGTCACGCGGAGTGCCAGTATTCTTTTTAATACTATCATCCGACCGTTAGCAATGTAGAGAAGGATGTATCAACGGTGCGTTGTTTAATAACGAAGTGGATGTGTTGAGTAATGGTATGTATGCACCTGAAGGTGACATGACTTAGTTGCTAAAGCTGATGCAGGGTTGTGCCTGTACATGCGTGCCTCGGCTTTAGCAACTAAGTCATGTCACCTTCAGGTGCATACATACCATTACTCAACACATCCACTTCGTTATTAAACAACGCACCGTTGATACATCCTTCTCTACATTGCTAACGGTCGGATGATAGTATTAAAAAGAATACTGGCACTCCGCGTGACGTCGCTCGCCTTAAATTCAGGACAGTGTAGTTACAGTAATTATGGGGAAAAATCTCGGCAATCTAACCATTTTGACACTAAACCGCGGCTGGTCCAATTTTCCCAATGTTTCCGAGACTCTCCTATTCGCTCAGGTCAGCTCGAAGCTTCGAAAGTGTTAAAATAGATAGATCGGCGTGGTTAGCCAATACTTTATTTCTTTAGTAACTCACGCTACCTTTTATTGATTGCAATACTACCGTTCTTATATACCTATAGAACGCACGTTAATAGGGGCAGACAGTTCTATATATAGTACTTTTTGAGGTCATTGTACTGGCAAAAATAGGATGCTAAAGTAACAGTAACATCGGTGCGACATACTTCTAGAAGACACGGCCTAGGTTCCATGATCCTTGAACCTCGTAGTCGAAAAATTGCACAGTTTTCCTGACTAATCGCCTGGTCGAAATGATTGTTTCCTAGCACCATTCGCAGTAAATCGCTAGTTTAGGACTCCTGAGTGCGAAGTAGCGCCGTCGTCAATTAAAGGAGACATAAACGGAACTATATAAGTAATCAAAGGTCGCTGTTGTACCCATCATCACACCTCACAACCTACTACAACATCTTCACTCTACCACTCGCTTCAATTTCCACCAATTTTTTAATTCCAATCCTACTACAATTTAAAATGCTTTCCCAAGTCTTCACTGTCCTTGCCCTCGGCGCTGCTTCCCTCGTTGCAGGAGCCCCTATGGAAGCCAGGACAGCCGATGAGCAAGTCACCGTCTCGAACACTCTGTTTTCGCGCAAGGATAGCAATGGCAACGACAACTGGGACACTGTTCTCGGTGTTGCCTTCGACCTTGCCACGCCATCTAGTTCTGTCCGCTGCTCAGCATCCAACGTAGAGGTTCCATCTATCAAATACGTATGCTCCGATCTGGCATACTCTTTCGAAATCTCCGGTCGTCCTGGTTATAACCAATATGCCTTCACTATCTACCACAACTCAGAGTACGTAAATCCTTGATTTAGCATTTATCTCGTACTGATTGCAAGCAGTGTCACCTTGTCCGGCGAAACCAAAGTGGGTTGCAACGGCCCTATCCCGAGCAGCTGCTTCCAAGTTCGCACCAGCCCAGCTACTCTAACTTCTATCACGGGTGCTTGATTTTGAAGCGCAGAGGAATCTTTGTGAGATTGAGATCTTTGCAGGGTTGAAGAATTTTTGCTTAATAGCAAATACTCTTTCGTTATAATGCACATGTTTTCAAAAGATTAGGAGTACATTAGATCTTAGTAGTATGCTGCTTTAAAAGTTAAAGATAATCTTAATGTCGAGATCAAATAAAGTCCTACAGACTCTTTGTCCTATATGCCTATTTGTGCCTTCTTTTCTTATTTTTGACTTGCTGCAACCGTTCTTTGTTTTCTATTTCCTACCTCCCAGCACGTATTTTATGTTTAGAATTTTAAGGCCCCTATTTGCCCGCCCGCTGCTTTTCTGATTCCGGAGTTCGATACCAGAATTTCCGGGACCTAGATACAATAATCACTAAATCCCCAATCTTTGTTGTAATCCAAAAGTCAAATTTATGATGTGCATGAATCTGATATCTTACTGCGCGAGGGCGTCGAAGGAACATCCGAAGCTAACTCACACTTTGGTCCGTTTCTGACGCACGGCCACAGGGGTGGGCCTTTTGCCAGATCCTTGTCCGAAGCATTCAGTAGATAGCTAGCCACACCAGGCACAGCGATGACTAACGCTACTCCTTAGGTCTTCAGCAGTGAACCCTCCAACTATCGAAGTGCCGCGAGACCGCAATCCCACATTCCTTCCACGTTCAACTGCATAACGACACTCTCCCGCGTTCGCACCATTCGCACCATTCGCTCGAAGGCGGTGTAGTTTTTTGACCCTGTATCACAGAGGCCCGGGACGCAGACATTGCCTTGGCTCCCGCTGTGGATCGGACAACGAATCCTAATGTGGCTCCCTGGTACGAACCCAGACTAACAGCCTACGGACGCTCTTACCACACCTTTTAGTAACAACAACTATTACTCTCATATGTATGCAAGCCATCAGCTTTCTTTGCACGCAAACATCCACCGCTTCCCCACCAAATCGATAAAGTATTGCCATTAACGTTGCGCCGGAGGCGATGGTTTGTAGATATGGCTGAAGAGGAGAGTGCTGTGTGCAGCTCTGAATAGTGTAGAGTCTTGGCAAGCATGGCCACTATCACAGCTCCGCTAGTACTCATCCCTCACGAACGTGAACAATCCAAAGCTTCCCAGTGACCCTCAGAGCTCAAACTGGAGCATGTCTCTACGGCCCTAGAGATTGCAGTGCCCATTTAAGGAGCCGCTGGTCGTTTGACCGTACCACAGCTGTATCACCAAAATATGCAGAGCTTTTCCACCTTCGAACAGGCTTGGAGCGACGGCGTTTCGCCAGTAACACTCAGTTGAACCACTTGCCGAAGCGCAGGCTTCGATTTCCAGGCCCGCCGTGCTTCATCTTAGGCACTGCTCCCAATCCTGGTAGCTGGCTGTACCCGCCTGGCGCGTCTTCCGGCTCGCACGACGGCGGGGCTGGAAAGAACGCCCGCAGCAGTTCACCTGCGATGTCCTGATTCTCAGAAGTTATTATTGGTCTTGTGCCTACTATTGCGCACAAATTCATGCAAGGCCGCTACCCTGGTCGGTACTTCTGATTGAACTAACTACCGATTTCGGCTAGTGCAAAACGACCCCACACCTACATAATCATCGCGGTGTAATTTATTTGTGATGACTGTTATGCCTGTACGGAGGTGCCTTTCAAAAGTCTTTTCCTGGACCGTGCGCGTGGCGCTGCTAGCGCATCGCTAGTGCCCCACTAGTGCCCAACCAGTGCCCAACTAGTGCCGACAGAGATGAGATGGAATTCAAGTCTCACAACATCAGAACCGCCTTCATGCCTTCATACGACGCCGCTACAAGAGCCCAGGCTTTGACTTTGAAGCTTGTAGGCTACTCAAATGCTGAGATCGAAGCTATCACCGGTATCCAACCCCGAACACTCAATACCCTACACCGCAAAGCGATTGCACGAGGCCTCAACCCAGCGGAAAGCAAGAAGATCCTTGACTGCCACGTTGAAGATGGCGAGCGCTCTGGCCGCCCTACAAAGCAGACTGAGGATGTTATTACAGAGGTACTTTCAAAGGTCCGTAAAGACCGATATGCACGGGAGAAAACCTGCACTCAGATCGCAGCAGAGGTTGGAGGAGTGTCAAGTACTACAGTCTGGCGAATCCTCCGGTACGCAGGCTTCCGAAAGACAAAGCCAACAAGAAAACCTGGCCTTACACCTGAAATGAAAGAGGCAAGGCTTAAGTTTGTACTTGATCATAAGGATTGGATGATTGAGGATTGGAAGAGAGTAATTTGGTCAGATGAAACCTCAGTTGTTTGTGGTTTTCGACGAGGAGGATATAGAGTCTGGCGTACACCTGAAGAACGTTATATTAAATCCTGTATACGACCACGTTGGAAAGGATATTCTGAGTTTATGTTCTGGGGTTGTTTTAGTTGGGATAAAAAAGGCCCTTGCCATATTTGGAAACCAGAGACAAAGAAAGAAAGAGAACAAGCTGATAAAGAATTGGCAGCAATAAATATAGATCTTGAGCCTATTTTAAAAGAAGAGTGGGAATTAACAACCTCTTTTAGTAGAGTAGGGCTTCGGAATAAACGAGGGAAAAAACCAGCTTGGAAATGGGATAAAAAGCATGGGAAATTAGTAAGAAGAATAGGAACTGGTATTGATTGGTGGAGATATTGCCGACAAGTTATTATCCCAAAACTTATTCCATTTGCAATAGAGTTAGAGCAAATTCGGCCTAGAATTATCATTCAAGAGGATAGGGCAAGTCCACACCTTTCTTTCTACAAGGATCGCTTATATTCCCTTTCAAAGGTAGTACAATTACTCTGGCCTGGGAATTCTCCAGACCTTAATATGATTGAAGCTGCCTGGCCTCATTTAAAGCGGGTTACTACAAAGAAAGGAGCTCCAAAAACTAGGGCTGAGGCAGATCAAGCATGGAAGCAAGCATGGGATGAACTAGAGCAATGGCGGATTCAAGCTTGGATTGAGAGAATTCCTAGGCATATCCAGAAGATTATTGAACTTGAGGGTGGGAATGAGTATAAGGAAGGGAAATCTGATAAGGCAAGGCGCTTCAAAGCACATCTGGAGGAGGATTGGGAGGAAGTAGAATAAGAGAATAACCTGAATCGAGATTTTGGTGGCGTTTTGTGGCGCAAGCCACCATGCACGGTCCAGGAAAAGACTTTTGAAAGGCACCTCCGTACAGGCCCCTCCCATGAGCGGATTGCTAGCGCCATCCGTGCCACTTTCCATACAAATCTTCAGTTTTCCATACAAATTCTGTCTGTGCGGTGGCTCGCGCTAGCAACCCGCTCATGGGAGGGGGCTGTAGCTGTATACAAGGGGGGTGCACAAATTCTTGAGCATGGCTCGTGCGCATAGAATTCAATCGAATCTTACGTACACTGTAATTTACATACAACTTAGATCAACTCAGTATCGTATATGCCCACCTCCAGCCAGGCGTACAGCCTCACAACAATCCTTCATATTCAGGCAGTATTTCTGAATATCCTTAAGTTCAGTCTTAGCCTATTCCTCCTAGATTGCAACTATCAGTTCCTCCTTAGTTTTTGGCCATCTCTTGCGAACTCTTGACTTGAGTAGCCTCTAAACGTTCTCAATTGGGTTAAGATCAGGCGAGTTTGCCAGCCACTATAGAAGCCGAGTAGCAAGCTAATGGAAGAGCCTCCTTGTAGCTAAAGCCCAGTGAGATGAAGCGCCATCTTGCATAAGAATAGCGTTGCTTATCCCAACTCTAAAGATCTCGTGCTCTTGCTTGAAAGATTGGATTAAAGGTACAACTCTTTAGCAGTAAGAGCATAAGTTAAAATTGCCCTATATCTCACAGTCCCAAATTAGCAGCGGACCCTTTAATCCGTCTCCTCCAATACAAGCCCAAACCATTACACAGCAGTAATCCTTGAACTTAGGGACAATACAGTCTGGATGATATTTCTCCTCTACCCTCCTTGTTACCCAGACCTTCCCTCTCCCACATTTAAATGATGCCTCATCAGACCAGATTATTCTTCTCCACATCTCTCAAGGCCAAGCTAGGCAGGTCTCTGCCCATAGAAGGCAATCTTGTATATGTTTCTCTGAGGAGTGTGCAGAAGGATTGGATTCTCACACCGCAATAGGACAGGCAGTCCATACTTACATTTATCCATGGACGAGATACGTCACAGGACCACTCTCCTCTATGATAATCTGGCTCGGTTATGGGGAAAAGAAGAAATATGCTCCGTATCAGTTCCAACAAAACGCTCGTTAAGGCACAGTTGTCAACAATCAATTATACTCAATCAAGAGCTCTAAGTTTGTTTTGATTGACTCGTAAGAGGCGTTTTTTTAATTGATTGTGATTGCCACCTGTTTACAAGAAGCTCCCCCTGAACGTCATAAGCTTGCAAACGAGTTCTCTGACGAGCTAGTCACTCTAGCCTTTAGACTGCCGAGGACGGGTGGAATGGAAGACTTGGAGTGAAAGAAAGGAGAATCTTAGCCAGAATGGGCTGTAATGAGGATCTTTGGCAGAATCGTAAGGCCGTGCGCGTTCCGAGCTGCTGGCTTGTTCGACTTCGATACTCTTGTAGAAGGTGACGCGGAAGTTGTTCTAAAGTGCGACTTATTGCTGGATGCTATCCTGTAACACTTCAGACCTTTGATAGCAACCTTTAGGCGTTGAGTAAATAAAGGACCTGACCGTGCGGTACACTAATGTCGATGCGAAGGACTCTTTAGACTTGGCAAATCCTGGAAGACAGCCTAGCCTTTGCCCGATGTGTAAGAATCATGCGTCACAAAAGTCAATGTTGTGTAACTAGCGGTAACGACTCATCTACTCTTAAGACGTGTGCCCCACTGAGCTTTATGCAACTCTTGATTTTAGGCTTCTCCCCACCACTCAGGAAGCGAGGATGTAGATGCACCTGCGATAACCGCACGGACCCCCATAGCCATGGCACCCATGTTATCACGCAGTCCGCTTAGGCTTTTCCTGATAAAGATCGAATAGTCTTAGCAGTAGCCAGGGTGAATGCTCAACAATGTTTCTCATTTTATTCACTGAATGCGACGCATGGGATTTAACTCCAGTCATTCATTATAGTTCAGATAGAAGGACTTTTGTAGAACGAGAATTGTCATCACAGTAGTACCTCTAGTAATGTGTCGTTTACAATGTGTCTCGCATAGAGATATACCGTTGTGTTGAGTTTCAAGTCAGGTGCCATGAGTTGTAAAGGCCGATATGCGATCTATTGCACTAAGCCTAGTCTGTAATAGGGTTAAGTCACAGTTGCGTCGCCAGCCTGGACCACATGTCCTGGACACCTCGATTCCTTCCTTTCCCTCCCTTACAGCTCACCCCACATGATGCCAACAAATCTCATTCAAAAGTTCCATCCGGAAAACATACCTGCTGTCATCTCTACCTTGCGACCTGACGGGGAAGTCCCAGTTCTAAACGAAAAGCATTGGGATGGTGGTCAGTGTCGCATCTTCAAGGTAGACTTTGTGGACGGTGGAAGTTGGTCTGTACGCATCCCAATCCATATACAGAGCGATTCCCAAGACAACGTTATAAGCGTACTTCAGGGTGAAAAAAATGTGCTTGAAGAGATTAGCAGGACAGGCTTTCCCTGGGTTCCAAAACACCATGGGTCTAACTTTACATTTGAGAACTCCATTGGATTTCCGTTTATGGCGCTGTCGTGGATTGAAGGCTCACCCCTTTTCTGGACTGCTACCCACCCACCAAGACCTAGTCGGGATAAAGTACTTAGTCAAGTTGCTGAGATACAAATGACTCTCATTGAGTGCACGAAAGACTATAGTTTGTTTAGCACCCCCCTTTAAGTACAAATCCTTATTGATAATCATAGGAGGCACTGCAACGCAATATTTCTCAAGATTAACAAACAACAAGCTACGCCGAGTTCGCAATGGCCAACTTCCTAGTATAAATGAACAGGACTGTTTCGAACAACAAAGCCTTCTCTATCAGGTGCTTTACCCTGAACTAGAGAGTGCGCCATTTGCTATAGATCATGGTGATCTAGCACCGCTAAACATAATAGTTGACTCGGAATACAACGTTACCGGGTAAGCCAGCGTCAAGATTAGACATACTTATGTTGCTAACTACGAAAGTATTATCGATTGGGGATTTGCTTCAAAGGTTCCAGTCCAACTAGCTGGTCGCTTGCCTCGCTTTCTTCAGCTATCGGAACTTGCCCTGCCCCCAAGCCTAACTCTTCAGCAAGATCGGAAGGCTTATATCGCTTCGCTCACGTCTCACTCTTCGCAAGCGGCATCTTGGATGCTGCTTCTTTATTCATCCGAAGATGTTGATTTTCGCCACTGCTTTCTAGAATCGATGATTAGCAAGGGTATGCACCGTTCGCTAGCAAGTTTGAGATGGAATCTTCCCTACCGTGAGCTGCATCATAGTTTCAAGGTGTAAGGAGCGGCATACGACGTGGTACTGATTGTTGAGTAGTAAAGAGGAGGGTAGTTGAATAGTGAAGGAGTGGATAAGGCTTGTCGGGTGTGTCGAAGGGGGACCAGTCATAGACAGGCTACATAAAATACACGATGCAGGAAGCAGATCATAAATGAAGGATAGCATTAGCCACGCGCAAGTGCGATATTGAAGCATCAGGGTCGTCAATTTGATTCTACAACCGCTCTTCTCTTGATGGGGTGGATGATCTTCCCCTCTGTCCCCTCCTCTACGTTTGTTGAATGCGGCCTGCGCCGCTAGGTTGAGACCTTCAACTTCTTCGCGAAGTCTTTCGAAGAGGCTCAAGTGGTAAGGAACATATGGGGGCTGTCCCTCCAGAAAATTTGTGTCTACAAATAAGAGCGCGCCACGGTTGTGGACAAAGGGCACGTTATCACAAGGTTGTGTGACACTAACTCTGCTTTCAAAAGGAAGAGGCGCACATGACAACCAATAAGGGGATCAGGAAGTTATGCACAACATCGCTAGCGTTCCAGTGCCTGATTGGACTAGCGTCTTATGTCACATGGCGGGGCAGGAGGAAGACAGTGGCGAAAACTTCACTCATGATTCGCAGCCCAGAAGCTCTTTCCCGATTAGCTTCTGACTTCTTGGCAGTTATGACACAACAAGGCTCAAACAGATTTCTTTCTGCGCTCACCTCAGTGAAGCCTGTCGCACATTTCCAGCTGCGCTGGATCCCTAACAAACTACTTTCTTCCTTGCTTGTTGCGTTGTTACCGACGGCCTGCAGTCTTCTGCGTTACTAGAAATCGGGCACTAAGTAGGTCATGCTATTTTCTATGGACTTACGCATTGGGCATCAACGCCTCAACACTCGTACCAGTATATGAGCGCACCCCGTTCGTTGGATTTCCCACTTCGCTGACCGCTTGAACGAGTCTGAGGAGTATCAATTTGGCTGGCTTTCCAAAGAAGAAGCAATGGCTTTCGATTCCTATGTAGCGGCCGACATAGCTTACGAGAACGCAAACCCGTGGGTTAAATGGTTTGTACAAAATGCTTGTACTGTGCTGAAGTGGTCGTTTGGCATTGGAAATGATTGGGACAAGAGAAATCCATACGCAAAAAATCCTGATCATGAGGCTGATTATCAGTAACGTAGGAACTTTTACATATGTTTTCGAATGGATACTACAAACAAACCCATGTACTTCTGTCCGAGCAATGGCCATGGCTCACGTCAGATGGCGGCCGTTTTAATTTCATCATTGCACATATTTCTACAGCATGCATTACCAGTATCCTAGCCACATGCTATGCAAGCCTGCACAATGCAGGATGGCGATATGTCATGGTGTAGAGATGAACGCCAATGGTTCGATTGCACGTGGCGGGTACAGAGAGCGCGGAGGGTATTGCCATGGTCAAAAGCTCCCTTGTGCCCTCTACTGCAGAGCTTACTATCAACACCATTACATTCACCCAGTGCAACTCAGTGAAGATGAGTAACGAAGCGTCTGTGTCCGTTCTCTTTGTCAACATCCGTCAGCGCAAGCTTGCCTATCAACTCCTTGTGCTTGTTTACTCTCTACTTCTGATCCCAAGTTTTGGATTTGCGATGTTGCTTGCCGTAACTCTCTGCATATGTCTTGAAATTTTCAATGATAAGCTTGAAGCTCTCCACGTAATATATGTTACAATACCGGCAACATGCGTGGTGTGGATTTGCAGATTCTTCCGTGAGGCACACCATTCACAAACATGGTTATCACCCTAACTAGCCCAGATCCTGGAACACTTGATGGAAAACGAGCTTTTATGGCATGTGTTTATTCGTTTTGTAATATGCTATTGTTTTTATTCGGAACGAGAGGGAATCGATCGATCTTCGCTATTTTTACGGTAATTGTATGGCTGGCACTTGTTCCTGAGCTATCTTTATTGCCGCCCATTTTCAGGGTTCTTATAATGTTAATCTGCTTTCCGATTGGAACATATTTACTCAGAAATGATCTATGAAACTAAGGAGAACTACAATATCAATACAAGCTATAAACACGCTCTATTATATTAGATTCGTGACCTATATATAACTTTTTCATGTGCATTCATTTTCATTTTGCTTGTGCCACTTTATCTGCATCCGCCTGCACGCCGATGCCCTGTTCCGGGTCCTGCCTGTCCGCAGTCTGCGGTTTTGACATACCCAGCAATTGCAAAGTCGCCCGCCCCCTGCAGGTCAGCTGATCTGCTTGCCCGGGGGTATAAGATTGACTCGACCGCTGTTATCTGCTGAACGTTTGCTAACCACCGCTGATAACAACGTCACACCAAAAACGATTATTGACATTTCTCCCACAATGAGCAAAATGACCGAGCATACGGAGCCAGTGAGCTATCTTCTGCGCTGCAGCCCACAGAAGGAACTCTTGCCTATTGATGTGGCCAAGGGGCACTATCTGATCACACAGGATGGGAGAGAGATCTTTGATGCCTCTGGTGGCGCTGGAGTCAGTTGTCTCGGACCGGGGCCAAATGAAAGTATCGAGCAAAGTATTCAAGTACAGCGCAACAAGGTTACCTATCTCAATCATCAGTGCTTCACAACTCCGGTCGCAGAAGCTCTTTCTCAACGGTTGGTAGCTGAACCAACAGGTGCTTTTAGCAAGGCAGTCCTTCTCAGCTCGGGTGAGATATGACGAAGAGACAGTGTAGCTGTGTTATTGACTTGATATTTAGGTTCCGCGGTGACCGAGGCAGCTGCAAAGTTGATCACACAGTACTGGAGGCGCAAAGATCAACCAGAGCGCCGGATCATCCTCTCCCGGAATCCATCATACCATGGCTCAACTTACAAGGCTCTCTCACTCAGTGGATATCCTGCCCATCGCGAACCCTTCGAGGACTCGCTGAGTCAACATACGCGTTTGTCTGCATGCGACAGCTACCGTGGGAAGAAGGGCGAAGAATCTGATGCTGACTATGTGGGTCGCCTCAAAAAAGATCTTGAAAGCGAGATTGAAAGCACTGGACCTGGAAACATTGCTGGTTTGATCTTGGAACCAGTTGCTGGTGCCGTAAGCTTGCCCCTTGCTTGCGTTTTCAGCAAGGACTAATCCATCGCCAGGCTCTCGGTGCAATGCCATATGTATCTGGATACCTCCGAGCTATATTGGATGTTTGTAAGAAGTATAGTATCTTGTCATTATTTGACGAGTGCATGAGCGGCATGTATCGCACCGGTAACCTTTATGCGTGGATGCGTGACGGGGCTGCGCCCGACGTTCTGACCCTAGGAAAATGCCTGGCGGGTGGATTCGAGCAATTATCAGCCATTTTAATGAGCAAAGAGATCGCAGACGTTATAGAGAAGGATGGTGGCTACTTCAATCATGGTCAAACCTTTCAGAACTGGGCCCCGGCTTGCGCTGGTGCCCTTGATTTCATGAAACAGATACGCGAGAAGGACCTTGTGAAAAACATTTCCAATCAAGGCAACAAACTGATGAGGCTGCTGAGGGCAAGTCTCGATAGCCATCCCCATGTTGGCGATATCAGGGGAGAGGGTCTGATGATCGGAGTACGATAGACTGGGCCTAAGCGTAACATCACTAACTTCTGTCGCAGATAGAATTTGTCAAGGTCAAAGCCTCCAAAGAGTTGTTCGGGCCAAATGATGACGTTGCACGCGAACTACGCAATAAAGGCAAGCAGCTACCTTCATGCGCAGATCGTTCTAATAGAAGCAAGGTCTGCAAGCCCCGTACAACACTCAGGTGTATTCTTCCAATTGCGATGGCAGAAATTTCCTTATGCTGTTACCACCATACACAATCACAGATGAAGAAGTTCAGAACCTCGTTGGCACTATGGAGAGATTAATCTATGATTTCTTTGAAGCCAGAAAGCTAGTGGCATCCTCAGCTGAGGGAGGGATGGAAGCTTCCACGGCTGAACCGGCCAGACTACCTGGAATAATTGCGGAAACCGTACGGGTGGATCGCCGGTATATTGGTGAGTGTCCTTATTTCTTTGATGCAAGGTGACTGATTTCCAGACTACAAATGGTGCCAAGTCTTGTCTCACGGTAATGTAAATAAATTTGACGAATTTGTAAGTAAATCCTCCGCTACTTTAACGAAGGGACTAAGCTTCGAAGGCTATTGTCGTCCGAAAGAACTTTACCTGGGATCATAAATTCACCGGACGCGTGGAATTCGTCATCAACTCGAAGGCCTTAACGAACATGCTGCGGGTTGTACTAGCCGACGCAAAGGGCTCCTCGATTTCTGTCGATTCGCCAGAGGCATGTACAATCCTAGAGCAATGCAGCGGGGAATACTAACAAGGAAACAGATTCCTGCCGAGACACTCTTCCTCCACCTTCCTGAACTAGAAGATTATCTCACAAAGGCATCTTTAGAAAAGACTGTAGCAAAGCACGGCGCGCTTTTGGTAGAGACTATCAAGTCCCAGTACAAGGATACCATCCGAAAAAAGCAGTCATTGATCGAGGCAGGCAAGATTACCTTTGAGCTCCTCTGGACATTGTTGAAGCCGAATGGTATTCTACTTGCTCCCACCGAAGGCTTTGATGGTGAGCCAAGGGGTTATCAGATCTCATACGTCACACAGCAGTGTGGTAAAGATAGCAACCTCGAACGATACGTAGTCGAGGCACGCTATATCGATTTTGGAAGCTCGGGTTATGTTAAAAGGAGTACCCAGCTTCAATTTGACAAGTTCCAAGGGACAAGAGATGTGAAAAGCCTACCGGGATACCCGCTAGAATTTTTAGATTCGGAGACACGAACATCTCTCACCGACCGTGGACGAAATTTTTTTAAACTGAAACTGCCCGAAATCTGGGAATATGACGCAAAGGCACGGTCTCAAGATGGAAAGGATTTGGAGGTCCATGGGCGCGTTGTACTAGACAATGTTTCGTACCACGCCTACACGAAGCGGAAGGATCGGTCCGAAGCCAAAGAAAGTAAGCACGGTGAGAGCCAGGGCCAAGACCAATTATCACCGGGGTAGGTACATTGACTTTCAACTATCTTCGCCCCTGACATCGATGCAGTTCTCATGTCTTTATTCCGAGAGACGCAATCACAGACGATGAGCTTCTCATTACGAACCCTGTTGTTGCAGGTTACAGCTTTGTCCTCAGCCGATGGGCTCAATTTGCTCTAGCCGATCTTGAGCCAAGCCAATGGGCGAAAACATTTGACAATCTTGTACTAGATGAAGAAGAGAAGACGTCACTCAGTAGTTTGCTGAAAGGGCATTTTGGCGTCGGTAGTCAAGCTGCACCGGACATCATGCCAGGGAAAGGCCATGGTCTAGGGATCCTGCTCCTCGGTCCACCAGGCACAGGTAAAACATTGACAGCAGAGAGTGTCGCGGAACACTTCCAAAGGCCTTTGCTATCATTCACTCCAGCAGCTTTGAGTATCGCGGAGCTCAGCCTGCGAGATGTCTTCCATTTGGGCCATCGCTGGAGGGCAGTCTTGCTTCTGGACGAAGCGGACCCCTTCATCAGGAAGCGGACCGGAAGTTCAGACGACGATCGAGTGGCGAATCTTTTGAAGGAATTCGAAAGTTTTCGGGGAGTGCTCTTTCTCACTACAAATTCGACGGCACACAACATCGATGACGCTCTTCTCAACAGAATACTCCAAGTCATCAAGTACGAAAAGCCTACTCGACAGGATCGCAAACAGATGTGGACGCTGTACATTCAAACAGCGGGTATCACCTCTATCGATGTGGAAAGATTGGCAGAACACGAATTAGTGGGGCGAGAAGTATGTATTTTGATTCGATTTAGAACCAAGCACAACAACTAACATGAGTAGATTCAAATCGTTGTACGGGCGGCAGTGCTACGTTCAAAGGGTAAATCCAGGGAAGTGAATATTAAAACGCTGGAACATGAAGTACAGAAGAGGTTAGCCCTCACGTCGCCGCCACCTGGTATGTATCGTTGACGGAGTTTGTGGTGGTACATAAAAGAAGATAGCTATTTCATAGCTAGATTGGATGACTACGTTCGTTGTGTTTGAGCGCCAGTCTTTGGATCCTAGTGTTTCTATTCCACACACCAAATCTTATCCTTTGGCATTCGGCTGCTTCTAGAAAGTACCGAGCTCTCTGAGTACCACTCTCGACCCAGTACATGAGGTGGCTTGGTCGTCAGTGTCACCCAAGGTTCGACGTAGTTCCGTGCTGTTCTCTAATCATAAACCATGAACACAGACGAGCAAGCTGTTGAGGGTGAGGAAAATAAAGGAGCACGGGTCTCGACAGCGCTATTGATTTTATTCTGCGGGTCTGAAAGTATGCACTGCCCTCTATCCACACCCAACGGTTGAGTCTACAAACATCTGCTCATTGCCGAACTTCCAAGGACTCCTTCATATGTGGGGCAAAGAAAAGCTTCATGCCCATCTAGCAACTGGAAGATACGAGCTGGTATGAGGACCAAGAGGCAGTGGGGGATAGGCAAGGATAATGCGACCGAAATGTCGAACGCTCGATAGAGAAGTGATGAGGGAGGTCCTAGGAAACCGGAAAGTAGCGGGGAGAGGGAGCAAACTAGTGTGGTGAGAACGGCAGGAAAAGATACGGCTAATGATGGAGCTCAACAAGGAGAGGTAGAGAGCACTGAGGGCATGCGGACTGAGTTAGTGATAAAGAGAGTAATAAGAGGCATAACATCACGGCCTGTCCATGCCAAATTTTGAACTCTATCATAGGAATTTTACGGTAGTCCGCGGTCCACATCGTGTTGTCAGATTTACAGGTGATCTGAGGTCGAACTCAGTCATCTACTGCTAGAAGAAGGCGTCATCACAAGACTATCCGAGACCATGTCCGAGATCACAGCCGGCATGGCCAGCACAGCCAACATGACCAGTGTAGCCGAAGTCCGATGGCTCATAGAGTCATAGATGAGCTGCGCAGAACCGGTACCATCGAATAACTGCGTTGAGCTGGCTCAACTACTCAACAAGAGATGATGGATCTCCGCCCTCCGAACCGAGAGACCTCAACAAAGCTCAGCAGAGATGGATATATAAACTGGTAGAAAGCGCAGTAGATAGAACACAAGCAGAACATCAATGGAAAACAATTGAGAGCCTTTGCAGACAATCAATCAATCATTTGCTGCATCATTTATCACAGTCTTTTATCACACACCTTGTTCCCATACTGTGCACCCATCAAACCTACTCTCAAATCCGACACGCGTACGTGTGCCTGTCAGGTATCAAGTTGAAGTTTCCTCTACAATTCACGTCGAGACGAATACGCCTTATGTGCTTGGTATATCAACACGTTAGTGCGGATATAGAAGGTTCTCGACGGCGCTTCTGCTGCTTCACCAAATATGGCGATTGCAGTGCCTCTTCAAGAGGATTGCCAGTCCGTGTGCGCTTCTTTGGCTGTTCAGTCGATGTACTGGTTTTGGCGTCTCGAGTTCGTTTTCTGGTCTGGATAATTCGACTTTGAATCCGGCACAAATTATGTTAGACTGTTGACTCCGCTAGTAGAAGTTATCGGCGCATACTTGCCTCTTCCTTTGAGTCCTGCTCAATAGTCTGGGCGTCGCTTCTCTCGATCGTCGCTCTTTTGATGCGCGGAGACCTTCGTAATATCCTATTGCCAATACATGAAGTCGTTTGTGCTGTGAAGGTCAATAGATGCCGTACTTAGTGTTGCGAGAGCTTACCTTTCCTTAGCTGGGATAGCTTGGACCGTCTAGTTTGAGTCTTTAACGATGCTGAACCGGCGGCCATGTTGACAAGAGTTGTGGATAGAAGCGCCTACTTATCAATCGCCTGCCATCTCGGTAGGCCACTAGCTGTAGGGATTGTTGTGGAGGGTCTGCGGAGGATGTTGCGGAAGAAAAGTTGATTGGTGGTGCGTGCGGTGGGAATGGGTTTGGCCTGGTTCAAACGCGGCAGCCTAACTCAAGAGACGAGCCGGGCAACTCGCTCGTTCATCGAGTATATCAGTCCTAGCTATCGAGGTTAGCAGTCATACAGAAAGAAAGGCTGCGAAGCCATACCCAAGACACGCATCGGGATGCGAGACAGTGTAAGAGAGCTGAGTCGAATATTGTAGTTTCGATTTGTGAGGGTCAAGCAAGCTCAGCTGGGACGGAGTTGTGGCTGATTACTTAGCCCATAGTATGGCGCAGCGAAGCCATCGTGCTGTGGTCAGACATGAGCGGAAGGCGAATTTGCGAGTCACTAGGCGGATGGCCGACCCGCTCCGGCCAAACCCTTGTAGACACGTAGTGAATACTTGGTCCGGAACTGCACTGCAATCTTTAGCGCAGAAGAGACGTTCACGGTTGCCTGGAGTCACTCGTTCTTATTCGTTCTCCGCGCTGCAAGGCGGCCCTGCGGCCCACCGCCGCGAGCCTCGGGGCTCCGATGGCCTCAACCCCAAGACGCGTACCCACAACACCACCCTCTCCGGCGCAACCAGCAGCACCACCGAAAGGCCGCACAAGGAAACCGAGCGCGAAGGTACTGGAAGCCCAGCAGTCGCTAAGGACACGAACCATCACACGACAATCAGCGCAGAACGAAGAGCACACCATCGCTGTGCGAGCTACCCAGCAAACCGCCCGTCCAACAACCCAGCCAGCCGCACCGCAGGCAACGCAGCATGAAGTGCCCCCATTCCCAACAATAGCAAGACCCGGTTTTCCCGAACGCAGAGGAGGAGATGAGAGTTCGAATGAATTGGGCCGACTAATTGCTAGTCTCACCGAAACGATAGCACAGCAGAGCCGTATCATCACCAGCCAGAGTAGCATCATTGAAGGCATCCGGAATGATCTTGCGGACCTCAAGTCGGAACAACAGCGCTTTCAAAACCAGTACGCCGAGCTCCAAGAGGTGGTCTTCTCTCTCCGAGCGCAACTTGACATCCTCTCCGCATCTCCACCATCCACGCGCTCCCCGCAGGCACAGTCCTGGGCATCGGTTGCGTCCAATAGAGGAGCGGAAGGGTCAAACACAACTTCCTCGCGTACGACAAGCAGTGGGAATGAAAACAAGGAATATCGTCAATTGGTAATTGATGTCAGCCGGGTGGAGGAACAGACGGCAGAGAAGGTGGCCACGACCGAGGCAGCCAAACAAACCATCAAACAAGGCATGGGCAATGTGGAGAGGCTCACTGGGGCTATAATCAAGGACTTCCGTGTATGGAGAGCGAATGACAACGCAAACGTTATCAAGTTCTCGGTTGAGAAGCATAAAGAAGTCGCTTTTCGACAGACAGCGGCTGAATGGCTCGAACCTCACATTCCAGGTGCGCGGCTGGTCGGACCCAAGTGGTACCCAGTCAAGGTAGACTGGATTGAAGTTCTGCTAGCGATGGACGTCGAGAGTGGGAAAGTAAGCAAGTCCGCCATGGAGCGCTTTGGGACAGAAAATGGAGTAGAGGTGTGCACGATGAGATGGCTTGGCCGACCGAGGCCCAGCGGGCAGCATGCGTCGGTAGTCGTTAAGGTGGCAACCAAGGAAGATGCAGAAAAGCTGTTGAAGTCAGACGGCGTCACGTTCGGCGGAGGCGGGACCATGGTGTCATCGTTTGAAGAGCGACGCACGCCGGTAGCTTGTTTCAAGTGTAGGAGGTTTGGGCACCGAGCCAGAGACTGCATTCGACCCGAGACATGCGACATGTGTGGACAAGAGGGCCATCTTCAGTGCGAGACAACCAACCTACGCTGTGTAAACTGCCAGCGCGAACATCGGGCGTCGGATCGAAGATGCCCAGCGTTCTGGAAAGAGAAGGAGAGGATCTTTGCTATTCGGCAGCATACATAACCTGATATTCCTACCCTCTATCGAATTTTCGCTTTAGACCTCGCCTTCATCCGCAATCGCCGCCGTCCTCCCAACCTGCTCATCAGCATTGGGCCGTTTAAGAACAATACGACTTGGTAAACTGGTACCGAGGGAAGCAGCTATTGCAGTTGTCGGCAATAGTGGCTGGGGAGGCGCTTCTCAAGGGTACTGGCGGACAAGCAGGTTATGGATAGATTTTCGATCAGGCATACACACTCTCTCAGGTTTGTATAATCTCTCTTTATTTCTTATGTTAAGCATGGTGTTAGAAAATGGGTGAGCAGGTCTCATGGTTGGCTTCTGAAATGGAGAAAGTGTAGTGTAGTAGGATGTATATAGCTGGCGCACAGTAACGGCCCATACCCTTAGGGTGCATGGCCATAATAGAACACACACACACACACACACACACACACACACACACGTGAGGAAGGTCGGCCGACGACGACTCTCACCTCCCCGTGGTGTCGGCTGGGAACCTGTAAATACCTTGCTGCCGGGTATTTTACAGAGCTAAGAAGAGTCAAGACTGGCCAGCACTGTCCGCTGGTCAGGGCTGCTGGTGGACGAGCCATCGCCGGCCCAACTACCAACAAGCGACAAGGGAACACTTTGAAAACCATCCGACACACGATTGCGAGTCGATCCTACAGTCGATAACGCCTAGGTCGTGGGACAGGACACCCTTGGGGTGCTCTCGGGCTGCTCTGTCGGAAGGAGGATACCGCCGGGTTGGAGTAACAACGTACAGAAGTCAAAACGATCAGGTCAAAACGAACGCGAACGATACGATCCGGCGCGCTGGAATCCACGCAGAGAACGACGAGACACCTTGGTTAGTGGGAGGGACAACACTGTGTTGCTTGGCTGTTCCGGGTACAGGGGGGATACAAGTGGGCGAACTCCTGCAAGACACGGTCGGCCTTGTTGGAGAGATCTTGCAAGGCAGCGCGAAACAGATTGACAGTCTGCGGGGCGCAGCATATAATGGAAGCGACGGAAGACTGGGTGGGCGGACCGCAGTTACGACACTTTCTATATGGCTCGAGAGGACGGACGCGCGTGTCGGTCTACTAAAAGGACAGAACCCTGAGGATGGCCATCGAGGATGGAGTCTTTAGGCTGGCAGTTGAAGTAGGCTTAAGGTGCACACTGGTATTGACTTGCTAGCTGGCTGTGCCCCGCAAGATGCGGATATGGATCAAAGTGGCGATGCAAGGCGGGGGGTCTATGTAGGTGGACACGCTGTCGCCTCTGCAATGTATTATCTTAGATATATACAAATCAATACTTGCGTCAGAGACAGCAGAGTGCGACTGTGGGCAGACAGAATCAATACCACACTTCCTCTTCACCTGCATCAGATGGAGGCAACAGAGGGCAAAGCTAAGACAGGAGCACGGCGAGAGGTTTGGAGACTTGTCATATGCGCTGGGAGGCTATTCGAGCAGACAGGAAGGAGGTATGCCTATCGACGGGCCGATGAAGAAGTGGAAACCCAACATGGACGCGGTCAGAGCGACGATCCAATACGCAAGAGAGACCGGACGACTGCTAGCAGGCGAACAAGACACAACAAGCGCAGAAGAAGATGTGGATGAGCGAAGGATGCTGCGGATACCGTCGCCAACCTCTTAATAAAACACATAGCGAGCCTCCCTAAAAACGAGCCTCAGCCAGTGCGCCGGCGGTTAAGAAGCGCACGACGCTGGAAGTGCCCTGCGGATACGAGGCCCTGAGAACATATGCTGGGCTCGCTTCTCCACATTCATTACACTACGGTATCTGTATCACTCTCCTTTTTATCTATTTCCTTAGTTAAGCATGGTGTTAGGAATTGGATGAGCAGGTCTCACGGTTGGCTTCTGAAATGGAGAGAATGCAAGGCAGTAAGGTGTATAGCTAGCACGTAGTAACGGCCCATACCCTCCGGGTGCATGGCCATAATAGAAGACACACACACACACACACACACACACACGTGAGGAAGGTCTTGAACTTTTTTATGTGGATGAAGGATTGTGCGGCGTGCGTAGCACACGATATGGCCACTGCGGTAGGTGCCGCGAGTTTCCGAGCATAGCCATTCAGTTTAGGCCTGGCGTGGGTCCATTTGCGGAACCCACTTTTTGTACTAATTTAGTTCCCATTCTGGATCCCGCAGCGGGCCCAAAGTGCCCCAGTTTTGGATCTGTACGAGACCTAAGCTAGCCGACAGGGTTTCGAGTCACCCGGGGTTCCGAGTCACCCCTCAGAAATCGGCCACCCATCTGAAAATCGTATTATCTCAACAACCACCCTACCAAAATGGACAACCGTGAAGAATCTATACAAGCAGCCATCCATGATTTTGATACTAGTGTTTTTTCAAGTCAAAGAGCTGCTGCGAAAGCGCACAATATCCCTTAAGCCACGTTCTCTGCGCGTATACGCGGTACGCAAAGTAGCCAAGTTAGCCACGTATACCAGCAGCGATTAACTCCAGAGCAAGAAGAGTTTCTTGTACAATGGATCCTTGAAGAAGACGCACGCGCTTTTCCTCCCTCCTACGCTCGCGCTCGAGAAATGGCAAATCGAATCTTAAGGATGAATGGAGACAACAATCCTGTTGGCAAGCATTGGTTATCCTCCTTTATTAAGCGTAACCCACGCGTCGCATCAGTTGTGGGTAGAAAGATAGAGGCTGCACGGGCTGAGGGAGCAACACAAGAGCAGATACGCGCGTTTCTTGAGCTCTTTGAGAGGACTCGTATACGGCTAGGTATAAGAGCTGAGGATATATGGAATATGGATGAAACTGGGAAGGCTCTAGGTGTATGTACGAATACCAGAGTACTCGCAAGTAGTCAGAAAAAGAAGGCTTACCATTAGTCGCCAGAGAATCGTGAGTGGGCATCAATAATTGAGTGTGTATCGGCTACGGGCAAGAAACTACGCAGTTCGGTTATATTTAAAGGAAAGAACCTACAGAGTACCTAGTTTCCTACGACAATTCCTAACTGGCTTTATACAACCTCTGAGAATGGCTGGACATCTAATGCGATAGGTGTTGAGTAGTTAAAGCGCGTATTTCTACCTGATACAGCGCCAGGAGATGACCGTTGGAGGATGCTTATTTTAGATGGCCACGGCAGCCATATTGATATTGAATTCCTATGGGCCTGCAAGCAGAATAAAGTTCAGCTTCTATTTCTACCTCCTCATTCTTCGCACGTCCTACAGCCTCTAGACCTCTCAGTATTCTCAGTTGTAAAGAGGTTCTACCGACAGCAAATCCAGGCACTATCTTACCTTGATGACGCAGCACCTGTTAAGAAAGAGCGCTTTATTACATCCTACTATAAAGCTCGAGAGGCTGCAATTACTGAGAGAGTTATACGAGCAGGATGGGCTGCTGCAGGTATCTGTCCATTCAATATTGACCGGGTAGTCAACTCATCTCAAGTAACCCTAAGACCTATTACGCCACCACGTCTAAATCAGCCTCAACCTACTGAGAGCTACCTCTCTACCCCTCACGGTCCTCGTGATCTTTTTATAGCTCAGAGAGAGCTTCACAAGAACGAGAGTATTAGTCGCAAGACTCACCAGCTCTTTGAAAAAGTAGGTAAGGCACTTGCAGTAGCAAATACACGGGCAGCAGCGCTTGAAGCAGAGAATAAAAGACTTCACAGTCAACTTGAAGCTCTTAAGCCTCAGCAGCCACGAAAGAAAGTTCATGTAGACCCAAATCAACGTTTTGCAGATGTAGAGACAATCATGGTAGCTGTACGGGCCTCTGCTCTTTTGGAGTCACAAAACAATAATAAAGCAGCAGAGAGAGAAGCAGAGAGAGCGGCAACTGAAGCAGCAGCTAGAACCCTTCAGTCTATGTGTACAGAGTGGCAATTGTAACTAGGTTGAGAGAATAAACACGGTTTTCAGATGGGTGGCCGATTTCTGAGGGGTGACTCGGAACCCCGGGTGACTCGAAACCCTGTCGGCTAGCTTAACCTGGTCGTAGCTGGAGGCTGTGCTCGGGATCTCTTGGCGCCCACTGCACTTGCCCATATCATCTGCTAGCGCTGGCATCACGCACAATCCGATTTCTTTCTTCGTCCCAGTCTAGAAAATTTATCGCCTCTCGCACAAGATCCTGGCCGGTGCGGGTCGGCCGTCCTCCCTGCTAGCGTCACTAAGGTGTTCATCTCATCAGTTTGGTGCCTTGCAAAATCGCCTTCGGCTAGCCTCACATGTCAGCCTTAATGCGCCACATTGTGGCTGCCCAGCCGCACCCCCACTTCGACCTCAGCTTTATCTAACTCACGCCTCACTAAACCTTTGCTACAACAGGGAATAGCAGCGTTGCCTTGCCGTGTTACGCTTGCAGACGCAATACTTTGGTATAGCACAACGTCCTTTTATGTTTACATACTTGCTTGCTAAAACCGATGGATAGGACTGATATTCTCAACGGACGAGCGAGTTGCCCCGCTAGCCTCTTCAGCTAGGCTGCCGCTTTTGAACCCGCCAAACCCCATTCCTGCCGCTCGCACCCGTCCAGCGGATGCGAAACCATGCGACTTTTGCGTTGCAGCGATACTGGCGATTTCATTCTCCCTCAATTTCCCGACAAGGCCACCCCTCGCTATGCGATACTTTCGCATACGTGGGGGGCAGATACCGAGGAGGTCACCTTCGATGACCTAACAAATGGCACAGCCAAGGATAAGCCTGGCTATGAGAAGATCCAGTTCTGTAAAGAACAAGCCACACAGGATGGCCTGGAATGGTTTTGGATAGACACATGTTGTTGTCCCAGCTTAGCGCGCTCCAATCGTAAGGCATGAGCCTGTCTTCGCGCTCTCTTCTGAACTTGACGCGAGGTGAAGCGTGGTTCGAATGTTTCGATTACATCTTGGCCTCTCTGTGACAGTTTTATGTTCCTCCTAGAAGTTGTTCGAAAGTTCTGGAGCACTGAAGCGTCCGTTATCCTTTCTTTTCTGGGTGCATGTGGTCTTGATATGTTTGTCTGAGGACGCAGTGATGCTTGATGAAGAGATACTGGACTCGGAGGCCGCGGCAATTCTGGTGGTTTATCCACAGGTGCTTCAACCTGTATCTCCCCGGCCATTGTTGGCTGGGGTGAGACCTGAGGTGTGGGAAGCGATCCTGGGTGAAGTGCCTGCCCTGAGCTTAGTGCATGCTTTGGTCAAGTCAGTAGCTAACCCCGGCGTCTTTCGTCGTTATAGCGTGTAAGTGAACCCGCCCCGAGCTTAGTGCATGCATCGGTCAAGTCAGTAGCTAACGCCGGCGTCTTTCGTCGTTATAGTGTGTAAGTGAACCCCGTCTTTGGTATATCTCTTCTATTAAATCCATGTTTAGACGCCGCTATCACGAGCGGCGGAGAGAGGGCACAAGGCTGTAGTCGAACTGCTGCTCAAGACTGGTAAGACAGACGTCCACTGGAAGGATAATAAGGGTCGGACACCGCTCTTGTGCGCGAAGGAGGGAGGGCATGAGGCCGTGGTGAAGCTACTTGAGACGAAACGGACCGACGTGAACCGAGAGGATAAGGACAGTCGGGACACCGCTCTTGTGAGTGGAGGGCACGACGCCTCTGACCCTCACTATTAATATAATTAAAGAATTCCAAAACGATGTTACAGCAGGTTCTGGGATGTACGCGTAATCTGGTCATTGAGGGGTAGACTGCCCTTTGTGTGCTGAGTAATGTTAGGTGGTTAACTAATCTTGTATCCACTGGAACAGGTCGAATTACTAGTGGCCGTTGTGATGACTGCTATGGAGTGATATCCGTAGGGATGCTGCCGAACCCCGCTTTTGACAGCGTGTTATAACTACCAAATCCACACAGATGGTGAAGCGGAGTCGGTCGCGATACTCGTACAGTATGCTACCATCTAAGGGTGCAGATACGCTGATTTCAACCGGGCGTACAGCCGACGACAATCCCGAAAGAGATATTGCCAACAGCAGACATCGACGGTGGAATCTGAGGCTAAAAACGTAAACCATTTCCCTTTTACTAAGTCCGAAAACATGACTCACGCATGGGCAGGTACTGGGGATATCTCGCATTCAATTTTCTAGCATTCCTTCTACCTGCTCTATACTCGACGCTTAGCAAGCTCTGGGTAGCGAATATCGACTCCAGCCACGTTGTTACCACAGATGTCTATACGTACATCTCGGTAGTCGCTCAAGTCCTGAATGATGGTCTTCCCCGAACTGCATGGCTTATTATCGGCGATAATGTAACTCGCACGCTTTCTTCGCGCATCTTATGGAGAAGGTGCGAGAGCTTTTCAGAGGCTTCAGGAGGAGATCATGAAGACGAGCACAGATATGAGCATCTTCTTGTGGCAAGGTCCTGCGGTGGACGCATTCGGAATGCTCGCATCGAATCCGTCTTGTTTCTCGGACATGCCCACATATCTTATTTACCCATGCGCAAATACTTCTCAAGTCCATCCCACGGCGCGAGCGATTCAAGGAAGAGTATCTCCTCGTCCCGCAGTTTCAGTTCCTGATACCGGTCTTGACCCAATTTCCTCGATAGAGTATCCAGTGTTGATACGACTTGGCGTATAGGTGAAGCTTCAAACAACTGCAGTTGGTTACGTGTAGAGAAAAAGCATGGATTAGATATCTACAGCTGAGAGAGCTCTATATAGTGTTGAGCGCTCGGATCGCGAGCGCGTACATCCACTGTTTAGGTTCTGAGTCACCTAAACAGGTAGGTTGCCTGGGTTGCTAGGGCAACTATATAGAGTGTGCGAGTTTGAGTCCTACTATAGCCAGGTTCCAAACACTGACTATCTTCTCTTTTCCATCTCTCTCACGTAGTGATATCCTTGTTTCGATGAACCCAGCCCTGCACGCGGAGCTGGAGTTGGTTTGTGTTAATCAGCGTCTCCATGGCCGTGTTTGGGCCAGCTTTAGTCATAGAGTCTGATGGGTTATCTCGCCCATCAATCCATCGGATATCGGTTAGTTCACCGCGTTCGTATGCCTCCCTAAGTGCCATAATATCTATCATGAGCCGTTTCTCCTTTGTAGTGCCGAGTTTAACGAGGCACTCGTACAGTGAGAATGAGTCAGTGCATACGACGATGGGAACTTTGGGAAGCTTTAGACGCTCCATAATTCTGTTGATTGTAGTGCCTATCGCGATAGCGATATCTACACCATGGGTCATAGCGTATATCTCAGATGCCAGCACGCTCCGAGTGATACGTTTGCACTTGATTGACGACCAGTGTACGATATTGCCGCGTAGCTGAAAGCTGTTGCTGTCGATCGTACTCTCATTGCCTAGGACGATCACGTAGCCCATCTGAGAGCTCATGTCCTTGTTGTTGGCAAAGGAAGCGTCAACCATGGCGAAGAGCTTCAGGTTATCCATATCCAGCTGTACGTACGTTAGGCCACGGCTAACGTTATCTTTCTGCCATTGTATCCTCTTATTCAATCTGACTATTTCTTCTTTTTGTGGATCAGTTGTCTGGGCAGCGGCAGCGAGGTCGAAGCTTGCCTCTGGCTGGCATATAGTGGCGATGTAGGCGCCTCGGGCGCGCTGCTGGATATAGGACTGTTTATCATGGGCAATCTTGAGCTTCTCGCCCTGACGTTTTTGTCGTAGATTAATGGTCCCTGTCTGATCGAGATCAACGACGCAGCCGTTGAAAACGATAGGAGCGTCTATCATGAGCTCCTGCTTCTCCTTGGCGCTGAACCTTAGCTCTGTGTCCTCCTTGGTGGCGAACTGCCTGTCAGTGAGGCCGAGAGTATCGTCAGTCTGCATGCCGACGATGCCAAAGCCTGCGGCAGTCTCCTTTGTGATTAGGAGGCATGGGTCGTATGTTGACGTCTCCATGTCAAGCTTCTCTGTATGGTGCTTGAAGTAGGTTGACCACCAGTACGCTCCGGCCTCTGCTATGCCGTATAGCGGTTTGACGACTACCATGACTGTGCCGGCAGGATAGGCGTCCTTTAGTTGTATTGGTAGGTCAGCAATGATCGTTCGTTGTAGATGATCATCAGACTGTGTATATGCCTGCGTGATATCTCGTAGCCAGAGCGTCATGCCGCGCGCTATCAGGGAGGGCGCCAGCGTCATAATTACTCGTTGACTTGCTCGTTGTATCGTTGGGCTCTGAGTGAGTACGACCTTCTTGCCAGCGTCGTTGTAGCCTTGTACAACGAGACGTGACTTCTCATATGGCTGAGTAGTCTTGCCTTTTACCTCGTTGACGATACGTGACTTGAAGATACGTACGCCACCGTGTTTCTCTGGGTGATATATCTCGAAGCGGAAGACTCCGCGGGCAATCAGCGCGTCGATCTCTGCCTTTGTAGACAGCTCAAATGGGCCACCTGACGTGGTGATCTTGCCAGCGGCTCGCAGCTGTTGAGCAAGGGCAAGGTCGTCCTGCTCGCGCTGGGCGAGGTAGACTGCTGTCACGGCGGGCAGTGCTTTCGGCTTGTTCTTGGATCCTTTGGGGCGGCCGCGACGACGGCGTGGCTGCTCGTCGTCTTGCTGGGGTGTGTATCCTCTGTCGTCAGCGTGTGGGATATCGCTGTCGTGATCGTCGTCGTCTGCTGGGGCGTCTGGGCTATCGTCATCATCGCGATGGTATGGGCGGACGACTGTCACTCGAAAGGTGACGTCTCTGTTGTTGATGCTAACTATCGCAGCCGTGTGATCCCTGTTAAAGGCAATCAGTTTGTGTGGGCCACTCCAGCCCTTGTTCTCACGCCAGACTTTGACGTCGCTCTGTAGTGGCAGCTGTAGTAGGTCGGTAACGTTTGGCCCATTTCGTGTTGCCAGTGCGTCATTGACTTGACGTGCTGCCTTGAGCTTGCGGATCTCTGCCATGGCCTTGCGTATGGCTATCGCCCGAGCAGTAATAGATGGTGACGGTGGCGAGTGCTTGGACAGGCGTGGATACGTGCCAAAGACTAGGAGCGTCGGCACTAATCCATCTGGACCTGCTGTATCGTTGACGGCTTTGACTGCCATCTGGAGTATATTTTCTGGCGTCGTGGAGTGTCCGATGTCTTCAGATATGACTTTGAAGGCTCGTCGTATCACGGCGTGATATCGTTCCACTTTGCCCACTGAGTTGTGCGCTTCAACAGGCACCTCAGTAACCTCGATACCCATGGACTGAGCGCTATTGACAAACTCATCACTGATGAAGTTCTTTCCAGCATCAGTAGCTATCACGTCCGGCGGGCCAACGTACATATCGATCCACATTAATCGCAGTGTATCCCATGTTGTAGTGGCTTGGATATTTGGCAGGAAGCGAGCAGCTTGAAATGCGGTCGCCTCGTCGATAGCGTGTAACACTGGCTTCTGGTTGATATACATGACGTCTACGATTACCTTGAAATTGAAGTCAACGTCGTCGTGTATCGTGAATTTGAATCGCCCAGGTGCCTTGCTATAGAGCTGGCACTGGCGGCAGACCTTGGTGATGCTCTTGATCACGTCCTGGCTCACATCGTTGTATCCTGCTCGTGATAGGACCTTATGAAATCGATCGGCTGCTGGGTGGCCAAATCGTCGATGGAGTTGTTTCAGTTCTATCTCTGTCATGTAGTGGATAGCCGTCTCGACGGCGTTCAAGAGCAGCCATGGGTGTCCCCACTTGCGGACGACTGGGTATCTCTTGTCCTTGTGGATGAGGACGTTGTCGACGTTGTTCAAGTAGACGCCATGTCTATCCATGTCCGCCAGGCAGAGTAGAAATGGCGTATTTGTTGGCATGACGGCGAAGCTGATTACGCCAAATGGCGTGTCTACTTTGATATCGCCGATCGAGACACACTCTGGGTTATCTCCAAATCTGATTCGGTGTCGGCCAGCGGTAGATATATCGACGTGGACGTCGTCTCGAAGGAGCTGCAGAGCCTTTACCTGTTCTCTGCCTGCTGTTGATGTGCCTGCTGCGCCTGTGTCTGGCATGATGCCCTGAAATACATTCTGGCCGTACCGAGAGTCGAACGTGAACATGTGGGTCTCCTCCTTTGCCGTCTCATTATCGTATGGGTCAGCACGAGTGATGGCGTGTACAGTAGCCGCGTTGTTGAGAGTAGCAGCAGCGAGTTGTCCATTGACAGTGCCACACGTCGTCGTGAGGAACTGATCATTTTGGACTGCGTAGTACGCGCGGAGATCGTCGTTCCCGTCTCCATCGCTGCTTCTATCGTCGCCCTGATCGATGCCTTGATCGATACCTTCATATCCCGCCAGGAATACGTCGTAGTCAGCGTCATCGTCATAGTCTTGTGCGTACATTCTGAATCGTCGTCGTGACTGGGCACGCTCATCTGATGAGTGGCGGGTTGACCAGCAGCCTTGTTTGCTGCAAACAAAGCACTTCTTATTGCCAGTGCGTTGGTTGTTGGTGTAGCCACTACTACGCTGATGGCGAGTGTTGCCTCCATATGAGCGGCGGTCGCTACTGCGTGCTTCTTGAGATTCTGGGTGGCGTCCGTCGCTGCGGTTATATCGACGGTCGGTGTAGTAGGCGTCACTGCTTTGCTGCTGTGATAACTGGCTGTGATTATTGAACTGCCGGCTCTGCTGGCATCTTGTCCAGATTCCAACAGCGCTTCGGAGATCAGAGGCGACTGCCTCAAACGTTGAGGCAGGGCGTATCAGAACAGATGAACAGGCCTCAACTCCTTGGCACGCAGAGATGAGTTGGCCAGCGAGGCTGCCCTCGCCGCTGCCGAAGTTCTGGACAAGTCCTTGATAGGTACGTTGTAGTTGCTCGATCACTATCTCCAGACACTGCGACATCGTCTTATCTGGGTTGCTGGCGACGATATCTTTGAGCATGGTTGTTCTCCACTCATGTAGGAAGAGTTGGTGATTCTCTGGCGTGTGGAAATACGCTCTCATCCTCTCAATCATGATAGGGAACGGCATGTTCTTCTGGGCAAGGTGTTGGTAGTAGAAGGACTGCGCTTTGCCTAGCAGCATGGTGGCAAAGGCGGTGTCGTATTTGTCCTCAGTGATGCCGGCCTTCTGGCAGGTATCGTAGAAGATGTTGAGTTTGATGTTGAGGACGTCGTGTAGGTCCCCAGTAAACTTCATATCGTTATTGTATAGCTTGGCGAGATCTGTGAGTGCGCGAGTGCCTGACTGCTGGAGAGTGGTTGCTGGTAGAGGCGTCGTTCCTCTTGCGCTCGTTGCTGACGGAGTGCCTGGCCGTGGTGCCATTTGTAGGCACTTGAAGGTAGGCACCAGCATGGCCACCGCGAGGTCTTTTTGTGGCCAGATCGGGCAGTCGTCCATATCCAAGAGGCTGACGAGTTGCTCTGGGATTGTCGCGTCGCGCTGGTTAGTAGCCATATAGATTCCTTGTGAGCGGAACAGCTCTTTGATTGCCTTGCGGATCTTGGGATCAATGCTACTGAACAGCTCTTGTGTCCAGCCGTTAAAGTAATCTTTGAAGTCCATGAGGAGGAAGTAGTCAAATGTTCCATTCTCCTCGATCGTCATTATCCAGTCGATTGTGTATGTATTCAGGTGGTCAACGTTGAGGTTGTTTTCGTTAGGGATGTATTCCTCCTCAGTGTACTGGTCCTTGTACACGCTGTTGAACCATGGGCGGCTCCGGATTTCCTTGTATTGCGACATGTTTTCGAGTCGCGCGTGGGTTGATGGGTACAGGTGCTGTAGGTCCCTGTAGGTGTTTTGTTGCGTAGTTGACGCAGACGGATCACTTGCCTGGGCCTTGGTAGGGGAGGCTTGTGATACGAATCTTTCAGCTCTATCAGAAAGGCGTCACTCTTGGGTAGGATGAGCCTGGCGGGCGAGCTGTACTTCGCGCTATCTTCAGATTCTCTGGGCCTTGGTAGGGGAGAGAGTCATCAAAAAGCCGTGCCTTAGATCTATCTAGCTAATCTGTGGTTATTACAACCACTGATCAGTGTTGATACGACTTGGCGTATAGGTGAAGCTTCAAACAACTGCAGTTGGTTACGTGTAGAGAAAAAGCATGGATTAGATATCTACAGCTGAGAGAGCTCTATATAGTGTTGAGCGCTCGGATCGCGAGCGCGTACATCCACTGTTTAGGTTCTGAGTCACCTAAACAGGTAGGTTGCCTGGGTTGCTAGGGCAACTATATAGAGTGTGCGAGTTTGAGTCCTACTATAGCCAGGTTCCAAACATCCAGATTATTACACTATTTGAGCATGAAGGACTTGTTGTCTGATACTGGCTCCCCTGTTAATCTAGTCTTTCACTTCTGCTCTTATTCTTATTTTATTCTTATTTTATTTTATCTTATCTTCATATTCTCTTCTTGCCCGGCGAGAGCTTTGTCACCTCTCTGCGTAGACACCATAAGTCAGCGAGGGACATTTGGAACAAGAGAAAAAGGAAATCACTCTCCGAATCGATTTCTGCGGTGCTCAAGTTAGAAATTGGATCCGTTTCGATGGTATGCATTTGTCAGATTGTCAGATACAAGGTGCTTGCCCGGAAAGAGTATGCTGGTAGATCTACAGCACAGCAGCGAGGGTACGCGATATTGTATTGTAGCACAAAGCTCGGGTGTAACCACTTGGCACACACACACACTCCATAAAAAGGAGAAAATAGGCAACAAAAATACAATACAGCATCATCCATTCTGAACACAACATTCATTAAATTCTGACAGCATTGCTCCCACACGCACTGATGGTTCCGCTTCAGTTCATCGAAGAATTCTGGTGGGGGTAGATGCTATGACGTGAAAATACTTTGAAGTATCTCCAAACTCGTCGACTCTGTACCCAAGGCGCTTGGTAGTGCGTGAGTGCAACAACACAAATCTCGAGATATGGCTGCTAGCTATGACCATACCATTCGTCTTCTATGGACCGAACTCAGGCCCCTTCAAATCACTACACCACGAAGACCGAAGCTATTCGAAGGGACCAAAACCGGGGGCCCGGGAGGGTGACCAAAACTGGCCCCCCGCCCCGGATTTTAGACAACCATTTGGACCAAATCCTGCACGATCTATCCTCAGACTCCTCTTCTCAATCCCATCATCCCAATCTTTTTAAAGTTTTAACCGCCCATCAAATTAACCCGCCCGCCAAACCAAAACAACGTTCAAATGAAGGTCTCCACCTGCATCACCACTTCTCTCGCTCTCGCCAGCTCTGCAGCTGCCGGACCCATTGAAAAGAGGCATAGATCGGAACAGTCCGTCCGTCCGTTCAACCCCGGGGAAACGGACTGCCTGCTTCATTCTCGCGAACGGACTGCCAAGAACTGTCGGTTTTGGGAGACCAAACTCAACGGACGGGCAAACTGCCAAGAGCAGTATGTCTTGCAGCCACAGTAAGTGACAAGGTCTTAATTGGGTCGATCACGAGCTTTACTTTACAGTAGAAGTCATTTCCAGTCAATGATATCTTCTTGATCCCACTGCCGAAGACATTGGGCTGCCCCAATAGTCCGTGACTTCAGTCGACCTCGCATTTTCGTTACCATGTCCCCACACTGGCTGTAGAGTCGTTCGTTGTCAGCCTCACTAGACGGAATTCCATAAATTTCGAACGCCATCCGTGAAACATGAGGCCAACGATATTTGTTTTCGATCCAAAACTGGACCGGATTCTCCGAATAGGGCGGCCGCAGTTACCTGAGCTTCATTGCAAAATAGTGGGTAAGGTAACCGCTGGGATTGTAGTTTTAAGCTTCGCTTAAAACGATAAAGCGTGTGCTCAGTCTTGCCTGAGTGCTGTGTTGAAAAGCGAGTTGCGCCCACGTGCCAGCCAGTCAAAGGTACAGCTCACTATGACACACGCTAGTCCTCCGCCAAGTAATTACTCAGCCTCCACCATGCAGCGCAAGGTAGATAATCACATCCTGTTCGCCAAAGGCTAGTTATTCAATAATACAGTGTCTTCCTGCCAGCAGCTCATACCCTGTTGCGCAAACTGTAAAAGAGACCAATGAAGCCGGTGAGATCAGCGTTTTATAGATATCTGATTGAACGAAGATATACTTTACGCTACAGGGTACGAGCCGTTGCAGGAATACCCTGTAGAATTTTAGTAACAAGCGGTGCCAAGCGAAAGGGCGGCTGGGCAACTCGCATGTGCGATGGCACTGCCTCAGCCACTTAAGTATTCAAATACGACGCGTGTTCCAGCTCAGCATCCATTACCACCTAGGATTCTAACCGAATGGAAGGGTGATAACGTTGCCATTACTTATATATCTTGCTATCCTTTCAAAGAAATTCGCCCATCAGTAGAGACAGTCTGTGATCATGAATCTTCTACGTAAGAAGATGGGGCCTCTCGTCAACCCAACCGCTCGTCCTTCTCTCTACCTCTACCTCAGCTTGCGACTACTCCAGTTTGGAGCAACGACGCTGACCTTGGCTTACTTTTGCTCCCTGATCGGCTGGCACAATTGCCACTACTGCAGTACACGGTTCTACAAGGACCAATGCTATGAGTACCAGCAGTACTATTCGAAAGTGCCAACGCTGTATATCGTTTTCGTCGCGACGGTTAGTAATTCCCACACGTCATAATCGGACAGCCGTAACCCTTTCAAATTATCCCTAAGTCTGTGCAATCGAAGTAAACTCGAAAACTGCTCACCAAGCTCCAGCTCTCCTGTATGATTCTCGTTGCATTCGGACTCTCCTTTCGGCAACTTTCCTCATTCCTCAGTTTTGCTACCAATTCTAAAAGCCCGATTGATTCGAGTAATAGCGGTACCGACGACTTGAACCCTGACGGCTTAGTAGTGGATGATTCCTTCCCCATCGTCAAGCTGTGCAAACGGGCTTTTCGATCCGTCCCGAATTCAGCACTGCTTATCGACTCGGCAGTGTTCATCGTTCTGAGTTTAAGTCTGAACGAGTACTGGACGTCGGTTATTCGTCCAAATCACATGCATCCGGGTTCTGGATATGCGTTTCCTGTCTGTTGGCTGTTCGAGCCGAGACGACAGATCGGGAACGAGTACTGGAAGAATTTGAGGGTGGAAAAGCAGCGGTGCACGGATAATCTGATTTCGTTCTATGGCACTGTTGGTGTAGTGTAAGTCGTGAATTGTTTCCAAACAGAGGCAAGACTAACGAGTGGCGCTTTTCTTTAGGGTATTTACTTCAATGCTGGTGGTTGTTGATGCTTTCTACCTGAATCACGAATGGTCGCAGGAGAAAGTGCTCGACGATAATGTGCTTGTTGAGGCTTCGGTACATGAGAAGGGTCTACTTATTCCTCCTACGACTTGAATTTGAAATACGTAGGAAAGGCGAATGGAAAGAATAGAAAGAAAGTGCGAATGGCAGAGCTGGCTGCCGTATAGTTCGTCTCTTGCGTATAAACGTCGTTGCTTGACTGTGTGTTCTTCTCTCGTAATGAGTCTTGGCGCTTTATGTGATCTCTGGCTTTTTTATATCTTCCGTGCCCTATAGGTGGCTCTTTATGGATTCAATAATGGCGCGTACCTCCAGTTCCCCTTCCATTGCGGGTCGTTGTTGTTGTGCCCATGCATGTCTGAGAGAAACCCACGAGGAGTGGACGCCATGAGTTTATAGCGAACACTCTAATCCTTCTGAAATTTGCTTGAACACTTATAAAAACCAATACATACATACATACCATACTTTCCATCCAAAACCCCCTTATGGGATGCGGAGCTTTGGCGGATCCGTTGCAGTGGCCATATTATTAATCTTGCCGTCCAAGCCTTTTTGTTTGCAAATTTTATAGAGATAGAAGAGCTTGAGTCGTACGATAATCAAGAGATGAGAGGGGAAATAGTAGACGAGGAAGAGAGAAGGGTGAAGTTTCGACTTATGGGACCACTCGGTTCGATCGATAAGCCAATCAAAGCTTGGACTGAAATTTCTGGATAAACGTCGGACCGTGTTGTATTTCCTCACGTCTAATAGGAAGCCTCTGCGGTACGGGTCAACAATAATCCAGAGGTCAATGCGAAACTCTAATTGGCCAGATTGCCCTGTCGATCGAAGGCACGAAACAGCGGACGAAGGGATAAGCAAGCCTTTCGACACTATTCATGCCTTGCTGGATCGTCTGCCTGGCTGCCTCCGTGGTGGCTACCTTCTCCACCACGTCTTCTCTCACCCCGCTGACATCGATTACCATCTGCCGACGGTTGTCCTTATCTGTTGTACCGGCACTCGTTGTCCGCGACACCGCCGTGCCTGGCCCTACCGGCTGGCCGCTGGCTGCGACTGACGCCCATGTTTGGGTTGACGGGGGCTCGGTCGAGAGGGTGTCGAGTTGTGCTCGGAGGGATCCAATCGTCTCTTGGAGCTCGGCGTTCTGGTCCTTGAGATATTGCTGTTCTGCTTTGATTGTCGTGAGATCGCTCCTCATGTCCTCGATGACGCTGCTCTGCTGCGTGATGGTCTTGTTCAGGCTCGCAATGAGCTCTACCAGCCGCTCTAGCTTGCTCAGCCGAATGGACAGGCTTCCAGTGGGACCCGACTGTAGCTCATCGTGTCTCGGCTGCACTGCGATCGTGTCTTCGTCGTTCTGCGACAGCTGCGATTCTGCCGTTCCATTTCTCGTCTGTATTGTTTGTAGCGTAGTTGTCCGAGTTCGTAACGATTGCTGGGCTTCTAAATGCGTAGCAGATTGCAACTGAAGTGTACAAGAGATGCTCAAGTTTTGTAGTCATTTAACGGACATCTGGAGAAGTAGGTGGACTTTATATACTGAATCTGATACAATAAATTTAGAAATTAAAATATTTCACGATAATAAGGACAAAAGAGCGTCGACGCGGTGGTAGTGCCTCACTGTTCCTTAACACGCAGCGAGTTTAATGATAATATCCAATCAGGCGCTTGCATATAATACGCCCCACTCTTAGCATTATAATTGGCAGTATTTCGAAGATCGGGGCAATAGCTGCTTAGAAAGGTGATGGAAGACTATATTCCGAGAGTCTTGTGAACTCTTCTTGTGCAAAAAGTACATTCCGGATTTGACCGTGATCGATATCCATTCTGGTGTCTATACGGCTAGCGTGCTTATGTGAAACCTTGGCATATTGTATCGTTTCTTAACTTAACTACATGTATATTGTTTCAAAAACACGACAAACAGCGAGAATTCAATTTTTGGAAAACCCATCACAAAAGCATCAAAATACATCTGCGCGCAGCCCCAGCGGGTTGCTGATCATGTTCTGCAGAAAGCTCTGACCTCTGGCGCAACGCGCCCAATGCTCCGGTACTGGGTCACCGTTCCCCGTTCCCCGTTCCCCGCAAATTGTAACTACTCAGGCCCGCAATTTTCCCCACAAATTCCGTCTACCACATACACCCCCACGTGGATATGTCGCAAATCTTTGAGTACGCTAACTAATCCTAGGAGGATGTTCTGGGGAACTTGTATCTCCAATTATGCCGACGACTACAATGGAATTCGTAGTGTTCGAATCGCTTTTGATTGTCCGAGGGGCTGCTCAACCAGCCACGAAAAAGCTACACGGGAGCGGCCATTAGCACCACATTATTTGATTATTCTCAGCCAGAAAAACAGTTCAACCATTTATTTTCACATGCCTCGCTTCCTACCCGCCCGTGTTTGCTGGCGTATATCTTATCAATAAACTCTCTGCTGAATTATGCCGTCTTGCCACATTGGCAAGCCTCCAGACTTGTCAACAATCAAGCCAATCAAGCCGGTCTAACCAAATATAGTAGTATTCTAGCCTACAGCAGCTAGCGAGTTACTATGCTTGGCTAGATCGGCTTGATTGGCTTGATTGTTGACAAGTCTGCAAGCCTCCTCGTTGCACTTGCCTTGATGGTGATGGTGCCATGGGCCAAGAGACGTGAGGCGTCCATGGCGTTTTAACAGGCACCCCACATAATTACACGGCTTTTACCGCGACTAACACGGATGACAATGTCTGGAGATGGAGGAAAGCATTGCTTCAATAGGACAGTCATTGATCTTCATTATATATTATGTTGCTGCCCCTCACCACGGGCTTCGGTCTCTAGCTGTTTCAGTCAACTTCAATTTCCTCACTTCTGCTCTCTGCATGGATATTCTCCGTTAATAACGCTGTTATAATGTCGACCAACTCAACAACAGCTGTGAATCTAAACGAGTCGCGAGCCGGCAAAGTCACAGCCGTGATTATTCTTTGTCCTGCTCTTGCCTTAGCTACCGTCCTGTTGCGCCTTTACACCCGTTTCGTGATAGAAAAGAGGCGTTTTTTGGAAGACTACTCTATAGTCTTAGCCATGGTAAGGGCGGATTACCCTAGAGATAATAGACGAGCACTAAAGTATTCACATATTTTGTAGCTTTTTTCGACTGGTATATCCGTGGGCATAGGTATCTGTAAGCCTACCCTGTCTTACATATTCCCTTACTAAACTAATCTATGTATGCTAGCCGTCCTTAATGGTACCAGGCGCCATATTCAAACAGTCTCTCCAGAGCAGCTCACTGTGCAACGTAAGGTACGAGATATTGCTAACCCTTAATCCCCGCACTTTAAAGCAATAGACTAATTAATCCATTAGGTTGGACTTGGAGTTCAAACTTGCTACAAACTTACCCATCTATTCGTTAAGTCATCAATTATGCTCCAGTACGTCCGAATCAGTGTTATGCGATTCGAGAAGCGGCTCTGCTACGCTATTCTCGTTTTCGTGGTTATCCAACATTTGACTACTATAGTGGTTAATTTTAACTACTGCCGGCCTTTCGAAGCTCTCTGGAATCCACGTCTTCCTGGGGCTAAATGTCTTAACTGGGCTGCGATGTCTTATGCATCACTCTCCCTCATTATAGCCATGGATATTATTATCCTTATTCTTCCAGCATTTATTCTAAGGCATTTAACGCTCCGTTGGTACCAGAAATTTGGTGTCGCAATAATTCTATCATTAGGCGGACTGTATGTATCCCCCTTCTATGTGTTCCTACTCAAATTCCTAGCTTACACATACGTCTTCTATTTAGCGCATGCGTTGTCTCTGTTCTTCGGCTAACCAGCATACCCGCATCGACCCGGACAAAGGACCCTACATGGGATAAGGTTTACAGTGGTATCTACGGGGTGATCGAACCAAATACGGGCATTTTTTGCTGCTGCATCGTTACGTTAAGGCCGTTGTTCCGCCGTCATTTCCCATTTGTTTCTTCTTGGCTAGACGGGCTTAGCAAAAGGCACATGTCGTTGAACTCATGGAAGAGTCATTTGTCGTTGAATTCCTGGAAGGGTCATTTTGGAAGGGCCCCGACTCCTCCGCGACCGAATACGACTAAGGGCAGTGGCAAGGTTGGGTTGGCGAGGGAAGTGGAGCTTACAACCGTTAAAGATATCAGTAGTGTTGAGACCCAGTCGGTATCGGCCCGTGGTCTGCCGTGAAACCGTCGACCACATTGGCAACTGTACGCTAGCAGAAGAATGTGTGAATCTGCCTTACCAGGATTCATGGAATGCTCTCGCTCTGAGTGCCTGGAGCTGTACTGTGGGCGCGGGCGGTTCTCTGGCTCGTTTTCTTTTGACCTAGTGGGGCTGGTCTTGGGGTGAATTAGATTACTGTATATTTAGGGCCCAGCGGGTAGATTTTTGATCCCATTTATCAATACAATTGAATAGTTGAGCCCAAAAGGCCCGAACACTCACACGATTAGTGAAGCAACCTTACTATGTCATGAATAAGCAATAACTCTTACTTAGATAAAGTAGAGGTTGCATTTCTGGACTTTTGAAAGTTATTGATAATTCCACTTTTATATGTGCTTGCAACGATGGTGTTCTGCCAGTAACACTCAACCCACTTGCCGAAGCGCAGGCTTCGATCTCGGTATCATACCCAGTCTTCGGCATGGAGGGAGTTAAACTCCATCTCCGTGGATTTACTCCACTCCACACCCTCCATGGAGGTTAAGGAGGAGTTCTAGGGCTGAGTACTATACCTATTTAGGTGTTAGCGTGTTGCAGAGGGGTGAATTAGTTAGTGATGACGTGTGGCGCGTTTGGGGTGTTTCATGTAAAGTTCAACCTCATCTTATCGCCCTCACGAGAGAACAGTTGATCAGAATACCCACATACCTATATTTATTCGATAGCTCTTCTTCTAGTAATTATTATGAGTGCCAACGCACCTTATAGAGCTCAATTGAACTCCAAACGCTCGAAGAAGCGCAGCCGGGAGGCGGCAAGCGTACTGAATACCGACATTTCCGAAGACTCCGAACTCAGTGAGCTCGAATCCGATGCTGTAGAGGTGCCCACGGAGTCCCAGCATACAAATAACGACTCAACAGAGGTCCTACCTGATCCAGAACCTGCTTTTCAATCTCCCTTTGACTACTCCTGGGTACGATTCGACGATGGGGAACTTAGGGGTATCCGAAGACCTGCTTCTCTTATAAAAACCCGGGCCTGGTGGTGGAAGTATGGGGTTCCCCTTGAGTCCTATTTACATGATCAACACGGGAAACACTTTAAGCACTCATACTTTCTCTGTAAGACTTGCTATCTCTCCCGTCAACGCCGTACAGGTCGATTAAATATAACCAATGGCCGTCAAGGCGTACTGGATCACTTCAAGAGTATCCATAATTCAACATACTTGACGGAGACCTCACAGGAAAGTCGTCAAGGACTTGAGGGCGTACAAACTCGGTTACTTGATATGCTCGATCTCGATGATCCTATTCACATGCGGCTATACAGTTCAATATTAGAGATCACGGATATTAACGAGTTGAGGAAGGACTTATTACGATGGATTATCCATGATAATATCCCCTTCTATCAAGTAGAGAGCCCGCACTTCCGCAGACTATTCTCTCGATTAGCACCTCTCTCCTCTTCCGGCAACGTAACGCCTAGCGAGAAAACAATTCAGCGATGGATTATGAAGGAGTACACCTTACACAAGAGGGATCTTAAGAAGAAGTTGGATGAGGCTTACGGGAAGATCCATCTCTCCTTTGACGTTTGGACTAGTCGCCGTACAAGAGCTTTGAACGGGGTAGTCGCTCACTGGGTGGATAAGAAAGGGTGTTGTCAAACAGCTTTGCTAGCTCTTTCAGAGATGCCTGATACCCATACTGGAAAGGATCTCTGCTCAAGCACGTTGAGGGTAATCGACGACTATGGGATTCGAGATAAGATCGGCTACTTTATATTAGATAATGCTAGTTCCAACGACAAGGCCGTTCAACGATTATGTGAAGAGCTTGGAGGTAATCACTACTGGAAGCGACTTCGTTGTGTGGGCCATATCATCAATCTCATCGCCCGAGAGGTCCTCTTTGGCAGCGACTATGATATGTTCGAGCAGGAGATCCGGAATATTAAGGATATAAAGGACGAAGTTAAGTTATGGAGGAAGAGGGGTCCTGTGGGCATTATTCATAACACCATCCGATGGATTAAGAAATCGCCTGGCCGATTACAGCGCTTCTATAACGTCCAAAGAGAGCTTTGGAGGGAGAGGCATCTAGGCTCAAAGCGCGAGCCTCCAATTCTGGCGTTAATCTTGAATAATGATACAAGATGGAACTCAACACGGGATATGATAGTAAGAGCTATACGACTCCGCGTTGCAATAGAGCACTTCTTAGACCTTGAGGCCCTCCGTTACAATAAGCTTATACAGCAGAAAAATAAGAAACCCCTTCATGAGAAACCTGAGAGCTCCGTAACACGACTTGTATTCGAACACCGATTAAAATCTGACGACTGGGCTATCCTTGTTGAACTAGCAGAGATTCTAGAGCCTTTTAAAGAGGGCACTAAAACACTTGAAGGCCGCCCAGATGAGGCTTCTCCTACTGGAATCGCCGACGTCGTTGTTACTTTGAAGCTCTTAATGCAATACCTTGAAGCTTTAAAGGTACAGTACCACGAATCCCATGATGGGACTCCCTTTTGGGTGGCTATTGAACAGGCCTGGCAGAAGGCTAGTTGCTACTACGAGCTATGTGGAAGAACTCCCGTCCACGCAGCAGTACTACTCCTTGACCCACGCTGCAAGAAGCCCTACCTTGTCCGAGAATGGGGCCAAGAGTGGGCGGACGAGGGAGAGAGGCAAACAATGGAGCTATACTTAAAGGAGTATCATAGTCTCACTCTGCAACCAACCCTTCCCTCCTTACAAGAGCCTTTAGGAGAGATCTCTAGTAATAGGCAACGCAAGAGGCCTAAGTACGGCAGCCTCAAAGATCAGATAGCAGAGACTCGGGCATCTCTACCCGCTATTGCTCCTCCTAATGAGCTGGAAGACTACCTCAAACATAACCCGGATTGCGACTCAACGATCATCCCATCACTGTATTGGCGGAGACCAGAGATTAAAGCTCGTTACCCAAAGCTCTCTCGCATGGCAATTGACCTCTACTCTATCCCGCCTATGAGCTCTGAGCCTGAGAGGATTTTTAGCTTGGCCGGCGTTGTTTTGACACCTCGGAGATCAAGACTTAATGAGAACACTGTACAGGCTGCTATCTGCCTTAATAACTGGAGCAGGAGTGGGCTTATTGAGCTCGCCACACACGATTTAGAGCTACGAGGATCCTACACTGTCGCAGAAGACCTTATAGCTGGCATCGTTGAGGGCGACGGCAAGCCTCCTCTCTTTGAAGAAGAGCTATATAATGACGACGACGACGGCATTAACTTTGGGCACTATAATAATAGGGTGGAGAGCGATCTTAATGAGAGCTAGTGACCTAGATAGTTGGGAGAATTCTACGTACTTGGTTGCCAATCTGCGTGTGTACAGACGAGTAATCGTCAACTATGAATGGAGGCACGTGATCACTTTGATTCACATTGATATTGCCTAGCACTCTACCTAGGAGCCAAGCTCGGTGGCGGCTCACTAACGTTTTGCTAGTGTTTGATCACCAGGCTTAGCTACCCCGTAAAACTCCATACGGAACTCCATGGAGACGTGGAGTTTCTACGGAGGGAGCTACCTCCCTCCATGCCGAACACTGCTCGAGGGATCGTTTATCACCTATTCGCCGTCCTTCAGAAGAAAAGAACTCGACTGATACTGGAGAAATGAGTTCCTGAAGTGTCCAACCTCGAGTGAACCATTCGCTTGCCCGAAAGGATGCCTCCCAGTCACTTTGTCGGTGTATCTCTGTCGCAGTGGATACTGAAACGTCTGGTAGGAAGACGTAGCATTTGGTCGCATTTTTATACCAACGGAACATAGAGTTGATCGCTTTCGAGCGCTCACGAAGGTTCCATTTATCAATGCAACATGTGTCGATCCAGAAGTACTGTAGCTGATCCTGGGCCGCCTGTTCGGCGCAGAACTCAATCTTTCGATAACCCTCCTTCTCTTTATAGGTGTGACTTCCTAAATCTTCGAAGAGAATCTCGGAGTCTCCCCATCTATGTGAAAGAATAGCATATGGCGGGATAGTCTTCCCGATGAAGTCTGTCGAGACGAGTCTCTCGGAATGATCGAAGTGAAGAAGTCGCATCGCTACAACATCGTTTCTAGGACAGGAGAGCAGAGAAGGCAAACGATCTGGGACAAGGCGCTGTTTAGAACTGACTACGGTAGGTGGTTACGAATTGTGGGGACATCAGAAGCGGTTGATAGATTATGATAGTCGGGAGTGGGCTGTGAAGGCAGCCTTTCGAGGCAGTGCACACTAAGGCGTTAAACGAGCTAAGCCCCAGACCCAAGTGGCTGTGCGAGCTTACCCGCTATGATCGTCCTTGACTTGCCTTAAAATGTAATCTTATTAGGGAACATGGCCGAGTTTGGAGGGTGAGCTTGCTAGAAAACTTCAGTTACCGCTAAGCTAGCGAGGCTTACGGAGTAGACGACAGCAATTAGCGAACAAAAACATGAGAGGTGAAGGACAAGGAGGTCGACGGAATAGCAAACATAGGCGGCGTGAGAATTCTCAACTTTCAATGGGTGTGGTGTAATTGTATTGTTGAAGTGCAACTGGATCCATTAGGCACATTCCACTCTAATCAAGTCGCTAGAAGCAATGCACATAGTACTGTAGAAGAGCGTTTCTTTTCTTTTTTCAAGTACTATGCTGACAAAGCAAAGTTTATTGGTGAACTGTACGATGCCGTTTCGCCTCCTAGCCCGCCCCCACTTGGTCGCGGCTATGCCCGTCGTCTGCCTCTTAGCCAAGCAGGGTTACTTGCCCTTGCTCATGTGCATCATTAGCTTTATTTCACCAACACAACTGCCGATCTGTGAATGAATCGTTCTTCAACAGGCGATGGCGCATGCCCACGCCGCCCACCATGATGCCTACCACACCGAAGTTATCACAGCAGCCATAGTCCAGCAGGGCACTGGCAACGGGGGGCACGACATACAAGGGGCTCTCCTGTACGGGCGGACGCGAGGGTGGCAATACATCAGTGCGTATGCCCGTGCATGGAAGGTTCGGGATACTATACCTGAATTTGTAAGCTGAATACTATAAAGCCAAGGTATTTTATCCTAAACTAGCCGCACTAACTCATCAACACAATGCCTAAAACACCAAATCGCCGGCTCACTTATAAGGAACGTGTGAGAATCCATACCCTAGCAGAGCTTGGTTGGAAGCCTCCAGCTATTGCTAAGAAGCTTGGTATACCTCGACCGACTGTATCTCGTTGCATTGCTACGCTAGAGACCCCCAAGAAGCCTCGAGGTAGACCTCCTCTTATTACTATACCCCTTCGACAGCTCCTTATACGCCACGCTACTGAGAACGCTGAGCAGAGACGGAAGCCCCGCGAGCAGATTGCCCATGAGCTAGGAATTAACGTCTGCTGGCGCTCGCTGGTTAAGGCCTTTGAGAAGGAGTTGTATACCGCCGGAAGGCTACAGAGAAGCCTCTTCTTACACCTGAGTATATGCACGATCGCCTTATGTGGGCATGGGACTACGTATTCTGGACTAATGAATAGTGGGCCTCTGTCTCTTGGAGTGATGAGATGTTAGTTCAAGTAGGGCAAGGTCGCTAGGTATACGTTACTCGACGTACTGAAGAGAAGTTTCTACCTGCTTATTATATTCCTAAATTTAAGAAATACTTAGCCTGGATGGTCTAGTTAATTATCTTACCTACGATAAAAGGCCCCTTAGTCTTTATTGAGAAGAACTGGAACAAGAAGTACACGTTAGACTCAAAAGGCTATATTAACTATATACTACCTTATGTCCTAGCTCACCAAACTGCGTATATAGAATCTATAGGAAAAGAAAGTATCTTTATGGAAGATAACTCCTTAATCCATAACTTAAAGGCTACACAGGCTGTAGAGAGAGCTCTTAGAATTACGCGTATGTGGTGGCCTGCTAACTCCCCAGACCTTAATCCTATTAAGAACGTCTGGCGAATAATTAAGTATAGACTGCAGAAGCGCTACCCAAAAACCGCAGATGAGGTTCGCTAGTTCCTACAAGAAGAGTGGGATAAATTGACTATTGAGGACTATCAGAAGTATATCAAATCAATGAAGGAGCGTTGCTGGGCAGTAATTTTTGCCGGTGGTGGCCATACTAAGTGGTAATTTATTGTGGTAATTTATTGTACATAACAGGGCGTAAGCACTACTGTAACCGCCACTCGCGTCCGCCCGTACAGGGGAGCAACTTGTACAAGGCCCCCCCATGAGCGGGTTTGTAGCTCGCGTCTGTGCGTTTCCATACAAATACTGTCTGTGCGGTGGCGCGCTACAAACCCGCTCATGGGGGGGCCTTGTAAATATATTACCTGAAATATTTGCCACTATGCTAGCGAAGCCTCTGGAGACATCTACATTGATAGCAGCAAGAGTACAAGGGGGTAACATGAACGGGCTGACTCCCCCCCGGTCCGTATTTTTCGCCACTTGATTACAAAACCATAATTTACAACTATTACCATTTCGTATGACCGCCATTTGCATCAATTACAGCCTGGCAACGCTCCCTCATGTTACATGTATACTTCTGGAAGTCTTCCAGCTTTAGCTTCGCCCATTCTTCTTCAATATACTGGCGAACCTCTGCCTCTGTCTTTGGAAATCGCCTTCCAACCCGGTATTTCAACAATCTCTACACATTCTCTATTGGATTTAAATCTGGAGAATTGGTAGGCCATACCATCCTTATTACCCAATTCCACCTATGAAGATCTTGTGTAGCATGTGCTGTATGTTGCGATGCCCCATCTTCCATAAGAATCGACCTCATAAACCCAATACGAGGGTGATGCTCTATCCAATTCCTGAAGTTGTATATCCATAGGACAACCTTTTCTCGATATACTGCGCCTGTAATAGATCCCCATTCCTTCTCAAAGACTATTAAAGGGCCTTTCCCAAGGGATGAGATAGAGCCATGGATCATCCAAGATGAGTACCCACGGAACTTTGGGAAGCAGCAAGCGTCTAAGTATTTCTCTTCGGCGCGACGGGTAACATAGACTTGTCCGAAGCCGCCTGTAGAAAATGAAGCTTCGTCCGTCCAGATAACACGAGCCCACATGTCGTCTATCCAGTTTAAATGCGTATATGCCCATTGCAAACGTGCTTGTTTATGAGCCTCCGTAAGGAGTGGCTTTTCCGTCGCAACTCGACGATAGTATTGCTCTTTTTCAAAGGCCTTGATTAAAGTCCTTCTACAGGCTTGGATGCCTTCAACCTGGGCAATCTCTTCGTACGTCATACGTCGATGAAAAGCGTTAAGGGTGGCTCGTCCCACGAGGCGCTTCCGAATAGGCGTATTCAGCATAGGAAGCCGTCCAATTGGTCTCTTTGGTGTCTCAAAGCCTTGTTTAATGCAACTACGGACTGTTGTTCGAGCGATACCTATAGATTGTGCGATTTGAGACTGACTCCATCGCCCAAATCGTATTGTAATCAAGTGGCGAAAAATACGGACCGGGGGGGAGTCAGCCCGTTCATGTTACCCCCTTGTAAAACGTTCCCGTCGCTCGCCCCACCACTAGCGCTGTCGGTAAGCTGTTTCGCCGATCTGCCGCAGAAATCCCGGCTTGGCATCAACACTCGGAGTGAGAGCTTCGCCAGGACTCCATGCTTCCGTCCTGCACTTCCTTTTTAGTCCTCAGAGCCTCCACGTTCCACACCCGATTCTTTTCTAAATTACTAACTATTGAGCTTCATGGATCGTTGCCGCTCGTTTTATAATCATCGTTCGCGTCCCTCTAAGCGCGCCGTTCGCGCATCATCGTCATAACAGATGCACCGTGGTCCCCGATAATCCAGGCAAAGCCCATTGCACACAGTCTGGATGCGTTCCGCGAGTCCGCCCAGCTGCTCTCTCAAGAGCTCGAGACTTTGACTTCCACCACACAGCTGGGTCGAATAGACAATGAAGGTCAGGTTTCTAGACACACCGTAAAGCTTTTCTAACAGACCTAACCTTTCGGGATCACGCCCTTGATCTCATATCAGCGCTGCAAATCCTTCCCGCTTCTCGTCTCTTGCCATCGACCAGCGGCGGGAAGAACCTCTTCAGCGATCTATCTAGGCTCAACTTAGCCATCAACACAAGGGATTTCGATGTAGGGCGTGTGATATCTCTTCTCCGTGCAGTCCTCAATGACGAGTCCGATGAAGTTATCTGGGAGGAAGTCTATGACTTACTTACAGAACCTACCTTCACTGCCGATGCCGCACCATCAACGCCTCCTCCGTCGGGCCCTCGATGTACCGCATCCTTTCAACAGACACCATGGTCGTTTAACACAGGAAGCTTCGCAGATACATCCGACCTCAGGAAGAATGTGGATCCCATACTTAAGGATGAAGTGGAGGATAATCTCACGACCGACCACCAGGACGCTTTTGATACATTCTTTGGTCAAATCACGCAGCTTCGTGAAATGACGGCGGCGGTATTGCAGAGCTGTAAAGAGGTGGAACCACCGCTCTTTCAAGAGAACGTCGGATGGGTGGAATGGCCAGAGAGGTGTGAGGAGGCAGCGGTTCTGCAATTCCTGCGCCGGCATGTTGATCACTTCCTAAGATCTGCGGATGATTGCGGCTTCCGTCCTACGAAGCGTCGTCGCTGCCTCGCCACTCCGAACAAGCCGATTCCCGGATCGATGAGCAAGCGAAAGCTGGACATTGGCCTGACATATAACTCAAGCGAGTCGCTGGAGGAGAGCGAGGAGCAGGATTATGACTGGTCCCATATCCTTGTCCTCGGCGAGCTCAAAAGCAATCCGCGGGAGGACAACCACAGCAGTACGTGGCTCGATCTTGTGAGATATGCTCGGGAGGTACTTAGCGCCAAGGCTACTCGTCGATTCGCCCTTGGATTTACTCTCTGCGGATCGATCATGCGGTTATGGGAATTCGATCGGCTTGGTGTGGTCGGGTCTATACCATTTGACATCAACAAGGATGGCGAGATGTTCGTCTCGGTGATATTGGGATACTTGTGGATGCCGGAAGAAGAGCTGGGCTTCGATCCTACTATTGTAGGGGAAGACAAAAGGTACCTCAGCATTAAGCGAAATGGCCGGACTGAGCGGCTCTACCTGGAAGACACTATTAAGCGACAACGTTCGGTTGCTGGTCGAGCGACCATTTGCCGGAGTGGATTCGCTGAGGATATGCCTGATCAGCGACTTGTGATCAAAGATTCGTGGGAGTATGAGGAACGACCGGAAGAAGGGCTCCTCCTCAAGGAAGCGACGGAAGCCGGAGTTAAGAACGTGGCGCGCTACTATCACCACGAAACTGTGCACATCGGCAGCCGGGTGGACGACGTCCGTAGCAATGTGCGCAGGGGACTAAGTGACGCCGCCGGCCGGAATCCATTGCAACGACGAGTAGCACATGCCGGATCCGTCACAAGCTCAACAACATCAGGTGTGTCGAGTGCAAGAAGGGGTAGGAGCAGGAGCAGCAGCCGGACTATGACATGAAAGAGATCATCAAGCAGCATTCAGGCATCGATGCCACCTCCCAAACGGTCATGCTCTGACTCTCTAGTCAAGCAGGATACGCAGCGAAGGAATCGCGTCCACCGTCGGCTTGTCGTGCGGGATGTTGGGAAGAGTATATACGAAGCACGCTCTCCACGTGGCATAGTAACGGGATTGCTCGGAGGCATTAAAGGTGAGCGACATGCGAAACATTATGTGCCATAGTTGACTTGTTAGGACACGAGTCGCTGCTCGATGCGAGCATTCTCCATCGAGATGTATCTATAGGGAATATTATGCTGAACATGGTGGAGGACGACGGGTTCTTAATCGATCTCGACCTCGCCAATAAAATCGAGCGTGCAAACGCATCCGAAGCTCCGAGCAAAACCGGCACCAAGGTATTTATGGCGATTGGTGCTCTTTACGGGGAAGACCATAACTTCATGCACGACCTGGAATCATTCTTTTGGGTGTTATTTTGGGTTTGCGTTCATTGGAATGGGCCAGGTCGATCAAAAAGTAGGACTAAGTACGAGTCATGGAATTACGAGTCAACGCAGAAACTCGCGGAAATTAAGAAGGGTAAAGTAGATGAGGAAGACAAGTTCACAGAAGAAGTAGGGAAGGAGTTTACTGATTCCTTGCATAAAGGAGCTACGGAAAGTGGTCTTCCCAAATGGAAAGCGCTGGCTAAGAGAGGATCGCCAGCTCTATTCCCGTATGAAGTCTATTCTTCAGCGTGTCATGGAGACATTGGACACCATGTAGCAATAGCATTAAATCAGTCGAGCCTGCCTACTCTCGCAGGCCAACTTGATTCAAGTATGGTGGGCCCTCTCCATTATTAACACCCGCTAAGCAATGTGTGCATCTTAGACGGTAGCTTACTTTTTAATTTTCGATGGATTAGACGTTAAGCATGGGTTGTACCTGGTTAGCTTTGGGTCCTTTTTTGGTTCCCGCAGTGGATCAAGCTCTAGTTCTGGGCTCGGGGCCCTACGAAGGAGCCCGTATTTTTTGGAGCATCGGGACGCTTGGGCCCGCCCCACCAAAGTGCGCGCACGCATCCAACTTTGGTGACACGCCTCACAAAAGCGATGATAACAACCATCCTGCATGTTCAAATAGGCTGTAATTCATGAGGCAATCTGATTGTATAGTAATAGAGCTATCCTAAAGTTTTCTTAGTGTAGCAATCACCCATGAAAGTTGTTTTTCCCTTTTGAACGTATGATCCTTCTCACCATCTCCGGGACATGATCCACCCACTTGTTGATAGCCTCAATAGATAGGTTATCCCATGCAGCTATCTACTGTTTTTCACACTCTTCTGCTGTACGTGAGGGAGTGAATTGCTTAGTCACCTGCTTCCTCATAATAGGCCAAGCATGCTCAGTAGCATTCACATCAGGACTGTAGCCTGCCCACTACAATTTTTCCACCTTCTCAACAGTGAGATAATCATTAGCTATCCGTGACTTATGAGCAGGAGCCCCATCTTCAAGCAGGTAGCAGGTGAGGCCACGTGATTTTATCTCTTTGATCTATGGGACCACCTTTTTCAACGCTCCTTCACAGTGCCTATATCCATCTACACTACCTCGTGATCGTATACCCTGATGGTAGTTATGCTTCTTAATATGCTGAAGTTTTCTAGTACTCCGTCGAAGGTTAATATCTGTATCGTTTATTACTGTAAGGGCAGCACGTGCTGTAAGTTGTGTAGAGTTGTTTTGAATTTTAGTGATAAGATTTTTATGCTCTAGCGCCCTTTCTCCTTCCTTAATCTCTTCTTGAGTCTCGTGATAATATACATGGCAAGGGCCCTTATTATCGTATCGAAAGGCTCTAAAGAATTGCAGGGCTGTACTAGGAGCCTTACGATCTTTCTTTACATCCTTATTATAGATCTCATCATCTTTACACTAAGTCCTAATTATTCCTCGTTAATCTCCTATCCTGGCTGGCGTCTTATTAGTAAAACAGACTATTCGAAAATTAAATCCAAGGTTATCGTACTCCTTATATAGATTAGGGTTATAGGCAAGTGCCTATTTATATCGCTCCCTTTCTTGTAAAGGTGTAAGAGGAGGTTTCCATCTAGGCTTTCTCCTTGCGTAGCCAGCCTCGTACATGACGTTTTCAAAGGTGGAGATACTTATATCAGGTATGATATGCTTGAAATTTCCATGCTTGATTGCCTGCCAGCTTTCCTGCTCGCGGTGGCTGCGATCAGAGATGGTGATGGCGATGACAGCGTCCTTTTGCTCTTGTGTTAAGAGACTACTCCTCCCCCGCCTAAGATTATTCTTATACAGTATATCATCCCATATATCAAGGCCTCCATCTTTTGCTCGTGATTCTACACGTTGTACAAGCCTAGTTAGGTTTGGCTGGCTACGCTTCATTTGCTTTGCAAGGAGACGTGAAGTTGCATAGCCCTCACGCGATGCAACAAGAGCTCCCACTACAAAAGCACGCTGTACTGCGCTCATCTCTGTCTGCTTGGTCTTAGGAGGTTTTATAACTTTGTTTTCCTTGTATTTGAAAGGTTTTCGCCTATTCAGAATGGCCATATTGAATTGTATTAGTTGTGTTGTATTATCTACAAAACTCTCTGTATCTGACGATATCGCGATCGATGATGTTCGCGCGCGTGCGGGGCATGTGGCCCGAGCGGGGGGGTGATGTTTCAAAAGATACGGGCTCCTTCGTACTCGTAAACTTGGTGGCCCTTGCTGAGCTCAAACTGTCACGGGACCGCGTGACATGCATACACGTGATCTACCCCCGATCGGATGTACTCGATCCGTAATCCTGAGACATCAGGAATCACAGACGAGGGGAAGCCTTTCTTGCTCTTTGTACTACGTCTTGTATCTAGTCTTGACCATTACAGCTGAATTGATTTCGCATGTGAACCTTGACACCTCGGGATCCAGAATGGGAAATACTCTCGGCACGTACGGAGGTGCCTTTCAAAAGTCTTTTCCTGGACCGTGCGCGTGGCGCTGCTAGCGCATCGCTAGTGCCCCACTAGTGCCCAACCAGTGCCCAACTAGTGCCGACAGAGATGAGATGGAATTCAAGTCTCACAACATCAGAACCGCCTTCATGCCTTCATACGACGCCGCTACAAGAGCCCAGGCTTTGACTTTGAAGCTTGTAGGCTACTCAAATGCTGAGATCGAAGCTATCACCGGTATCCAACCCCGAACACTCAATACCCTACACCGCAAAGCGATTGCACGAGGCCTCAACCCAGCGGAAAGCAAGAAGATCCTTGACTGCCACGTTGAAGATGGCGAGCGCTCTGGCCGCCCTACAAAGCAGACTGAGGATGTTATTACAGAGGTACTTTCAAAGGTCCGTAAAGACCGATATGCACGGGAGAAAACCTGCACTCAGATCGCAGCAGAGGTTGGAGGAGTGTCAAGTACTACAGTCTGGCGAATCCTCCGGTACGCAGGCTTCCGAAAGACAAAGCCAACAAGAAAACCTGGCCTTACACCTGAAATGAAAGAGGCAAGGCTTAAGTTTGTACTTGATCATAAGGATTGGATGATTGAGGATTGGAAGAGAGTAATTTGGTCAGATGAAACCTCAGTTGTTTGTGGTTTTCGACGAGGAGGATATAGAGTCTGGCGTACACCTGAAGAACGTTATATTAAATCCTGTATACGACCACGTTGGAAAGGATATTCTGAGTTTATGTTCTGGGGTTGTTTTAGTTGGGATAAAAAAGGCCCTTGCCATATTTGGAAACCAGAGACAAAGAAAGAAAGAGAACAAGCTGATAAAGAATTGGCAGCAATAAATATAGATCTTGAGCCTATTTTAAAAGAAGAGTGGGAATTAACAACCTCTTTTAGTAGAGTAGGGCTTCGGAATAAACGAGGGAAAAAACCAGCTTGGAAATGGGATAAAAAGCATGGGAAATTAGTAAGAAGAATAGGAACTGGTATTGATTGGTGGAGATATTGCCGACAAGTTATTATCCCAAAACTTATTCCATTTGCAATAGAGTTAGAGCAAATTCGGCCTAGAATTATCATTCAAGAGGATAGGGCAAGTCCACACCTTTCTTTCTACAAGGATCGCTTATATTCCCTTTCAAAGGTAGTACAATTACTCTGGCCTGGGAATTCTCCAGACCTTAATATGATTGAAGCTGCCTGGCCTCATTTAAAGCGGGTTACTACAAAGAAAGGAGCTCCAAAAACTAGGGCTGAGGCAGATCAAGCATGGAAGCAAGCATGGGATGAACTAGAGCAATGGCGGATTCAAGCTTGGATTGAGAGAATTCCTAGGCATATCCAGAAGATTATTGAACTTGAGGGTGGGAATGAGTATAAGGAAGGGAAATCTGATAAGGCAAGGCGCTTCAAAGCACATCTGGAGGAGGATTGGGAGGAAGTAGAATAAGAGAATAACCTGAATCGAGATTTTGGTGGCGTTTTGTGGCGCAAGCCACCATGCACGGTCCAGGAAAAGACTTTTGAAAGGCACCTCCGTACCACACTGGTCATATCGGTTGCTACTACGCACGCTACAAAATCCTTCATCCACATAAAAAAGTTCAATGCGTTCCTGACTTGTCGAAGTATACATATGCATAATACGAAATGTTCTGTAAAGCGGCTTGTGGCGAAAGAGGTGCAGCGGTTGCTAAAGACGCGCGATGGCGGGGAATATGCCGGCTGTCGAAGGTTTAGCGCGATGTTGTCGCTGAGTCAACAAACGCATGGACACTCATTCTGAACCCCACATCACTCGCCAAACAAACTGCAGTCTCAAGCCCACCACCCTACCAGCACCGTTATGGACGAGATCCACGCCTGGGTGGACTCTGTATCGTCATATTCTGAGAACTTTAGGATATCTGAATGCAAATTCTCTCCTCAACCGCGCCTAAAACGAGCGCACTGCTCCCCAAATCACGATCGACAAGTACGCCCGAGGCTTGACCCATCGGCGCAATCGTCTGCGCAAAACTCTTTCGAGATGGATTCGACTACCGATGCATCTTCTGTCATCTCGCTTGATTCAAGGAGGAAGCTAAAAGCGACGAGTCCGTTGATGAAGCGCAAAGGCTCGCAAAGTCCCGAGCGAACCCAGCGGGTTTTGCTCGAGCAAGGGAAACCTCCAATTCGTATCCGACAACCAGATAGCACAAGTCGAATAGCATCGTCGGAAGAACTTCAAGGCATACTTTCCGCAGATTTCTCCGATAACTTCATCCCGGCATACTTCAAGGTGCGTTACTGTGCCTTTCATTTGCTTCAATGCGCTGAAGGCTAATCGGTGCCTGCTCTAGGATCGCCTCCGCCAAGCGGATCCCATAGTATTTAGGAATGATATCCGCTCTCATATGTTCGACCGGTCAGACGAAACACAATTGGATCAGGCCGAAACGGAGAGGCTGGAGTCTCTGTGGGGTCGGGTGCAACGCATTCATACAAGGGCAAAACGATGCAACGATAACAACAAAGACGAGAATGCTTGGGTGAGAGTCGTGTGGGAGGCTCTAGAGGCAGTGGTGGAGGATGATACCACATGCCTAGAAATTAACAGCGTGTAAGTGGCATCACCGGGTTCGGGCATTGATACAGCATGGCTAACATCCAAGCTATCTAGTCAGTCACAGAATATCCATCCCGATTTCTTGTCTATAGGTACTTCCGGACTGACCGTATCCAAAAAGGCGGACTTCATGCTTGCATTTTGCGGAGACAACGACGACGACGTCCGCAAAATTTACGAGAATTTTAAGTCGGATAACAAGGGTGTCGCGCTCAGTCCGATGGCAGATGCGTACACTTCTGGGCTTGCTCTCGCATGTGCTATAGAGCTAAAAGAAGCTGGGGGAAAGGCCACAGAGGCGGAGATGCAGCTTGCGGTTTACCATGCAGCTATGCTTTGGAAAATGAGGGAGCTGATCAACATGGGACGGAAAATGCCAATGGACGAGGCGGAAGTCGAAAGGCTGGTACCGTCAGTAGTCGGGTGGACTGTTATTGGGCATAAGTGGTCGTTATACATTTCGAGTTTATTGCCTGACAACAGTATTGTGCGTCATACCCTCCTTTCGAAACCTCTTGATTTGGACTAACAGTTTGTCGCCAGATGTGCCATGGCCCTTTCGACGGACTACATGCTAGTACTTCCACTCGTCATGGTATACTTCTCCTACTCAGTTTGTTGAAGCGCGTAGTTGTCATGGCTTCTAATATGCTATGGCCTGCAATGCGAGAAATACTTGAAGGAAGTGAGGTCAGAGGTTGGAGACACCACTTTGGGGAGACAATGGCGAATGAAACGTAAATCAAAAGGCCCGATTGAGCTTGGACTATTGCAGTGGTCTTGAACCCCGTGTCTTCCAGAAGTACCCGGTTCCAGAATCCTGGTGTACTTCCTTGTCTCTTAGCCAGGTGATAGACCCACTTCGTGGGTGGATCCTTAAATAACCGCAGATCGAACACTAGATCTCGCTGTAGGCCTTGACCTGCTAACCCGGTTCCGGGACCCCTAGAAACGCGATCTGTGCATGGCTAAAAGCCGAGGTGCATATCTTGGCCGAAAATTCTTGACACAAACTCATCATCTATACGTGCTCATGTAACGAAGACACATCAATTACAAATCTCGTCATGTACACTTGGGAAGACGTTAGCGACGTGTGTGTGTGTGTATTCTATTAAGGCCATACACCCTGTGGGTATGGGCCGTTACGATGCGCCAGCTATGTGCATTCTGTTATCAAGCATCTGCTCCAGTTCAGAAGCCAACCATGAGACCTGCTGATCGCATATCTAACGCCATGCTCAATTCGCCACCTCACGTGTGTGTGTGTGTGTGTGTCTTCTATTATGGCCATGCACCCGGAGGGTATGGGCCGTTACTACGTGCTAGCTATACACCTTACTGCCTTGCATTCTCTCCATTTCAGAAGCCAACCGTGAGACCTGCTCATCCAATTCCTAACACCATGCTTAACTAAGGAAATAGATAAAAAGGAGAGTGATACAGATACCGTAGTGTAATGAATGTGGAGAAGCGAGCCCAGCATATGTTCTCAGGGCCTCGTATCCGCAGGGCACTTCCAGCGTCGTGCGCTTCTTAACCGCCGGCGCACTGGCTGAGGCTCGTTTTTAGGGAGGCTCGCTATGTGTTTTATTAAGAGGTTGGTGACGGTATCCGCAGCATCCTTCGCTCATCCACATCTTCTTCTGCGCTTGTTGTGTCTTGTTCGCCTGCTAGCAGTCGTCCGGTCTCTCTTGCGTATTGGATCGTCGCTCTGACCGCGTCTATGTTGGGTTTCTACTTCTTCATTGGCCCGTCGATAGGCATACCTCCTTCCTGTCTGCTCGAATAGCCTCCTAGCGCATATGACAAGTCTCCAAACCTCTCGCCGTGCTCCTGTCTTAGCTTTGCCCTCTGTTGCCTCTATCTGATGCAGGTGAAGAGGAAGTGTGGTATTGATTCTGTCTGCCTACAGTCGCACTCTGCTGTCTCTGACGCTTGGATTTTGTGCAAATACTCCTTGAGAAACGTCTTGCCCGTCCGTAATTGCGTGAGGATTGCTGCCTCTGCGCTACTTAGCTGCTGGTACATCCCCGCCGATTTGCCCGTATGCAGCGCTGCATTAATCTTCTTCGTGAACTTGCCCGTGTCTGCCCTTACTGGAGGAGCTGGTCCTGCCATAGTGCCGGACTTAACCAGCGCCAGACGTATCATATACTACGGGATTCCCCCCCGCTGCGGTGGCTGTTCGCTCTCTGGTCTCGTTGCTGCTTTAGCTAGCTTGTGAGCCTCCTCGTTTCCTTCGATCCCTGAGTGCCCCGGAATCTAGTGTAGTGTGACATTATTCATCCGTAGCTTTTTTATAATCTCTGCGACTACTTCCTGACACGCACCGGCCCTCCAGCTCCTTACTGAGAGGAGTGCCGACTGCGCGTCTGAGAAGATCCGTACGCTGGATGCATGCACAGAGTGCCCATCAGCGTCGAGGGCCGTACACGACGGGTCCCACGGCCAGTTGGCCGCTTCGCTGATGGCTAGGAGCTCCGTGAGGTGTGCGTCTGCTTGATCAGCACTGGCCACCGTCTTCGAGATGCGCGCCTTGCATGGCAGCACGTAGATGCCAATTCCTGCCCTGCTGTTGCGCACTGATGCATCCACGTAGATGTCGGCCTGCCCTGGCTTGCGCTCTTCCACTATCGCTTTAGCCTGCTCTTCATCTTCGCACACCACCACCTCAGGCTGGGACACCCACGGTGGGCAGGCGTACGGTTTGACCTCCAATACCTCGTCCACCTGCACCTCCGCGCACATCTCCGCGATCCGCTGGAGCGGCGACCTGTGCCGTCTGCACAGTCTCTGTCGTTTGATCATCCAGTGCGGATGGGACTGGCCCAGCTTGTGGATAGATACCTAGAACGAGATTGCCTGTTTGTGAAGTCTCTGCTCTAGCGGGAGCAACCCAGCCTCGACCTCTGCTACTGACAGTGCGACGGTGCGAAATCCTCTAATAATTGCCTGTGCTGTGATCCTCTGTGCCTGTTGTAGAAGCCGCCTTATGTCCTGTGTCGCAATCGGGTACTATATCGGCGACGCATAGTCTGCCACTGGCAGCACCGCACTTATCGCTAGCTGCTTGACTGTCTTTGGCTGAAGTCCCTTCAGTCTACGTAGCGCTAGCGCCGTCTTCGTCGCCTTGCCGGCTTTGTCCGCTAGGTGCACCTTGAACCGCACTTCTTTGTCCAGCGTGACCCCGAGGATCTTGACCTTGTCCGTCGGCGGGACCTCTTTCCCTTTGAACCTGAGCGGCGTGCGGCCGTCTCTGCCGGCGCCTTTGTATCGGGTTAGGTGGATGAAGGATGTTTTGGCCGCCTCGAATTCAGCGCCGCTCGTCCGTTCCCACCTCTCGAGCATCGGCACGATCTCGTCTTGGATGATCTGTGTGTTCTCCTCTGCCGAGGGTCCTATAATCCACGCTGAGTAGTCGTCTATAAACGCCATCGAGCTGCCATTCCTTGGTGCACTCTGCACTAGATCTGCGTTGAAAAACAGAAAGAGGATTGGAGCGAGTGCTGATCCCTGCGGAAGGCCAGCCTGCGGGAGCGACTGCACCCTGGACGTGAACCCGTTGACTAGGATACACGCCTGACGGTCTGTACAAAAGTCCTGTACCTACTGTACAATCGTTTCGGGTATCTGTCGCTGCCGCAGTCTCCTAAGCTCTGGTTCCGTTGCCACGTTGTTGTACGCGCCCTTGACATCAAACGACACCAGCGATAGAGTCTTCTTCCCTCTCCACGCCTTAAAAACGTCTTCGTAGAGGTAGGAGAGTGCGTGTGCGGTTGATCGCTGTTTTCTGGCTCTAAAATGCGTCTTTGGTAGGAGGTTATATTCCTCCACCAAATACCCAATCCTCTCAGCCACTAGCGACTTGAGCGCCTTGCCCAGCGTTGGGAGCAGTGAGATCGGCTGGTAGTTGTTGGCTATAGTGTAGTCTTTGCGCTTCGGCTTCTGCAGCGGCACGATCTTAGCAATCTTCTATTCCCGCGGTACCTTTCCTGTCTCCAGCGACCTGGAGAAGAGCGCTGTGATCTTATCCTCGAGGACGGGCCATAGCTCCCTCTACACTCGCGCTGGTATCCCGTCTCTGCTAGGCGCTTTGTCTGGGCTGGCCCGGAAGACCGCAGCTTTGACCTCGTGCTTCGCGACTGGTTCCCACGGTAGCTGGGTGTAGCTTGTCGTCGCATCCTTATCCTCGCAGGGCGGCGGAGGTGGAAAGAATGCCCGGAGCAGCTCGCTTGCTATGTCTTTATTCTCTGTCGCCACCTTATCTTCTGTACCCGCCTTCTTGATTGGCGGCACTCTGGTAAACGACGAACCTCCCTGCTGGTCCATGAACTTGGCTGCTTTCTATATATTGTCGCTGTCGCCGAGGAACTCCTCCCAGTGCATCTTCCGGTGCCGCCGGATCGTCCGGTGGAAGAGCCTCTTCGCTCGCGTTGCCGTCTCGCGAAGTTCTGCGTCCTCTCGTCCCTGGCGCCTTGTCGCACTAGCCCTGTTCCTCCAGTACGTGTACGACTTCCTTAGCGCCGTGAGATCCTTATTCCACCATCTCTTCATATATGGCGATGGCTTCGCGCACGGGCAATGCGCCTGTAGGGCTTCGTCCACCCAGCTTGTGAGCCGGCTCGCTATGTCGTCCACGTCGTCACTAGGAAACCCCGCCTCCTTCTGCTGCTCCACTGTGTTCCTGATCTTCTCCTATGGCGCGTTCTTGAACACCAGTCTTTCCTGCTTCTCCTGCGCCTCTATTCCTATCTAGAATCGAGTGCAGATCGCCTGATGGTCCGACCCGTACTCGTGCTCCCAGATCGAGCACCTGGCCAGCTCGCTTGCTAGTCCCGGCGTTGCTAACGTTAGGTCGATAGTTGACATGCGCCCTCTGTCGCTGATAAACGTGGTCACTCCAGCTGGGAGGAGACTCTCGAGCGATAGCTCCGCTATAAACTCTATAATCGGCTCGCTCTCCTCTTGCCTTGCCGTGCTGCTGATTGAGCTCCCTCCCCATAGCGGATTGTGTCGGTTAAAGTTACTAGCTACTAGTACTTCCGTGTGTGGATTGCGTAAAAGCTCAGCCTGGACTAGCTCCTGAATCGTCTCCAGCCTGCTGGTAAGCGCCTCCATATTCTCTTCCTTCGTCCTCCTAGACGATGACATGTCTGGAATATACACTGAGACTAGGATCAGTCTCCTCCCGCCCACGTGCGCCGTAACCGCCGTTATGTCTGCCGAGTCTGCCTGCAGTTGCGTCACTGCCATCTCTCTACACGCCCAAATGCACGATCGAACGGGGTAAGACCCGTCCCTCCTTCCAAAAGGAACGAACTTCGTCCACCGCGGGTTCGTGCCGTGCAGCACTACCTCTCCCTCTGCAAGAAAGCACCCTGGCTCCTGGCCTAGGATGAAGTGAAAGTCGGTAAGCGCCTCCCTGCCTCTGTTTATGTTCGCCTGGAGGATCTGGAGTTCTCTATTCATGTCGTTGACGGTTAAGAATCCTGACCTTCTCTTTCCTGTATTCGGGACATTCTCGATGCGACGCCCGGTGCGGGCCCTGGCAGTTCACACAGCGCAGGTTGGTTGTCTTATAATGTAGGTGACCTTCCTGTCTACACATATCGCAAGCCTCCGGCCGCAGGTAGTCTCTCGCTCTGTGCCTAAACCGTCTGCACTTGAAATAGGCCACCGGCGTGCGTCGCTCTTCGAACGGCGACGTTATGATCCCGCCTCCGCCGAACGTTACGCTGTCCGACTGCAGTAGTTTCTCTGTATCTTCTTTCGTCGCTACCTTGATCACCACTGATGCGTGCTGTCCACTAGGCCTCGGTTGTCCGAGCTATCGCATCGTGCATACCTCGACTCCATTCTCTGTTCTAAACCGCTCTATGGCTGATCTGCTCACTTTGCCCGTGTCCGCATCTATCGCTAATGCCACTTTGATCTAGTCCGCTTTGACCGCATGCTACTTGGGCCCAACCAATCTTGCCCCCGGGATTTGCGGGTCCAGCCACTCGGCCGTCGTCTGCTGGACTGCCGCCTCCTTGTCCTTGCCTACGGAGAACTTGATCACGCTCGCGCTGTCGTTTGTTCTCCACACACGGAAACCCTTGACGCTCGCCCTAGTAAGCCGTTCTACGCCGTCTATGCCTTGTTGGATAGCCTGCCTGGCTGCCTCCGTGGTGGCTACCTTCTCTACTACGTCTTCTCTTACCTTGCTGACATCGATTACTATCTGCCGACGGTTGTCCTTATCTGTTGTACCGGCACTCGTTGTCCGCAACACCGCCGTGCCTGGCCCTACCGGCTGGCCGCTGGCTGCGACTGACGCCTATGTTTGGGTTGACGGGGGCTTGATGGAGAGGGTGTCGAGTTGCGCTCGGAGGGATCCAATTGTCTCTTGGATCTCGGCGTTCTGGTGCTTGAGATATTGCTGTTCTGCTTTGATTGTCGTGAGATCGCTCCTTATGTTCTCGATGACGCTGCTCTGCTGCTTGATCGTCTCGTTTAGGCTCGCAATGAGCTCTACCAGCCGCTCTAGCTTGTTGCTGTCTCCTGCTTGCTCACGCAGAATGGACAGGCTTCCAGTAGGACCCGACTGTAGCTCATCGTGTCTCGGCTGTACTGCGATCGTCTCTTCGTCGTTCTGCGATAGCTGTGATTCTGCCGTTCCATTTCTCGTCTGTATTGTTTGTAGCAAAGTTGTCCGAGTTCGTAAAGATTGCTGGGCTTCTAAGACCTTCGCGCTCGGCTTCCTCGTGCGTCCTCTGGTTGGGGCTGGAGGCGTTGACGGGTCGCGCCCAGGGGTAGAGGGCGCCATCGGGGCTCCGGCGCGATGTTGGGTGAGCCGCACGGGCCGCCTTGCAGCGGGAACTAGCTAAGCGAACGACCGGGAATCGATTAAAAGAATGTCCGAGATGATATTCCTACTCTTTCAACAATCCAAAAGTTGTCCTTTCGCCTCTCACACAACCCTATCGCCTCTCACACAAGGTCATGTCCAGAGCGGGTCGGCCGTCCTCCCTGCTAGCGTCACCATCGTGTTCTTCGCTTGCAAATTCGCTTTCTGCTGCAGCCGCTGCATGCAAGCCTTACTGCCCCACCCTGTGAGCTGGCAATCAGTCACACCCCGCCCATGACCTGAGCTTCTTCACAAAACAAAGGATATAGCAACCCACAGTAGAATTAACTCAGAGCACTCCTGTGTTGACTTGCTTTCAGATGCAAATGTTCGGCATAGCTCAGCATCCTATCTTCCCGTATGCTTGCTAACCTTGATGGCTAGGACTAGCATTCCCAACAAACGAGCGAGTTGCCGCGCTCGTCTCTCTAGTTAGGCTGCCTCGTTTGAACCAGCCAACAACCTATTCCTACCGCTTGCGCCTATCTAGCTTCATGCGAAACAACACTTCTTTTACGACATTTCGACACCAGTGGGTCTAGCCTTATTGGCGACGCATACTCTGTTACTGCCACAGCATCATGGCATCCACGATATCTTTTGGCAACACGAACACTGGTTTCCAAGCGGGCATTATCAACGGGCCAGTTCACAACACGTTCCACAATTACGACGAGACCCAAACACAACGCAGGTGTATTCAAGACATACGCATTACAGACCCACGCGACGACAAGAAGCGCATAGAGGACACTAAGGGTGGGCTACTAAAAGAGTCGTATCGCTGGGTGCTCAAGCATCCCAACTTCCGGCAATGGCAGAACGACCCACGGAGCAGACTGCTGTGGATCAAAGGTGATCCTGGCAAAGGGAAAACAATGCTTCTCTGCGGCATCATCAACGAGCTGGAAAGGTCTACTCCTAGCCTTCTGTCTTTCTTCTTCTGTCAAGGGACCGACTCGCGCATCAACAGCGCCACTGCTGTACTGCGCGGCTTAATCTATCTGATCGTCGACCAGCAGCGGTCGTTGGTCTCGCACCTGCGGAAGAAGTACGATCAAGCAGGCTCATCCCTTTTCCAAGACGCAAATGCTTGGGTTGCCCTGTCAGACATCTTTACAAACATAGTGCAAGACCCGGACCTGAAGATGACGTGCTTAGTTATCGACGCCCTTGATGAGTGCGTTACAGATTTGCCGAAGCTCTTGGATTTAGTTATTTGTACCTCATCGTTATCCACCCGCATAAAATGGCTCTTGTCAAGCCGGAATGAGGTTCACATCGAACAAAAGCTAAGATCTGTTGCAGCTCAGGCGAGGTTGAGTTTAGAGCTAAAGCAAAACGCCGACCAAGTGTCTCACTCCGTTGACGTGTATATCGACGCTAAGTTATCTTGTCTTGAGTCACTCGAAGATGACAACCTGAGAGATCAAGTCCGAGATATCCTGCGCCAGAAGGCGAACGGCACATTTCTTTGGGTCGCTCTCGTGGTCCAGGAGCTCGAGAGGCCCGAGAGCTGGGACCCTTTGCAGGTGGCGGAAGAAGCGCCTCCAGGCCTGCACCAGCTGTACGATCGCATGGTGGATCAGATCCAGCAGCTTACGAAGAGAAACTCGGAGATATGCCGGCTCCTGCTTTCCACTGCCACTGTCGCATACCGTCCGCTTCACCTACCCGAGATGGGTAGCTTGTGCGGATTATCAGGCCAGACTTCGGTGCAAGGACGGAACGTCAGAAAGATCGTGGCCATGTGTGGATCGTTTCTCACCGTTAGGGATGATCAGGTCTACTTCATCCACCAATCAGCCAAGGACTACTTGAGCGACAAGATGCGAGACACAGTCTTCCCATCTCAGCGCGGGATTCACTACGACATGTTCTCCCGGTCGCTTAAGCTCATGTCTAGTGCACTGAAACGTGACATGTACAGCTTGATCGCTCCAGGGTTTCCGGTCAATAAGATTCAAGTACCGGTCCACGATCCGCTAGCGACAATGCGATACTCGTGCGTTCACTGGGTCGACCACCTTTGTGACTGGAATTCCAACTCTGCAAACCACGGGATCAACTCTCAGGACAAAGGCGCTATCGAGAATTTCATAAGAAAGAAATACCTTTACTGGCTTGAAGCTCTGAGCCTCTGTAGAGGCATGTCAGAGGGCGTGCTTGCCATAGCAAAACTTAACGCTTTAGCCCAGGTAATTACTAAAGTAGCAACGCTCTATATAATACATGCTAATATAACCTAGAGAAGAGCAGATGCACCTAGCTTCATAAAACTACTTCAAGATGCGCGCCTATTTATTATGTATCACATTCAGGCAATACAGAATAACCCTCTTCAAGTATACGTATCTGCACTTATATTTAGTCCTGACCGCAGCCTTATAAGGAGTTACTTTAAGGAAGAAGAACCAAAGCAGATCTCAATAAAGCCGGCTATAGGGGATCAATGGAGTGCCTGCCTTCAGACGCTCGAGGGCCATAGCAGTTATGTCAACTCAGTGGCCTTCTCGCACGACTCCACTCGGCTGGCGTCGGCGTCAGATGACAAGACGGTCAAGATCTGGGATGCGAGCAGTGGCGAGTGCCTCTCGACGCTCGAGGGCCATAGCCATTCTGTCAGGTCAGTGGCCTTCTCGCACGACTCCACTCGGCTGGCGTCGGCGTCGTATGACCAGACGGTCAAGATCTGGGATGCGAGCAGTGGCGAGTGCCTCTCGACGCTCGAGGGCCATAGCAGTTATGTCAACTCAGTGGCCTTCTCGCACGACTCCATACGGCTGGCGTCGGCGTCGTATGACAAGACGGTCAAGATCTGGGATGCGAGCAGTGGCGAGTGCCTCTCGACGCTCGAGGGCCATAGCGATTCTGTCAGGTCAGTGGCCTTCTCGCACGACTCCATACGGCTGGCGTCGGCGTCGTATGACAAGACGGTCAAGATCTGGGATGCGAGCAGTGGCGAGTGCCTCTCGACGCTCGAGGGCCATAGCCATTCTGTCAGGTCAGTGGCCTTCTCGCACGACTCCACTCGGCTGGCGTCGGCGTCAGATGACAAGACGGTCAAGATCTGGGATGCGAGCAGTGGCGAGTGCCTCTCGACGCTCGAGGGCCATAGCCATTCTGTCAGGTCAGTGGCCTTCTCGCACGACTCCACTCGGCTGGCGTCGGCGTCGTATGACCAGACGGTCAAGATCTGGGATGCGAGCAGTGGCGAGTGCCTCTCGACGCTCGAGGGCCATAGCGATTCTGTCAGGTCAGTGGCCTTCTCGCACGACTCCATACGGCTGGCGTCGGCGTCGTATGACAAGACGGTCAAGATCTGGGATGCGAGCAGTGGCGAGTGCCTCTCGACGCTCGAGGGCCATAGCCATTCTGTCAGGTCAGTGGCCTTCTCGCACGACTCCACTCGGCTGGCGTCGGCGTCGTATGACCAGACGGTCAAGATCTGGGATGCGAGCAGTGGCGAGTGCCTCTCGACGCTCGAGGGCCATAGCCATTCTGTCTGGTCAGTGGCCTTCTCGCACGACTCCACTCGGCTGGCGTCGGCGTCGTATGACAAGACGGTCAAGATCTGGGATGCGAGCAGTGGCGAGTGCCTCCAGACGCTCGAGGGCCATAGCCATTCTGTCAGGTCAGTGGCCTTCTCGCACGACTCCACTCGGCTGGCGTCGGCGTCATCCGACAAGACGGTCAAGATCTGGGATGCGAGCAGTGGCGAGTGCCTCCAGACGCTCATCATTGGCCAGATACTCTTCCGTATCTCATTTGACATCACTGACTCATATCTTCAAACGGATATTGGCACTATTGAAATCAGCGCTCTATCAGGTTCGAGACCCCTTCTATCCCATTTGGAACCTCAGAGTCCTCAATACCAAGGCCTAGCCTTAAGCGCAGATGGTGTATGGATAACATACAATTCTAAGAATCTAATATGGCTACCCTTAGAATATCGACCATCATGTTCAGTGGTATCAGAGAAGATGATTGGTGTTGGTGTTAGAACTGGAAGGGTATGGATATGCAAAGTTGAGCTTAACGAGCTTAACACATTCTAAGGCCAGAACATTTATTTCACGATTACTTACTGTACTAACGTTATATTTTATTATTCTCTATATTTCATAGAGGGCCGGGGATCAACGTGAATATATACTTTGCCAATTTGCCACAGTGAAGCTTCGAGCATACTCCAGATCAAGTGACAGGATGTCCACGTGCAGAATTACGTGTTAAATATTTACCACTTGAGTCTGGCCAGAGGCAGACGAACGCCTCGATCACGCTAGCAGGGAGGACGGTCGACCCGCTCTGGACAGACCCTTGTGAGGTGGCGAGGCCGACGACGACTCTCACCTCCCCGTGGTGTCGGCTGGGAACCTGTAAATACCTTGCTGCCGGGTATTTTACAGAGCTAAGAAGAGTCAAGACTGGCCAGCACTGTCCGCTGGTCAGGGCTACTGGTGGACGAGCCATCGCCGGCCCAACTACCAACAAGCGACAAGGGAACACTTTGAAAACCATCCGACACACGATTGCGAGTCGATCCTACAGTCGATAACGCCTAGGTCGTGGGACAGGACACCCTTGGGGTGCTCTCGGGCTGCTCTGTCGGAAGGAGGATACCGCCGGGTTGGAGTAACAACGTACAGAAGTCAAAACGATCAGGTCAAAACGAACGCGAACGATACGATCCGGCGCGCTGGAATCCACGCAGAGAACGACGAGACACCTTGGTTAGTGGGAGGGACAACAGTGTGTTGCTTGGCTGTTCCGGGTACAGGGGGGATACAAGTGGGCGAACTCCTGCAAGACACGGTCGGCCTTGTTGGAGAGATCTTGCAAGGCAGCGCGAAACAGATTGACAGTCTGCGGGGCGCAGCATATAATGGAAGCGACGGAAGACTGGGTGGGCGGACCGCAGTTACGACACTTTCTATATGGCTCGAGAGGACGGACGCGCGTGTCGGTCTACTAAAAGGACAGAACCCTGAGGATGGCCATCGAGGATGGAGTCTTTAGGCTGGCAGTTGAAGTAGGCTTAAGGTGCACACTGGTATTGACTTGCTAGCTGGCTGTGCCCCGCAAGATGCGGATATGGATCAAAGTGGCGATGCAAGGCGGGGGGTCTATGTAGGTGGACACGCTGTCGCCTCTGCAATGTATTATCTTAGATATATACAAATCAATACTTGTGCAGACGGTTTGGGCACAGGGCGAGAGACTGCCTGCGGCCGGAGGCGTGCGATATGTGTGGACAGGAAGGTCATCTACATTGCGAGACAACCAACCTACGCTGTGTGAACTGCCAGGGCCCGCACCGGGCGTCGCATCGAGAATGCCCCGAATACAGGAAAGAGAAGGTCAGGATTCTTAACCGTCAACGACATGAATAGAGAGCTCCGGATCCTCCAGGCGAACATGAACAGAGGCAGGGAGGCGCAACACGCGCTGCACAACGACGAGGCGCTGGCCGACTTTCACTTCATCCTAGGCCAGGAGCCAGGGTGCTTCCTTGCAGAGGGAGAGGTGGTGCTGCACGGCACGAACCCGCGGTGGACGAAGTTCGTTCCTTCTGGAAGGAGGGACGGGTCTTACCCCGTTCGATCGTGCATTTGGGCGTGTAGAGAGATGGCGGTGACGCAGCTGCAGGCAGACTCGGCAGACATAACGGCGGTTATGGCGCACGTGGGCGGGAGGAGACTGATCCTAGTCTCAGTGTACATTCCAGACGTGTCGTCGTCTAGGAGGACGAAGGAAGAGAATATGGAGGCGCTTACTAGCAGGCTGGAGACGATTCAGGAGCTAGTCCAGGCTGAGCTTTTGCGCAATCCACACACGGAGGTGCTGGTGGCCGGTGACTTCAACCGACACAATCCGCTGTGGGGAGGGAGCTCGACCAACAGCACGGCAAGGCAAGAGGAGAGCCAGCCGATTATAGAGTTTATGGCGGAGCTATCGCTCGAGAGTCTCCTCCCGGCTGGAGTGACCACGTTTGTCAGCGACAGAGGGCGCATGTCAACTATCGACCTGACGTTGGCGACGCCGGGACTGGCAAGCGAGCTGGCCAGGTGCTCGATCTGGGAGCACGAGTACGGGTCGGACCATCGGGCGATCTGCACTCGATTCTGGATGGGGATGGAGGCGCAGGAGAAGCAGGAAAGACTGGTGTTCAAGAACGCGCCATGGGAGAAGATCAGGAACGCAGTGGAGCAGCAGAAGGAGGCGGGGTTTCCTAGTGACGACGTGGACGACATGGCGAGCCGGCTCACAAGCTGGGTGGACGAGGCCCTACAGGCGCACTGCCCGTGCGCGAAACCATCGCCATATATGAAGAGATGGTGGAATGAGGATCTCACGGCGCTGAGGAAGTCGTACACGTACTGGAGGAACAGGGCTAGTGCGACAAGGCGCCAGGGACGAGAGGACGCAGAACTTCGCGAGACGGCGACGCGAGCGAAGAGGCTCTTCCACCGGACGATCCGGCGGCACCGGAAGATGCACTGGGAGGAGTTCCTCGGCGACAGCGACAATATATGGAAAGCAGCCAAGTTCATGGACCAGCAGGGAGGTCCGTCGTTTGCCAGAGTGCCGCCAATCAAGAAGGCAGGTACAGAAGATGAGGTGGCGACAGAGAATGAAGACATAGCAAGCGAGCTGCTCCGGGCATTCTTTCCACTTCCACCGCCCTGCGAGGATGAGGACGCGACGACAAGCTATACCCAGCTGCCGTGGGAACCAGTCGCGAAGCACGAGGTCAAAGCTGCGGTCTTCCGGGCCAGCCCAGACAAAGCGCCTGGCAGAGACGGGATACCAGCGCGAGTGTGGAGGGAGCTATGGCCCGTCCTCGAGGATGAGATCACAGCGCTCTTCGCCAGGTCGCTGGAGACAGGAAAGGTACCGCGAGAATGGAAGATTGCTAAGATCGTGCCGCTGCAGAAGCCGAAGCGCAAAGACTACACTGTGGCCAACAACTACCGGCCGATCTCACTGCTCCCGACGCTGGGCAAGGCGCTCGAGTCGCTGGTGGCTGAGAGGATTGGGTATTTGGTGGAGGAATATAACCTCCTGCCAAAGACGCATTTTGGAGCCAGAAAACAGCGATCGACCGCACACGCACTCTCCTACCTCTGCGAAGACGTTTTCAAGGCGTGGAGAGGGAAGAAGACTCTGTCGCTGGTGTCGTTTGATGTCAAGGGCGCGTACAACAACGTGGCAACGGAACCAGAGCTTAGGAGACTGCGGCAGCGACAGATACCCGAAACGATTGTGCGGTGGGTACAGGACTTTTGTACAGACCGTCAGGCGTGTATCCTGGTCAACGGGTTCACGTCCGGGGTGCAGTCGCTCCCGCAGGCTGGCCTTCCGCAGGGATCAGCACTCGCTCCGATCCTCTTTCTGTTTTTCAACGCAGATCTGGTGCAGAGTGCACCGAGGAATGGCAGCTCGATGGCGTTTGTGGACGACTACTCAGCGTGGATTATGGGACCCTCGGCAGAGGAGAACACACAGATCATCCAAGACGAGATCGTGCCGATGCTCGAGAGGTGGGAACGGACGAGCGGCGCTGAATTCGAGGCGGCCAAAACATCCTTCATCCACCTGACCCGATACAAAGGCGCTGGCAGAGACAGCCGCACGCCGCTCAGGTTCAAAGGGAAAGAGGTCCCGCCGACGGACAAGGTCAAGATCCTCGGGGTCACGCTGGACAAAGAAGTGCGGTTCAAGGTGCACCTGGCGGACAAAGCCGGCAAGGCGACGAAGACAGCGCTGGCGCTACGTAGACTGAAGGGACTTCAGCCGAAGACAGTCAAGCAGCTGGCGATGAGTGCGGTGCTGCCAGTGGCAGACTATGCGTCGCCGATATGGTACCCGATTGCGACACAGGACATGAGGCGGCTTCTACAACAGGCACAGAGGATCACAGCACAGGCAATTATTAGAGGATTTCGCACCGTCGCACTGTCGGTGGCAGAGGTCGAGGCTGGGTTGCTCCCGCTAGAGCAGAGACTTCACAAACAGGCAATCTCGTTCTGGGTGTCTATCCACAAGCTGGGCCAGTCCCATCCGCACTGGATGATCAAACGACAAAGACTGTGCAGACGGCACCGGTCGCCGCTCCAGCGGATCGCGGAGATGTGCGCGGAGGTGCAGGTGGACGAGGTGTTGGAGGTCAAACCGTACGCCTGCCCACCGTGGGTGTCCCGGCCTGAGGTGGTGGTGTGCGAAGATGAAGAGCAGGCTAAAGCGATAGTGGAAGAGCGCAAGCCAGGGCAGGCCGACATCTACGTGGATGCATCAGTGCGCAACGGCAGGGCAGGAATTGGCATCTACGTGCTGCCATGCAAGGCGCGCATCTCGAAGACGGTGGCCACTGCTGATCAAGCAGACGCGCACCTCACGGAGCTCCTAGCCATCAGCGAAGCGGCCAACTGGCCGTGGGACCCGTCGTGTACGGCCCTCGACGCTGATGGGCACTCTGTGCATGCATCCAGCGTACGGATCTTCTCAGACGCGCAGTCGGCACTCCTCTCAGTAAGGAGCCGGAGGGCTGGTGCGTGTCAGGAAGTAGTCGCAGAGATTATAAAAAAGCTACGGATGAATGATGTCACACTACACTGGATTCCAGGGCATTCAGGGATCGAAGGAAACGAGAAGGCTCACAAACTAGCTAAAGCAGCAACGAGACCAGAAAGCGAACAGCCACCGCAGCGGGAGGGAATCCCGTGGTATATGATGCGTCTGGCGCTGGTTAAGTCCGGCACTATGGCAGGACCAGCTCCCCCAGTAAGAGCAGACACGGGCAAGTTCACGAAGAAGATTGATGCAGCGCTGCATACGGGCAAATCGGCGGGGATGTACCAGCAGCTAAGTAGCGCAGAGGCAGCAATCCTCACGCAATTACGGACGGGCAAGACGTTTCTCAAGGAATATTTGCACAAAATCCAAGCGTCAGAGACAGCAGAGTGCGACTGTGGGCAGACAGAATCAATACCACACTTCCTCTTCACCTGCATCAGATGGAGGCAACAGAGGGCAAAGCTAAGACAGGAGCACGGCGAGAGGTTTGGAGACTTGTCATATGCGCTGGGAGGCTATTCGAGCAGACAGGAAGGAGGTATGCCTATCGACGGGCCGATGAAGAAGTGGAAACCCAACATGGACGCGGTCAGAGCGACGATCCAATACGCAAGAGAGACCGGACGACTGCTAGCAGGCGAACAAGACACAACAAGCGCAGAAGAAGATGTGGATGAGCGAAGGATGCTGCGGATACCGTCACCAACCTCTTAATAAAACACATAGCGAGCCTCCCTAAAAACGAGCCTCAGCCAGTGCGCCGGCGGTTAAGAAGCGCACGACGCTGGAAGTGCCCTGCGGATACGAGGCCCTGAGAACATATGCTGGGCTCGCTTCTCCACATTCATTACACTACGGTATCTGTATCACTCTCCTTTTTATCTATTTCCTTGGTTAAGCATGGTGTTAGGAATTGGATGAGCAGGTCTCACGGTTGGCTTCTGAAATGGAGAGAATGCAAGGCAGTAAGGTGTATAGCTAGCACGTAGTAACGGCCCATACCCTCCGGGTGCATGGCCATAATAGAAGACACACACACACACACACACACGTGAGGTGGCGACGGGTATTTTACAGAGCTAAGAAGAGTCAAGACTGGCCAGCACTGTCCGCTGGTCAGGGCTGCTGGTGGACGAGCCATCGCCGGCCCAACTACCAACAAGCGACAAGGGAACACTTTGAAAACCATCCGACACACGATTGCGAGTCGATCCTACAGTCGATAACGCCTAGGTCGTGGGACAGGACACCCTTGGGGTGCTCTCGGGCTGCTCTGTCGGAAGGAGGATACCGCCGGGTTGGAGTAACAACGTACAGAAGTCAAAACGATCAGGTCAAAACGAACGCGAACGATACGATCCGGCGCGCTGGAATCCACGCAGAGAACGACGAGACACCTTGGTTAGTGGGAGGGACAACACTGTGTTGCTTGGCTGTTCCGGGTACGGGGGGGATACAAGTGGGCGAACTCCTGCAAGACACGGTCGGCCTTGTTGGAGAGATCTTGCAAGGCAGCGCGAAACAGATTGACAGTCTGCGGGGCGCAGCATATAATGGAAGCGACGGAAGACTGGGTGGGCGGACCGCAGTTACGACACTTTCTATATGGCTCGAGAGGACGGACGCGCGTGTCGGTCTACTAAAAGGACAGAACCCTGAGGATGGCCATCGAGGATGGAGTCTTTAGGCTGGCAGTTGAAGTAGGCTTAAGGTGCACACTGGTATTGACTTGCTAGCTGGCTGTGCCCCGCAAGATGCGGATATGGATCAAAGTGGCGATGCAAGGCGGGGGGTCTATGTAGGTGGACATGCTGTCGCCTCTGCAATGTATTATCTTAGATATATACAAATCAATACTTGTAGCTAAAGCAGCAACGAGACCAGAAAGCGAACAGCCACCGCAGCGGGAGGGAATCCCGTGGTATATGATGCGTCTGGCGCTGGTTAAGTCCGGCATTATGGCAGGACCAGCTCCTCCAGTAAGGGCAGACACGGGCAAGTTCACGAAGAAGATTGATGCGGCGCTGCATATGGGCAAATCGGCGGGGATGTACCAGCAGCTAAGTAGCGCAGAGGCAGCAATCCTCACGCAATTACGGACGGGCAAGACGTTTCTCAAGGAGTATTTGCACAAAATCCAAGCGTCAGAAACAGCAATGTGCGACTGTGGGCAGACAGAATCAATACCACACTTCCTCTTCACCTGCATCAGATGGAGGCAACAGAGGGCAAAGCTAAGACAGGAGCACGGCGAGAGGTTTGGAGACTTGTCATATGCGCTGGGAGGCTATTCGAGCAGACAGGAAGGAGGTATGCCTATTGACGGGCCGATGAAGAAGTGGAAACCCAACATGGACGCGGTCAGAGCGACGATCCAATACGCAAGAGAGACCGGACGACTGCTAGCAGGCGAACAAGACACAACAAGCGCAGAAGAAGATGTGGATGAGCGAAGGATGCTGCGGATACCGTCACTAACCTCTTAATAAAACACATAGCGAGCCTCCCTAAAAACGAGCCTCAGCCAGTGCGCCAGCGGTTGAGAAGCGCACGACGCTGGAAGTGCCCTGCGGATACGAGGCCCTGAGAACATATGCTGGGCTCGCTTCTCCACATTCATTACACTACGGTATCTGTATTACTCTCCTTTTTATCTATTTCCTTAGTTAAGCATAGTGTTAGGAATTGGATGAGCAGGTCTCACGGTTGGCTTCTGAAATGGAGAGAATGCAAGGCAGTAAGGTGTATAGCTAGCACGTAGTAACGGCCCATACCCTCCGGGTGCATGGCCATAATAGAAGACACACACACACACACACGTGAGGTGGCGAATCTACAAGAGGTGAGAGTGAGTTTGATCGTAAAGCTGCAGAGCCACGCGGTGGACAAAATAACACGCACTCCCGGACCCCAAATCCTCACCAAAATCAAGGAACGCCAAAATTGCACCCCACTTCTACATTGTATTACTCTATAACAGCACAAAATAATATACGTATTAATTATACTAATAGATAGCTGCTCTATTTTTCTATCTTTTTAGAGAAGAAGAATTTAAATTTAGAGTATATTCCTGTCGTTAGAGGCTGCTGTTGTGGACGAGTTTTGGGAGTGCGCATTATTTTGTCCACTGCGTGAGAGCATACGTCGGCCTGAAGACTTTGCACAGCCACAGGCGTGACAGCGGAGCCGTCCTCCGTCAGATTACGTTACGATTATGTGGCAATTCTGTGCTAGCCAGAATTGGTAATCGCTCTGATTAGAGGTACTGACTAGGGTAGCGATCCCGAATAATTTGAGCGCCATCCGCAGCCCTACGGCTAATTATTACTTCTTGGTACAAGGATATATTATGCGGACAATTATTCCGCCGAGCTAATGTGTTCAGCCTTCTGGACCTATCCATTTCTGCAAATTCGACATCACTCGCCATCCGCCGAGCTGGTCAGCCGTGCTAAAATGCCCCAAGACGAGAGGATCGGAGTCGGCGCCGCTTACCAAGGAAGACATCTCAGAGTCTATACCTTCCTCTGCCAACTCATTATCGCCATCGTAACCTTCTACTGCGCGATCGCAATCTCACGTTACGGCCCTGAGCGCGACCCCACCTCCGCATCAGCTGTACCCAGAGCAATTGCCCCACGAATTCCACTCAGCGATGCAAATTCGACAACGCCGCATATCTGCAAGACTGGCGCGCGTGAAGACATCGTAGATCTTGGTGCTGTGATGATTGTAAGTTCTTCCCCCACTTCTTCTCTGTCCCCCTTCACATTACCCTACAGATTAGAAGAGCATACTGATAGTCCCGAATACAGGCAATAACACCCTACAGCGTGCTCTGTCCCAGCACGCCCTTCTTCTTCCTCTACCTCGTCTCCTTCTTGTTCGGCATATTCAAATTCAACTCCCTGCACACGGAAGACCTCGACCTTGCTGACGGTTACTCATCCTCCATCATCATGTGCCTGGTCTCCCTCGACTGGCAGAATGTTTTAGTGAGCCTCCAAGTCACTATGCCGATGATGATTTGGATTGTTACTATGCTTCTACCAATTATGCATTGGCTCTTCAAGACATTTTCCCCGGGGATGTACGTGAGATACAGGCAGGCGAGGAGGTCGCAGGCGGAGGAGTTATGGAAAAAAATGGGTCGAGGAGAGAGGGTGGGCGATGTTGAGGCCGGAGGGGAAGCTGTAGAAGGAGGGGATGTAGAAGAAGGAATTGACGAGGAGACGCCATTGAGCAGAGACGAAGGGAGGACAGGATTAGATGCTTAACGTCTTGCTGAAGGATAGGTTTATGTGGATGAAGGATTGTGCGGCGTGCGTAGCACACGATATGGCCACTGCGGTAGGTGCCGAGAGTTTCCGAGCATAGCCTCCAGCCACCATTCAGTTTAGGCCTCGCGTAGGTCCAAAACCGGGCCCTTGGAGCAGGGTCCATTGCGGAACCCACTTTTTGTACTATACTAATGCACGCAGAGGGTGCGCTAAAGTGTCACACTAAGTCGGAAGGATCGTGAGACCCCTCTTTCCGCTCGGCGAAACTCCCGGAGGACACCACCCACTCGATAAAATGACTTCAAAACCTAAGGGCTTGTTCTATCATGATAGGACTGGCGTACGATAGCTCCGAAACCCAAAAGTTTGTTGGTAGTCGTGATTAGACAGGGGCAGTATAGTCAGAGCGGATTTGGACACGGTGACGAAACGATCAATAGCATAGCCAATAGCATCGTATTTTTTTGATCACATATCGGTGCAAGGTGCGCAAATGGCTGAAGAATGCTAACGTATCAGCTATACCTGTATGGACTCGCGTTGGAGAGACTTAACGCGTTTAAGTAGTGAACTCATCTCGTTACGCAGTGGTTCTCGCTACGTAGTGGGGGATATTAGAAGTGATGCAGACTGTAGGGTGGAGCTGTAGTGGTGGTGTTCTGCCAGGCTATGAAACAAGGCCCTCCGCAAATCAGGCGCGTAGGCGACGATAACGTTGGTAATTTTTCAGTAGCGGCTGTTGGGCGGTTAAGGAAGACCTAGCGCACTTAACTTAACTATTATTATACAGGTATAGATATGTGGAAAGGGCTTCTGCTGCTTATTAGTCTAAGTACCTGTAGTTTTTCTCGCTACGGAGTGGTTCTCGCTACGGGGTGGTTCTCGCTACGTAGTGGGGGATGTTACTATTGTTCTATAGTATCTGACTTCTCTATAGTTCGCTGAAGAACAGACTTCATGTGCGAATAGAGCTGGCGATCTTCTCTCAGCCAGCGCTTTCCCCCAGGAAAGACCACTTCCCGCAGCTCCTGTATGCATGGGATCAGAGGCTTGCACTGAGCTGTGAACTCCTTCTCCACTTCCTCTGTGAACTTGTCTTCCTCGTCCACTTTGCCCTTCTTAATTTCTGCAAGCTTTTGTGTTGGCTCGTAGTTCCAAGAATCGTATTTTGTCTTGCTCCTAGATCGGCCTGGCCCGTTCCAGTGAACGCAAACCCAGAACAACACCCAGAAGAACGACTCCAAATCATGCATAAAGTTGTGATCTTCACCGTAGAGGGCACCGATGGCCATAAATACTTTGGTGCCGGTTTTGCTCGGCGCACCAGAAGCGTTCTGTCGGTCGATCTTGATGGCGAGGTCGAGATCGATCAAAAACCCGTCGTCTTCCGCAGTGTTCAGCATGATATTCCCGATAGATATATCTCGGTGGAGAATGTTCGCATCCAGGAGCGATTCGTGCCCTAAAGGGATCAGCCGTAACCTCAAAAGGCTTCGTGTGGGCACTCACCTTTTATGCCGCCGAGCAAGCCCGTTAGTATACCGTGTGGAGACCTCGCTTCATAGACAGTCTTCCCAACATCCCGCATGATCACCCGCCGATGAACGCGATTTCTTCGTCGCTGCATGTCTTGTTTGACCGGAGAGTCCGAGCATGACCGTTTGGGAGGCGGCATTGATGCGTCGATACCGCTTCGCGATCTCTTTCGCCCTGTTGTTCGGGTGCTGCTTCTGCTCCTACCCCGTCCTGGTCCAGAAGTAAGCGAAGTTGTTGGGCTCGTGATGGACTCAAAGGGCGCCGCTCGCTGTTGCAGTGGGTTCCGGCCAGCGGTGTCGCTAAGTCCTTTTCGCACATTTTCCAGAACATCATCCACAGTGCCACCGATGCGCACTGTCTCATGGTAGTAGTATCGCGCCACGTTCTCAACTCCGGCTTCTGTCGCCTCCTTGAGCAGAAGGCCTTCCTCAGGTCGTTCTTCATACTCCCACGAGTCTTTGATCACAAGCACTTGATCAGGCGCATCTGCAACAGATCCCTTCCAGCAGGTAGTTGCTCGACCAGCGACCGAACGTTGTCGCTTGATGCGATCTTCCAGATAGATTCGCTCCATCTGGCCATTCCGCTGAATGGTTGTGTATCGTCCGCCATCCTCTGCTATAGTAGGATCGAACCCTAGCTGTTCTGCTGACATCCACAAAAATCCCATAACTACCGACACAAACATATGTGCATCCTTGTTGATATCAAATGGTGTAGATCCAACCACCCCCAGCCGGTCAAACTCCCATATCCGCATGGTTGGTCCGCATAGGGTGAACCCCATAACGAACCGCCGGGTATCTTGTGCACTAAAGATCTCCCGAGCATATCTGACAAGGTCGAGCCAGGTGCTGCTGTGGTTGTCTTCCCGTGGATTGCTCTTCAGCTCGCCGGGAAAAAGGATGTGTAACCAATCATAGCTTTGCCCGTCACTTTCCACTAGATCATCGTTCGAGTTATACGCTAGACCGACGTCTAGTTTTCGCTTGCTGACCGATCCCGGGATAGGCTTGTTTGGGGTGGTAATGCAACAACGACGCTTCGAAGGACGGAGGTCACGTTCGTCTGCAAGTAGCAGAAATCGGTCGATGTGGCGACGAAGGAACTGCAGGACCGATGCTTCCTCGCAACCCTCCGGCCACTCCGCCCAGCCGACACCCTCTTGAAACAGCGGTGGGTCCGCCTCTTTGCAGCTCTGTAACACCGCCGTTGTAATCTCGGCAAGATTCGGTATCTTCCCAAAAAATGTTGCAAAGACACCTGGATGATCGATCTTTAGGTTATTCTCCACCTCGGCCTTGAGTATAGGATCGACATTCCTCCTCAGGTCAGATGTATCCGCAAAGCTACCCGTGTTAAATATCCACGGTGTCTGTTGGAAGGACGTGGTACGTGAAGGATCGGATGGAGGCGGTGTCGACGGTTTGGCATCAGTTGTGGCCGCCGATTCCGCCAGCAGTTCATAGACTTTCTCCCAGACATCAGAGTCAGACTCATGGTTGAGGACTGCTGCGAGGAGGGGTATGATGCGTCGTACGTCGAAGTCGCCGCTGTTGACTGCGAGGTTGAGTCGGGACAGATCACTAAAGAGATTCTTCCCGCCGCTGCTAGATGGCAGTGAACGGGATGCCGAGAGAGCTTGCAATGCTAGAACGAGGTCGATAGTGTAATCCTGAAGACCTATGTTATATCGATTAGAAGAGCACCATGGAAAATCCGATATCCAAAATCCTTACTTTCATCATCTATTCGACTTAGCGCTTCCGTGGAACTAGACGCGTCAAGACCCTGTAAGAGCGACTGAGTAGAGTCGCGAAACGCATCCAGCCCATGCGCGATGGGCTTTGCCTTGATTATTGTTGATCGCATTGCATCTGTCATGACCAGATGTAACACACAACGCGCTTAGAGGCTGAACGCGTACGATGGCCGTGGAATGAGCGGCGGATATCCATGTGAGCCTTGCGCTACTAGATCTAGAAGAAGGGAGCGTGAGGTTGGGTGGTTTCGAGGATTGAGCGAGGGACTGGGAGGGATGAAACCCTGGCGGAGAGCCCACTGGCAGCGCTAGAGCCAGCCCGAAATTTCTCCGGCGTTTGGTGTTCTTCGGCGAAGTGATCCACCGATCGCCCGATAGTAGGGCACGTGACAGAAACACTACGCAGTTCTTTGCTTGGCACGTGCTCACATTCAACCCCAACTTCGCCCACAGCTTCTGCAGAAACAGCCAAACGACACCATTTCATGAGACCCACAACCCTACAATATGTGGATGAAGGACTGTGCGGCGTGCGTAGCACACGATATGGCCACTGCGGTAGGTGCCGAGAGTTTCCTCCAGCCACCATTCAGTTTAGGCTTCGGGTGGGTCCAAAACCGGGCCCTTGGAGCGGGTCCATTGCAGAACCCACTTTTTTGTACTAATTTAGTTCCCATTCTGGATCCCGCAGCGGGCCCAAAGTACCCCAGTTTTGGATCTGTGCGAGACCTAGCCTGGTCGTGGCTGGAGGCCGTGCTCAGGATCTCTTGGCGCCACTACACTTACCCATATCATCTGCTAGCGTTGGCATCACGCACAATCTGATTTCTTTCTTCATCCCAGTCTAGAAAAATTTATCGCCTCTCGCACAACTCTATAGCCGGAGCGGGTCGGCCGTCCTCCCTGCTAGCATGATCGAGGCGTTCGTCTGCTCCTGACGACGTAAGTAGCGAATTCTATTACTTAATTAGAGGATGCTCAAAGCTTCGCTGTGGCAAATTAATAAGCTATAGAGTTACATTGATCCCCCGCCCCCTCTATGCAATAGAGATAATATAAGATATAGAATAGAATAGTATATTATCTCTACATGAACGCTTCAAGGCCTAAAGGTATGTTAAGCTGGACATTGCATATCCATACTCTTCTGGTTCCAATACCAACATCAATCGTCTTCCCTGATACCGCTGAGCATGCTAGTCAATATTCTAAGGGTAGCTTAAGAAGCGGAACGAGCGCATAAACCTTAATTGCAATTTACCTAACGAATACACAAGGAGAGGTAAAAGTAGGAAGCTTGTACGTCCTTCTCTTTTGAGCTCTTTACATGTTCTTAAATCCACAAACAAAGCCAAGGCCGTTAACGTTAGTGAGCGCATCAACATCATCGAACCCATTGTCGTTGCTGGACCCAACGCCACCACTATGTCCCTCCATGTTCATGAAGCTATTAACATAAGTGACCCCGCCCATAGTAGCCAGTCCTCCAACGCTAGTAAATTCATTAGTGTTGGCAAACTCGTTAACACCATGGAGCCCATCAACATCAGTCATGTTGCTGATGCCAGTAGGGTAATTGACATAGAACGAGTTCTCTATAGTGACAGATCTGCCGATACGGTCGAGTGTTTCGAGGCCCGTGAGCCCGCTGATGCCTTCGAATGCGTTGGCAGGACTGAGCTCGCTGGCGCTGGCAGCTCCGTTGATCGCAGGAGGTCCGTTGAAGTTGGCAAGCTCACTAATGCTGGTGGACTTATTCAGTGTTCGAAATGGATGGAGGAGGATCCTCCACCTCCATATCCATAAATCCATGGAGGTTTGGATGGATTGCCAAGCTCATTGGGTCCACCCCTATGACACGTCCAATGTTTACAATCTACATAATGAAAACCTTAAATAAACGGTGAATATCAAGTAAAGAGCTAAGGTCACGTGAACCCGTTTGGTTAAGCTACATATGATAGATTTTGAATGGCTATCTAATTGCTAACCTGGCTGCTATTGTCGGAGTAGAGAGACTCTTTAAAGAGGACTATCTCATCGCGAGGATCCAGCTCTAGTTGAAATGGAAGATCGTCACCGCTGTTATTAAAGATATTGGCTATCTGACTGCCACGAAGCTCCTGAGCGTGCTCTCCTATCTCTACTAACCCATTTCTCCCCCAGTTAGCGAGGCAAATAGAGGCTTCTACTGAGTCCTCTCTTAGGCGAGCTCTACGCGGGGAGATCATGTTGCCGGCCAAGCTGAAGATCCTCTCTGCCTCACTGCTCATGGCTGGGATAGAGAGGATATCAATCGCCATCCGCGAGAGGCGCGGGTACTGAGCTTTGACGGAAGGCCTCATCCAGAATTCAAAGGGCGCTAAGGTAGAGTTGTGCTCGAGGCGATCAGCAAGATAGCTATCGAGCTCACTCTCAATCATAGGTGCAAGGGAGATCTTTCGAGTCTCCTCAAGAGCTTCATCAATTTGACGAAACTTTGGCTTCTTGCGTCGTCGTCGGTTGCCGGATATCTCTGAGAGAGCCTCCTGGGATGAGATTAATGGCCCAGAGATTAGTAGTTCCTCATACTCCTTTTGGTATAGCTCTTTGACAAGAGCAACACCGCTCTGAGCGTCTTCAAGGCCCCATTCTCGCTCCAAATATTGCCGCTTAAGGCGAGGATTAAGGAGGATTGCTGCTGTGTAGGCGGGCGTGCGGTCGGTGATTCTATAGTAGTAACTTGCTTTCTGCCAAGCCTGCTCAATCGCCACCCAGACTGGCCGATCAGTGGGATATTCAGCGTAATGGAGCTTCAGTTTCTCGAGATTCTCAAGGAGGATCTTCAGGACAGGTACAACGTCTGCAAATCCACTTGCAGAGGCCTCGTTTGGCCTGCTTTCAAGCTTCTTAGTTCCATCTTTAAAGGGCTCGAGTAGCTCTGCAATCTCTGCAATAATCGCCCAGTCGTCAGGCTTCATACGATTCTGGAGAATGATCCTCGTCACTGAGTCCTCGGGCCGCTCAGAGAGGGGTTTTTCGACCCGCTCTTTTACCAGATATTTAAGACGGAGTGTCTCAAGGTCTAGGAAGTGCTCAATTGCTCTACGGAGCCTTAGGGCGCGTACTATCATGTCGTAGGTTGAATTCCATCGAGTCGAGTTATTCATAATAAGGCTAAGAATCTGAGAATCGCTAGAAGCATTTAGGTGATTCTCTTCCCATATAGTCTTTTGGGCGTTATTGAACCGTTGAAGTCGTCCTGGAGACCTTCGAATCCATCGAATAATAGTCGCGAGATGGCCAATTGGGCCCTTCTTTCGCCATGCAGCAACCTCATCTTTTAGGTTATTAATATTGGCGACAACGTTCTCAAACATCTCGTAGTCCGCTCCCCATAAGACCTCTTTAGCGATAATATTAATTATATGGCCAGAACAACGGAGGCGGCGCCAGCGAGGATTCAAGCAGAGCTCCTTGCAAATAAGCTCTACTGCCTTATCGTTATTTATGGCGTTATCTAGTACAAAGTAACCAATCCTCTCTCGAATCCCATAGTCGTTGATAACTCTTAGAACGTCGGCGCAGAGCTCTTTTCCACCATGAGTATCAGCTAACTCTGTAAGAGCTAAAAGAGCTGATTGGCACTTGCCATCTTTGTCAACCCAGTGAGCAACAACACCATTAAGAGCCTTTATCCTTCGGGAAGTCCAGACGTCAAAGGACAGGTGGATTTGACTGCAAGAGCTTATAAGAAGCTTCCTAATATCTACCTTATGCTGTTTAAACTCTTGCATAACCCACCTCTGGACTGTGCGATCAGTTGGCAATCTTGATCGATTTGAAAAGGGCGTTAGGCGAGAGAGTAGTGTTCGAAAATAGGGGCTCTGAAGCTTATAGAAGGGGATATTGTCGAAAACTACCCATCTTAGGAGGTCCTTGTTGGAGATATCTTGATTGAATAACTGGGTGAGCTCGTTCAGGATCCGGCGCTGCACGGGGTCGTTTCTATCTAGCCTATCCAGGAGAGTTTCGTCGTCAAATTGGGCGTCGTGAGGAAGGTCTTTCTCTATCTCAAAGGTCGTATGATGGAGGTTTCTAAAGTGATCTCGGGCACTGCAGCGGCCTTTAGTGATATTAAGCTTGCAGGTTGACCTCCGGCCAATCGTATAACACGTATGGCATAAGAAATAGGTTAGAATAGCCCTCCGGCCATTGCCTTGATCCACTCGAGCCTCGAGAGGCACTCCATACTTCCACCACCATGCGCGAGTCTTGATAGCCTTTGATGGCAGAGTGAGGCCGTCAAGCGCCGGATCATCAAAATCCACCCAAGAGTAGTCGAAAGGCGATTGAAAAACAGGTCTACTATCCTTATTGGTGCGCTGCAGCTTAGTAGGGACTAGGACGTTCTCAGACTCCAGCTCTGTGAGTGATTTTTCATCCGAGGTCAAGTCAGCTCCACCAGATGGCGGTTGTGTAGAGGGCGAAGGAGCGTCAAGGGATGATCGAGTTCGCTTTCTTGACTGGCTAGCAGCCTGATAAGACGATTGCGACCCCTCCGGCGGCATTTGATTAGGTACTGGGCGAAATAGAGGTCAGCGAGTGAGGGAATGGAGAGAATCGCTGATGAGATGGATGAGACAACGTGAGAATCACCGCTGAGCACAGGTCAACTATCCACTTTACTGCGGCGACTGCAGCTTCAGTATTCCCGAAAAGGATAGCTGAAACGTCTCTCATACGCCAAGAGGTCCTTCCAAACCTCCATGGCTCTCTGGAAATGGATGGAGGTCCATGGAGGTGGATTTACCTCCATCCATTTCGAACACTGCTAAGGCCCTTGCTAATCGTATTTCCGCAGAATCTAGTACAATAAGCCCAGTACCCTAGCACTGGGCTACCCTGGTAAAGGCAAGACCATGCTGCTCTGCGGCATCATCGACGAGCTGCAAACTTCGATGCCCAGAACTACACTGTCCTATTTCTTCTGCCAAGCGACAGACTCGCGCATCAACAGCGCCACGGTTGTGCTATGAGGACTGTTGTACATGCTCATGAATCAGCAACCATCACTTGTATCGCACGTCCGCAAGAAGCACGATCACGCAGGCAAATCCCTGTTTGAAGACGCGAATGCCTGGGTAGCCTTGACAGAAATCTTCGTGGACGTGCTACGAGACCCAAACCTGCGCAAGACGTACCTAATCATCGACGCGCTGGATGAGTGCGTTACTGATAGGCCGAAGCTGCTGGAATTTGTCGCACAGCAGTCGACGACGTCTGACCGCGTCAAGTGGATTATTTCTAGCCGTAATTGGCCAGAGATTGAAGCACGGCTAGAGCAGGCAGGGCACAAAGTAAGACTGAGCCTTGAGCTGAACGCGAAGTCGATCGCGGCGGCAGTCAACATTTTTATTCACCAAAAGGTAGATCAGTTGGCGCAGGAAAAGCAGCACAGAGCAGAGATTCGACATGCCGTGCTCCAGCATTTGACGTCCAACGCGAACGATACCTTCCTCTGGGTAGCATTAGTGTGCCAAGACCTCAAAGTGACGGCGAATCGGCATGTGCGGAAGAAGCTAGCCTTATTCCCGCCTGGGCTAGACGCTTTGTACAAGCAGATGATGTTCCATATGAGCGAGTTAGACGACGCCGAGACCTGTCGCTGCGTACTGGCTTCAACCGCAGTCTTGTATCGACCCGTTACGATCTCCGAATTGGTTGCGCTTGTCGAGCAGCTTGAGGATGTTGGCGATGACGTGCGGGAGATTGTTAGTCTTTGTGGATCATTCCTTACTCTTCGTGAAGACACAGTCTACTTTGTGCATCAGTCTGCAAAGGACTTCCTCTTCGTAAAGGCGTCTGATAGGGTCTTTCCAAATGGTGCTGAAGAAGTCCATCGGGTAATCTTTTCGAAGTCGCTAGCGATTCCGTCCAGGACATTGTATAGGGATATGTACGGTCTAAAAGCGCTAGGACTTCCTATCGAGAACGTCACACGGCCTGATCCAGACCCATTAGCAGCGTCACGCTACCCATGCGTCTACTGGGTCGATCATTTATACGACTGTAAACCTAAGTTTTCTGCAGACAATGATCGTGATCTGCAAGTCGGAGGCGTAGTCGATGAGTTCCTAAGGAAGAAAGAAGCATACATGGGCAACTTGTTTAACCTGTCACGCGGCTGACAAAAATAGTGCGACACCAAAAGCTTGGCTGTCTCATCCCCCACCAAAATTTATATGGGGAGCACGACAAAGTTACTTTTGAAGCTGCCAAATGGGTATATAATCACTTTTGAAGCTGTAGATTTATATAGGATAGCTATCGCGATCGTTTTTTGTGGTGTTGAGCCGTGAGATGAGCCGTTTGGGAGCTGTTTTTCGCACACTCCGCGCTCAATATCCGGTCATTCTACCATCCATATTAATGCAATCCTGCGGCCGTTGTGGCATAGAATCGACACGCTTGTTAATGGACTTTTGACTGACCTTCTGCCAGCCCTCGTAGGCAAGCTCGCGCGTCTCAAACTCATCCCAGTGTGGGTATTTCTTGACGTACTGCTTTGGCGGCTGCCAACAGTTCTCAATGGGCGAAAGATCGGGCGATGAAGCGCAGTTGAAGTAGCTATCAAGCTCGTTTTTTTCCGTCCACTTCGCGACGATATTGTGCGCGCTGCCGCCGCCGTGACCGCTGTCATTATCTTCTTCTAGAATAAACTTGTCGCCGCGTGCGAGCCAGGGCTTTACGAGCGGCTCAAGGATCTGGTCGCGATACGCTGTGAGTGTAAGCTTACCGTTCTTGTTGCTTGGGACTTTGTAGAAGTAGAGGTCGCTCTTGAAGTCGTAGCCAATCGCCGCCCAGCTATGCGCTGCCTCGAAGTGCTTCTCGTCGTCCCGGCGGAGCTGTTCTTGTATACAGTCGCCGCAGTAGCGTTCTCCTAGCTTTCTAGTAATCCGCATCTTGCCTTAGGGACCTACGCGCCAGTGTACTTCGTCGGAGAAGCGTACGTCTCGCCATTCAGCTGGCGTTGGCTTGAGCGCAAGCATAGTTTCGCAGAACTGGACGCGTTTCTGGGCGTTCGCGGCAGAGACCCAGCCTTTGGTGCAAGCTATACATTTATGGTAGTTGAGTGAGCCTATCGCGCGCTGCATAGTCCTTCCAGAAACTCCAAAATCGAGCTCATTAGCGAGCTGTTCCCACGTCAGCACTCGTGCATCCCAGCCAGCATCTTGGAGGAAGCGGTCTGCTTGCTTGAGCTGTTTTGGAGAGAGCAGAGGAGGCCTTCCGCGCGTCTCTGGCTTCTCTGGATGGTGCTGAAGTCGGCGATCATCATCTAGATCTGGCTCTGCAAGTATACGATAGCCCTGGTGTTGTGTTGCGCCATAAAACTTAAAGAGATCGGTCTTAAAGTACGAGATGCCCATAGCATCGTTAAACGCAGCCGCGCACTTTATCCTAGCTTTTTTAGGAGTGTCCAGCTGCTCCAAGGTTCTTTTTGGCATGCTAAGAAAGATGCGCGCAAAAAAATCCGAGAGTTCTATTGTAGTTGTGGAGAAAAATAGCTTCAAAAAAGTTGTTTACATTTGAATCTTCATGTTGGGTGGCTCGTGCGTTTGGTGTCGCACTATTTTTGCAGCCGCGTGCCTGTCACGCGGTGAGCAAAAAAACGCCGACTCCCGAGGCCCCGCACCCCATCGAGATGACCTTGGCGTGCAACACCCCAACTTCAACCCTCTGTAACTTCACAACTACATATCCAAATTAAATAATTCTTTCACTATTATATTCCCTATGTCAAAGAGTGGTATCCTGAACATCACTACCCCCAAAAAAGCCCGTATCCGTAGCGTAGCTGACTTCAATGATGCCTTCCACATACCTTACAACCATATGGATCTGTTCAAGTTCTACGGCGTCTCCAAACAACAAGGATAGGCTATAATTAAGGAGGGAAGAGAGGAGACTGTTCCTGAAGGTTATCCTGAGATGTCCTTTAACAGAACTCACTACAACAACCCTGTAGTTGAAGAGAGAAGAGGGAGGAAACCCCTACTCTCACTATCTTAGATTAGAGAGGTAGACCAGTTCCTTCAAGAAGTTGGATAGGACGCCCGTGTCCTTATATAGGACTAGCTTAGTTAAGAATTAGACTTTGGAGTCTCTAGTTAGACTCTGAAACGTGCCCTTAGGTCTATAGATTACCACAAATGTCTAGCTTATACTAAAGGCTGGGTTTCTCAGAGGACTACCAAAGGGAGAGTTCAATACTGTGAGACTTACCTTGCCCTTAAGCCTGATAAGGAGGACTGGAGAAACGTTAGGTTCTTATATGAGGTTTACTGCCGTGTTGGTCCTCAAGGGAAGCTTCGGATTATCCAACGCCCAGGTGAACGTTACTACTCTAACTATATTCAAGAGCAGCTTAACTAAGAGGATAAGAGAGAGTAGGAAACTTCACATATTTAGGCTGCTATTGGGTTTAACTTTAAGTTAGACCTTATATTCTACAACACTCCTAGCAACAAGAATAGAAAGTTATCTTTAAAGGTATATAGAGACCAGATCCTTGAGCCTATTGTGGGCAAGTGGCTCAAGGACCCAAGAAGTCCTCCTTTTATCCTCGATGAGGATAATGATAGCGGGCATAGAGGTGGTAGTAAAGGGAATATTGTGGCTACGTGGAAGAGAAAGAATGGGTTAAACTACTACTTTAACTGCCCTAATTCACCAGACTTTGCCCCTATTGAAAACTGCTAGCAGGTCATGAAACAACACCTCAAAAAGTTCCCACATTGGGATGAGGGTGAGACCCGTGAGCTGGCTCACGAGGGATGGGAGAAGGTCACTCAAAAGTTCATTAATGAGAGGGTTGATAGCATGCCTCAAAGGCTGAAAGATTGCATTGAAATGGATGGAAGGATGACTGGTTATTGACTGCAACACCACAAAATTGTCTGTATATAGCTATCACACCCATACGAGTAGCCTTATCAAAAATCTCATCATTCTGGCTTGTATTGTGGCTGCAAACACCTGGTTCTCACCAATTTTTGGTGGTGTTGGGGTGCGCCAAGGTATTTGGGAGTCGGCGTTTTTTTGCTCACCGCGTGTTAAACAGGATAAGGGCTTGGCGGCCGAGGGGTAGGAACACCAAAACTGAAAATTCTATTTCGGCCCAAAAAAGACGGTGCACAATGTCGCAATAACGTGTGAACGTGTTCTGCACTAGATTTCCCCTATAGAGACGGTATTGCGTTGTGCATAGAGGTGCGCAGTGTTAGTGAGGGCTTCGCGCTTCCGTAGGCTTGGCGTGGACCTGCACTTTTACCCAATCGGAATATTGACCGCATAAGCGATTTCTTAACCTGTTTAACATGCTAAACAGGTTGCCCATGTATGGGAAGAAGTATCTCTACTGGCTAGAAGGGCTCAGCTTGTGCAAGAGCTTGGGGAGAGGTGTAGTCTCGATAGCGAAACTATGGTCACTAGTGCAGGTATGGCATCCAGAATCTGCACGTTCGTATAGAATACACTGTCTAGATGCTAACGGTAGTAGGAGACGCGGGACCAAGATCAACTTACTCAGCTTGTTCAAGACGCACGGCGATTCATCATGTATCACAAAAGGGCAATCGAGAGTTACCCTCTTCAAACATATGCATCTGTGCTGTTGTTTAGTCCAACAGCTAGCCTAATTAGGCAGCAATTTCAACACGAAGAGCCAGAAGGAATCACAATTAGGCCAGCTATGAGCGATGCCTGGGGCGCGTGCCTGCAGACGCTCGAGGGCCATAGCGGTAGGGTCAGCTCAGTGGCCTTCTCGCACGACTCAACCAGGCTGGCGTCGGCGTCGGCGTCGGACGACAGCACTGTCAAGGTCTGGGACGCCAGCAGCGGCGCGTGCCTGCAGACGCTCGAGGGCCATAGCGGTGGGGTCATCTCAGTGGCCCTCGAGTGTCTGCAGGCACGCGCCGCTGCTCGCATCCCAGATCTTGACGGTGCTATCATTCGACGCTGATGCCAGCTGCGCCGAGTCGTGCGAGAAAGCAACTGACCTGACCCCACCGCTATGGCCCTCGAGCGTCTGCGGGCACGCGTCGCTGCTCGCCTCCCAGATCTTGACGGTGCGGTCCCATGATGCTGATGCCAGCTGCGCCAAGTCGTGCGAGAAGGCTACTGAGTTGATATCACCACTATGGCCCTCGAGCGTGTGCAGGTACTCGCCGCTGCTGGCGTCCCAGATCCTGACCGTGTTGTCGTCCGACCCCGATGCGATTCGAGTCGAGTCGTGAGAGAAGGCCACTGACCTAACCCAATCGCTATGGCCCTCGAGCGTCTGCAGGCAGGCTCCCCATTTGTCTATTATAGTCGGTTTTATCGTGAGCAAGGGAAGTGCTTCGTGTTGGAACAGATTCCGTATCAAGCTCTGCCCTGGACTGAACACGAGTGCTGATACATATGTCTGAAGAGGTGCGTTCTCTATTGCTCCCTTGTGATACATTACGAACCGATGCGCATCCTGAACTAATTGAAGTAGAGTAGAGGTGCCCACTCGTTTCTAGTTAATGTTAGCATATATTTATCGTAAGTAGGACACTCATTCAAGTATTACATAGATCAGACCCTCTAGATTTGCCATAGACACTACTCCACTTGACATGTTCTTGCAAAGACTCATTGCCTCCAACCAGTAGAGATATTTCTGTCTAAGGAACTTGTCAACACTGCCTCTGTCCTGAAGGTCAACTAGATGTGCTGCAGAAGAGACGGGATTCCAGCCACAAAGATGATCAACCCAGTAGACACACGAGTAGCGCGACGACAATAGCGGGTCAGGTTGTAGATGCTCGACCTGCTCGATAAGAAAGCCTGGCGCATGCAAGTTATACATGTCCCGTTTAAGTGTAATAGACATAACCTGCAGTGATCTTGCGAAGAGTACCTAGTGGACTTCTTCCTCTCCAGACGGGAAAATATCGTTGGATGCCTTTGCTAGTAGAAAGTCCTTTGCCGATTGATGCACAAAGTAGACAGTATTCTCTCGTAATATGAGAAACGACCCGCAGTAGCTAATAATCTCTTGTATAGACTCGGGATCGTCTGCCACATCCTGGAGCTGTTCTGTAAGTGCAACTAGCTCCTCGAGCGTGGTGGGTCGATATACAGTCGCGGCGATGGCTAGGATTTCCTTGCAAATATCGGCATCGTCCGAGCTGCTTATCTGCTGTATCATCCGCTCGTAGAGTGGGTCCAGGCCTGGCGGAAAGGCGTTCAGCCTCTTAATCACATTCCGCTTTGCGACATCTTTAAGGTTCTCGTACACTAATGCCACCCAGAGGAATGTGCCATCCGCGTTCGAGGATAAGTGGTACTGTACTGCTTCTTTTGTTTTATTGTCGTACTTCTTGTCCCGTGCTAGTTGGTGCACTTTCTGTTGGATAAACACACTGACAGCGGCAGAAACAGACTCCGCGTTCAGCTTCAGGCTCAGTCTCACCCTCTGTCCGGCCTTTGCTAGCCGGCCCTCGATATCCGGCTAGTTGCGACTTGACACGATCCACTTAACACGAGGGGATGCAGAAGACAGCTTAACAATAACATCAAGCAATTTTGGTTGGTCTACTATATACTTATCGAGCGCATCGATGACTAAGTATGTGCTGCCTAAGTTCGGGTCCTGTAGGATACTCGTGAAGATCTTAGACAAGGCGACCCATGCGTTTGCGTCCTTATATAGCGCTTTACCTGCGTGATCGTACTTCTTCCGGATATGTGAGACGAGCGAAGGCTGCTGGTTGATAAGCAAGTACAATAAACCCCGTAGCACGGCTGTAACGTTGTTGATCCGCGCATCCGTAGCCTGGTAGACAGACTTGCCAACAAACAAATCAAACAAATATGAGCCGTTATATTTGTTTGTTTGTGAGCTAAGAGCCCTGTTGTTTGTTTGATTTGTTTGTTGTGAGCGATTATTTGCAAATATTTGAGTATTTGCAAGTATTTGTACAAACTATATGACTCGCTTACATACAAATTAGAGTATAGGGGAATCCCACTCTTGTATATTGTACTCTTGAACAATCTCATCGTCGGTAACCTTGCTCTTATTATCGTCGTAAAGAGGCGTAAACCCTGCTTTAAGCCACGCGCGTATTAACTGCAACGCTGAGAGCTGTTCGCTGCCAAGATGGCGGCGTTTTGGCTCAAGCAAGTCACCAAGCTCACTAAAGAGGCGCTCGCAATCGCTACTAGATGCTGGGATTGTCAGTATATCGATTGCAAAACGCGCCAAATTGGGGTATTTTGGGCGTAGTTGTATCCAGTACTTGACTGGGTTGCCATCTGCCTCGTATTGCTCGCGCGTCCATACTGGCTCCAGCAACTTCCAGCGCTCAAACTCGTCAACTGGCGCGTCTCTGCTGCTGCTGCGATCTATATACGCGCTAATTACGTCGTCAATACTGTCCGTAAGCGGCGTAGTTGGGTAAGATGAGCGCTGTTGCAGGGGTCTGTATGCTGCCCAAAGCCGCTGGAAGCCCGCATTAGCAGCGTTAAGCCACTCAGTTCTCTCAACCCAGCTGTTATCGCAGTAGTGTTTATAGTATGGATGGAGGCAGACAGCGGCATAGTAAGCGGGCGAGTCGTCGAGCTTGTTGTAGTAATCGTTGGCTTTGCGCCACGCGGCTAAGAGGTTGATTACGAGGTGATCTTCGGGAGCTTTGGCGTGAGCGTTAAAGTTGACGTCCCTATATGGGCGCGTACGCGCTTCGAGTGAGTTGAGGACGTATTCAAATATTGGTATAATCTCATATACTGCACCAAATTTGCCAGCTTTACCGCGCCCTTCTAGGCGAGTTGTAGCAAGCTTTAGCGGCCAGTGCTGTAACCGATATGGTATCGTTAAGGCTTAACGATATAGATTCTAACGATATCGGTATCGTTAAGCCTTAACGATATATATAAATAGTAGCATTTGAGCAGGGGCCTGTCTAATGTCATAGCTGCATTACTAATGCTGTATAGAGCGCATACCTGTTTAAATTTGTTCTTGATACCAAAATTTATTGTTCTATCTAAGTACTTTTGTCTCTACTATAGCTGATGCTGAGGTTACTTCTGAGGTGTCTAGTGCCCTCTCAAATATGGACACGGATGAGGTATTCAACTTGCGGCTATCTGACTCTGCCTCTCAAGTGTCTGCCGCCGCCAGTTCATCGCTAACAGCCTCAAATTCCTCTTCTTCTAAGCGCAAACGGCGGACAACTCGGTCAGATATCTGGCTATACTGTCGCGAAGGCAGGGAAGAGGATGTAGAGATGATACACCACGGATCTGGGCTTTACTATTACTGTAAGCTCTGCTTAAAACGATATACTAATACTGAGTCAGCGTGGGCGCACCTTAAGTCTACCTATGGAATCTAGAAACTAGAGGAAAAGAGGCTGGTAGTAGTATTAGCTACTAATAGTCCTCTTAAAAGAAGCTTTATAGCAACTCCGTTAAAGATGAGCGCGCAGAAGGAGCGCGTCGCTTAGTAGAAGATAGGTGACGTTATTAATCAAGAGCGCTTTAATGAGGCTCTCGTCCGGCTCATTACTGTGCGGAATCTACCTATCAGCGCTGTCGAATGGCTAGAGTTAGAAGACTTACTAAAAGCTACAAATCTAGCTATTAGAGGTTAACTACTCTAGTCACGCGGTACTCTTCTAAAGCTGATGAAGAAGTCTTACGTTACCTATCAGAATATCCTGAAATTAAAGCTCTAGCGCTCTAAGTATAAGATTCACTTTGCTATTAACTGCTGGTCCTCGCTGAATTGGAAGAACCTCATGGCTATCTATATACAGTTCGTTGATGAAGGTAAGCTTAAGAAGGCTCTAATCGCATTGCCTAAGCTCTAGTCTTATACTAGACAGGAAATAGCTAACGCGCTTATTCGAATACTTAATTCCTATAAAATTCTCTATCTACTTAGCTACATTATTAGCGATAACGCCTCTACTAATAATAAGATGATAAGGTTTATTAAAGAAGTAATGAAGAAGGCAGAGCTTAGATCTTACCCAGCAGCTTATTATCGTATAAGGTATTTTAGCTACATCCTTAACCTTACTGCCCAAGCCTTCTTATTTATAAAGGACTAAGAGGCAGTTAAAGAAGCTATTCGATAGATACAAAGCGCTAATTAAGATAGCATAGAAGAGTACCTTGTCTTATGCTTGAACTCAGCAGAAGTAGCAACGTAGAGAGCATAAGGTGCTCTTAGAAAACTTCACAATATTGAGGTCCACTTCTAAGCATCAGATGCGCGGTACAATGAGTTCAAGAAGCTAGCCAAAGGCCGCGTAATTCCTTAGGAAAATACTACTAGATGGAATAGCTAGTACAAAGTCATCGCCGTTACACGCGAGGAAGATGTTAGAACAGCTATTACTACCTACTATCAACGCTATATTAACGATCTAAGAGAGGATCAGCTGGATACTAATGATTAGTAAGTACTCAACGACACGTATAACTTCCTTAGCACCTTCAACCGCGCGACTAAGCTTACCCAAGGTGATAAAGCGACAATTGATCAAGTCGCTTATACTATAGATATTGTAATAAAGGTGTTTAATAATGAGATAGACCGTACTAAAGTACTTAACAAAGGACGTTATCTAATAGCTCTTATAGCTAGTTGGTATTTGTTTGATAAATATTACGCTATAACATCTGATAGCTCTGTCTACGCAGCCTCTCTTCTCCTATATCCCTCATTCTGGCTACAATATATCAAAGATAATTGGCAAAAGAGCTAGAGAGACCTAGCGTTGAAAGCGGTTAGGGGGCTCTAGGAGCAAGAGTACGCAAATCGTTAGATTAATAATTAACCAACTACTTATAGCACCTCCAAGTCAGCTAAGCTGTCTGCTTTTAACTTAGCTACTGGCTAGATAAAGCTAGCCACTCCTATTACTGACGAGTTTGAATTATTTATTAATTAGGCTTAGACGACGCTGCCCTTAGGCACGACGGCATTAGACTGGTGGCTAGATCTAGCTCGTAAGAAGGATTATCTACGCCTTCACTACATGGTAGTTAATATACTCTTAATTCCAGCTATGAGCGCTGAGCTAGAGCGTATCTTCTCTGGAGCTCGTCGGACAGTCACATGGACACGGTTTTGCCTTGGATTAGCGACAATACAGCTTACAGAGTGCCTTAAGAGCTGGATTCGAGCTAAAATTACGTTTCCTTAGCAGATCCTATTTGAAGACGCTAGCGACGATGAGGTTCTAGAGGTAGACTAAATAATAAAAACCTTTGACAAATTGCCTATTTAGGAATAGCTTGTGATTACTAATAAATTCTTAACGATAACGATATAAACGATATTGGAGCTTAACGATACCAACTAAACGATATGACCCTCATATCGTTAAGAAATATCGTTTACAGCACTGCATAGTCTCGTGGAACAAGAGGATGGGGATAGGCTAACCCTGGCATGGAAGTTTGCTATGACGCTACATAGTGATGGACGGTACAACGAGTGTGAAGAGTTATTTGTGCAAGTGATGGAGACGTTCAAGAGGGTGCTTGGAGACGAGCATCCTGACACGCTGACCAGTATGGCCAACCTGGCGTCGACGTACAGGAATCAGGGGCGGTGGAATGAAGCCGAAGAGCTGGAGGTGCAAGTGATGGAGACGAGAAAGAGAGTGCTTGGGGAGGAGCATCCAGACACGCTGACCAGCATGGCCAACCTGACAGTGACGTACTTGAATCAAGGGCGGTGGAAGGAGGCCGAAGAGCTGGAGGTGCAAGTGATGGAGACGAGCAAGAGGGTGCTTGGGGAGGAGCATCCAGCCACGCTGACTAACATGGACAACCTGGCGTCGACGTACAGGCAGACTTGTCAACAAACAAGATCTTGTTTTGATTTATTTGATTCTTGAGGGTTTTTCTCAAATCAAACAAGAGCAATTTCTACTAGCAATTTCCTCAAACAAGATCAAATTTGACTATTAACTTGATTGATTTATTTGAATCTCTTGATTCTAGCTGCGACTTGGGTAGAGCAGCGATTCTCGCGATAGTTTCCTGGTGTTGCAGTTAGCTTAGTCATCCTATGCACCTGGAGTTTCAGCCATCTAACGCGTCGTCCCATCTATTATCGTGCTCTTAGCTATTAATCGCGCTTATCCTACTGCCTCTATACGCAGCTTTTTTAGTGTTGCTCATCATCCTATACCTTAAATATGCCACGTAACCTAAAACGCGTCGCTGAGGGCGCTTGCAGCCTCTAGAAACGCGCTAGAATAGGCAAAGGCAGTGCCTCGCAGCCTATCTCAATGGACGATTCACAGCCTGAGCTGCCTATCCGCACCTCGCTGCGTAAAGCCCTGGCTGCAGCAGCTAGCCAGGCTACTAACGAGTAACCGTTCGAGTCTTAGTTGCGCGATATGAGGCCTGAAGGAGCGATTGCTGCGCCTACCGAGGGCTCTAGGGCGGCTACAGAGGCGGAAATAGAGGCTGTTGATAGCGCTGATGATGGAGAAACTTGCGCTGCGATAGACGGCCGTATGGCTGATAACTTTGAAGGGATTGATTGGAAGCGCCTGTAGGAGTATTGTAAGCCTCTGCGGACGCTAAAGAATAAGAAAAGCTGGGTATACGACTATGGCTATTGCGTCGCGCTACTTAACGACACCTCGCGAACGTTTTGGGTGTGTAGAGTTTGCTATAATAACGGCTGGAGTCGCGATAAAGTCGTATATGAGACAACGCTCTCAACCTCTGGCGCGCTGAAGTATATGGCCCTTAGCCGGCCTGGCTATAGGCGTGATAATAAGGGTAAACTTGCTGTGGTGGGTGAGCGTGCTGTTGGGCAATAGTCGCTTAAGTTTGCTGTTAATAGAGGCCTCGTACTTACGCAAGAGTTTGCTAACTTAGTAGGTAACTTTAACGTTTAAGGCTTTAGGTACGCAGTAGTTAGCTGGCTTGTTGATAATAACTATCTATTGCGCAAGTTCGAAATGCCTACTTTTAAAGAGATGATCGCGTACGTAAACTTAGAGGCGGCGGAGGCGTTGTGGGTGAGTTATAATAGTGTTTCTAGCTACGTTATGAGGCTGTATTAGTATATAGAGCCGTAGATTATTGAAGCCTTGTTACGCGCTATTAGTAAGGTCTATATAAGCTTTAATAGATAGACAATAAAAGGCGGTAAACGTAGCTTCTTTAGAGTTGTAGCTTACTTTACTAACGCTAATGGCAACCTTAGGGACCTTCCTATTGCCCTACCGCAGCTTACAGGCGCTTATATAGGCGAGAAGATAGCTAAGGTTGTTAGTAAAATACTGCGAAGCTTTAGTATAACTAAGCAAACTGTTGGCTACTTTATCCTTGATAACGCTACTCCTAACAACTGCGCTGTCGCCTGCCTTGCGCTTGACTTTAGCTTTAACGCGTTAGATCGTCGCCTCCGCTGCGCGCCTTATACGCTTAATCTCGTCGGCTAGATGATTATCTTTGGCCTTAATAAAGACGCCTATAATAATAGTAAGGAGGAGTTTAAAGTAGAGGCGTAGTACCTAAAAGAGTAGCGTAAAGGTGGGCCTTTAGGCGTGCTAATTGATATTATCAACTATATTAAAACGCCTACGTAGTACGATCTTTTTATAGACGTGTAGCGCTTAGTTAACGCTCTTCTACATGCACAATTAGATCGCTATTTAGAGCTTATAAAGCCTATTATTACTTGCTGGAATAGCTATTGCGATGCTTTTGAGCGTGCTATTCTACTTAAAGATGCTCTTGATAAGTACGCTAATAATTATATTAACTAACAAGAGCGCGACGATCTATACGCTACTAACAAGGGTAATAAGACGCCTGAGGCGCCTACTTGGATAAGGTTAGGTGGGCTATTAGCCGCTAACTAGGCGGTAATAACTGAGTATATTAAGGTGCTCTAGCCGCTGAAGGAGGCCTATATCAGCCTTGAAGCGCGTGGTAAGTTAGGTAAGTTTAGCGTAATATATGAGATTATTCCGTAATATGAAGCTATCCTTAAGGTCTACGAGGCTATACTAGAGCCGTACGAAAGCGTTAACTTTAACGCTAACGGCGCGCCTGAGGACTATATAGCGATTAACCTACGTGCTGTGTGGGCAAAGCTTAACAATTACTATCGTAGGCTCGACGACTCGCCTATGTACTACGCTGCCTGCTGCTTCTACCTATACTATAAGAACTATTGCGCGAATAGCTGGTGCGATAAGCCTAACTGGCTCTACTAAAATGAGGTAGCGTTACAGCTGCTTTAGGCGCCGTATAGGCTATTGTTGCCTTATCTATCGCGTATAAAAGTAGTACGTATGAGTAGTTTACGCGACTCTATTGCTGCGCTTGTCAACGTAGAGCCTAGTAATAATAGCGACGAGGAGCTCGCTGCGATGGATTAGTTAGACCGTTGGCGACGGTTTGAGCCAGCTTGGACGAGTTAGTAATTCGAAACTAGTGGCAATCCTGTCAGCTATTGGATCGCTTTACGCCTAAAATACCCGTAGTTAGCACAACTTGCAATTGACGTACTGACTATCCCAGCTAGTAGCTGCGATTGCGAGCGCTTGTTTAGCCAGCTTGGCGACCTATTAGAGCTACGGCGACGCAATATTAGATTACAATTACTGGCAGCTTTATAGTGTGTTAAAAGTTGGTGGGCGGCTGGCTTTAAACCACCGAGCAAAGCAGTAATAGATGAGGCTGAGATGGCTCTCAGCGACGACGAGGTGGCCGCGATCTATGAGATATGTAACTGGGATTAGAGCGGGTGAGCTTTCGTACACAAAACGGATCGCGATCGCATTCAAAACGTATCAAGACGATCAAGAATCAAAACAAAAACGCCCCCGCAAAGTATCAAAACAATCAAGCAAATTTTTATGAGCTAGCTCTTCAAAACAACACCAAAACGGCGAAAAAATTTGATTGATTTGATTGTTGACAAGTCTGCGTACTTGAATCAAGGGCGGTGGAAGGAGGCCGAAGAGCTGGAGGTGCAAGTGATGGAGACGAGAAGGAGGGTGCTTGGGGAGGAGCATCCAGACACGCTGTTCACCATGGCCAACCTGACAGTGACGTACAGTGATCAGGGGCGGTGGAAGGAGGCCGAAGAGCTGGAGGTGCAAGTGATGGAGACGAGAAAGAGAGTGCTTGGGGAGGAGCATCCAGACACGTTGACCAGCATGGCCAACCTGGCGTCGACGTATAGTGATCGGGGGCGGTGGAAGGAGGCCGAAGAGCTGAAGGTGCAAGTGATGGAGACGAGCAAGAGGGTACTTGGGGAGGAGCATCCACACACGCTGAACAGCATGGGCAACCTGGCGGTGACGTACAGTGATCAGGGGCGGTGGAATGAAGCCGAAGAGCTGGAGGTGCAAGTGATGGAGACGAGAAAGAGGGTGCTTGGGGAGGAGCATCCAGACACGCTGACCAGCATGGCCAACCTGGCGTCGACGTACAGTGATCAGGGGCGGTGGAATGAAGCCGAAGAGCTGGAGGTGCAAGTGATGGAGACGAGAAAGAGAGTGCTTGGGGAGGAGCATCCAGACACGCTGAACAACATGAATAATCTTGCATTCACGTTAAAAGGTCTAGGCTCTACAAGCAGGGCGATCTCTCTAATGAAGGATTGTTGCTCGGAGCTCGCAGCAGTCCTGGGTTCTCAACATCCCTCTACTATATCGTCTCGCGAAGCGCTCACAACATGGCAACTCGAAGCTATAGAAGTTCGCGAACAGAATGAATTTTAGCATAGAAGAGGTGTAGCAAATAGATCGTCTCTGAAGCGGCAGATCAGACGTGATATAAAAGTAGCATAGCCAAGGCATAGTAGTTCGCTTAGCAATCGTCGTGAGGCGTAGCCTATGTGAGAATAGTACTTCAAGTTGCCACCACCCGCAGGGAGTATGGCCGACCCGCACCGGCCATGACCTTGTGAGGTGGCGAGACAACAGGACCGCTTCTGGCCGGGCGACCTGATGTAGGCAAGTTCACGAGGAAGGTCGACGCGGCGCTCCACCTAGGCAGGGCGGCAGCACTGTACCAGCAACTGAACAGCGGAGAGGCTGCGATCCTCACGCAGCTCCGGACGGGCAAGACGAGTCTCAAAGTATATCTCTACAAGATCAAGGCAGCAGAGACAGCGGAGTGCGAGTGCGGGCTGATCGAATCCATCCCGCACTTTCTCTTCTGTTGCAGGAAGTGGGCAGAGCAGAGACGGAGGCTACAGCTGCAGCATGGAGAGAGATTCGGGGACCTCTCGTACGCGCTTGGAGGTTTCTCAAGCCGGAAGGAAGGGGGCGAGAGCATCGACGGACCAATGAAGCGATGGAAGCCAGACATTGAGGTGGTGCGAGCTACAATCCAGTTTGCGATGGAGACAAGACGTCTACAGACTGTCAGCCAAGACACAGCAAGCATCGAAGACGACAACAACGAGCGACAATGGCTACGAATTCCTACGCCCACGCTTTAATTAACTAGAACTAAGTTGGCAGCGAGCTGCTACCTTCGAGCCTCCGCCAGCGCGCTGCCGATTAAGAGGCGCACGACGCCGGAATTGCCCTGCGGATGGGGGATCCAGAAAATAACCTGGCTCACTATCAACTTCCAGCTACATACAGCATACAGTAGCGTATCACTTTTCCTTTCTTTCCTATGTTGAGCATGGCGTTAGATATGCGATCAGCAGGTCTCATGGTTGGCTTCTGAACTGGAGCAGGTACTCGATAATTGAATGTACATAGCTAGCGCATCGTAACAGCCCATACCTACAGGGTGCATGGCCTTAATAGAATACACACACACACGCACACACACACACGTGCGAGAGGCGATGGACCTGTACGTGGACGCATCGGTGCGCAACGGCAGGGCAGGCATCGGGATCTATGCTAAGCCATCACAAGTGCGCATTTCAAAGACAGTGGCCAGCTCGGATCAGGCGGATGCGCATCTCACCGAGCTGCTAGCGATCAGTGAGGCAGCCAACTGGCCATGGAGCCCATCTTGCGTAGTACTCGACAGCAATGGCCGCCCCGTGCCGGCGTCGAGCATCCGGATCTTTTCCGACGCGCAGTCAGCGCTGCTGTCAGTACAGAGCTGGAGAGCGAGCGCCTGTCAGGAGGTGGTGGCAGAGATCGTTAAGAAGCTCCAAATGATTGACGTCACGCTGCACTGGATCCCAGGACACGCGGGGATTGAGGGGAACGAGAAGGCAGACAAGTTAGCGAAAGCAGCGACGAGGAAAGAAAGCGAGGAGCCGCCACAACGTGATGGTGTTCCCTGGTATCTAGTACGACTGGCGATGAAAAGAGCCAACCTAATAGCAGGACATCTCCCACCCAAACGGGCAGAAACGGGCAAGTTTACTCGGAAGATCGACGCAGCGTTCCACCTAGGCAAGTCGGCAGAGCTGTACCAGCAGCTAAACAGCATCGAGGCAGCCATCCTCACGCAGCTACGAACGGGCAAGACATTCCTCAACGAGTATCTGCACAAGATCAAGGCATCAGAGACAGCGTTGTGTGAGTGTGGGTGTGTAGAGTCGATAGCGCACTTTCTCTTCGTGTGCAGGCGATGGAAGCAGCAAAGAATAAAGCTAAGACAGCAGCATGGACAGCGGTTCGGAGAGCTATCGTACGCGCTGGGAGGATACTCAAGCAGACAAGAGGGCGGACAGAGCATCGACGGACCGATTAAGTACTGGAAGGCAGATATGGAAGTAGTTAGGGCGACGATCGAATTCGCAAAGAGGACTGGGCTGTTGCAACCAAACGTGCAAGACGAAGAAAGTAGAGACGAAGAGGAGACAGAGGAGCGGAGGCAGCTGAGGATGCCCTCTTCTGCCTCGGAAGCGTAGACCGACAAGCTGTCTATCAACACGCCTCGGCCAGTGTGCTGCCGATTAATAAGAGGCACACGACGCCGGAAATGCCCTGCGGATGCGAGGCCCCGACAAGCCCTGTAGCTTGCCCTATACGGTAGTGTATCACTTTCCTTTCTTTCCTTTGTTGAGCATGGTGTTAGGCATCGGACGAGCAGGTCTCACGGTTGGCTTCTGAACTGGAGCAGGAATAATGAAGCAGAATGTACATAGCTGGCGCATCGTAACGGCCCATACCCTCCGGGTGCACGGCCATAATAGAACACACACACACGTGCGAGAGGCGATAAAATTTTCTAGACCGGGATGAAGAAAGAAATCGGATTGTGCGTGATGCCAGCGCTAGCGGATGATACAAATCACTGCTGGGCAAATCGCCGATCGCTGCGCGGGGCATCGGATGGAGTTGGCTGGAGGAGATTAGTCATGCAGGTGATGGCGTAATTTCACATGCAAAAGGTGGAGACGACACCACGAGCTCGTGAAGCTTAGGATCTTGGCACAGCTGTGCCTTACATCAACGTAGATGTTTACGTGAAGTCCTAAGCAGGCTTGCTCTATGAAGAAGCTCGTACCGATGTTGGTGCACTGACCACCAAGATCGGTGCGACACTGAAAAGGAGCTCCCCCGCACTTATACAATGGTAATTGCAACTAACTGGATGTGTTGTATATATTGTTGAGCTGACAGTTACGTGGGCCTACTTCAAACCCGGCCGTTCAAAAATTTATTACCTCCTTGATAACTAAATGTTCACAACGGACTGTTTCGGAGCAGGGATCTGCTTGCATGTTCTCTTTCTTTTCTTCTTGGCCTGCCATATAGCGGAGGCCAAAGATGACGGAATTGATATCGTTCGAGATAGGTGTATACGTTGGCATCATTCCTGTTAGTAAAAAATCTAGTCTAATCCTGCTGTACTTATTGTTCCTTCTAGCCATGCTAAGAGACAAATCTGTTTTCGTGGATGGCGGAGTGCAGCTATATCGCGCAAATGGAAGCACTTGGCTCGGATTTAGTAAGTTACACATTCTAAAGTTGTGGTCACTTATATCTTATGTGTAGGCAAATATATCTTTGAGATAGACATGAGTGTGCCATGGGACGCAACCACCAATTTCACCGAGAAAAGGATTGGGCGGTTTGGGAACACAAAGATGGGTGCCAACCCCCCAAACATGGTCAGAGGTGCCCTCTACCGAGGTCTTCTCAAAGATCGGAGACTCTTCACTTTCGGAGGCTCTACCTTCCTAGCTAACCAAAGTGATCCGGATTGGAAACAACCAGACTCGGACCAATACTCGATGTGGTCATATGATACCGAAGCAATGGCATGGGACCAATATGATTTAACCTATGCTGTGCCCCGGCGTCCAAATTGGGGTGCAGTGACCGAAGCAATCCCTCTCGGTATTGCTTTCTTTTTGAACGGCCAAGTCGATCGCGGCTCCTCATATGTCTTGTACTCTATGACAGAGTATGTCAACGGCACCATGTCAAATGAGACCCATAACCAGATCACTTATCTCGGGGGAATGGTTATCATCGACCTAGTCACGCAAATTGCAAGAAACGTGTCGACGGACACATTAGGCGCTCCCCGCGTAGGTGGCGGTTTAGTACACGCCATGAGATTTGGAAAGACGATTAACGGCACTCTGGTGACGTTTGGAGGTATGCGAAGTGCAAGCGACAAGAATAATACTTTCAGTAATGGCGTTCTGGTATATTATTGCTTGACAGATTCTTCGGTCTGTGCTAACGCACGCAGGTCGACTTTAGCACCATTTCTTTATGCGATACATTCAACGAAGTTGATGTAATTTGGTTCAACCAATCCACTTCGGGTGAAACACCTCCCCCGCGCGTCGACTTTTGCGTCCTCCCAGGGGTCAAATCTGCAAAAGATAACTCTAGTCACAATGTGTACGCGCTCTAGTAAGGACAGCTTTAGATTACTGATTCGTTGATAGATACATCTATGGAGGGTATGATCCAATGCAATCCATCATGTATAGCGACGTCTACGTCCTCTCATTGCCATCCTTCACCTGGACAAAACTATACTCCGGCAATAATCCTAAGTTCGGCCATACATGCCACACTGCCGGTCCGCGGCAGATGATGACCGTTGGGGGATCGCTTGATGCGGACATGTACGCGGTAGAAACAAGCGGCCAGCTCCCGAACCTTACCACCATGAAATGTGATCAGTTGGGAGGTGTGGCTTTGTTTGATTTAAGCAACCTCACGTGGAGTTCATCCTTCAATCCTTACGCTCCAGAGTACCAAGTCCCTCAGAAAGTGGTAGATGTGATAGGTGGATCGTGAGTGTCCAGACCTTTTGTTCTCTTCCTATGATAGTATCGTCTGACAATCTGCAGGGGATACGGAGGTGCCACCTTGACGGAACCATTTGGTGGTTTTGCTCACGCTGCGATCTCGACCATGTTCAGTCCTCCTGTAACGAGTGTTTCTCCAACAATTCCTACTTCGACGCGTGCCAGCCCCAAAAATGATAACGACGGCTATATTGCTGGTGCAGTTGTTGGATCTGTAGCAGGGATAGCTATAATCGTGAGTTTGATTGCTTTGGTCCTCCGTCGGAGAAGAAGAATAACAATCCCTTACGAACTGTCCGATGAATCCTCAAGGAACAAGAAGGATAAGGTAGCTCAACGCAGGGAACTCCCAGCGCAGGACGTGCCGGTAGAACTTCCTGTAGATCAGGATACCGCTGAACCACAGGACGAGAGAGAATATAGGACGACGCTAACTAGTCCTATTGAGCTACCAGCTAATAATGCCTAAGATTAGATTGCAATAAGAAAATGTATTCCACAAGCAAGTAACCTAACCCATTAGCCTTCCATAGCTTTATATATAGATAACTCTAGTTACCTAATATGCACCTCCTTCTCGTGTTCAGTGAAAACTTTAAGTTGGGCTTATAATCGCGTTGTAGCGTAGTTCTAGCGTGTCATAGTACGGCCATGCGGCGGTATTTGAAGGTCGACGCAGGGTGTTTTACGCTTAGGATCTGCTTTTAATAATTTTAGCTAAGCTAGCAAACGGTATATTTGCTTCGTTGCAGGGTAATTATGCGTTCCTAGGTTAAGGCATTGTAGTTAACATAGTTGCTAACAATCAATTCGAATTGATCCAGTACGATTCTGGTTCATCCTGTTTGAAACAGTAGATGAGGCTGTACAATCGGCCTATATTACCTATATAGACGATTGTTTTGGTGTTGCAGTCAGGTTGCCCCGCCCGATCAGGTAACTATGGGCGGGTCGCCAAAACACCCAGATTTCCCTCATACAGCGCCCCCAATCACGACCTATAAAAATGCCTAAAGTGTCAAAAAAATTACGAAACCATCCCAACAACGACACGAAACCGTAAATAAAATCTCGGAGTCGCAGACCTTTAAGGAAGAGTTGCGCGTTGTTGCCAGTCAACGCGTAGTTGACGCCACAGTTGCCAACAAGCAAGTATTTGCAAGTATTTGGTTAGTGAACGTGCCTACTGTAGGAACGTGCCACCTGTCACGGGCCATCTCATGGTCTGCTCACTAGTCAAATACTTGTAAATACTTGCTTGTTGGCAACTGTGGTTGACGCGCCTTCTAAATCTGTCGATGCCGCACCACGCTCGAACGCGCCACCTCACCCAGAATCTGTAAGCCGGTATTGGTCACATGATTCGAGACTCATTTTCCGGCCTCTAGCCTTTGCGTTGCTGGTTCCCGTTTCCGGGGGGGGGGGTCAATAAACTTACATTTAGTGTCTAAAAATAGACAGCTTGAACTGGAAAAATACGCGGAGACCCCATTTCCATCTCACTGACATGAGATTCTACTTCTGCCTGGCTGAGCAAGTGAAGTCGTCCGCTTCGAATCCCATCTAAAAATGGCGTTAGAGATGCCTGAAGATCTACGTTTTCTGTAGATAAGAAGTTGGCTAACGCAGAAGTCTTGTGTCGGATAGATTTCAGGACCTCGTAGTAAGGGAGCCACCCCTGTTTTTGTTCTTGATAGATAGCATCAATGCCTGAAGCATAGGTCATATTTGGCGCTGGTACTGGTGACAGTCTCCTTGCAGACAGTAGTACTCCGTTCGAGTTTTCTGGTTCAATAGTATGTTTACTGATCTTCTGGGATCGCGCCTGTCTTTGTTTCTGCCGTTTCATGTGTTCGTTGAACCTTGCTGGAGAATAAAGCCTTTCGTGGCAAGTGCATTTCCACATTGCCTTTGTGTGGTTCTCTACGTGTGCCTTGAAATTTTTGAGGCAGGAAAAGGGCTTTAAGCAGCTAAATTCAGCGCAAAGTAGCTCTTCATTGTGAGCTGTTGAACTTTTCTTCGCAGCACTTAAGATGTACGAATTGTGGATGCTCGTTGATAACATGCAAAGCAAAGGCATGCACGCTTGAGAACGTTTCTTGACATTTTAGGCAAGTAATCAAAGGTTGCGATGTCATTTGCAAAAGGGCGATGATGCTGTTTGGCGATGCTATTTGGCGATGCTGTTCGATGCTGTTTTGCGATGCCGTTTGGTGATGCTGTTCGATGCTGTTTGCGATGCCGTTTTGCGGTGCCGTTTGGCGATGCTGTTTTGTGATGCTTAGATTATGGCCAGGCATTTTCGGAGACGGGGTTTTGGAAATTCGGAGGCGTCACGTGCGCGGAGATCACGTGTGGGTACCCAGCCACAGCTGCAGTGGCTAGTAATCTACCCCATACTCTACCAAAGACTTGTTTTTGATGTTCCTGATGCCAAGGCTACCATCTGGCGCTAGCTGAACAGCCACGCGGTGAGCAAAAAAACGCCGACTCCCAAATACCTTGGCGCACCCCAACACCACCAAAATTGGTGAGAACCAGGTGTTTGCAGCCACAATACAAGCCAGAATGATGAGATTTTTGATGAGGCTACTCGTGTGGGTGTGATAGCTATATACAGACAATTTTGTGGTGTTGCAGTCAATAACCAGTCATCCTTCCATCCATTTCAATGCAATCTTTCAGCCTTTGAGGCATGCTATCAACCCTCTCATTAATGAACTTTTGAGTGACCTTCTCCCATCCCTCGTGAGCCAGCTCACGGGTCTCACCCTCATCCCAATGTGGGAACTTTTTGAGGTGTTGTTTCATGACCTGCCAGCAGTTTTCAATAGGGGCAAAGTCTGGTGAATTAGGGCAGTTAAAGTAGTAGTTTAACCCATTCTTTCTCTTCCACGTAGCCACAATATTCCCTTTACTACCACCTCCATGCCCGCTGTCATTATCCTCCTCGAGGATAAAAGGAGGACTTCTTGGGTCCTTGAGCCACTTGCCCACAACAGGCTCAAGGATCTGGTCTCTATATACCTTTAAAGATAACTTTCCATTCTTGTTGCCAGGAGTGTTGTAGAATGTAAGGTCTGACTTAAAATTAAACCCAACAGCAGCCCAAATATGTGATGTTTCCCACTCTCTCTTATCCTCTCGGTTGAGCTGCTCTTGAATACAGTCAGAGCAGTAACGTTCACCCGGGCGTCGGATAATCCGAAGCTTCCCTTGAGGACCAACACGGCAGTGAACCTCATCTGAGAACCTAACGTTTCTCCAGTCCTCCTTGTCAGGCTTAAGGGCAAGGTAAGTCTCACAGTGTTGAACTCTCCCTTTGGCAGTCCTCTGAGAAACCCAGCTTTTAGTACAAGCCAGACATTTGTGGTAATCCATAGACCCAAGGGCACGTTTCAGAGTCCAACCAGCGACTCCAAAGTCTAATTCTTGACTAAGCTGGTCCCATGTGAGGACACGGGCGTCCCATCCAACTTCTTGAAGGAACTGGTCTGCCTCTCTAATCTGAGATGGTGAGAGCAGGGGTTTCCTCCCTCTTCTCTCTTCAACTACAGGGTTGTTGTGGTGAGTTCTGTCAAAGGACATCTCAGGATAACCTTCAGGAACAGTCTCCTCCCTTCCCTCCTTAATTATAGCCCATCCTTGTTGTTTGGAGACGCCGTAGAACTTGAACAGATCCATATGGTTGTAAGGTATGTGGAAGGCATCATTGAAGTCAGCTACGCTACGGATACGGGCTTTTTTAGGGGTAGTGATGTTCAGGATACCACTCTTTGACATAGGGAATATAATGGTGAAAGAATTATTTAATTTGGATATGTAGTTGTGAAGTTACAGAGGGTTGAAGTTGGGGTGTTGCACGCCAAGGTCATCTCGATGGGGTGCGGGGCCTCGGGAGTCGGCGTTTTTTTGCTCACCGCGTGACAGCCCGCAGATGTGCCGAAACGTAGGAACTTCAAAACTTAATATCCTGCAGTTGCTTATGCACGCACAACTGGCAGTCACACCGCAAAATCCTAAATTCACAATTTATAGGGTAGCTGTAGTACAATCTATAGATTTAAAAACCTCTTGAATCGGACACAGCGTCGTGAAGTTACAGCGTTGTAAAGGTTGTGCTAGTATCCTAGCCCGCATTATTGTTAGAAAGCTACTACAACACAAATTTTGTGCCACCTACGCCGCATTCCTGGCCGCCCACCAAGCTCTATCCATCCAATCAAGCTATTGTTATATCAGATAATAAAGATACATCAGATAATCAATCTGATAGAGCGCCATGTCTTCCTGACCAAGATCAGCTTCAGGATGAGCCATTTCCGGCGTATATACCAGAGTACGACCCTCCTTAGCCCGCCAGTGTACCTTACAGTGACCACAATAATACAGTAAACAACATAAATTCACAATACGGGCGGCGTAATGGGTACGCTATAACAATTGACAGTCATAGAAGGAACAAGTTAGGGGTGCAGGCGGTAAATCTAAGGTGCGCCCACTCCAAAGCTAGACAATCTGAGGCAACAGGAAGGGCGAATAAAGACGGCACGCCCCGCAAAGCACGCACAAAGAAGGCTCCTAACTGTCCCTGGCGTGCTAAACTTAAACGCAATAACCATCACTTTGTTCTAGAGATCACTAAGCCACACCACACCCACCCCCCGGAGATGAACGACTTAGCACTTCCACACTTCCGGAAGCTCAGTGAGGCAGTAAGAGCACAGATTAAGGACTGGACACTGCAGAGAATAGCTCTCAAAGACGTTATGAAGAACCTTTCAGCTCAGGGGACGCACTGTTCACAGGATAACGTTCAAACCATCATGCAGAGGGTCAGGCGAGATGAACTAGGCGGTCTCAATAAGGTTCAAGCCCTGTGCAAGTTCCTTGATAATCACGAGGCAGATCTACAGCATCCAGACTATATTGGGACCAGGTATTAGTAGCGTTCCACTTTTGATCAGTTCAGGAGATTGCATACTCTATTTATAACCCACCCAAAGTGCATTGACATCATCCGTACGTCCCACAACGTGGTCTTACTTAATGCTACTTACAATACAAACCAGTACAAAATGCCACTGTTACATATAGGCGGAGTCACTCCCCTAAACACAAATTACAACATAGCGTTTGTATTTATGCCAAAGGAGGATACAGCAACATACCTTTATGCAATCCGGGTACTCAAGGAGTTATTTGACGAACTTCAAGTGACCCCAAAGTGTTTCGTAACCGACGATAATAATGCTCTAAAGGCGGCGTTAAGAGAGTGTTAGCACAAAGTTCCACAAAGGCTATGTCTCTAGCACTTCTCAAACCATATTGAGGTGCGGGCTACACTTGAATAGGACATCCAGAAGGTGCAAAAGGATGATAAGAATACCAAGAAGAACATAGAGATGAAGAGGACAGCCTTTATACAGTGCTGGTTCGACATTCTACAGGCCCAAACTCAGGAGGTGTTTGATGAAAGGTAGGCCAAACTCAAAAAGGTGTATGCGGCGTTTAATAAACTATTGGAGTATATTGACAACAACCTCATGCCGGTCAAAGCTCAGTACGCAAATTACCTTACAAGCACCTCCCTAATCGTGGCCAGTGCACAACTTCGCGGCTTGAAGGCTCCCACAGTCATATAAAGAAGCACATTCAAACTCCTGGCCATCCATACGATATGCTTCAAGACCTGCATAGCATAGCAACCAGATGGAGAGACAAGTATAAGAAAAAACTCGGCCAGGACCATTCATCCATTGCAGAAGATCACCGCAACCAATTTAAGTTCAAAGAGCTACACTTTATAGTCAGTTCGCGGTGTTTAGACCTCCTCTACACACAGGTAAAGCTGGCCAAAGATGAAGCTTTGCACAAGCCTAGTTGCTCTCGTGCCTTTACGAACAAGTATAGGATCCCCTGCTGCCATCAATTGCACCTCAGGTTCCTTAATCCATGTAAGGAAAACCATGTTGTGCACCCACATGAGATTATTCAGTTCTGGTGGTACCGCCCACTGCTTGCCAAGCTACCGCCCATGCCATTTATACCGCAAGATCCCGCCGTTGTGGCGGCTAAGGGGCGGCCCAAAGGTTCAACTACTACTAAGTTAGCTGCCCCTATTCAAACAATCACCCCTATGAACGCTACTCAGGCCATCCCAGCACGCCAACAGATCCATATTAAGCAAGTGAGGGTCTCTCAAGGTCAAGAAAACACCTCCTCAGGACCTCCAAGTGGTTCTAGTACAGGGGAAAAGCGGCCCAGGAAGCCAACAGTAGTAGAAAGTACACCAGTTCAGGACCAGCTAGCGGTACTCTCAGCCCAAGTAAAAGCTTTAACTGCTCAGCTCAATCAACAACCGCCCTTACAAGGTTCAAATTCAACCGCAAAAAGACTGCAGATCATAGCTAAGCCATCTACAGGCCCTATCTTGGTCAATGAGGCATCAGCACCTTCCCAAAAGCCACCCAAAAGGCCAAGGGGACGACCAAGGAAGTCTATCGCAGTGTCATTATCACGTTCACCTCCTCCAACTATGCGGGCACTATCACAGAGGTCAAGAAAGCTACCTCCAGGCCACTAGGTTAAGGTTGATGATAAGTAGGAGTTGTAAGACCAGGTTAACTCCACAACAGTACTCACTATCTCTGTTTTCTCATACAAATTGTACCCTGAGCTAGTATTTTAGTAGCTCTTAGCTGAACTTCAAACCCTCAGCTCAATAGATAGTAGCCCGAGAGACGCCCCTGCATAGTTGAACTTGTGCAGACCCCTGAAAAACGCCCAAAATATGAAGTACCCTTCATCACTGACCTCCCATTCCATCAGCTTAGCTCTAATAGTCAAAACCTCATCAGACAATACTAAACAGATGTCCCTCTTCAATTTGTGACCCTCAGGGACATCCTTATAGAGGCGCGTTAGGCATAGTGTTTGTTGGGGTGAGTTTGGGAGGGCTCGCGCTCCCAGGCCTGCATAACTGGTGCAGCCAAACCACCAGCGCCAACGCCCACAACGTGCATAAAAAAAGTTTTCACGCGAGAGATAGGCAAACTAACCTCTGCAAAAACGTTGCGCAACTTTATATTAGTGTGGGTGAAGGGCGTTGTGATGTTTGGGGGGGTTGGCAGAAAATCTGGGGATGGGCCGGGCCGGTAGCAGATGGCGCAAAATCGCGACCAAAACCGTTCTCAGAACGCTGATCTGATGGATGGCATCTGGCAGAGGCTTGGTGGGCTGGCACCCGGGGAGCAAAATTCCCCGCACACCAAAATGTCTTGACTCATCACACCACAATACAATCCTCATACAAACACGATGAATTCAGCCATTTTGACGTCAAATAACATGAAGCTGTAGATTTCTATAGAAGGCTCTATCGCGATAGGTTTTCTAGTGTTGAGGATTGCTCTAGCAGCTTAATAACCAGTCATCTAACCTTCCATCTCTATGCAATCCTTCAGCCTTTGTGGTATGTTATTAACCCTACTATTGATAAATTTTAGAGAGACGTTATCCCAACCTTCAAGCGCTAGCTCTCTTATATCCTACTCATCCTAATAAGGGAACTTCTTAACGTATTACTTTAGTAGCTACTAGTAGTTCTCAATAGGTACTAGATCAGGGGAAGATAGGCAATTAAAGTAATACTTAAGGCTAAGTCGAGTGGGGTACTTTCCGACATGGGGTACTTTCCGACACCCCACAAAATTTTGCCGCTACTACTACTTGAGTTGCAAATTTGCTCACAACTTTATCAATTTTATAACAATACTCAAAAAATTGTATTCAAGCATTTAACTACTACTCCTCTATCAAATAGTTAAATCGCGATCAAGATACCTTTGTGTTTGCCGTCGTTCTCGAGCTGAACGTCGAACCAATGGCTACTCTACTTCCTCTTCAGAGCTACTCTCCTCTTCTACAATAATAGCTTGCTGCAATAGATTTTTTACTTTGCGAACACGTTGAGAAGGCTCTCGATTAGCTTACGAAAGAACTTCTACAAAGCTTGCACAGCGATCATTTGGGTTAGTTATAACTTTGCAGCGTTTTAGCGGGTTTGCTTGATCAACTTAATAGCGCAAAGCAGTAATCTCAAGATTTTGAGTAGTAACTACTATTAAGGTATAGTCAAACGCTTTAGCAGTAAGCCGAACACGCCACCGGGTAGCTAGTGAAAAGCTCTTTCCAGAAAACAGCTTAATAATATCGCCACCGCGTTTTAGTATTTGGATATCCTAAGTAGAAGGAGGTAGTGTTGATAGCTGTTCCCGCACTACTACCCAGCGAGAACCCAAGGGCTTCCTTGCGTTCTTAGGGTATAGCCCTATTACTTTCCACCTAGATTGGATACACTGCTTTCGAAGACCAATTTTCCATACTTCTACATAAAATTCAAGAAACTTGGCCTTTCCTAGCTTTAATATATCTATCTAAGCTTCATACTCGCCGACAAAGCGCCGATACGCCATCTTTAAGCTTAAGAAACAACCAAGATCTAAAGACTAAAGTATATAAGAAGTATAAGCAGGAATAAAGAGTAAGTAGACATTGTTTAGGTAGCAAGTAGCCATAAATTCGTCTAAAGTATAGCTACCATAACCATCAACAATAAGTAACCTTGCTTTAGATAGATTATTAGGCTTAGTTTAAGGCAAGAACACCTTCTCCATCCACTCAATAGCAATCTCATTACTTGTCCACCCATTTTCTAAGAAGGTAACATACCAGTTAGGGTATTGAGCCAAAAACTCTTTCTTAAACCACTACTCTTGAATACTTTTAGCCTTAAAAATAACTAAAGGGTCAAGAGCAACGCTAAGCGCAGAGATACACTCTACTATAGAGGTCCAAGTACGAGCATCTATTGTTTTGACTAGTACAGTATTGGGATTCTCTTGCGAAGAGCCTATAACAAGCCCATTAACTCCCCAGCCCTCTATAATACCGCCCTCATCAGCATTATACCTATACTGAGGAGGAATCCAAGTCACATTCTCGTACAGGTCAAACAGGTACTTAATATTTTCTAGAGTAGCTGCATTTATCCATTCCCAGCTAGTCCAGCGGCCCAACTTTGACTTAATAGCTAGGTGGCGTTTCATAAATTAACGGGTCCACTCTTTTCCTAAGTTCTTGTAGTCACCCCTTTACTTAAGAACAGCTATTGCGATAGCTCGCACTTAGGCGTGAGTTGGCGCATACCCAAGGGCTTCTTGACGGAGGATCCAGCGCTCTATATACTCTTCTTGAGTAGTTGAAAGCCGCTGTCCATTGTTGTGGGCATGCCGGTGAGGTTGGGCACCATTACAGCGGCCACGAAGAGTGTTGCGTGGTACTCCATGCCGAGTAGAAGCAGTAGCTAAAGCAACCCCAGATTCAAGGTCAGCAAGTGCATTTTGGATATCTTCTTCAGTATATGTAGCCATTTGAAGTTGGAGCAAATAATGCCAAAAAATCAATACAATTGATAAAGAATTGAGGTTGTGAGAATTAATGTTCAGTGATGGTGCATGGTGGGGGAGAAATTTTGCGGGGTGTCGGAAAGTACCCCATGTCGGAAAGTACCCCACTCGACTTATACTTTTTCTTCTACGTTTAGATAGGATTAGATTTACTAGGGCTATAGCTAGAGTCGCCGTCCTCCTCTAGAATAAAGCGCTATTAACTATTAATCTATAGCTTAACAATAGGGTTAAGTATTTACTTAATATACTCTTTTTAGGTTATCTTCCTGTTAGTATTTGACTTAATAGTGTAGAACGTAAGTGCTAACTTAAAGTTGTATCTAATTACTACCTAGGTATAGATTTTTGTGACAGCACGAGAAAAGAGGCCTCAAGGGAGAAGCATAATGTCGATTTGTAACTTAGAATACAAAGCTAAGGAGAGAAGGTTGATACTGAGAGGTGGGAAGTGGTTTTATACCAACTTCGCACGGTGTCACGTGCACGCTCACGTGGCCTGCCTGCAACATGGTTACATCTCTCCAGAGCTGTAACAGATAGGCGCTTCTAATATAGACTAATTAATATCTACTACTAAACTTAATAAAGAAATTTTAATTCTAGGTTTTCTATACTACCTCTCCTAGTCTGTACTGTTTATTAGGATTAACCTTAATATCTAAAGTATTTTTAATTAGAGGTTTAGCTATAATATAGAGGATAATTAAGTAAACAATCTGTCAGATGTACACTAGAATAACGACTCCCATGCGCAGTGCCAGGTGAAACTAGTAAAGTAGCTAAGAGTCGAAATACTGTATGGTAGCACAAGGCTCGGGTGTAACCACTTGGCAGAGGCACACACACACAAAAGGCAGAAAACCGCAGAAAAACAAGAATACAATCATCATTCTCACACCCCATTTTAAAATCTCATTTAAAGTGTTTCAATCTGACAACTTCTCAAATTCTTCAGGCTCAAGCTTCTCCCATTCTTCTTCTGCGTACCTCCTAACTTCTTCTTTTGTTGTTGGAAATCTACGCTGTATTCTTCCCTTCAACAACCTCTATACATTCTCAATTGGGTTCAAATCAGGAGAGTTTGCTGGCCATACCATAACAATTATGCCATTCTGCTCCCAGGCCTGGCGAGTTACCTTTACTGAGTTAATTGAGGCATTATCCTCTACAAGAATAGGCTGGTACCGTGTCCGTGCACTCAATGCGCGCAATCAGTCAATGCGCGCAAATCACCAAAACGGTCAACACGAAAGTTGAAGCTATAGAGCTACATACAAAAGCTATCACAACTAGATTTTTTGGTGGAGTACTATACAGGCCTATGCGACAAACTTGTACTATCTATATTTATGCGGAAGCTTCATGTTGCGACCTCGTGTGGACGTTTTGTGTGGAGGAGATGAGGAGCGCTCGGCGGCAGAAGCACCACCCACAGCACCCACAGTATCACGCTTCTGCTTCTTTTTTGGTGCTGCTTTCTCTGAGGCCTTGCGCTTGCCTGTTCTTGGTAATTGTAGAGCTTTTTGAGTGTTGCAAGCTTGCTTATCACGCTCTCTTTGAGCCTTGCGTTCAGCAACTTCTTTAGCCTTCTCAGCCCTCAGTCTGTCACGCTCCTCCTTGTCCCTTGCACGCTGCTCACGCTTCTCCTGCGCAATCTTCTCATTATATTGCTTACTAGCCTTCTTAAGCTCCTTCATATTAGCCTTCTTTTTCTCCTCTACTTCTTCCTCTTCTCTTGCAAGCCGCATGCGCACTTTAGCTTCTCTAAACGATCGAGGAGTCCACAACATAGAAGGACCCCAGTACTCATAGTGTTGCAGCAAAGCTAGAGACTTGCCTTGCTTCTCACGCTGCTTCTTAACAGTAAGAGCGTCAAGTAAGCCCTCGTTTTCAGTCTCTAAAAGGCTGTTTTGTATAGCCATGTGGTGGAGCGATTGCCGAACAATAGATGCGTCCTTCTCTGAGGCACCAGCCAACGCTCGTTTGGCTACAGTGTCTAATTTGATCCAGGTATCTCCACTATATATAGGAGTAATAGATGACGCGTCGCTAGAGGTGTCGGAGCCGTCGTCAATGAAGCGATCGAGTATAACGTTGGGGTTGAAGGGGTGCACGCCTGTCGATTTGAAGGAGCTGAAAATGTTCTTTGCAGTAAAGCTGGCCACCCCGGCGTCCCAGAATAGTGAGAAGAAGTCAGCCTTAGTTACTGGTACTAAGCCTTGATGTTTGTGAAGGCGTGTTGCTAGCTTCTTTGAGTACGCTGTGCTGAGAGGCTTGAACATTACTACATCGAGCGGCTGCAATGTGTGGGTACTGTGAGGTGGATAGACACCTAATAGTATCTTATGCCTATGGCAATACTCCAAAAACTCTTCTGTTAGGTGGCTGCTATGGCCATCAACAAGCAATAGGCGGTACTTTCTCCTTGCTTTGACCTTTGTGAAGCGATCAAAGACCTGCTGAAGCCAGGCAAGACCAAGCCCGTTGTTGCTCCAGCCACTGCTTGATACCCCGAAGAAGGCCATGTGTTCTCCTACTTTTACATCCTCTACCCAGGTTGATTGGATGTTCTTAGAGTCAGCTGGATATATGAGAGCTGGCGGCAACGCGGAACCATCAGCGCAAATACACGCCAACAAGCTTATCCACTCTCTATTACCATCCTGAAGCATCTGCTGGAATTGCTTCTTCTTAAATAGGCGCTTGCTGAAGATCCTCTTCTGTCTGCCAACAGCTCCAATTATGAAGCCTTTTTCATCCATATTGTATGTATGCTTAGGGTCCACTTCGTAGAAGTCGATTTTGCTACCTAGCTGTTCAAAGTACACCTTATACTTATCACCAGAATCAGCAGCGTGGCGTTGGCGGTCCATAGAAGTGCTCCATTGTGATGTAAGCTCATCAGTGTGACGGTTGAGGAAGCGCGAGACCCAGCTCTCGGAGACAGGGTGTCCGGCGATATTAGACGCGTAAATCTGCACCATTTCTCTTGTAGGAGGAAGCTTACGCTCTGTTAATTCCTCTACATACTTTACAAGCCCTGCCTCCTGTTGTGGTGATAAGTTGCGACGTGCCAAACCAGCTTCTTCTCGCGAGCGCGTTTCTCCTCGGTGTTTGCGAGTCAAAGTTGAGCGCACAACGCCATGCTTATCAGCTATTTTCTGCCACGGGATATCTTCATCAGAGGGTACTGCATCACACTCTGCAAGCGCAGCCTCCATATCGGTCATCTTGTTGTGCTGAGTTGAGATGAAAATAGGTAGTTAAACGCGTCTCGGCGCATTGACTGATTGCGCGCATTGAGTGCACGGACACGGTAGTAGACTGTCTGCCATAGTTCTCATGCAAAAGCCTTAATGCTAGGGCATATATACTGTGAGGGGCTGCGCAAAGGTTGCCGATGCCTGGTAACAGGATTGTATTCAATGAAGAAGAAAGCTATCTCAGGAGTAAGGCAGCATTTATATCTGCCTAACTCCTCGTGACTCTATGATCGGGAAACTTCTAGAAGTTTCTAGGACTCCGAAGGTTCCACCGAGGAACATTACAACTAGGCCTTAGCCTATTACATATACGTACGATATACGTCGCTATTTATTGTCTTCTTCTTGTAGCCAAGCTCTATTGACCAGTTCTCTTTAAAAATTACTAAAGGTCCCTTATTGCCATGAGAGATACTACCATGAATCAGTGTTCGGCATGGAGGGAGGTAACTCCCTCCGTAGAAACTCCACGTCTCCACGGAGTTCCGTACGGAGTTTTACGGGGTAGCTAAGCCTGGTGATCAAACACTAGCAAAACGTTAGTGAGCTGCCACCGAGCTTGGCTCCTAGGTAGAGTGCTAGGCAATATCAATGTGAATCAAAGTGATCACGTGCCTCCATTCATAGTTGACGATTACTCGTCTGTACACACGCAGATTGGCAACCAAGTACGTAGAATTCTCCCAACTATCTAGGTTACTAGCTCTCATTAGGATCGCTCTCCACCCTATTATTATAGTGCCCAAAGTTAATGCTGTCGTCGTCGTCATTATATAGCTCTTCTTCAAAGAGAGGAGGCTTGCCGTCGCCCTCAACGATGCCAGCTATAAGGTCTTCTGCGACAGTGTAGGATCCTCGTAGCTCTAAATCGTGTGTGGCGAGCTCGATAAGCCCACTCCTGCTCCAGTTATTAAGGCAGATAGCAGCCTGTACAGTGTTCTCATTAAGTCTTGATCTCCGAGGTGTCAAAACAACGCCGGCCAAGCTAAAAATCCTCTCAGGCTCAGAGCTCATAGGTGGGATAGAGTAGAGGTCAATTGCCATGCGAGAGAGCTTTGGGTAACGAGCTTTAATCTCTGGTCTCCGCCAATACAGTGATGGGATGATTGTTGAGTCGCAATCCGGGTTATGTTTGAGGTAGTCTTCCAGCTCATTAGGAGGAGCAATAGCGGGTAGAGATGCCCGAGTCTCTGCTATCTGATCTTTGAGGCTGCCGTACTTAGGCCTCTTGCGTTGCCTATTACTAGAGATCTCTCCTAAAGGCTCTTGTAAGGAGGGAAGGGTTGGTTGCAGAGTGAGACTATGATACTCCTTTAAGTATAGCTCCATTGTTTGCCTCTCTCCCTCGTCCGCCCACTCTTGGCCCCATTCTCGGACAAGGTAGGGCTTCTTGCAGCGTGGGTCAAGGAGTAGTACTGCTGCGTGGACGGGAGTTCTTCCACATAGCTCGTAGTAGCAACTAGCCTTCTGCCAGGCCTGTTCAATAGCCACCCAAAAGGGAGTCCCATCATGGGATTCGTGGTACTGTACCTTTAAAGCTTCAAGGTATTGCATTAAGAGCTTCAAAGTAACAACGACGTCGGCGATTCCAGTAGGAGAAGCCTCATTTGGGCGGCCTTCAAGTGTTTTAGTGCCCTCTTTAAAAGGCTCTAGAATCTCTGCTAGTTCAACAAGGATGGCCCAGTCGTCAGATTTTAATCGGTGTTCGAATACAAGTCGTGTTACGGAGCTCTCAGGCTTCTCATAAAGGGGTTTCTTATTTTTCTGCTGTATAAGCTTATCGTAACGGAGGGCCTCAAGGTCTAAGAAGTGCTCTATTGCAACGCGGAGTCGTATAGCTCTTACTATCATATCCCGTGTTGAGTTCCATCTTGTGTCATTATTCAAGATCAACGCCAGAACTGGAGGCTCGCGCTTTGAGCCTAGATGCCTCTCCCTCCAAAGCTCTCTTTGGACGTTATAGAAGCGCTGCAATCGGCCAGGCGATTTCTTAATCCATCGGATGGTGTTATGAATAATGCCCACATGACCCCTCTTCCTCCATAACTTAACTTCGTCCTTTATATCCTTAATATTCCGGATCTCCTGCTCGAACATATCATAGTCGCTGCCAAAGAGGACCTCTCGGGCGATGAGATTGATGATATGGCCCACACAACGAAGTCGCTTCCAGTAGTGATTACCTCCAAGCTCTTCACACAATCGTTGAACGGCCTTGTCGTTGGAACTAGCATTATCTAATATAAAGTAGCCGATCTTATCTCGAATCCCATAGTCGTCGATTACCCTCAACGTGCTTGAGCAGAGATCCTTTCCAGTATGGGTATCAGGCATCTCTGAAAGAGCTAGCAAAGCTGTTTGACAACACCCTTTCTTATCCACCCAGTGAGCGACTACCCCGTTCAAAGCTCTTGTACGGCGACTAGTCCAAACGTCAAAGGAGAGATGGATCTTCCCGTAAGCCTCATCTAGCCTCTTCTTAAGATCCCTCTTGTGTAAGGTGTACTCCTTCATAATCCATCGCTGAATTGTCTTCTCGCTAGGCGTTACGTTGCCGGAAGAGGAGAGAGGTGCTAATCGAGAGAATAGTCTGCGGAAGTGCGGGCTCTCTACTTGATAGAAGGGGATATTATCATGGATAATCCATCGTAATAAGTCCTTCCTCAACTCGTTGATATCCGTGATCTCTAGTATTGAACTGTATAGCCGCATGTGAATAGGATCATCGAGATCGAGCATATCAAGTAACCGAGTTTGTACGCCCTCGAGTCCTTGACGACTTTCCTGTGAGGTCTCCATCAAGTATGTTGAATTATGGATACTCTTGAAGTGATCCAGTACGCCTTGACGGCCATTGGTTATGTTTAATCGACCTGTACGGCGTTGACGGGAGAGATAGCAAGTCTTACAGAGAAAGTATGAGTGCTTGAAGTGTTTCCCGTGTTGATCATGTAAATAGGACTCAAGGGGAACCCCATACTTCCACCACCAGGCCCGGGTTTTTATAAGAGAAGCAGGTCTTCGGATACCCCTAAGTTCCCCATCGTCGAATCGTACCCAGGAGTAGTCAAAGGGAGATTGAAAAGCAGGTTCTAGATCAGGTAGGACCTCCGTTGAGTCGTTATTTGTATGCTGGGACTCTGTGGGCACCTCTACAGCATCGGATTCGAGCTCACTGAGTTCGGAGTCTTCGGAAATGTCGGTATTCAGTACGCTTGCCGCCTCCCGGCTGCGCTTCTTCGAGCGTTTGGAGTTCAATTGAGCTCTATAAGGTGCGTTGGCACTCATAATAATTACTAGAAGAAGAGCTATCGAATAAATATAGGTATGTGGGTATTCTGATCAACTGTTCTCTCGTGAGGGCGATAAGATGAGGTTGAACTTTGCATGAAACACCCCAAACGCGCCACACGTCATCACTAACTAATTCACCCCTCTGCAACACGCTAACACCTAAATAGGTATAGTACTCAGCCCTAGAACTCCTCCTTAACCTCCATGGAGGGTGTGGAGTGGAGTAAATCCACGGAGATGGAGTTTAACTCCCTCCATGCCGAAGACTGGTTAACTCAGTAGCCTTCTCTCACAACTCAACCCGAATCGCGTCAGCGTCGCACGACAACATGGTCAAGATCTGGGACGCTGGTAGTGGCGAGTGCCTACAGACGCTTGAGGGCCATAGCCATTCAGTTAACTCAGTAGCCTTCTCTCACGACTCGACCCGAATCGCGTCAGCGTCGCACGACAACATGGTCAAGATCTGGGACGCTGGCAGTGGCGAGTGCCTACAGACGCTCGAGGGCCATAGCAATTGGGTTAACTCAGTGGCCTTCTCTTACGACTCAACCCGAATCGCGTCAGCGTCGCGCGACAACATGGTCAAGATCTGGGACACCAGTAGCGGCCACTGCCTGCAGACCCTCGATGTTGGCAGGTCTCTCTCCCACCTATCATTTGATTCTACTGGCTACTGGCTTCATACTGAGATTGGTGCTGTCGTCATTGGTGGTTCTGCAGCGTCAAATTGGACAATAGCTGTTACGGAGCCTCAACTTCCTCAGTACCAGTGCACGGCACTAAGTTCCGATAGCACATGGATAACATATAATTCGAAGAAGGTTCTGTGGCTACCCTCGGAGTACCGCCCTTCGTCCTCTGCCGTGTCCGGAAGCATGATTGGAATAGGTGTTGGAAGTGGAAAAGTGTGGATATGCAACGTTAACCTTTAGCAAATTTTATCACGAAGTTGCATGAGCACCGAACAATTTAGTCTACTCTTTCTTTCCTCATTTATTTATTATTCTCTCTCTTTCAGAGGGGGCTAGGGATCAAGATGAATATATAGTTGATAATTTGCTACACGGAACCTTCGAGAAGTTCTTGGTTAATAATAGGGTCTTTTTTGCCACAATACTACAGGCGAAGAGGTGAACACCTCGACCACACTAGCAAGGAGGACGGCCGACCCGCTCCTGCCCTGACCTTGTCGAGGGCCGTAATCCGTGCAGGATATAATAGAAGGTAGCGAGGACTTTTTAGATTGTTGAAAGAGTAGGAATATCATCTCGGACATTCTTTTAATCGATTCCCGGTCGTTCACTTAGCTAGTTCCCGCTGCAAGGCAGCCCGTACGGCCCACCCAACATCGCGCCAGAGCCCCGATAGCGCCCTCTACCCCTAGGCGCGACCCGTCAACACCTCCAGCCCCAACCAGAGGACGCACGAGGAAGCCGAGCGCGAAGGTCTTAGAAGCCCAGCAATCTTTACGAACTCAGACAACTTTACTACAAACAATACGGACGAGAAATGGAACGGCAGAATCACAGCTATCGCAGAACGACGAAGAGACGATCGCAGTACAGCCGAGACACGATAAGCTACAGTCAGGTCCTACTAGAAGCCTGTCCATTCTACGTAAGCAAGCAGGAGACAGCAGCAAGCTAGAGCGGCTAGTAGAGCTCATTGCGAGCCTGAACGAGACGATCAAGCAGCAGAGCAGCGTCATCGAGAACATAAGGAGCGATCTCACGACAATCAAAGCAGAACAGCAATATCTCAAGGACCAGAACGCCGAGCTCCAAGAGACAATTGGGTCCCTCCGAGCGCAACTCGACACCCTCTCAATCGAGCCCCCGTCAACCCAAACATAGGCGTCAGTCGCAGCCAGCAGCCAGCCAGTAGGGCCAGGCACGGCGGTGTCGCGGACAACGAGTGCCGGTACAACAGATAAGGACAACCGTCGGCAGATAGTAATCAATGTCAGCAGGGTAAGAGAAGACGTAGTAGAGAAGGTAGCCACCACGGAGGCAGCCAGGTAGGCTATCCAACAAGGCATAGACGGCGTGGATCGGCTTGCTGAGGCGAGCGTCAAGGGTTTCCGCGTGTAGAGAACAAACAACAGCGCGAGCGTGATCAAGTTCTCCGTGGACAAGGACAAGGAGGCGGCATTCCAGCAGACGACGGCCGAGTGGCTGGACCCGCAAATCCCAGAGGCAAGATTGGTTGGGCCCAAGTAGCATGCGGTCAAGGCGGACTGGATCGAAGTGGCATTAGCGATAGACGCGGACACGGGCAAAGTGAGCAGATCAGCCATGGAGCGGTTTGGAACAGAGAATAGAGTCGAGGTGTGCACGATGCGATGGCTCGGACAACCGAGGCCTAGTGGGCAGCACGCATCGGTGGTGATCAAGGTGGCGACGAAAGAAGATGCAGAGAAACTACTGCGGTCGGACAGCGTGATGTTCGGCGGAGGCGGGATCATGATGTCGCCGTTCGAAGAGCGACGCACGCTGGTGGCCTGTTTCAAGTGCAGACGGTTACGACAGCGTGCCCTCTGGGCTGGCCTCCACGGCCATGGACAAGAGTAAGAAGCGACAACAAAATTTATATATTGAAATTTCCTCAATAAGGAGCAGCATCGTCCAAGCCATTCTTATACAAAGCACCACAGACAATCGCAACCAGCCCCGCACTTTGTGCCAGCCTCTGTGCGCGAACCACCGCGCAGTGTATGCATTCACGCATCACATACGCGTAGCCGCCAGCCACCTGCACCATTGCCAGCGGAATCGGGTCCCACATTCCCTGGCTGAAGATGACGGGGATATATCCGTCTGCGGCTGCAGCCTGTATTTCCTTGACGCTGCTGACAATACGAGCAGCCGGAGGCAAGAAAGTACGACACTCACGGACGTCGTAGGTAGGATGCTTCTCATACACGACATTTGGAAAAGGTGCGAAAGGCTGCCGGGTCCAGTTCTGTGGGAGGGTATGGGTGCATGAGTCTGTCGCGAAGGCATAGCCTTGGAGCGGCTTAGAAACCGATTTGAGCGCTTTACCTTTAGGTATCAGAGGGTTGAGCGGGTCGGATAATTGAAGGTCCGGCGGGGCTCCAGTGGATGAAGCCGGTAAGGGTTTAAAGAAGTCAATCAAGGAGTTTTGTTGTCTGGAGGCTGCATTATACTCGGCTAGACTTGCGAAATGCGTTGCGCCATCACCCAGTGCGCCTCCCAGCTCGACTGTGACCGTGAAAAGTTTAACCTTTTTGCGCCCTAGTACCCCCCGAAACTTGAGAAACCATAAGGAAAATCTGGCGGGAGAGCCTGCAATCTTTGCGATCCGCTCGATACGGGTCGACAGAGGGTCCGGGAATTCTCGATATGCGTAGTGCGTGCACCAAGCAGAACCACCAGATGTAGTCCCGCGTTCGCCATTCTCAAAATAATCTGTCAAGGAAGACCGATAGCGAAAAGTACACCAGTGGCAAACGTTGTGGATATACTCTGTGCTCAATGGGCTCCGAGCCGAGTACCCTGGTGGCCCCACTGACGCTCTCCATTGCTGCTCTAATGCTGAATCGTGGATACCAGCCTTACGCAGGAGCGGGAGCTGCTCCATATATAGTGGCGCACTGACGAGGTCGTGAAGGCCAGCAAATGGCATGCCGTGGCATGCAAGGACAATTTCGCCAGTGCCCATGATGCGCACAAGAAACACAATGAGTTCCACGGCGCGCCCTCCCAGCTCGACTCTGAGGCTGAGGGTGGGAAAGAAGCGGAACCACTGCTCATAATTGCGACCCTTAATCAACCATCCTTTCTCGTGCATGTCGGTTATAATCTTTTCCGTGCAGTAGAGCGTGTATGGTTTCTCCTGTCGATGTGTTTCCACGACATCGAGGTCATGCAATTTGAAGCACTCCGATTTCGCCTCTCCCGTTCTCTGGACATCGACCACCTGGCAGCGTAGTGTACCGAAGAAATAGTTGTCGCAGCTGAGATATGCGTGGATTTTTGGCGTGCCGGCGTGCTGGTGTCTTTTTAAGAGAGCCATGACGCGCTGTCGCTCGATGCTGTAATGCTCCCTCACATTACCCTCGATCGAAAGGCCGCCGTAAGCCCCTATATAGGACTCGGGGTTCCATTGTGTCGATTCTACTATGATCTGGGCTATCTCTGCATAAAAGCGGCCGAACTGTAGAGGTGGTAAGGGTAGCGTGTGTAGCGGTGTGTGGGTCCGCTGTTGAACGGGAGCGCCAGCCCATTGCAGTTCCTGTGCTGGGTTCGTCATCGTTGGCGCAGGCGCGCAAGTCGTAGAAAACTAAGGCAATGCGCGCTTCAGAATCCCGGAAACGGTTGATGATTTGCTCCGTGGAGTCGATTGAATGAAAGGAAAGGGATAGCCGTAGGTACATGCTCCTAGCTACAGGTTTAAATCCCAGTCGTGCCCCTGAGGGGTCGATTAAATTGGGTGCGGCTGAATTAAATGAACCCCAAAGCAGTATAATCATCGTAGTGTAATTTATTTGTGATGACTGTTAGACCTGTGCCTACAGATGCGGAGTCTTGGCAAGCGGGTCGACCTCAGCTCCGCAGCCTTGCGATCCCACTCAACCTTAGCTATACCTCCGGTCAACTAACTTAACTCTCTAAAAACACCTACAGAATTCGCCACCTCACAAGGTCCTGGCTAGAGCGGGTCGGCCGTCCTCCCTGCTAGCGTCAGCAAGGTGTTCGTCCGCCTTCAGCTGCGGCATGATCTCTGCATCTTAGCCCTACTGCGCCACATTGTGGCTGTGAAACCAGCCGCTCCCCACTTTAACCTCAGTTTCACCCAACTCCCGCCTCACTAAACCTTCGATTTAGCAGGGGCACGACAACCCTCCTTTGGAGCGTTGCGCTTACAGATGCAATTCTTTAGTATAGCTCAGTCTCTTGTGTACCTATGCGCTAGCTAACCTTGATAGCGAAAGCTAATATCCTCCCCGGACGAACAATTTGTGAAGCTCGTCAGCTCCGTTAGGCTACCGCGTCGAAACCACCAACATCCCCTTCGATCACCCGCTCCGTCTAGCTCCATACGAAGCGATGCGTCTTTTGCGACGCTGCGATGGTGGCGATTTCAGCCTTAGTCAGTTCAGCGACGAGGCTATCCCTCCTTATGCGATACTTTCGCATACGTGGGGAGCAGATACCGAAGAGATCACCTTCGAAGACCTCACAAAGGGCGCCGGCAGGGACAAGCCTGGCTATGAGAAGATCCGATTCTGTGGAGAACAAGTTGCACAGGATAGCCTGGAATGGTTTTGGATAGACACCTGCTGTATCGACAAGACGAACAAGGCTGAACTGTCCCAGGCCATTAGGTCTATGTTTCGCTGGTACCGCAACGCGACTCGATGCTACGTATATCTGCCTGATGTTTCGATAGCGGAGCACGAAGCAAGTGGCCAGGCCTCTGAGTGTACTTGGGCGACTGCTCTTCGGGAAAGCAGATGGTTCACTCGTGGTTGGACGCTGCAAGAGCTCCTTGCCCCGTGTTCAGTTGAGTTTTACTCAAGGGAACACAAGCGACTTGGTGACAAAAGTTCACTAAGACAACAAATCCACGAGATAACAGGTATCCCTGAATCAGCACTTCAAGGAGGCCTATTATCTCAGTTCAGTGTCAATGAGCGATTGTCGTGGATAGAACATCGCCAGACTAAGCTTGGAGAAGATAAAGCTTACTCTTTACAAGGCATTTTTGGTGTCTATATAGCCCCTATCTACAGTGAAGGGGCAGCAATGGCGTTTAAGCGGCTCATGGGCGAGATTGACAAGCTAGAGAATTGTATCCACCACTTGCGCCTAACAGACCCCTGCGATGACAAGAAGCGCATTGAAGACACCAAGGGTGGCTTGCTGAAGGACTCGTATTATTGGATCCTCGAAAACTCCGACTTCCAACGATGGCGCGACGACCAGCAGAGCCGACTGCTGTGGATCAAGGGCGATCCTGGCAAGGGGAAGACGATGCTGCTCTGCGGCATCATCAATGAGTTGAGCAAGTCAATGAGTCAGACACACCAGCTATCTTACTTCTTCTGCCAGGCCATGGATTCACGAATCAACAACGCTACAGCCGTGCTGCGAGGGCTACTGTACTTGCTTGTCAGCCAGCAGCCATATCTCGTCTCTCATATACAGAAGAAGTACGACCACGCAGGGAAAGCGCTATTCGAGGACGCGAACGCCTGGGTTGCCTTGTCCGAGATCTTCACAAATATCCTGCAAGACCCGAGCTTGAATAGCACGTACTTGACCGTTGACGCGCTTGACGAATGCGTAACGGATTTTCCAAAACTGTTAGACTTCATTGTCCTGATGTCGTCTATATCTTCTCAGGTCAAGTGGATCGTCAGCAGCCGCAACGAGGCCTATATCGAGCGGGGACTACGGCTTGACAATTCCGGAATTAGGCTGAGTCTTGAGCTTAAAGAAAACGCTGCGCAAGTATCCTGCGCCGTTGATGCGTATATTGACTATTGCCTTTCAGAATTGCTAGAAATTAAACATGACCGACTCCTCCAAGACTTAGTTCGGGAGAAAATGCAACAAAAGGCTAATGGCACATTTCTCTGGGTATCCCTTGTTATCAAAGAGCTAAAGGAGGCGATGGCCTGGGAGGTACTGCAGATCCTTGAAGAAGTCCCAACAGAATTGAAGGACGTGTATCGTCGGATGATGGAGCAAATCAAAGGGTTGCGGCGCCAATATCCAGAACTGTGCCGACAGGTTCTCTCCACGGTTCTTGCTACGTATCGTCCACTCCACCTGCAGGAACTCCACGTCTTATCTGGCTTACCGACAGAAGTCCAGAACATAAATCAGGCTACTGCGGCGATTGTAAAGATGTGTGGCTCGTTCCTCACAGTACGAGAAGACAATATTTATATTATCCACCAGTCAGCTAGGGATTTTCTATCTGAGGAAGCAAGACATGACCTGGTTCCGTGCGGGATCGGAAATGTTCACCAATCTATCTTCTCTAGATCCCTCCAGGTCATGTCTAAGACGCTCCGACGAGATATGTACAGTCTATGTACGCTAGGATATCCAGCCGAGCAGATTGAGCCGCCAGACCCAGATCCACTGGCAGCGTCACGCTACTCATGTATCTACTGGATCGATCACCTCTGTGACTGGAATCCTAGCTCTTCTGCGAAGGGTGAAGTCGATCTACAGGACGGAGGCGCTGTCAACAGCTTTCTAAGACAGCGATACCTCTACTGGCTGGAGGCTCTTAGCCTTTGTAAGAGCATGTCGAAAGGAGTAGTGTTAATAGCAAAACTCGAGGTCTTTATGCAGGTAATATACAAGCTTGTAGCCTAATATAAAATATATGCTAATGCAACCTAGGAAAGAACAGATGCACCTGCATTAAATGAACTAGTTAGAGATGCGCGCCGGTTTATTATGTCTCACAAGTTGGCAATAGAGAAGAGCCCTCTCCAGACATATGCTTCTGCACTCCTATTCAGCCCAACTAAAAGCCTTATAAGAGGTCTTTTCAAGAGAGAAGAGCCGGAATGGATTACAATAAAGCCAGCTATGGAAGATAAATGGAGTCCCTGCCTGTCGACGCTCGAGGGGCATAGCGGTTCGGTTAGCTCCGTCGCCTTCTCTCACGACTCGGCCCGGCTGGCATCGGGGTCGGTTGACAACATGGTCAAGATCTGGGATGCCTATAGCGGCGAGTGCCTGTCGACGCTCGAGGGGTATAGCGGTTCGGTCAACTCTATTGCCTTCTCTCACGACTCGGCCTGGCTGGCATCGGGGTCGGACGATACTATGGTTAAGATCTGGGATGCCTACAGCGGCAAGTGCCTATTAATGCTTAAGGGGCATAGAAGTTCGGTCTTTTCCGTCGCCTTCTCTCACGACTCGGCCCGGCTGGCATCGGGGTCAGACGATTATACAGTTAAGATCTGGGATGCCTACAGCGGCGAGTGCCTGTCAACGCTCAAGGGGCATAGCAATTCAGTCTTTTCTATTGCCTTCTCTTACGACTCGGCCCGGCTAGCATCAGGGTCAGGCGACAACATGGTCAAGATCTGGGATGCCTACAGCGGCGAGTGCCTGTCGACGATCGAGGGGCATAGCAATTCAGTCTTTTCCGTTGCCTTCTCTTACGACTCGGCCCGGCTAGCATCGGGGTTGGATGATACCACGCTCGAGGGGTATAGCGGTTCGGTCAACTCCGTCGCCTTCTCTCACGACTCGGCCCGGCTGGCATTAGGGTTAGACAACAAGACGGTCAAGATCTGGGATACCTACAGCGGCGAGTGCCTGTTAACGCTTAAGGGGCATAGCAATTTGGTCAGCTCTGTCGCCTTCTCTCACGACTCGGCCCGGCTAGCATCGGGGTCGGACGATAGGATGGTCAAGATCTGGGATACCCACAGCGGCGAGTGCCTGTCGACGCTCAAGGGGCATAGCAATCCGGTCAACTCCGTCGCCTTCTCTCACGACTCGGCCCGGCTGGCATCGGGGTCGGTTGACAACGTGGTCAAGATCTGGGATACCTATAGCGGCGAGTACCTGTCGACGCTCAAGGGGCATAGCAATTCAGTCTTTTCCGTTGCCTTCTCTCACGACTTGGCCTGGCTAGCATCAGGGTCGTACGACAAGACGGTTAAGATCTGGGATACCTATAGTAGCGAGTGCTTATTGACGCTTAAGGGGCATAGTGGTTCAGTCTTTTCCGTTGCCTTCTCTCACGACTCGGCCTGGCTAGCATCAGGGTCAAGCGACACGACGGTCAAGATCTGGGATGCCTACAGCGGCGAGTGTCTGTCGACGCTCGAGGGGCATAGTAGTTTAGTTAACTCCATCGCCTTCTCTCACGACTCAGCCCGGCTGGCATTAGGGTTAAATAACAAGACGGTCAAGATCTGGGATACCTACAGCGGCGAGTGCCTGTTAACGCTTAAGGGGCATAGCAATTTGGTCAGCTCTGTCGCCTTCTCTCACGACTCGGCCTGGCTAGCATCGGGGTCGTACGACCAGACAGTCAAGATCTGGGATGCCCACAGCGGCAAGTGCCTGTCAACGCTTAGCATTGGCAAGGTACTTCACCATATCTCATTTGACATTTCTGGCTCATATCTCTACACGGATACTAGCACTATTAATATTAGTACTCTATCAGGTTTAGTCACACTTCAAACTGTTTTAGAGCCTTGCAGTCCTCAGTATCAAGGCCTCGCTCTAAGCACAGATAGTGTATGGATAACATATAATTCAGAGAATCTAGTGTGGGTCCCCTCAGAGTATCGGTCGTCATGCTCGGCGGTGTTAAGGGACACCATTGGCATCGGTGTTGGGACAGGAAGGGTGTGGACATGCAAAGTTGAGCGTAATAGATCCTAAGCTATTAGAATATAATTTATATTGACGTAAGTTATTATTGTATATATATTTCATTCCCTCTATTTCATAGAGGGCCGGGGATCAACATGAATATATAGCCTGCTAATTTGCCACAGCGAAGCTTCGAGCATCTTCTACTCATAGAACTACATTTTGAAATTCGCCACCGAGGTTCCTTAGAAGCGGATGAACACATCGATGGCGCTAGCAGGGAGGACGGCCGACCCGCTCTGGCCATGACCTTGTCAGGAAGGTCTTGAACTTTTTTATGTGGATGAAGGATTGTGCGGCGTGCGTAGCATAGCCTCCAGCCACCATCCAGTTTAGGCCTCGCGTAGGTCCAAAACCGGGCCCTTGGAGCGGGGTCCATTGCAGAACCCACTTTTTTGTACTAATTTAGTTCCCATTCTGGATCCCGCAGCGGGCCCAAAGTGCCCCGGTTTTGGATCTGTGCGAGACCTAACCTAGTCGTAGCTAGAGGCTGTGCTCGGAATCTCTTGGCGCCCACTGCACTTGCACGCGGCGGACAAAAAAGCGCCCACACCAAAAAAGCTTGGCGGTCTCAATCCTCACCAAATTTGTATACGGATCACGACAAAGTCACTTTTGAAGCTGTATTTTGGTACATAGTCACTGTTGAAGTTGTATATTTATATGAGATAGCTATCGCGATCGTTTTTTTATGGTGTTGAGGCGTGGGGTGAACCATTTTAGAGCGGTTTAGCAGCAGTTTCTGCGCGCTCTACGGTCAATATCCAGTCATCCTACCATCCATTTCTAAGCAGCTTTGCAGCCGTTTTGGCATAGAATCGACTCTCTTGTTAATGAAGTCTTGACTGACTATTTGCCAGCCCTCGTAGGCGAGCTCGCGCGTCTCAAACTCATCCCAGTGTGGGTATTTTTTCATAAACTGCTTCGGCGGCTGCCAGCAGTTCTCGATAGGAGAAAGATCTGGCGATGATGAGCAGTTGAAGTAGTGATCTAGCTCGTGCTTCTCCTTCCAGCGCGCGACGATATTGTTCTTAGAGCCGCCGCCGTGACCGCTATCATTGTCTTCTTCGAGGATGAACCTGTCGCCGCGATCGAGCCAGGGCTTTACGAGAGGCTCAAGAATCTGATCGCGATACACTGTGAGAGTTAGCTTGCCGTTCTTGTTGCTAGGAACTTTGTAAAAGTTCAGATCGCTCTTGAAGTTGTAGCCAACTGCCGCCCAAGTGTGAGCAGATTCGAAATGCTTCTCGTCGTCACGGCGAAGCTGCTCTTGTATGCAATCGCCGCAGTAGCGCTCTCCTGGCTTCCTGATGATCCGGAGCTTGCCTTGGGGGCCTACACGCCAGTGTACTTCATCAGAAAAGCGTACGTCTCGCCAATCCGCAGACTCTGGCTTGAGCGCCAGCATAGTTTCGCAGAACTCGCGGCGCTTCGCTGCGCTAGAGGCAGAGACCCAGCCTTTCGTGCAAGCGATACATTTGTGGTAGTCGAGAGAGCCTAAAGCGCGCTTCATAGTCCTTCCAGAGACTCCAAAGTCGAGCTCGTGAGCGAGCTGCTCCTAGGTTAGCACGCGGGCGTCCCATCCAGCATCTTGAAGGAAGCGATCTGCTTGCTTAAGCTGCCGCGCAGAGAGGAGAGGCTTGCGCCCGCGAGTTTCTGGCTTCTCTGGGTTGTTATGAAGTCGCCGATCGTTAGCCTGAGACCGCTGGCGAAGTATCGCGTAGCCCTGATACCTAGAGACACCGTAGAACTTAAAGAGATCCGTCTTAAAGTATGGTATGCCCATCGCGTCGTTAAACTCAGCGGCGCCCTTTATCCTACTCTTTTTTGGTGTCTCAAAGTCTGGGATACCATTCCTAGGCATACTGAGAAAGATGCGCGCAAAAATTTTATGTATTCTAGGTGTGGTTGTGGAGAAAAATGCGATCAAAGTTGAGTAGTTGCATAGAGTATTTGTTGTTGTGGCCCAAGCTTTTTGGTGTGGGCGCTTTTTTGTCCGCCGCGTGACTTGCCCATATCATCTGCTAGCGCTGGCATCACACAACAATCCGATTTCTTTCTTCATCCCAGTCTAGAAAAATTTATCGCCTCTCGCACAAGGGTGTGGTCGGTGCGGCTCGCCCGTCCTCCCTGCTAGCGGTGGCAATATTAAGTACCAACTACTTAGCTAGCCGTCGCTGCTCAATTATTCCGCATTTGTATAAGCCCTAGCCTGCCGCTTTAAACAAGAACTTATATAATATGCAAATCGAATCCTTTTATACGCTTATCTCCTTATTATCAACCTGGCACTCCTTTAAAGTTTTTAACGATGATGTTGTCCACGGGTGTTGAGGGCTGAGGATGCGTTTTCGAAGCTGGAAGCATTTTTCTATGAGTGAAATAGTCTCGCCGTTGCAGCCTTGGCCCTTTAACGTAAATGCGAGATTGTTCATGCTGGTCAGCGTGTCTGGATGCTCGTCCCTAAGCACAGATACATAAACCGATGTTTGTCTGAGAGTAGTCAAAGCAGCCTCATCACGGCTACGACAACTACAAATACCGACCCATACAAGGCAATAGACACACCGGTGAGGGCGAACATACTTGGACCTTGGGTGACACTTTTGAAAGAAAGCGGGTAGCCGGGAGGAGTAAAGTTCCTTGGTTCAGGGAAGGGGTTTGGAGGACCGGGGGGCACTGTCACGTTCGGAAAGTAAGTGCCCACAATGGCTGAAAGATTGTCTGTCCAGATGCTGCTGTTATCGCAAATCCGCATGTTTAGATCCTAACAGCTGGCAGTCAGTATCAGCGAGTTTTCGTCTCTGTTGGGACCTGCTTACCGGATGGTCTTTGCAGAGTCCAATCAATTCTGCCCTCAGTGCTGCGAGGGCAAGATCATAGGCGTATTTACTCCATCTGATGCTCTGTTCCGACAACGCCCTACTGTATCGTTGCTCCTCAAGACCAGCATAAGATAGATTGGTCGCGATTCTTTGGTCGTCCCAGAATTTCAACTGAAGGTTGAAAGACAGAGGAGCCCAAATCCCGAAGATGATAGTTGCCGCACATGCGAGCAGTTGAACGGTAACGAGTAAAACTTCTTTGAATTTTTCTTTTCGCGTCATATCTGCACCGCTAGGTGGTGGCTGTAGTAGAAGTTAGCTAGATCTTGAAAGACCATGCTACAAAACGTAAACATGATTTTAGTGGCCATTTACCGTATTGCCACTTCCGGCCGATGTCATATTAGCTGGCGGTATCTCTGCACCGCTAGGTGGTGGCTGTAGTAGAAGTTAGCTGGATCTTGAAAGACCATGCTATAAAACGTAAACATGATTTTGGTGGCCATTTACTGTAATACCACTTCCGGCCGATGTCATATTAGCTGGCGGTATCTCTGCACCGCTAGGTGGTGGCTGTAGTAGAAGTTAGCTGGATCTTGAAAGACCATGCTACAAAACGTAAACATGATTTTGGTGGCCATTTACCGTATTACCACTTCTGGCCGATGTTATAATATCTAGCGGTATATCTGCACCGCTAGGTGGTGTAGTTGGCATAGTGAGAAAGTAAGCTCTTGTATCTAAAGAAAAAGTTTGAAACAACAATCGAAATTGATGTGATAGTGAAGGAGACAGCTGTTTTTTAATCTGTTAGTACATCTGGATCTGCGCGCAGAGAGTAGGCATAAATTGTCAAGGTCTGTAACTAAGTCAGAGTATATCAATGAAACGAGGATAGTATTGACGTTGTTGCACGAAGAAGAAGAGTACAAGAAGGTATCTACGAGGCTTATATACAAGAATAGAGGGTAGCTGCTAGTAGCTGCCAAGGTAACAGGTACGAGCCGTGACATAAATGTGCCTTGTTGGCTGCCTTCTTGGCAGGCACACTTCATGTTATAAAATATCAGACTCTGCGAGACGGTGAGCCCAACCTAAGCTCTAAAGAGCACACATTTCGGGTGCTGTGGTTTCAGACATTGGTGGCGCGACGAATAAATAGTAATATACAGCTGTGGACAATCAGGAGTACAGGGGAACACGGCCTTTTGATGGTTCGTGGACAATGGCACAGCCTGGTTGTGTGGACGGTTGTACAGCCTAGTTGTGTGGACGTTGCACAGCCTTCAAAGAAGCGACGACGCGACTACAACAGAATTTGTATGGAGAGTGGCACGGATGGCGCTAGCAACCCGCTCATGGGAGGGGCCTGTAAGTCATCGGAACCCTAAGCGAGAGGATCCCTCTTTCTCGTTTCCATTACTTGCACCCCCAGCTCTTCGGCCTCCTTCCACCGCCCTTAATTCATGTACGTTAACGCCAGGTTAGCCATGCTAGTCAGCGTAGAAGGATGCTCGTCCCTTAAGAACTTATTGCTCCAGTATCAGTCGTGTTCTTTTCCGTGAATGATGGCGTCAAGATGAAATTCATCCCGTAAATTCTAATTGACCCTCTTCCGTCCTGTGCGATCGATGTTCGCTCAAAGCCTCGGTCTCTAGGTTTGCTGACGTTTGAATCGCCTGTGGAACTTGCACTAATGGCCAGCTCCAACGCAAGACATTGCTCAGCCTCTTTTCCCCGCATATCAAGCTGCACCTTTCTGCCTTTAATTCGAAAAGATCGCAATAGCGTCGGATTTCTTACAAAGCAATTTAATGAGATCTCACGGCTGACTCGATGCGTACGTAGTATTACCTCCACATGAACGAAAAATTACCATGGTTTTCCAATATGGCGAACTCAGCCGCCAAGCCCATGAGATCCGTCTACTGCAAATTTTGCCCTCATCTGGATTCGAAGCACACATTGAATGCGACATCCAAGTCGTCTCTCTCACCAAGGACAAGCCCGTTTTCTCCTACGTATGGGGAAATCAAACACACCGAAAACCCATTTCGATCAATGGCAGCATGATCATGATTAGCGAAAGCCTAGAGCTAGCCTTACGATATGTCCGTCTGGCTTAGGGAAAAGTTGTCTTGTGGGCAGACGCCTTGTGCATAAATCAGGACGATTTGGAGGAGAGAACACATCAGGTTTCGCTTATGGGAGATATCTACCGTCAAGCTGAATGTGTTGTTGCGTGGTTGGGTGAACTTAAAGATGATGGGTCACTTGCCATGGAGCAGCTGAAGCAATGGGCGAGGTTTGAGCGATGGGCGCACGAGACATGGGGTACAACTATGACACCTGAAAAGCCAGTTGCTGAGGAAGCTCTCAAGAGAGTCCCTTTGGCCTTTGACCCAGTCGCACGGCGGGCTCTGAATACATTCGCGGAAAGACCGTACTGGACGCGTGCATGGATTATGCCACTCATGGCCTGTGAAAAGGCTGTTCAAGTGCTTACGCGGGCAGATGTCGCCCTATCTATGGGCGAAGGTCCTGGCGAGCTTCTGCCATTAGCGAATCTCCAGCTATCAGAGACTCCAATGTTCGAAATGTGCTTCAAGACACGACCAGAAAGCGGCGTGGAGCAACCACCGGTGTTCGAGACCGAGCGGCTACGGAGCATGGCGAAACGCGGAGCTACAGATCCCCGTGATAAGATCTTTGGGTTGTTCAGCATCGCCGATTCAAGGGAGACCGTCTTCAGACTTCTCCAGCCAGACTACAAGAAATCACTCGGTCAGGTGTATAGCGATGCTGCGTGGTACCTCATCTCTGTGGAGGGCAGTCTTGACGTGGTTGCTTGTGCGGGTCAAGTTGCGCTGGCATACTCCAGTCCTGATGTGCTCGAGATACCATCCTGGGTTCCCGATTGGCGCAATCCTAAGCTTAGCATAACATCGGGTATCAAAGGGCGAGGGCGCGTTTCGCAGATGGAGGAACGAAGCGCTATTGTGCGGATAATTCGATTGGACTCGCAGAACAAAGTGCTGGTGGTCAAGGCAGGCAGGCTTGACCACAGCATTTCAAAGGTGTACACAGAGGGTCTCTTCCCACATTGGAAGTCCGAAGATAGGATATCATGGGCGCGGTTGTTCAACTACTTCTGCAACGATCTTCTAAACGTCCCGGTCCAGCGTGGCAGGCCGCTATTATGGATGTATTTCGAGCTGCTGTTTCCTAAAGAAAGCCGAATGAGATCAACAGGAGATGTCCATGTTGCAGCGCTGTTCTTGCTTTCCTTACACAAGGCGTTAAAAGACCAGGATTGCTTCCACCTTCTCCCTAGTTCTACCCCTATTAGCTCTCCGCATGATCTAGTCGAGCCATTCCTCAGTCCATCGATATCGCAACAGGGCAAGAAGATGCTATACGACAAGCTGTCCAATCTCGACGTTGGCTTGGACAAGTCATCGTAGTTTGCTCAGTGCATCTGGAAAGACACCAACTTATGTGTTCCGTTCTGGTCGTCAAGTGGCAAGCTGGGCTTAGGAAGCGTTCGAATGGAAGCCGGTGACGAAATCTATCAATTGGCAAACCATGGACTCCCATTCGTACTCAGACCGATTGGAGACTATTTCCTGAACATAGGGGAATGTTTCATTCCTGGAGTTCAGCTGCCAGTTGTTAATGAGGATATTCCCTTGACAATGACTTGGCTTGCAGTTAGATAATTCGACTGTGACTAGAACAACAGTACGGTACAGCATTTGAACTTCTGCACAATTATCGTGATAATAGCTTGAGATTTAGCAAGGAAACTAATACTGCTGTAACGAAAGTTTGCGACAACATTATCCTAAGAGCCACCCGTCCAACTAATAACGATTAGGTCAAGATGTTGTGTCCTAGGAGAGACCAGTGTGTCCTGGGACCACCAGTGTGTGTCCTGGGACCAGTGTGTATCCTAGGGCCACCAGCGTGTTGTCCTGGGACCTATATATTTTCTCGTCCCGGGACTACGACTATGTCCTAAGACTGATGCTTGTCCTGGGACTGATACTTGTCCTGGGACTGATGTGCCTTGGACTGATGCGAGACTGTCCTCAAAGCGGCAGGCCAGACGTGATACAAAAACAGCATAGCCCAGGCATAGCAGTTCGCCTACTAATTCTGGTGAGGTGTAGCTTATGCGAGAACGGTACTTTGAGTTGCCACAGCTAGCGGGGCGATGGCCGACCCGCACCGGCCACACCCTTGTGAGGTGGCGATTTCTGTAGGTGTTCTCAGAGAGTTGAGTTGGTTGATCAAAGGCATGCCAAGGTTAAGCCGCAAAGGCTGTCGGACTGAAGTTGGCCCGCTTGCCAAGACTCTACACAGCCACAGGCTTGACAGAGGAAGGTTTACTTAGTGTTGTAGCAGCAAGCTGGCTCTAGGTTTGCGATAGCTATACAAGATCAGTAGAGGTGTACGGACTCAAATTACAGCAACTACCCATACGTTTGCTGGACATCTCGAGCCATCTTGATCACGGGGCCAAACCCCGGTGATCACACAGGCAAAGTCCCAGTCTCGACAGCCAAAAGCAGTGGTATCGGCTGCAACGTCGAATCTAGAGTTAGCTTGTTTGCAGGAGATGCAGATATCGGTGAAGCATGCGTCGCACTTTTTTCCGGAAAGCAGGTCATTCTCTCTGTGCCTTCTTTTACTTGGGCCGGAACTGCGCATAAGGTGAGTCCATCCATGTCGCACGGCTAGGCACCACGTGGTCGCTTTAAAGAGTATATAGAGGTGAGGCTGCTGCGATGTTGGGAGCTTTCATAACTCCTCGCAAGAGATTGTTTTCCTAAGTTTGGTACAAATTGAGGGCTTCAAGGACTCTCTTAATCGTTGGCATATCGTTCCCACAGTCGAGATAAACCGCTCCCACTACCGCTTCAACCGTTGACGCAGCCGTCTCCTGAGGCACATCCCCTTGCTGGCATGGATTTTTGACGACGTAGTTTACCAATCCGCTTTCCTGGGCTACCTGACTCAACTTCCTATTTCTGCATAGGTTCTTCACCTTATTTGAACCCTCCTCTGGCAAGGTCAGTCTTTCCAACAAGCTTCTAATATGTGCACTTACCAGTACTCTCGTTAGTGCTATACCATGGCTCCAAAACAGCCTCTCGTAGAACGGAGTCTCCAAGGAGGGCGAGGCGCTTGTTTCCCTGTACGTCCCCGTGTATATCTTTGCTCGAAGTCGACGCTCCCGCGGCGAGCAATGCTTCGCTGAGCAAATCGCGGTTCAAGAATTGATATTTAAGGATGCTCTTGACAGGATGTTCTGTCATCTTAACTATTGCAACAACGACGGACCGTACAATTATCCGTTTGATAGTATAGTTTTAGGATTGTGATCAATTGAATATATCCTGATGCAGACACGGGCTTCTGATGCAGCTGCTGCAAGCAATGGATGTCTGGCCAGAAAATTACCATTGTCGTACCATCACCTGTTCTGCGAGTGAACCGTCCCAGACCCGCCACTCTTGTATTGGACTTCCCATGAAGATGAAAGATCGTGGCCAATCAGTTTGCGCGGTTGTACCGTAATGTCTGTAGTCTATTCATAATATTACGAAATGGGAAACTGTTATATTAGAAAATCTGGTGGCATGCACATTGCTGAAGGGGGAACAGTGACCGCTCCCGCATGTGATTTTATTAGATAACTGTTATAATGCTATTCGCAAAGTGACCCTGACCTCTAACTAATGATATCTGTGGAGACGCTGTCTCCTCATTTAGATACGGAGGACCACCGTTTACCCCGCTTCCCCTCAACTTCTGTGTTGTGCAGCCTAAACTCGGTGGCAATCCACGCGGCGAGCTGGACTGCCGGGTCCCGGGCGACGTGCGTTCTGAGTGTGGTTCGGTGGGGGTCGAGGCCAACGAAGTGGTCGATGCGCTTGTCAAGGTCGCGGTAAAGGGTGGAGTCTCTAGAGAAGGGGATAAGCTCGGAGGGGGAGATCTTCATAGGCGTACTAAGAACTGTGTCAGTTGAGATAACGCATAACGACGATAGTTCATGGACTTACACATCGAGGACAGCAGCCCTGGCATTAGGGACAGCAGACTTCTTGAAGCTCACAACCCGCCGCAGGAGATGCAGTATAGGGCCCACCACCACAGATATCCATTTCTCCGCCTGCTCGGGTGCGTCGGACAAGGTGTCTTCGATGATTCTGTGATTGTGATCGGTGAGAGGAATGGGAGGGTTGGTTGTCAGTGGGTTGAACTGTCGATTCTAATACTGTCCGCATACTATGCTCAAACAAACGCAGGCTAGTGTGATCCCACCTCGCAGCGGCTCTAGAGTTCTGTAACGGACTCGGGCAGCGATATGCCAGCCTCTTCGGCATTTCCCAAGGAAGAGAACCCCAATGTTGGGGTTGAGGTACGCTAGGTCGGCCCCTGTAGAGGCCGTCGTTCTCTTCGGAGTCGGAGGCGACAGCGAGCGTAGAGATGATGCAGGCGTGAGAACGAAGGTGTACCTTCGGAGAATGCATTAGCTGCGCTTCGTGTGTCGGTATCTGCTTCTTCTGGTTGGCCCTGTTGTCCTTTCTGGCGTGTTGCTACCACGACATCCTTCTTCGGGGGAATCAGTCCCTCGTTGATTAACGCGTCGGTGAGTTTGCCATATTGTATGTTGCGACGTTCAATCGTTACGACGTGTTGCGCAGGCTGTGGAGTACCCGCTAGCGCTTAGCAGTAGGAAATGCATCGTCATAGCCTGACTCAGAGTGGTACAACAGTGGTGGTATTGTACAAGGGGGTAACATGAACGGGCTGACTCCCCCCGGTCCGTATTTTTCGCCACTTGATTACAATACCGTTCGAACCAACCAGAACACGAAAATTATACTATAAAACAACGCGAAATAAGTAGATACACTTATATATATATTGAAAGCGAGTTATGCCCTCAAAAAAAAGGATTCGAAAGCCTCGACAATTATACGCTAACCCTGAAAGAACACGTGGAACACACCTTACCCTTTGAGAACGAGTTCAAATTCTTACCTTATCTCGATTTGGGCAATGGAATTAGTCTTAAATCGCATAGTCTATGGGTATCGCTTGAATAATAGTCTGTAATTGCATTAAATAAGGCTTTGAGATACTAAAGAGACTAGTTGGACGGCTTCCTATGCTGAATATATCTATTTGGAAGCGCCTCGTGGGACGAGCCACCCTTAACGCTTTTTATTGACGTATGACGTACGAAGAGATTGCCCAGGTTGAAGGCATCCAAGCCTGTAGAAGGACTTTAATTAAGGCCTTTGAAAAAGAGCAATACTATTGTCGAGTTGCGACGGAAAAGCTACTCCTTACGGAGGCTCATAAATAAGCACGTTTGCAATGGGTATATACGCATTTAAACTGGATAGATGATATGTAGGCTCGTGTTATCTGGATGGACGAAGCTTCATTTTCTATAGGCGGCTTTGGACAAGTCTATGTTACTCGTCGTGCTGAAGAGAAATACTTAGACGCTTGCTGCTTCTTAAAGTTCCGTGGGTACTTATCTTGGATGATCTATGGCTCTATCTTATCCCTTGGGAAAGGCCCTTTAATCGTCTTTGAGAAGGAATGGGGATCTATTATAGGCGCGGTATATCGAGAAAAGGTTGTCCTATGGATATATAACTTTAGGAATTGGATGGAGTATTACCCTCGTGTTGGGTTTATGAGGTCGATTCTTATGGAAGATGGGGCATCGCAATATATAGCATATGCTACACAAGATCTTTATAGGTGGAATTGGGTAATAAGGATGGTATGGCCTGCTAATTCTCTAGATTTAAATCTGATAGAGAATGTGTGGAGATTGTTGAAATACTGGGTTGGAAGGTGATTTCTAAAGATAGAGGTAGAGGTTCGCTAGTATATTGAAGAAGAATGGGCGAAGCTAAAGCTGGAAGACTTCTAGAAGTATACATGTAATATGAGGGAGCGTTGCTAGGCTGTAATTGATGCAAATGGTGGTCATACGAAATGGTAATGGTTGTACATTTACTATACCTTCAAAACAGAAGGCTTAGAAGCTAAAATCTATTACAAGGCGCGGTATGTTAAGAGAAGAGGAAAAAACACGACAACAGCGAGTATTTCAATTTTTGGAATTAACGTAGTATATCGCACGTAGAAGTCCGCTCAAGACGCATAACGACTAGCCAGCACTTCAGAAGCAGCGCCCACTGCTACTGAGGCGTCATGGCGACACCGTGGCCTCGAAGGGCGACATGGCCTTCCCCACTTCGCGAGCATGCTACCACCCTCAGCACATTTCTTCACGACGTGCTGCACACTATCGAGCGCAATGGCAGCCAGACCGTGCCAGCAGACCTTACTGGAGATGTCATTCGCGGCGCACTAACGTTCGTCTTGAAGACGCAGCACACGCCTGACCTTGGCACTATCCGCGACGCCCTCAGGGTCGCACAAACTGAGGCCAAAGCTACCGCAGAACACACCGCACAAGCCCTCGATCAGATCAAGAGCGAGCTTAAGAACACTACAGAAATCATGCAACAGACAGCTGCAAGTATACAGCAGAATGGTAACACAGCAGAGGAGGCGAGGGCCGCTGCGAAAGAAGCAACAGAAGTAGGGAAAGCGACCCTAGAGATGGCGAGAGAGATTAAGAACAAAGCACCACAACAGCAGACGAATGGGCCAGTGTCATACGCTGCTGCAGCAGCCAGAGGCCTCCCACTAGCAGGTACATATAATACACAGAGTCGCAAAGCACCAATTGTGCAGATGCAACGTGAGGTCATCGTGAACATCAGAGATCCGCTCACTGTACAGGCCCTTCGGGCGATGAACCCCCGCAACCTTAAAGCCCATGTGGAGCGTGCAATCGAGCAAAGCGGGAACGAGAACATTGCAAGCGTGAAGATTGTGTCATCTAACCAGCTCAAGAGCGGAGACCTGAGCGTCAAGGCAGCCACCAGCACTGAAGTTGAAGCACTCCGACAGTTTGCAGACGACTGGGCTCCGCGCATTGGCAACGGGGCCAGCATACAGATCCCGACGTACGGCGTTCTCGCTCACGGCATCCGCACGAAGACGATGGACATGGATAAGTTTGAAGAGAATAGGAACCAGATTCTGCAGGACAACAGACCGTTCATCCCCCAGGCTGAGATCCGACACATAGGATGGCTGACCAGAGACGCTGCCGCCAAGACCGCATCAACCATCACCATCGAGTTCACCAAGCCAGAGGACGCAAACAAGATTATAGACGAGGGCCTGATCTGGCAGGGCGAGGTCTTCCAATGCGAGCGATACGAGCGACAGTGCCGAGTGAAGCAGTGCTTCAAGTGCCAAAAATACGGCCACATAGGAACCCAGTGCAAGGCACCAACAGCATGTGGCTACTGTGCGCAGGATCACGACACCCGAGACTGCCCATCTAAGTCAGACCGGAACGCGCCCAGGAAATGTACCCTCTGCCGTGGCGACCACGAGGCGTGGAGCCGCCAGTGTCCAACCAGGAAGGATGAAATCGCTAAAGCAAAGACAGCATACGAGATGCGGCCTCAATACCACTATGTACCCGAAACCAGAGGAAGAACCGTGCAGCTGGAGATGCCTGCTACTGTGCGTAGAAGCAGATCCAGCCAAAACACGGCATCGGCACAGGTCATCCAGCTCACCAGGAACCGATCACAATCCGGACGGGGACAGAAGCGGACCAACACCGGAACGACAATCGACCCAGTGGACCAGGAGAACATGCCACCGTCTGGATCTGGCAGCCAGCGACCGCAGAGGGTCATCATGCCAAGCCGCAGAGCGCTAGAGGCGATCGAAGTGAACACGCGAATGCCACAAAGCAGCACCCAGCATATGGAGATCGACTCTACGACCGAAGCATGAATCAGCACGCCACATTGAGCATACTACAGTATAACGTGCGCAAGTCAAGGGACACAGTAATGGCAACTCTACTGCGAGACCCCAACGTCCACGAGTACGACATTCTGGCCATACAGGAGCCGTGGAGGAACCCGTTCATGGCGACAACTCACCATCCAGCGAAGGACGTTTTTCATCTCTGCTACCCAGCAGCAGCCGAAGAAGGTCCAACCAGAGTCTGCTTCTTTATAAACAAGAGAATAGACCACAAGCGGTGGCGATTCAAGGAGCACACGAAAGACATCTGTTCTCTTATCATTGAGTGCAGCGAGGCACGACAGGAGCAGCAACGACTGGCTATACACAACATCTACAACCCTACAAGGAACAGTACTAACACCGGATCTACGCTGACGGATATTCGCACAGTCCTTAACGAGCACAAGGACAACGAGCAGATACTTCTTGGTGACTTTAATCTACATCATCCCTTGTGGGGAGGGTCGAACATAAGACGCATAGATCCAGAAGCGGAAGAGTTGGTAGCGATCATGGAAGACTTTGACCTTAGCAATACACTGTCTCCTGGAACTATCACATACGAAGAAGGGGCTTGGCAATCTACTATCGACCTGTGCCTGGTCACCGTGGGCCTAGACGACAGGGTGATCAGAAGCCAAGTCGATCGCGATCTCGACCACGACTCAGACCATCTGCCGATAAGCACCGTGTTGGACATGACTGTGCAGTACCTAGACAGGCCAGCTCAGAGGAACTGGAGGCGTATGGATGAGAAAGCATACACAAAAGCCCTGAAGCAAGCCCTGCCACCACGGCGCAGACCCGTGACAAAGGAGGCTCTTGACAGATACGTCCATGAAGTGATTACGGCGATCAGGGGCGCAATCGACAAAGCAGTTCCGCAAACATGCTACTCTTCCCGAGCAAGGGAAGGATGGAATGCGGAGTGCAAGGCGGTACTCGCAGAGGCAAAAAGACTAAAAAGATTACACGGCCAATATAGCACGGAACAATTGTGGGAAGAGTACCGTGAAGCTAGAAACCGCAAAGCAAGAACGATCCGCAAAGCGATGACAAAGATGCATAGAGAACGAGTAGAGGAGGCTTCACAGTCACCAGAAAAGCTCTGGAAGCTCGCTAGCTGGGCGAAGACCCGAGGCAACGTAGCGCCTCGGATTACGCCTAGCATACGAAACCCGACGACACAGCGCGAGGTTACAGAGCCAGCGGACAAGGCAGACTTGTTCCGCAATGTCTTCTTTCCCCCACCACCAGAAGCAGACCTTGAAGACATCCGAAACGCTGAGTACAACGGCCAGATCGAGCTGCCACCCATCACAGAAAAGGAAGTGAGGGATGCCATCCGCGCAGCGTCACCGCGCAAATCTCCCGGCCCAGATGGTATCATCAATCAAGCCCTACAGGCAGGATCGAAACTACTTACACCCCACCTGACGAGCATCTTCAACCGCAGCCTACGTCTGGGGTACTGCCCATCACATTTCCGCGAATCGACTACGGTCGTTCTGCGCAAGCCCGGCAAAGACAACTACACCGTGCCAAAAGCATACCGACCAATCGCGCTACTTAATACAGTTGGCAAAACGATGGATGCAGTAATTGCTAGGCGGCTCAGTCATCTGGTGGAAACACATTGTGTACTCCCAGCGACACACATAGGCGGCAGGAAGATGCGCTCTACGGAGCACGCGCTCCATGCCGTTACAAGCAAGATATACAGTGCATGGAACAAAGGAGCTGGCCAAGTGGCCAGTCTACTGCTGCTCGACGTCTCTGGCGCCTTCGACAATGTTTCACATACACGACTGCTCCACAACCTGCGGAGAAGACGGGTGGACGAGAAGACAGTCAAATGGATTGCAAGCTTCCTTAACAACAGACGCACCAGCATAGCTGTGGATGGTTTCAAGTCACAGGAGTACACTATAAGCACGGGCATTCCGCAAGGCTCGCCGCTGTCACCTATCCTCTACCTCTTCTATAATGCCGACCTAATAGATGAGTGCAACCAAGAGACGAACGCGATGTCAACAGGATACATAGACGACGTGGGCATCCTCGCATGGGGCAACACAACAGAAGAGACATGTAACACACTGAGCCGCATTCTCAAGGAAGCACAGCGTTGGGCTAGCACCCACGCTTCCATCTTCGCCCCAGACAAGTTCCAGCTAACTCACTTCACGAGGTCGCGCACGCGGATTGACACAGGCAAACCAGTCCAAACCGACTGGGGCGAAGTGAAGCCCAAGACAACATGCAGGTATCTAGGGCTGACTATGGACACGAAGCTACAGTGGCGAGAACACCTAGAGGAGGTCAGACGAAAGGCGACAAAGACAGTCAGCGCACTCAGCTGCCTCGGAGGCTCGACCTGGGGCATAACATTTGCAGACATGCGGAAGCTGTATAAGGCTACCGCGCTTCCCCAGATGATGTATGCGTGCTCGATCTGGTCCAACGCTAGCATTAGAGGCAAGACGTACACAAAGAAGACACTCAATGTCTTGCAAAGCATACAGGCAAGAGCAACAAGAGCTATCTGTGGAGCGTTCAGAGCTACCTCTAGAGTGGCACTGGATATCGAAACATACCTCCTGCCCATCGAGCAACAGATCTGGAAACACAATGCCGATGTTATCATCCGACTTTTATCGTGCAAGGACATTGCAGACACAGCCGGCCTGCAGACAAGTAGCATGCTACCTACCACCACAGTCAAAAACCGCATCAGACATGTCGACTCCTGGCAGAAGGTCTACGACGACATGAAGAGCCAACGCAGCCAGGGCTTCGACACGCAGGAGCCGATCCCGCCGTACATAACACCGACATGGCGAACTGGTCCTAAGATATACATAGACAAGAACGCCGACAAAGCACGGAAGCGACACGATAGAGTGAACGAAACAGGTCAGAGCCTCAGCATATACACAGACGGTAGCGGCATAGACGGCGAGATAGGCGCAGCAGCGGTATGCCCGCTTACACAGCAAAATCGCGTAGTACACATGGGCCCAGACACAGTCTCAACAGTATATGCCGCTGAGCTACAAGGCATAAGCCTAGCGCTGCAGATAGCACAAGAGTATGCAGAGCGAGGCGGCAGACGGTCGAAGGTCGACATCTACACAGACAACCAAGCAGCCATCTGGTCTATAGCTAAGGCCGAGGGCCGATCAGGAGCCTATATCCTCGGGGAGATCGCACAACGAGTAAAGGGGCTCCAGGACACGGGACGGCCAGTAACAGTAAGATGGATCCCGGCACACGTAGGCATCCCAGGAAATGAAGCTGCAGACAAAGCTGCCAAGGAGGCAACAGGATGGAGAGAGGACGGCCGCAGACGCCCGCCGGCAGACGCGCCGCCCAGACTCCATCCGCTCAGATCGACCGTCAAGCGATGGTGCAAGACACAGACAGAACGGGCATGGAGAGCCAAGTGGCGAGCAGAGACCAAGGGTCGAGCGACATACAGACACACCCCACTGCCTTCCAAGAAGGTGCTCCAACTCCACGAGGACCTCAGCAAACGACAGAGCGCGCTGCTCGTGCAGCTGCGCACCGAGAAAATCGGGCTGAACGACTTCCTCTTCAGTCGAAGAGTACCAGGTGTCACAAGCTCCCGCTGCCAGTGCGGGGAAAGGCGACAGACCGTCGCTCATATCCTCCTCCGCTGCCGGACACACAAGGACCTCCGGAACCAGGTATTTGGCAACCTCCCAGGACGACACAACCTCCGGACCGTCCTGAGCAAGCCACAGTTAGCCACCAAAGCCATCCAATTCATAGAGCAGACGCAGATCCTTGGGCAAGTGGGGATCACAGATGCGTAGACGACAGCCGAGCGCTGGGGGGAGACTGTAGGTATTGGGGCTGCAAAACATGAGGCAGGACGCCTCTACGAGCCTATAAGCACGGTATACTATTAGTAGAACCATTATCTAGATGAGCTGACCGGCATATGTAGATAGTAGTTGAGGGGAAACGGCAGGCCTCTGGGAACAGCTGGCTCCTGATGGAGTGACGTGGGGCGGCACGGATTAACGTCTGCGCCGCGTCGGCTGTTAGCCAAGTCAGCCAACCGGGCATAGCTGCGGAGAAAACGCGGCTGAAACCGAGTAGGAAATAATCAATCAATCAATCATGTTAAGAGAAGATTGTTTAGTGGATATACAACATAGTTGTAAATTATGATTTTGTAATCAAGTGGCGAAAAATACGGACCGGGGGGGAGTCAGCCCGTTCATGTTACCCCCTTGTGAGGTGGCGAATTCTGTAAGAGGTGAGTTGGTTGACTGGAGGCGTGGCTGAGGTTGAGTTTGAATCGCAAGGCTGCGGGGCCAAGGTCGGCCCGCTTGCCAAGACTTCATACAGCCACAGACATAGCAGCCACCGTAAGTAAACTACAGCTGTGATGATTATGTGGCTGTTTCGCACTAGCCAGGACTAGTAATCGTTCCGGTTAGAGGTACCAACTAGGGTAGCGACCCTACATGAATTTGCGTGCGACAGCAGGCACAAGGCTAGTAATAACTCCTAAGCGTCGTGGTAAGGCTCTAAGGGCTAGATAACACTATTACAAGTATTATAGAGTAGTAAGAGTTTAACGGTGGTGCTCTAGGGAAGGAACGCTATTTCACCAAAGAATAAGGCTTCCTACGAAACAGGCGCGAAGGCGACAATGCGCAAGGTAATTTTTAGATAGAAAGGGTTCTAGATATCTAGGAATAGCTGCAGTACATAACCTCTAAGTTAATATAGATACCTAGATGTAAGGAAGAGTTATTACTACTTTGAAGTCTAAGTACCTATAGTTTTTCTCGTTACGGAGTGGTTCTCGCTACGTAGTGGGGGATGTTACCAATATTGTTGAAACGAGAATCACTGTGGTTATTGTAAGGTATAGGTAGCGGTGAAGGTGTATTGGAGCAAAGTAATGGAGCCTAATGAGCACGAGTTGCGCCATTCTCCTAGGGCTTTGGCGTAACTGCGGCTGTCGCGGTTAAGTACGAGGAATAATCAGTCTTCGGCATGGAGGGAGTTAAACTCCATCTCCGTGGATTTACTCCACTCCACACCCTCCATGGAGGTTAAGGAGGAGTTCTAGGGCTGAGTACTATACCTAATTAGGTGTTAGCGTGTTGCAGAGGGGTGAATTAGTTAGTGATGACGTGTGACGCGTTTGGGGTGTTTCATGCAAAGTTCAACCTCATCTTATCGCCCTCACGAGAGAACAGTTGATCAGAATACCCACATACCTATATTTATTCGATAGCTCTTCTTCTAGTAATTATTATGAGTGCCAACGCACCTTATAGAGCTCAATTGAACTCCAAACGCTCGAAGAAGCGCAGCCGGGAGGCGACAAGCGTACTGAATACCGACATTTCCGAAGACTCCGAACTCAGTGAGCTCGAATCCGATGCTGTAGAGGTGCCCACGGAGTCCCAGCATACAAATTGTTTTGACACCTCGGAGATCAAGACTTAATGAGAACACTGTACAGGCTGCTATCTGCCTTAATAACTGGAGCAGGAGTGGGCTCATCGAGCTCGCCACACACGATTTAGAGCTACGAGGATCCTACACTGCCGCAGAAGACCTTATATCTGGCATCGTTGAGGGCGACGGCAAGCCTCCTCTCTTTGAAGAAGAGCTATACAATGACGACGACGACGGCATTAACTTTGGGCACTATAATAATAGGGTGGAGAGCGATCCTAATGAGAGCTAGTGACCTAGATAGTTGGGAGAATTCTACGTACTTGGTTGCCAATCTGCGTGTGTACAGACGAGTAATCGTCAACTATGAATGGAGGCACGTGATTACTTTGATTCACATTGATATTGCGTAGCACTCTACCTAGGAGCCAAGCTTGGTGGCAGCTCACTAACGTTTTGCTAGTGTTTGATCACCAGGCTTAGCTACCCCGTAAAACTCCGTACGGAACTCCATGGAGACGTGGAGTTTCTACGGAGGGAGTTACCTCCCTCCATGCCGAACACTGGGAATAATATGAGCAAGTCACAACAAAAGGGCGATGCGTCCATCTTCGACAGTAACGGTCCAGTCAAGATTCAGCAACGTAGACTGCAATGCTGACGCCCGAACAGCATATTTCGTTCATCACTTATGGGTGTACTAATCATTTACACAAGAGAAAAGAGTAACGTTAAGTTACCTGAGGTGGTTCTGAAACTTTACAGAATTTTTCTAATGCTATCTGTTGAATTCTGAAATGCATTGCGTCACCCTTCTGCTCTCTCGTCTCGAACACTTATAGCACGATAGGGGATAGCACGCTAGTTATTGCTGCAACACCTACCAAAACGAGACTCCAAACAGTGAATTTACCAACTTCTCCGTGCTCGACTTGAATCCAAGACGGTAGCTGCTTGGCTTTGGAGTTCAATATACCTAGAATAACGACAGGTGCGATGAAAAGACCACAACATATCGTTCCTAGGAGAAGCAGTACACCGAATTTCACAATTTTCAATCCTAATATGCTTGGCAGATAGATCGTTGGAAGGAACACTAAGCATATTGTCGTAGCGGCCATGACAAGCATTAATGCCAAACCTAGTAGTAGGGAGCGATATATAGCGGTGGGCGTTATTTCCTTCAAGGCACTGCTGAGGGACGCAATGTCGTTCCACTCAGTTTGGAGATATTTCTGTATATCAGTTGGAATTAAGCTAGAAATGCTAAGGGGCAAGCCATGGCAGGAAACGTTGTGAGGTAATCCAACGCAAAATTGCTTGGTGCCAAGCGATAGGCTTTAAGGGATTAGCGCTTCGATCGAGTCTGGGGTTGTGGTAGTTAGTGTACTTGCTGCGCTTTGTATTTGGGTTATCGCCACAGGAACCTCAGATGCTATGCCAGCAGCTGCACTCTGGATACCGCCCTGGAGTGAATGAATTATATTTGGCTCTGAGGCGCGCTTGGTCTTGACCTTCGGTAAATGAATTGCAGAGGCGATGTCCGTGACGTTGAACTGTGGCTTCGATCACTAGAAGTTTAATGGGTTGAAGGGGCTACTTACTCGAAATGTTGCAATTCCGGCTTTGGTGTCGTTTTGCGATGTCAAAGCTTTCAGAACCAAAATGGCAGAACTAATAATCGTGAGTATGAGAATCCCAAGAATGCCATATTTGATCCAATGCCGTGCAGTCATCACGATAAAATTCAATGCTGTAATATTAACTTGGGTGGAATTTGGACGACAGAAGCTTACTTAGATGTTCTACGAAGTGGGGTGTGTTTTATTAGAGAGGGGGGGTCCAAAAGCAGGCCCCATTGGCAACGACAATGGTATGCCTGGTTTTGGGCCTCTGCCGCTGCTGAGTCTCCTAGAGGCCTGTTGAGGGAGGGGTCCAATTTCAGGACTACAAAACGCAGAATAGAATCATCATCATGTACGCAGCTCAGGTCCAAGAATTGGTCCCCTCCCTCATCTCCAAACTAACGATTCCAAATTTACCCTACAGAGCTATCTGATGGTGAGCCTCCTAATATACATGACCCTAGGCTTGACATGCTGCATCTCCAATCTTTGCGCCTCAACAATGCTTTGGGAGGCATCTCTCAGCTCGGCATACTTTTGGCATCTCCTCAGTCCGGGGTGTTCTGGTCCGGAAGAGGGTTTGAAGATTGAGGTCGGATCGTGAAGCTGCGAAGTGCTGCAACCTTTAGAGACAGTGTATTGGCGCTGTGAGAATGCCGAAATATTCAGAGCGAGCTCCAAATCGTCTAAAATCTGCTCGGCTCTCTGGATCAGGTCATGGAGCCTTTCTTCAGCTTCGAGAATCAAGTCTGCAGATAAGTCTGAAAGCAGTAATTTCCTGCTATGTGTTTGAGGTTCCATGTTGGTAATGGTCGAACTGCCATTCACAGATAGGTACTGATAGATAGCCTACCAAGCGAGAGGGGCAATTATACATCGATGAATGTGGTGCCGATAGGGGACCAGTTTTGGGACCTGCTGCTGAAATGCTTCTGGAGGTCCTGGCGCACTGTATTTACCAACAAGAAGCTCATATTAAAGTCGTTTGAAGCTACTGGAGTCTGGCCTGAGAACCGCCTCGTTATACTTAAACGCTTTGATAAACCAACTTCAGATGAACATGAACAAGGCTCAGCCCTTATTAAAAATGACTGGATTAAAATGGAGCGTCTTCTACGCAGCGCGGTGGCTGATACAAGTTCAGATGAGGCGAAGAGACTAAGTGATCAACTCCATCACTTCCAGGCGGAGAACGACCTTCTTAACGTCGAAAACGAGGGCTTACGCGATGCTCTCATAACTAAAAAGAAGCACAAAAAGAAGGGACGGGCGCTTGATTTGCAGCAACACGAGGAGTACCACGGTGGTGCTATGTTCTGGTCACCTCGAGCTATCCGAGAAGCTCGCGCACGTGAGAGCGTGAGAGCAGCAGAAGAGGAGCGATTGCAACTCCAAAAAGCTGACACTAAGGCTCTCCAAGAGTCTAACAAGCTACTCAAGAAAACTAGCTGATGAGAAGAAGGTGGCTCGCGCTGCAGCTAAAGCTGAGAGAGATCGGATAAAGGCTGAAAAAGCAGCAGCGCGCGCAGCGAAAACTGCAGAGAACAACACCAAGAAAGCTATCCAAACGTCCCAAAAGGGTAAGCGCAAAGCCTCACAAAGCTCTCAGCCAAAGGCCAAGCGTGTACGACGTACTGGCGATGAAGGGGGAGGTGGGAGGTGGCGTGAAGCTGCATCAGCTGCTCCGACGCGAACTACCAGAAATGGGCGCTCCACTAAGCCACGACGCATATTTGAATAATACAAGTTGTTTATATATCTCATGCGATAACGCCTCTAAAAAATCTCGCGATACTAGCTATTGTAGCTGTTACAATAGCCTCATTTTGTGGTGTTGATGGTGTTGTTCGGGCGCGCGTTGGCCGAATCCGCGCATTGGGTGCACGGGCACGGTATTACATAAGCCTGTGCGCTAACCCCGCACCTTCTTCAGCTGGGTTCCAGCATCTTTTTCATTCATTTTGAGGTCTGGAACAGCTCAAAACTCCGTACGTTATATGCCTGGCTACGATTAGTATCTCTAGTTTCACTAACCATCTCTGCTTAGGTTGACTATACGAAATCACGCTCTAACGACGCCTTCCCCAGTACCATATCAATTAACCGTTCTAGTCGAGGCCCGGCCTTTGCCTACTGCCCACTGGATAATGGTAAGATAGGCAAAGTATAGATATTAATTTTATAAGATAAATCGCTAACCAGGCTCTCATGGCGGTTATAGTCGGTAAATAAACCTTGCCTCGAGAGAGTATGCTTAATTGATTACTAACGGCGCTCCCTTGATGGTTATAGAGGGTAAGTAAACTTTCCGTCGAGAGAATATGTTTAATTGATTACTGACGGCGCTCCCTTGGTGGTAATAGTTGGTAAGTAAACCTTGCCTTGAGAGAGTATGCTTAATTAAATGCTGACGGCGCTCCCTTGATGGTTATAGGCGGTAAGTAAACCTTACCTCGAGAGAGTATGCTTAATTGATTACTAACGGCGCTTCTTTAATGGTTATAGTATGTAAGTAAATCTTACCTCGAGAGAGTATGCTTAATTGATTACTAACGGCGCTACCTCGATGGTTATAGGGAGTAAGTAAACCTTACCTCGAGAGAGTATGCTTAATTGATTACTGACGGCGCTTTCTTGATGGTTATAGTATGTAAGTAAATCTTACCTTGAGATAGTATGCTTAATTGATTACTGACGGCGCTCCCTTGATCGTTATAGGGAGTAAGTAAACCTTATCTTGAGAGAGTATGCTTAATTGATTACTAACGGCGCTCCCTTGATGGTTATAGATAGTAAGTAAACCTTACCTCAAGAGAGTATGTTTAATTGATTACTGACGGCGCTCCTTTAATGGTTGAAGGATGTAAGTAAGCCTTATCTCGAGAGAGTATGCTTAATTGATTACTGACGGTGCTCTCTTGATGGTAATAGAATGTAAGTAAACCTTACCTTGAGAGAGCATGCTTAATTGATTGCTGATGGCGCTCCCTTAATGGTTATAGGGAGTAAGTAAATCTTACCTTGAGACAGTATGCTTAATTGATTACTGACGGCGCTTCCTTGGTGGTAAAAGACGGTAAGTAAATCTTACCTTGAGAAAGTATGCTTAATTGATTACTGACGGTGCTTCCTTGATGGTAAAAGTCGGTAAGTAAACCTTGTCTCGAGAGAATATACTTAATTCATTACTGACGGCGCTTCTTTAATGGTAATAGTGGGTAAGTAAATCTTACCTTAAGAGAGTATGTTTAATTGATTACTGACGGCGCTCCCTTGATGGTAATAGGAAGTAAGTAAACCTTACCTCGAGAGAGTATGCTTAATTGATTGCTGACGGTGCTCCCTTGATGGTAATAGGAAGTAAGTAAACATTATCTTAAGAGAGTATACTTAATTGATTACTAACGGCGCTCTCTTGGTGGTAATAGTTGGTAAATAAATCTTACCTTAAGAGAGTATGCTTAATTGATTACTAATGGTGCTATCTTGATGGTTATAGAAAGTAAGTAAACCTTACCTCGAGAGAGTATGCTTAATTGATTGCTGATGGCGCTCCCTTGATGGTTATAGGCGGTAAGTAAACCTTACCTCGAGAGAGTATGCTTAGTTAATTACTAACGGCGCTCCCTTGGTGGTAATAGTTGGTAAGTAAATCTTACCTCGAGATAGTATGTTTAATTGATTACTGACGGCGCTCCCTTGGTGGTAATAGGAAGTAAGTAAATCTTACCTCGAGATAGTATGCTTAATTGATTACTGACGGCGCTTCCTTAATGGTTATAGAAAGTAAGTAAATCTTATCTTGAGAGAGTATGTTTAATTGATTACTGACGGCGCTCTCTTGATGGTAATAGGAAGTAAGTACACCTTATCTCGAGACAGTATGCTTAATTGATTACTAACGGCGCTCCCTTGGTGGTAATAGGAAGTAAGTAAATCTTACCTTAAGAAAATATGCTTAATTGATTACTGACGGCGCTCCCTTGATGGTAATAGGAAGTAAGTAAACCTTATCTCGAGAGAGTATGCTTAATTAATTACTGACGGCGCTCTCTTGATGGTAATAGGAAGTAAGTAAACCTTGCCTCGAGAGAGTATGCTTAAATGATTACTAACGGCGCTCCCTTGGTGGTAATAGTGGGTAAGTAAACCTTACCTCGAGAGAGTATACTTAATTGATTACTGATGGCGCTCTCTTGATGGTAATAGGAGGTAAGTAAACCTTATCTTGAGAGAGTATGTTTAATTGATTACTAATGGCGCTTCTTTGATGGTTATAGGAAGTAAGTAAACCTTACCTTGAGATAGTATGCTTAATTGATTACTGACGGCGCTCCCTTGGTGGGAATAGTGGGTAAGTAAACCTTATCTTGAGAGAGTATGCTTAATTGATTACTAACGGCGCTCCCTTGATGGTTATAGAAAGTAAGTAAACCTTACCTCGAGAGAGTATGCTTAATTGATTGCTGATGGCGCTCCCTTGATGGTTATAGGCGGTAAGTAAACCTTACCTTGAGAGAGTATGCTTAATTGATTACTAATGGCGTTTCCTTTATGGTAATAGAACGTAAGTAAACCTTATCTTGAGAGAGTATGCTTAATTGATTACTAACGGCGCTTTCTTAATGGTTATAGAAAGTAAGTAAACCTTACCTCGAGAGAGTATACTTAATTGATTACTAACGGCGTTTCCTTTATGGTAATAGAACGTAAGTAAACCTTATCTTGAGAGAGTATGCTTAATTAATTGCTGATGGCGCTCCCTTGATGGTAATAGAACGTAAGTAAACCTTGCCTTAAGAGAGTATGCTTAATTGATTACTGATGGCGCTATCTTGATGGTTATAGGGAGTAAGTAAACCTTACCTTGAGAGAGTATGCTTAATTGATTACTGACGGCGCTTCTTTAATGGTTATAGTATGTAAGTAAACTTTCTGTCGAGAGAGTATGTTTAATTGATTACTGACGGCGCTCCTTTGATGGTTATAGATAGTAAGTAAATCTTATCTTGAGAGAGTATGTTTAATTAATTACTGACGGCGCTCCTTTAATGGTTATAGAGGGTAAGTAAACCTTGCCTTAAGAGAGTATGCTTAATTGATTGCTGACGGCGTTCTATTGATGGTTATAGGGAGTAAGTAAACCTTACCTTAAGAGAGTATGCTTAATTGATTGCTGACGGCGCTCCCTTGATGATTATAGGGAGTAAGTAAACCTTACCTTAAGAGAGTATGCTTAATTGATTACTGATGGCGCTCCCTTGATGGTTATAGATTGTAAGTAAACCTTATCTTGAGAGATTATACTTAATTGATTGCTGATGGCGCTCTCTTGATGGTAATAGAACGTAAGTAAATCTTACCTTGAGAGAGTATGCTTAATTGATTACTGACGGCGCTCTCTTGGTGGTAATAGGCGGTAAGTAAACCTTGCCTTGAGAGAGTATGTTTAATTGATTACTGACGGCGCTCCCTTGATGGTTATAGATAGTAAGTAAACCTTACCTCGAGACAGTATGCTTAATTGATTACTGACGGCGCTCCCTTGATGGTTATAGGGAGTAAGTAAACCTTGCCTTAAGAGAGTATACTTAATTGATTGCTGACGGCGTTCTATTGATGGTTATAGGGAGTAAGTAAACCTTACCTTGAGAGAGTATGCTTAATTGATTGCTGACGGCGCTCCCTTGATGATTATAGGGAGTAAGTAAACCTTACCTTGAGAGAGTATGCTTAATTGATTACTGATGGCGCTCCCTTGATGGTTATAGATAGTAAGTAAACCTTATCTTGAGAGAGTATACTTAATTGATTGCTGACGGCGCTCTCTTGATGGTAATAGAACGTAAGTAAATCTTACCTTGAGAGAGTATGCTTAATTGATTACTGACGGCGCTCCCTTGGTGGTAATAGGCGGTAAGTAAACCTTGCCTTGAGAGAGTATGTTTAATTGATTACTAACGGCGCTTCCTTGATGGTTATAGATAGTAAGTAAACCTTACCTCGAGATAGTATGCTTAATTGATTGCTGACGGCGCTCCCTTGATGGTTATAGGGAGTAAGTAAACCTTGCCTTGAGAGAGTATGCTTAATTGATTACTAACGGCACTCCCTTGATGGCAATAGAACGTAAGTAAACCTTACCTCGAGAGAGTATGTTTAATTGATTACTGACGGCGCTCCCTTGATGGTTATAGTATGTAAGTAAACTTTCTGTCGAGAGAGTATGTTTAATTAATTACTGACGGCGCTTCTTTGATGGTTATAGATAGTAAGTAAACCTTACCTCGAGAGAGTATGTTTAATTGATTACTGACGGCGCTCCTTTAATGGTTATAGAGGGTAAGTAAACCTTGCCTTAAGAGAGTATGCTTAATTAATTGCTGATGGCGCTCCCTTGATGGTAATAGAACGTAAGTAAACCTTGCCTTAAGAGAGTATGCTTAATTGATTACTAACGGCGCTCCCTTGGTGGTAATAGTGGGTAAGTAACCTTACCTCGAGAGAGTATGCTTAATTGATTACTAACGGTGCTCCTTTGATGGTTATAGAAAGTAAGTAAACGCTGCCTCGAGAGAGGATACCTAGTTGCTGACCGGTATCAAAGGTTGAAAGAGCTCGTCTTTATCAACCCCTAAGCTTCGAGAAATTCGAGGTCTGCTGGTCTTCATCTAATGGCATACTTTTAGTTGACTAGCTAAACAGATTCGGCTTCTAAATATACATATTTCAGATGAGGCCACGTCACCCCTGTCATGCTCGCTTCAGCAGGTGGCTTTGGTTAAAGCTCCGCCGTTTGTGGCACTGTCGTATTGCTGGGGCGACCTGAAAGACAAAATTCCCATCACGGTGAACAACCTCGAGGTCTTTGTAACGGTTAACCTTCATGCAGCTCTTCGGCGGTTGAGAGCAGCAGGGGCGAAGTTTGTATGGGTAGATTTCCTTTGTATCGATCAGCACAACAGTGAAGAAAGAAGTATTCAGATCGGAAGAATGGGTAAGATGTACCAAAATGCGAAGGAGGTGGCTGTCTGGTTGGGCGATGAACAAGACGTCAGAGGCGATGATATTACCTCTCTATCTGCCGAAGGTGTCGAGATGGCTCATCATGCCCTCTCAGTCTCTGCTCGGCGAGCCCTCATCCAGTTACTCTCAAGGCCCTACTGGACAAGAGTATGGATTATCCAAGAGCTTGCCGCGGCATCAAGTATCGTTATACTTTGTGGCCGTCACAAGCTCTCATGGGAAATTTTCTCAAATGTTTCCCACAATGAATTCGTGGCGGCGGTCGACAAGACCGGTAGCGATGAGTTGGAAACGACCTTTCGGAAAATATGTCAGTTTCGAACTGATAAGCTTGCTCGAATTCCAATAAGTCTCCCGAATGCATTATACCGAAGTCAATCTGCGTTATCGACAGACGCCAGAGACAAGTTATATGCGCTTCTGGGACTCGTGTTCGATGGTGACAGGTTCATCCCGCAACCAAACTATAACCTGTCCATGGAAGAAATCTATACCGACTTCTCCCTAGCTTTGATTAAGGAAGGGTTGCCTCTCGACTTCATATATCTCCGGACTTCAAATCGAGAGATACATGACACTCTGCCTTCATGGGTAGTCGACTGGAGGAACCTGAATGATGACTTAGCAAGGGAAGAGTTTAGACATATCTCGAATTTGCCGGGTTTTTCGAAGCCTATTCTCAACCAACAGAACCAAGCACGCGCTGCCCAAAAAACACTCGTCCTCCCGGGCTCCATCCTTGGTACCATTGACGGCCTAAGTAGCGCATTTTTGGAAGGCAAAAGCGATTTCGTGGAGCATGGTGTGATAACTCCAGAAAAAGGAGTAGCTTCAGTGAAGCCGGCTTTTGATTACTCAATGTACATTCTCGGCGCTCTGCTTGAGACGCAACGGCTACCTGCAGCAGCCATAGAGCTTCCGCCGAGGTCGAGTCTGATAAGGCTCTGGAGTTCCACTACGAAAACAAAACTCGGAGTATTGTTCGACGGGCATCTATCGCCGACCGTACTGGGGACACTATCAGACTGGTTTGATGAAAACCGCTTATTAGCTGTCTTTGGGAACACGATGGAGTACTGGGACAGTACATGGACTTCTCAGCCGAGCGATAAAGACTGGAGTACGTCGCAAACTACTTGCTTGCGCTCTCTGGTTACAACGATAATGAGTGGCATGCGCTTCGCGATACTTGAGACTGGAGAACTTGGGTGGGTACACCCTCAGAGTCGGAAGGGAGACAAGATCGCGAAAATCTTCGGCTGCGACAGGCATGTTGTCCTGCGGCCACATTCAAGCGGCTATCGGGTGATAGGTGAAGCTAGACCTTATTGGTTGGTTGGTGAAGCAGAGATCTCGGACGAGACTGAGGGCTTGACGATATTCTGACTTTGAAGGGAATTTCAAGTGATGGGAAGTTGTGTCAGTTGGGGTCAAGTCACGTGTCATGGGACACTTAGTGTTTATGATCAAGCGCCTTTTTTCAGCGCGTTCAGCTCATTCAGCTTGCTCTGTTTATTCGGCTCGCTCGTTCAGCTTGTTTTTACTTCTTTATTGGTGCTACGTTGCACCCTACCACTCGTTTATCAGATATATATATAGAGCTCCCAGAGTACTCAGAGAACGGGCTTCTCTTCAGACAATTCAATACCTTTTTACCTGGGAAAACAGCTCCTCGCGAGACTGAAACAGGTCGCTGTTAGGGAAAATTGCTGCCTTCCGAGGGGTCCAGTTTCGGGTCTCGTTCTACATGCAGTATCGACGAGGATAGGGGACCACAACTGGGGTTGTGTATGCACTCAACGAAACGAAGTGAAAGGGACCAGAATCGGGCACAACTCTTAGTAGATGAATTATTCATAAATCTCGACGCGTACCACCGCAGCTTCACACAGGCTAATGTGCATTTAACTGGCTACGAGGTGAGGTGAAAGAAGAAGACAATGGTAATTATGGATGAAGACAGTTCTCGCAGATTTTAATGTCAACAAACAGAATATCTCGTTCAGGTTATGTCACACATACAGGAGAATATCATTCAACTTGACTTAAGTTAAAAAGTTAACGTATTAACGTCCCCCACAGGTCGAAAAACCCGCTGCTTAGAAAAATGTGAGGGGTAACATCCCTCCCTGGGTTACCGGACACCCCCTGTGACCGGACAAACCATCAGTACTTTGACTTTCACTAACTGGAAAACCCATGCGCACAACGAGTATTGCTATAATTCTATGAAATTAGTCTGTTATAGCTAATGCCAAACGTCTATCATCCACTATTCCCCAAAAAATACGTTCGCATCATCGCCTCCGAGCCTAATTTAGGCTCTGTTTAGTGCGCGCGCTGATCATCTCAGCGCGGCCATCAGCGCGCTTAGTAACCCAGATTCAACGCGCGCTGAGGGGCCTGTTTAGTGCTTTTGCCGGTACTCACAACATCAGCGCAAATGCGCTGACGCTAGGTACGCCACCCAATTTCGCACCCCTACAAGTGCCAAATTGACCGCAACTTTGCCTATTTGGGCGCCGCGCTGTCAGCGCGATTTCTGAGATCTCAGCGCAACTCCGTCACGTGATGCCTTCTCCAGAGCGTGCTGCAGTAATAGCTACTTTACAAGCACTATACGCCTCTCTACTCATCGTTATAGCTCAACTTCGAGATGAGCCAACTGGCGTACGATCGATCGAATCGCGTTTAGGTCAAGGGCAGCGGTGGCTGAAGGATTGCAGAGCGGACCCACTGCAAATATACAATGAGACGCGGCTTCGTCTACCTGTATTTGAGGCCTTGGTCAACCATATATGATTGGAAGGATGGGTGAGCGGTGAGGGCGATAAAGTAGCAGAGAAAACGCTTATATACTTGTATATTTGCGCACAAGGAGCTAGTTGGCGTAATACAGTGTACTGTTGTGGCCACTCACTAGGTACTATAACGCGGTTAGTCACTTAAAGTACTTGAGTTTGAGTACAATATACTTATAAATTGAAGTTACTTCTATGAAGTCTTGCGGGCTCTACTCCATCTCTATAAAGAGGTGGTTTTACCACCTAAACTTGATATACTATCGAGTATACGCGACAACCTAAAACGGTTTCCTTTCTTCCAGGATTGTATTGGAGCGCTAGATGGGACTCACTTTTATATATACGTGCCTGCGAGCAAGCAAAGGCGCTATCGCAATCGGCACGGAAAGCTGAGCCAAAACGTACTGGCAGTAGTCGACTTTAACATGAACTTTGTATACGTTTTACCTGGCTGGGAGGGCTCTGCCCACGACGGTAGAGTGTTAAGTTGCGCTATCTCTAGAGGCTTCGGCGCGCCAGTAGGACGGTATTTTCTAGCCGACGCTGGCTATACAAATAGTGATATATTGCTTACGCCGTACCGTCGCGTAAGGTACTATTTGAGAGAGATTGGACTGGCTGGCGCTGTGCTAATAGATAAGTATGAGCTCTTCAACTTTCGGTACTTGAGTCTCTGGAACGTTATAGAGCGTACTTTTGGTGTTTTTAAGAGACGTTGGAGAATTTTTGATAGGCCTCATGAGTTCAGTATAATGACTTAAGTCAAGCTTATTTACGCGCAGACTGCCGTCTATAACTTCATTAATCTATATGATGCTGACGCAGTTAACCGCGATTTTGATGACTTGGGAATGTACGCAGATGAGGAGCTTGACCAGGCGCAGAGAGACGCTGAAAACGAGTGGGATTTGAGAGCTTCAAGCAGTAATATGGATGCGCGGCGAGAGAGTATTGCGAGCGATATGTGGGAGTCTTATTGTATAGCTATAAGGAGCGCGGTGGTGTAAAAGTAGAGTATAATTTGTAAAATTTTAATAAACTTAGAGGTTCAACACTATGCTAAGACTTCACGATACTTAGCGTAAAACTCTGCAAGACTATAACTACTAGCGTAGTAGCAACTTTGTCTATATACTATGCAAATCGACGTAAATTACTAGTTATTTTACCTCTTTTACATAGTATATAGACAAAGTTGCTACTACGCGCTAGATGGTGAATGTGAGCGTGAGTACTCTAGGCAGCAGTCAACGCACGCTCTACGTAGCGTAAAATAAGCGAGAATAAGCGAAAATGCTCTCTTAAGATAGAGGTTGTCTGATAGGAGTGTAGTATACTATATAAAATAGTAGTAGTTTTCATTATATATAGACTTTTAAGCTACCTATATGTCTAGATAGGCCATACGCGACGTAATATACTATTTGACGCGTACCTTTGACGATAATACTCTATTTTACTCCTTTAATGTTAAAACTCCATCTCTATTCCACTCTATTGCCTCTATAAGCTCGTCAAAACTACGCCTATTATACTTATATTGACTTAACTCCTCGTGGAAACTCTCTATCTTCAATTTAACCCAAATTTTGCGGTGTTTTGATGGTAGAGATACGAACTTTTTGGCCGTAAACTCGCTGGAAAACAACTCTGAGATGCAGTCCAATATCGTATACGGAAGTACGCTAAAGCCTGATATTAATAAAGAGAGAGCTTCTCTTTGTTCGTCGCGAAATTTAGACGCCAGTACTCCAATCTAGGCACCAATACTGCCTAATTGGTTACTAAGTCGATTATTTGATGTAGTCTTCTTACTAGGTCGAACTCGAGTAAGAGACCGACTTGCAGCTCGTTTTTGCGGTGCAGGAGTCTCACTCTGGAGGTCTGTATGGTCGTCGTCGTCGTCCATTTCAACTGACTCTGCCAACTCGTCGACAAATAACGTCTCTTCTAGCCTGTACGCAGTATCACCACTGGCGAGAACGCTAGCAAACAAAATATGCAGTAGCTCTTCATTCTTAAGGTTTGTATTCTTGAACTTTCTAGCATCTCTGTGAGTCCTAAAGTAGTTGTTTAGAGCGCCAGGATCACCGCTGACACGCCCATTAGAGTCTAATCCAAAGCCAGACTGATTTGTTAGCTCTACCCACGCTTTATAGTCCCTCTTGAGAGCCGTGTGCTTCACTTTACATCGCACCTTGTCTATAGCGACTCCACAGACACGAGATACCTCTATGGCTGCCGTATTCCACGCTTCTGCCTTGTACCCAGAGTCTGCGCGTAGGCCGCGCTCTACTGAGCGGACGAGTGATTGTAAGAGAGCCGTCTCCATCGCTGCTGTCCACTTCCGTGGTGTGTTCGTCTGCGATTGCGAGGACAGAGACGATGCTGGCGCTGGCACTGGCGCTGGCGGCGGCGACGCTGGCCATGATGGCGAGCGTCGCGATAGTCCTGGCGATAGAGAGAGCTCGGCGTTAGCGAGTTGAGCTACACACTCGAGAGCTGAGTTGACTGGCGTAGATGGATGCTCCATGAGGCTGAGATGGTCGTGTACGACAGTCGCGCTGAACAGGTGAGGACAAAACTCGCACTGAACACACCTAGATCTCGTCCATCTCAATTCGGTAACGCTGCTGTACGCCACCAACACGGCCTCGGCCATATATTCGGCCCATCTCCCCCGCGCGCTGAGGGTGCGCGCTGAGATGATCAGCGCGCGCACTAAACAGAGCCTTATACAGCGCCTTCTTTTGTAACTTAATAGACTTCCCTCCCTACAGCGCTAACCTTAAGCCTTTATCGCTCCGAATTCTTGTAGAATAACCTTATCTTAGCCTTAAAACCTCCCTCTAAGGCTTGGAAGTCATTATCAGTCTTGTGCGCGCTATCGCGGGCAAATTCATGCAGGTTCGCCACCCCTGGTTGGTACCTCTAACCGGAACGATTACTAGTCCTAGCTAGTGCGAAACAGCCACATAATCATTACAGCCATGCCTGTGGCTGTGTAAAGTCTTGGCAAGCGTGCCGACCTTAGCCCCGCAGCCTTGTGATCCAACTCAACCCTGGCCACGCCTCCGGTCAACCAACTCACCTCTTACAGAATTCGCCATCTCACGTGTGTGTGTGTGTGTGTGTGTCTTCTATTATGGCCATGCACCCGGAGGGTATGGGCCGTTACTACGTGCTAGCTATACACCTTACTGCCTTGCATTCTCTCCATTTCAGAAGCCAACCGTGAGACCTGCTCATCCAATTCCTAACACCATGCTTAACCAAGGAAATAGATAAAAAGGAGAGTGATACAGATACCGTAGTGTAATGAATGTGGAGAAGCGAGCCCAGCATATGTTCTCAGGGCCTCGTATCCGCAGGGCACTTCCAGCGTCGTGCGCTTCTTAACCGCCGGCGCACTGGCTGAGGCTCGTTTTTAGGGAGGCTCGCTATGTGTTTTATTAAGAGGTTGGTGACGGTATCCGCAGCATCCTTCGCTCATCCACATCTTCTTCTGCGCTTGTTGTGTCTTGTTCGCCTGCTAGCAGTCGTCCGGTCTCTCTTGCGTATTGGATCGTCGCTCTGACCGCGTCCATGTTGGGTTTCCACTTCTTCATCGGCCCGTCGATAGGCATACCTCCTTCCTGTCTGCTCGAATAGCCTCCCAGCGCATATGACAAGTCTCCAAACCTCTCGCCGTGCTCCTGTCTTAGCTTTGCCCTCTGTTGCCTCCATCTGATGCAGGTGAAGAGGAAGTGTGGTATTGATTCTGTCTGCCCACAGTCGCACTCTGCTGTCTCTGACGCTTGGATTTTGTGCAAATATTCCTTGAGAAACGTCTTGCCCGTCCGTAATTGCGTGAGGATTGCTGCCTCTGCGCTACTTAGCTGCTGGTACATCCCCGCCGATTTGCCCGTATGCAGCGCTGCATCAATCTTCTTCGTGAACTTGCCCGTGTCTGCTCTTACTGGGGGAGCTGGTCCTGCCATAGTGCCGGACTTAACCAGCGCCAGACGCATCATATACCACGGGATTCCCTCCCGCTGCGGTGGCTGTTCGCTTTCTGGTCTCGTTGCTGCTTTAGCTAGTTTGTGAGCCTTCTCGTTTCCTTCGATCCCTGAATGCCCTGGAATCCAGTGTAGTGTGACATCATTCATCCGTAGCTTTTTTATAATCTCTGCGACTACTTCCTGACACGCACCAGCCCTCCGGCTCCTTACTGAGAGGAGTGCCGACTGCGCGTCTGAGAAGATCCGTACGCTGGATGCATGCACAGAGTGCCCATCAGCGTCGAGGGCCGTACACGACGGGTCCCACGGCCAGTTGGCCGCTTCGCTGATGGCTAGGAGCTCCGTGAGGTGCGCGTCTGCTTGATCAGCAGTGGCCACCGTCTTCGAGATGCGCGCCTTGCATGGCAGCACGTAGATGCCAATTCCTGCCCTGCCGTTGCGTACTGATGCATCCACGTAGATGTCGGCCTGCCCTGGCTTGCGCTCTTCCACTATCGCTTTAGCCTGCTCTTCATCTTCGCACACCACCACCTCAGGCCGGGACACCCACGGTGGGCAGGCGTACGGTTTGACCTCCAACACCTCGTCCACCTGCACCTCCGCGCACATCTCCGCGATCCGCTGGAGCGGCGACCGGTGCCGTCTGCACAGTCTTTGTCGTTTGATCATCCAGTGCGGATGGGACTGGCCCAGCTTGTGGATAGACACCCAGAACGAGATTGCCTGTTTGTGAAGTCTCTGCTCTAGCGGGAGCAACCCAGCCTCGACCTCTGCCACCGACAGTGCGACGGTGCGAAATCCTCTAATAATTGCCTGTGCTGTGATCCTCTGTGCCTGCTGTAGAAGCCGCCTCATGTCCTGTGTCGCAATCGGGTACCATATCGGCGACGCATAGTCTGCCACTGGCAGCACCGCACTCATCGCCAGCTGCTTGACTGTCTTCGGCTGAAGTCCCTTCAGTCTACGTAGCGCCAGCGCCGTCTTCGTCGCCTTGCCGGCTTTGTCCGCCAGGTGCACCTTGAACCGCACTTCTTTGTCCAGCGTGACCCCGAGGATCTTGACCTTGTCCGTCGGCGGGACCTCTTTCCCTTTGAACCTGAGCGGCGTGCGGCTGTCTCTGCCAGCGCCTTTGTATCGGGTTAGGTGGATGAAGGATGTTTTGGCCGCCTCGAATTCAGCGCCGCTCGTCCGTTCCCACCTCTCGAGCATCGGCACGATCTCGTCTTGGATGATCTGTGTGTTCTCCTCTGCCGAGGGTCCCATAATCCACGCTGAGTAGTCGTCCACAAACGCCATCGAGCTGCCATTCCTCGGTGCACTCTGCACCAGATCTGCGTTGAAAAACAGAAAGAGGATCGGAGCGAGTGCTGATCCCTGCGGAAGGCCAGCCTGCGGGAGCGACTGCACCCCGGACGTGAACCCGTTGACCAGGATACACGCCTGACGGTCTGTACAAAAGTCCTGTACCCACCGCACAATCGTTTCGGGTATCTGTCGCTGCCGCAGTCTCCTAAGCTCTGGTTCCGTTGCCACGTTGTTGTACGCGCCCTTGACATCAAACGACACCAGCGACAGAGTCTTCTTCCCTCTCCACGCCTTAAAAACGTCTTCGCAGAGGTAGGAGAGTGCGTGTGCGGTCGATCGCTGTTTTCTGGCTCCAAAATGCGTCTTTGGTAGGAGGTTATATTCCTCCACCAAATACCCAATCCTCTCAGCCACCAGCGACTCGAGCGCCTTGCCCAGCGTCGGGAGCAGTGAGATCGGCCGGTAGTTGTTGGCCACAGTGTAGTCTTTGCGCTTCGGCTTCTGCAGCGGCACGATCTTAGCAATCTTCCATTCTCGCGGTACCTTTCCTGTCTCCAGCGACCTGGCGAAGAGCGCTGTGATCTCATCCTCGAGGACGGGCCATAGCTCCCTCCACACTCGCGCTGGTATCCCGTCTCTGCCAGGCGCTTTGTCTGGGCTGGCCCGGAAGACCGCAGCTTTGACCTCGTGCTTCGCGACTGGTTCCCACGGCAGCTGGGTATAGCTTGTCGTCGCGTCCTCATCCTCGCAGGGCGGTGGAAGTGGAAAGAATGCCCGGAGCAGCTCGCTTGCTATGTCTTCATTCTCTGTCGCCACCTCATCTTCTGTACCTGCCTTCTTGATTGGCGGCACTCTGGCAAACGACGAACCTCCCTGCTGGTCCATGAACTTGGCTGCTTTCCATATATTGTCGCTGTCGCCGAGGAACTCCTCCCAGTGCATCTTCCGGTGCCGCCGGATCGTCCGGTGGAAGAGCCTCTTCGCTCGCGTCGCCGTCTCGCGAAGTTCTGCGTCCTCTCGTCCCTGGCGCCTTGTCGCACTAGCCCTGTTCCTCCAGTACGTGTACGACTTTCTCAGCGCCGTGAGATCCTCATTCCACCATCTCTTCATATATGGCGATGGCTTCGCGCACGGGCAGTGCGCCTGTAGGGCCTCGTCCACCCAGCTTGTGAGCCGGCTCGCCATGTCGTCCACGTCGTCACTAGGAAACCCCGCCTCCTTCTGCTGCTCCACTGCGTTCCTGATCTTCTCCCATGGCGCGTTCTTGAACACCAGTCTTTCCTGCTTCTCCTGCGCCTCCATCCCCATCCAGAATCGAGTGCAGATCGCCCGATGGTCCGACCCGTACTCGTGCTCCCAGATCGAGCACCTGGCCAGCTCGCTTGCCAGTCCCGGCGTCGCCAACGTCAGGTCGATAGTTGACATGCGCCCTCTGTCGCTGACAAACGTGGTCACTCCAGCCGGGAGGAGACTCTCGAGCGATAGCTCCGCCATAAACTCTATAATCGGCTCGCTCTCCTCTTGCCTTGCCGTGCTGTTGATCGAGCTCCCTCCCCACAGCGGATTGTGTCGGTTGAAGTCACCAGCCACCAGCACCTCCGTGTGTGGATTGCGCAAAAGCTCAGCCTGGACTAGCTCCTGAACCGTCTCCAGCCTGCTAGTAAGCGCTTCCATATTCTCTTCCTTCGTCCTCCTAGACGACGACACGTCTGGAATGTACACTGAGACTAGGATCAGTCTCCTCCCGCCCACGTGCGCCATAACCGCCGTTATGTCTGCCGAGTCTGCCTGCAGCTGCGTCACCGCCATCTCTCTACACGCCCAAATGCACGATCGAACGGGGTAAGACCCGTCCCTCCTTCCAGAAGGAACGAACTTCGTCCACCGCGGATTCGTGCCGTGCAGCACCACCTCTCCCTCTGCAAGGAAGCACCCTGGCTCCTGGCCTAGGATGAAGTGAAAGTCGGCCAGCGCCTCGTCGTTGTGCAGCGCGTGTTGCGCCTCCCTGCCTCTGTTCATGTTCGCCTGGAGGATCCGGATCTCTCTATTCATGTCGTTGACGGTTAAGAATCCTGACCTTCTCTTTCCTGTATTCGGGACATTCTCGATGCGACGCCCGGTGCGGGCCCTGGCAGTTCACACAGCGCAGGTTGGTTGTCTCGCAATGTAGATGACCTTCCTGTCCACACATATCGCACGCCTCCGGCCGCAGGCAGTCTCTCGCCCTGTGCCCAAACCGTCTGCACTTGAAACAGGCCACCGGCGTGCGTCGCTCTTCGAACGGTGACATCATGATCCCACCTCCGCCGAACGTCACGCTGTCCGACTGCAGTAGTTTCTCTACATCTTCTTTCGTCGCCACCTTGACCACCACCGATGCGTGCTGTCCACTAGGCCTCGGTTGTCCGAGCCATCGCATCGTGCACACCTCGACTCCATTCTCTATTCCAAACCGCTCCATGGCTGATCTGCTCACTTTGCCCGTGTCCACATCCATCGCTAATGCCACTTCGATCCAGTCCGCTTTGACCGCATGCCACTTGGGCCCAACCAATCTTGCCCCCGGGATTTGCGGGTCCAGCCACTCGGCCGTCGTCTGCCGGAATGCCGCCTCCTTGTCCTTGTCCACGGAGAACTTGATCACGCTCGCGCTGTCGTTTGTTCTCCACACGCGGAAACCCTTGACGCTCGCCCCAGCAAGCCGTTCCACGCCGTCCATGCCTTGTTGGATAGCCTGCCTGGCTGCCTCCGTGGTGGCTACCTTCTCCACCACGTCTTCTCTCACCTTGCTGACATCGATTACCATCTGCCGACGGTTGTCCTTATCTGTTGTACCGGCACTCGTTGTCCGCGACACCGCCGTGCCTGGCCCTACCGGCTGGCCGCTGGCTGCGACTGACGCCCATGTTTGGGTTGACGGGGGCTCGATCGAGAGGGTGTCGAGTTGCGCTCGGAGGGATCCAATTGTCTCTTGGATCTCGGCGTTCTGGTCCTTGAGATATTGCTGTTCTGCTTTGATTGTCGTGAGATCGCTCCTTATGTTCTCGATGACGCTGCTCTGCTGCTTGATCGTCTCGTTCAGGCTCGCAATGAGCTCTACCAGCTGCTCTAGCTTGTTGCTGTCTCCTGCTTGCTCACGCAGAATGGACAGGCTTCCAGTAGGACCCGACTGTAGCTCATCGTGTCTCGGCTGCACTGCGATCGTTTCTTCGTCGTTCTGCGACAGCTGTGATTCTGCCGTTCCATTTCTCGTCTGTATTGTTTGTAGCAAAGTTGTCCGAGTTCGTAAAGATTGCTGGGCTTCTAAGACCTTCGCGCTCGGCTTCCTCGTGCGTCCTCTGGTTGGGGCTGGAGGTGTTGACGGGTCGCGCCTAGGGGTAGAGGGCGCCATCGGGGCTCCGGCGCGATGTTGGGTGAGCCGCACGGTCCTCCTTGCAGCGGGAACTAGCTAAGCGAACGACCGGGAATCGATTAAAAGAATGTCCGAGATGATATTCCTACTCTTTCAACAATCCAAAAGTTCTTGACAGGGTAAGTACAAGGTCAGAGTCGCTGCGGGTCGGCCATCCTCCCTGCTAGCGCGGGTGAGGTGTTCGTCCACTTAAGATCTAAGGGTGGCAAAACTTCCACGCTGGAAGGGCAAAAAGTCCAGCTGTGGCTTAGCGAGCGCGTGGTGCAAGCGAGTCAATGCCTTGGCAACTCAGCCCTCAGCCGCGCAGAAGGTTAAAAAGGAAGCCCCACCATTGCAAACTCCATCGTCCTACACTCAACGCCCTGACTAGATTACTCGCTTTCATTGGGTAATTGAACTCAGATCCGCAACGACTACATTTAAAAGCAGTTTAGTGCTTCCAAGCACCTTAGCAGTCACCGAGTGCACGGTAGCGTCCTTGGTAACATGTCAGCCTACACAACTTGACACTCTTTAAAGGGTCAAGCTCACTACATAAAGGGCTCATATCGAGCTAACGGCAGCGTTAGACGAATTTCAGCAGGTTCTCACATCGGATCAAACCGCTCAACTCGTCTCATCCTCGAGCCATGCGCCTACAGCAGATGACGTTGTCCGGCTAACAGAGCAAGTCACTCGAGCAAACGCAGATCGCAAGAGCCGTCTCTTTGCTACTCGAATCCAAGGACTCCTAGGATCTGTTCAGCAATACTGTACGATCATCGACACGTGCGCAGGCCCCAACCAGATAGCGGCGTTAGTTTGGGGTAGTATCAAACTCGTTCTCTTGGTTTGTACCCCGTGTTACCTATGTCCTATCCGAGTTTGGCTTACAGTACCTTATTACTAGGTTTCATCAAACTTTGCCGAGTACTTCGACAAGTTGTCACAGCGAATAAATCAGCTCAGCACCTACTGTCCCCGGTTGTCTGAATATGAGAGACTTTTCCCGACATCAACAAGACTACAGCAAGCGATTTCCGCATTTTACGCTATTGTCGTGAAGTTCTGCTCGAAGGCACTAGGAGTAGTGCAAGAGAAAGGTAGATCACAAAACTTGTTCCCAATTGTTCATTAAGGTTCTAAGTCTTTTGCTTTAATAGGCGCCAAACGATATTCAAAGTCAGCATGGAAGTCATTCAAGGTAGAATTTAAGGATATAGAGGAGAGCATTAGTGAAGCAAAAGATGAAGTTACTGAGGAGCTGCAACTAGCATCCGAACAGGAAGCACATGGCTTTCGCCGCTTGTTAACAGCAGAGATAGAAGAGAACAGAAAATTACGCATAAAGCAAAGTGCGGAAATCCAAGAGAATAGGGATTTTCGATCACAGCAGACGCTTAAGCTCCAGCGAAGCGGAGCTCGCCAGATTCAGAAGATCCTCAAAGAAGCAGGTAATTTGAACACGTTAAAGCAAAGCATTATTACAAAAATCAAGCTAACTATATAATTGTGATAGAGCGTCAGAAGATCCGACTGCTGCAACATATTCCGAGCCATGATTACACGACTAGCCTTCATCATGCACAGACCCTGCGTTGCGAAGGAACTTGCAGTTGGCTTCTCAACAGATCAGAATTCCAGACCTGGATTGATCAGACAGGCCCAAAGCACCTCTGGTGTTACGGAATTCGTACGGCACTCCCCAATCACACTTAGTTCTTACATGCCGCACATAGTACTAACTTTTGCTGGCTTACAGCTGGTTGTGGAAAAACTATTCTGCTGTATGTTACACACTAATCCCTGAGGTTATAGTAATCTGCATTCTAAACAACGCTTTAGGGGATATATTGTCGATCATCTGAGAACGAAATTCTCAGCTCAAAATGAAACCGTTATCATCTTCTATTTCTTTAATTCCTCTGAGAAGAAGTCATTGAAAGCATCTACCTTTCTACGATGCATTTTGCACCAGATAATCAGGCCCGAGACTCTTCTTCCCGACATTCAGAGGCGTTTGGAGTCGCTCTTCGTGGACCGGATAGACCAGTCGGAGCCCGCCACCAGTGAACTCGAACAGCTTTTCTTGCAGTCCTACGGGAAATTTGAAAGCTGTTTCCTCCTCATTGACGGACTCGACGAAGCTGATGACATTGAACAGAGAAAGGTCAAATCATTCCTTAAAGAAGTTCAAAAGATGGCTGGCGCTCGAATTCTTGCCACCACCCACGCAGCCATAGACATGTCAAAGGTTTTCACCTGCGATTTGGCGCTGTATATCCGGCCAGAGAACCTCAAAGATGACATCGAAGTGTTTGTCCAATCGCAGATTGATAAGTATTCACAGGAGGAACTGTCTGATTGTGAGCCTTTTGTGCTTGATTTAATCAAGCAGAAATTAGTATCTGACGCGAAAGGAATGTGAGTCGCAAGTTAACGGTGCCCTGCTTAATTACGTGTTTGGGCTAATGTTAATCAAGGTTCCTCTGGGCGGACCTGCAGCTTAAGGCTGTTGTCGATGTCTACGAGGAGCACGGAAGTCCGGACAGAATTCCCGATATCCTCGAGGCTCTCCCGCGAAAGATCACAGATCTGTATACCTTTTTACTGGAAAGACTGGCCAAAAACGCTGATGACCGAGCCGAAAGAGCGAAGAGAGCATTTCAATGGACTATTTATAGCGAACGATCCTTGACCATAGGTGAACTAGAAGAAGCCCTATCTCTCTCCCCCAACCAGAAGGCATGGCAAAGCCCCTCCTCCAGGCTGGACATATCGAGGCTCGCCAAACTCTGTGGAAACCTCGTTAATTACGATGAGACCAACAGAACAGTATCGCTTGCTCATCACACCGTTGAGTCTTTTCTACTAGGCTGTTCTGGCAGACAAGAAGTTACTAGCTTTGCTATCGAAGAAACCACGACAGAGCAGTACCTGGCAGATATGTGCCTGACGTATCTGTCTTTTACGGATTTCCATAAAGCACTGACGCGGACCTCCAACACAAAATATCTCTCTACAATGGATCGCCCTATCCGCCTGCTAGAAAACATTACTCCGGGTTTCATTCGGCCATGGGCATTGAATGCTACCAGAGGCCGCCGAAGCAGGAGTGCAGATCAACCTGTTGACGTAGTCAACGTTTTGAGGACTAAACTGAGCGCCCGTCAATCGAAAAAGATGGACCCTACCTTCCAAATGCTGGAATACTGTAAGAGCTACTGGTACAGCCACAGCCGTTACATCGTTCTGCAAGATACAAAACGTTTTGCGAAAATAGAAAACTTCGTATGCGGAACGCATCTACCAAAAGAATGGATGCCATGGAGCTCTATTGAAGACAAGAAATCCTTACCCTTGTGGAATATGTTCGTCTGGGCTGTGAGAAATGGCCATACGGTTATTTTCTGTGTATGGCAAAAGATTGCCACAGTGCAAGAGTCCAGGTACTGGAGATGCCTTTGGAAAGAGGAAGGGAACAGACTGTTTGCTTCTGCGTGTGCGTCGGCCAACCTTGCGCAGCTGGAGATAATGTTGAGTGCGAAAAGAACAGATGACCGTGTGGTGAGACCATCTGAAAGCGAAATCAGTCATGAATTAGTGAGAGTCTCTCACTTAGGACATTACGAAGCCGTAGAGCGGCTACTTCAAGAGAAGGCCGATGTCAATGCAGCAGCAGCAGCATATGGTGTTAGAAGAACAGCACTGCAGGCAGCAGCAGGAGGAGGACATCTTGCAGTAGTTGAGCGGCTGCTTCAAGAGAAGGCCGATGTCAATGCAGCAGGAACAGCAGGAACAGCATATGGTGGAAGAACAGCACTGCAGGCAGCAGCAGAAGGAGGACATCTTGCAGTAGTTGAGCGGCTGCTTCAAGAGAAGCAGTGTTCGAAATGGATGGAGGAGGATCCTCCACCTCCATATCCATAAATCCATGGAGGTTTGGATGGATTGCCAAGCTCATTGGGTCCACCCCTATGACACGTCCAATGTTTACAATCTACATAATGAAAACCTTAAATAAACGGTGAATATCAAGTAAAGAGCTAAGGTCACGTGAACCCGTTTGGTTAAGCTAGATATGATAGATTTTGAATGGCTATCTAATTGCTAACCTGGCTGCTATTGTCGGAGTAGAGAGACTCTTTAAAGAGGACTATCTCATCGCGAGGATCCAGCTCTAGTTGAAATGGAAGATCGTCACCGCTGTTATTAAAGATATTGGCCATCTGACTGCCACGAAGCTCCTGAGCGTGCTCTCCTATCTCTACTAACCCATTTCTCCCCCAGTTAGCGAGGCAAATAGAGGCTTCTACTGAGTCCTCTCTTAGGCGAGCTCTACGCGGGGAGATCATGTTGCCGGCCAAGCTGAAGATCCTCTCTGCCTCACTGCTCATGGCTGGGATAGAGAGGATATCAATCGCCATCCGCGAGAGGCGCGGGTACTGAGCTTTGACGGAAGGCCTCATCCAGAATTCAAAGGGCGCTAAGGTAGAGTTGTGCTCGAGGCGATCAGCAAGATAGCTATCGAGCTCACTCTCAATCATAGGTGCAAGGGAGATCTTTCGAGTCTCCTCAAGAGCTTCATCAATTTGACGAAACTTTGGCTTCTTGCGTCGTCGTCGGTTGCCGGATATCTCTGAGAGAGCCTCCTGGGATGAGATTAATGGCCCAGAGATTAGTAGTTCCTCATACTCCTTTTGGTATAGCTCTTTGACAAGAGCAACACCGCTCTGAGCGTCTTCAAGGCCCCATTCTCGCTCCAAATATTGCCGCTTAAGGCGAGGATTAAGGAGGATTGCTGCTGTGTAGGCGGGCGTGCGGTCGGTGATTCTATAGTAGTAACTTGCTTTCTGCCAAGCCTGCTCAATCGCCACCCAGACTGGCCGATCAGGGGGATATTCAGCGTAATGGAGCTTCAGTTTCTCGAGATTCTCAAGGAGGATCTTCAGGACAGGTACAACGTCTGCAAATCCACTTGCAGAGGCCTCGTTTGGCCTGCTTTCAAGCTTCTTAGTTCCATCTTTAAAGGGCTCGAGTAGCTCTGCAATCTCTGCAATAATCGCCCAGTCGTCAGGCTTCATACGATTCTGGAGAATGATCCTCGTCACTGAGTCCTCAGGCCGCTCAGAGAGGGGTTTTTCGACCCGCTCTTTTACCAGATATTTAAGACGGAGTGTCTCAAGGTCTAGGAAGTGCTCAATTGCTCTACGGAGCCTTAGGGCGCGTACTATCATGTCGTAGGTTGAATTCCATCGAGTCGAGTTATTCATAATAAGGCTAAGAATCTGAGAATCGCTAGAAGCATTTAGGTGATTCTCTTCCCATATAGTCTTTTGGGCGTTATTGAACCGTTGAAGTCGTCCTGGAGACCTTCGAATCCATCGAATAATAGTCGCGAGATGGCCAATTGGGCCCTTCTTTCGCCATGCAGCAACCTCATCTTTTAGGTTATTAATATTGGCGACAACGTTCTCAAACATCTCGTAGTCCGCTCCCCATAAGACCTCTTTAGCGATAATATTAATTATATGGCCAGAACAACGGAGGCGGCGCCAGCGAGGATTCAAGCAGAGCTCCTTGCAAATAAGCTCTACTGCCTTATCGTTATTTATGGCGTTATCTAGTACAAAGTAACCAATCCTCTCTCGAATCCCATAGTCGTTGATAACTCTTAGAACGTCGGCGCAGAGCTCTTTTCCACCATGAGTATCAGCTAACTCTGTAAGAGCTAAAAGAGCTGATTGGCACTTGCCATCTTTGTCAACCCAGTGAGCAACAACACCATTAAGAGCCTTTATCCTTCGGGAAGTCCAGACGTCAAAGGACAGGTGGATTTGACTGCAAGAGCTTATAAGAAGCTTCCTAATATCTACCTTATGCTGTTTAAACTCTTGCATAACCCACCTCTGGACTGTGCGATCAGTTGGCAATCTTGATCGATTTGAAAAGGGCGTTAGGCGAGAGAGTAGTGTTCGAAAATAGGGGCTCTGAAGCTTATAGAAGGGGATATTGTCGAAAACTACCCATCTTAGGAGGTCCTTGTTGGAGATATCTTGATTGAATAACTGGGTGAGCTCGTTCAGGATCCGGCGCTGCACGGGGTCGTTTCTATCTAGCCTATCCAGGAGAGTTTCGTCGTCAAATTGGGCGTCGTGAGGAAGGTCTTTCTCTATCTCAAAGGTCGTATGATGGAGGTTTCTAAAGTGATCTCGGGCACTGCAGCGGCCTTTAGTGATATTAAGCTTGCAGGTTGACCTCCGGCCAATCGTATAACACGTATGGCATAAGAAATAGGTTAGAATAGCCCTCCGGCCATTGCCTTGATCCACTCGAGCCTCGAGAGGCACTCCATACTTCCACCACCATGCGCGAGTCTTGATAGCCTTTGATGGCAGAGTGAGGCCGTCAAGCGCCGGATCATCAAAATCCACCCAAGAGTAGTCGAAAGGCGATTGAAAAACAGGTCTACTATCCTTATTGGTGCGCTGCAGCTTAGTAGGGACTAGGACGTTCTCAGACTCCAGCTCTGTGAGTGATTTTTCATCCGAGGTCAAGTCAGCTCCACCAGATGGCGGTTGTGTAGAGGGCGAAGGAGCGTCAAGGGATGATCGAGTTCGCTTTCTTGACTGGCTAGCAGCCTGATAAGACGATTGCGACCCCTCCGGCGGCATTTGATTAGGTACTGGGCGAAATAGAGGTCAGGAGTGAGGGAATGGAGAGAATCGCTGATGAGATGGATGAGACAACGTGAGAATCACCGCTGAGCACAGGTCAACTATCCACTTTACTGCGGCGACTGCAGCTTCAGTATTCCCGAAAAGGATAGCTGAAACGTCTCTCATACGCCAAGAGGTCCTTCCAAACCTCCATGGCTCTCTGGAAATGGATGGAGGTCCATGGAGGTGGATTTACCTCCATCCATTTCGAACACTGAAGAGAAGGCCGATGTCAATGCAGCAGGAACAGCAGGTCGTGATGGTGGAAGAACAGCACTGCAGGCAGCCGCAGAAGGAGGACATCTTGCAGTAGTTGAGCGGCTGCTTCAAGAGAAGGCCGATGTCAATGCAGCAGGAACAGCAGGAACAGTAGCATATGGTGGTGGAAGAACAGCACTGCAGGCAGCAGCAGAAGGAGGACATCTTGTAGTAGTTGAGCGGCTGCTTCAAGAGAAGGCCGATGTCAATGCAGCAGCAGCAGCATATGGTGGAAGAACAGCACTGCAGGCAGCAGCAGAAGGAGGACATCTTGCAGTAGTTGAGCGGCTGCTTCAAGAGAAGGCCGATGTCAATGCAGCAGGAACAGCAGGAACAGTAGCATATGGTGGTGGAAGAACAGCACTGCAGGCAGCAGCAGAAGGACGACATCTTGCAGTAGTTGAGCGGCTGCTTCAAGAGAAGGCCGATGTCAATGCAGCAGGAACAGCAGGAACAGCACCATATGGTGGTGGAAGAACAGCACTGCAGGCAGCAGCAGAAGGAGGACGTCTTGCAGTAGTTGAGCGGCTGCTTCAAGAGAAGGCCGATGTCAATGCAGCAGCAGCAGCATATGGTGGAAGAACAGCACTGCAGGCAGCAGCAGAAGGAGGACACAATAAGGTTGTAGAATGCCTCCGTGAAGCGGGTGCCAAAATATAAGGCTTGACCTTTTAGGTTCAGTCACACTTCCAACTATTTCAGAACCTCACTGCCCTCAGTATCAAGGCCTCGCTTTAAGCGCAGATAGTGTATCTAAACACATGATTCAGAGAACCTAATGCGGCTACCCTCAGAGTATCGGCCGCCATGCTCGGCGGTGCCAAGGAACACAATCGGCGTTGGTGTTGGAACAGGAAGGGTGTGGATAGGCAAAGTCGAGCTTAACATATATACTCCGGCCTTGGAATAATTATATTGACACAACTTACTATCCTCTATATACAGGGCCCTCCCATGAACGGGTTGCTAGCGCGGCTCCGTGCGCTTCCATCAAAATCGACCCTTTTCCATACAAATTCTGTCGGTGTGGTGGCTCACGCTAGCAATCCGCTCATGGGAGGGCCCTGTATTTATTCTTTCCATTTCATAGAGGGCCGGGGACCAACATGAATATATACCGTGCCGATTTGCCCCAGTGAAGCTTCGAGAAGGTTCTAAATAGAAGCACGTGCTGAAGACTTACCACCTCAGCATCGTTTAAGGCAGACGAACGCCTCCGATAAAGCTAGCAGGGAGGATGGCCGACCCGCAGCGACTCTGACCTTGTAGTTGCACGACGCTAGGCAGCCGTTACGCAAGTTTATTTCTAGTCCCTAGATTTGGGAGCGCCCAGTCTTCCCGAGAACTTAACGTTGCTGACCGGCGTTGGATCGCAAACCGTCAAGGACGGCCTTGTTTTAGTTCCCGCCATTCGACTCCGAGTGCCCGCGGTTCCAGATTCATCTCGCGATTGACTCGGGGCGACATCCGATGCCAATTTCAACCTCCTTCGTCCATCAGAACGTATTCAATCCCCGTCACGCAATCTGAGCGGGTGGGTGCCAGGATGTTCGAGCACAGCCTCTAACCACATTTAATCTCGCCTGGGCCTAGAACCAGGCCCTAGGAACGAGTTCCAATGTAGGAGCCAAAACGGGAGCTTTAGCCAGCCAGGTACGATCAAGGCTGATAATCCAGAAGGAAAAGAAAGTCAATACGTATCCATCACTTTGCCAAGCAATTGACAAATTAATGGATATATGCTAAACCTTCATCGGCTATGCGTCTGCTGGAACTATATCATTCAGGCTTCACTCCCTCTGAATACCACGGGGTATATATCTCCTCCACCCACCTAAATATGACCCTCAACGCCTCCAAGATAGTATAACAACCAATAATATCAGCCGTAGTGCCGATATCCACAGCATCAACAAGATGAATCTCATGCGCTAAATCGCTGGCAAAGTACAACTTCCAGCGGGCGTCAGCAATCAAGAGCAGAGGGAGTGTCATATCCACCGGGTCCTGGATGAGCTGGCGCATGCGGTTGAAGTAGGCCATTGCCCAAACGGATAGCTGCACCTCGCCATTTTCACTACCGCCGTCGGGGGATTTTGTCTCGATGCCAAGAACAACGGGTTCGTAGCAGAGGGGAGAGTAATCGGAGGGGTTGCAAGTACGCTGGAGTTTTCGGGGAGAAGCAATGAGGCGGTTAATGACGTTGGCCGTATGGATTAGCGGAGGGCCAAGAGTAACGGCGAAGTCGATCATCTTGCCCTTTAAAAGCTCGCCGTATTCGTTACCTGGCACAAGTTCCCTGATGATGCGCGCAGTGGTGATGTTGTAGTACGAGAACCCAGGGCGACCGAGCACGGCTTGCTTCAGCATCTGGCTGTGCACAAGTTCGTTCCAGCTCGGTTCGTGGAGGTGCTTCCTTTTGCACGCCGAGGTCTCGTTCCGGATATCCCGCATGGCTTTGAATTCGTCCTTCAATTCTTCGTGCATCTTGCCATTCGATGTCTTTGCCACGTAGTCCTCCAAGTCGTCAAGGTCACCGTTAGAGTCCTGTTTCACCTCAGTCTGGTGAACTGTTAGCAACGAGACTGTGAGAAGCGTTCTTTGGAGTTGTACCTCGATGCCTAGTGGAATGACGCCTTTCGACCGCCGAGCCAGCGCTTGAATCGCCTTGTACAATGTTTTCACGTCCTGTGGGACGTCTGTGCTTGATGTCGCCGTCTTGGAGACCACGGGCTTCTTCGCGATTTGAAGGTCGACCATGCGGCGGGTTGGGCTGCACGAGCGCTTCGAAGTTGTTGATTCATGAGCTGACTCAACCTCTGTGTCCTCGTCTGCTTGCTCCTCGGATACGCTGGGCGTTAGTACCGGCGCTGGTCTAGTGTGCAGGTCTGGGATTGGCAGCGCTAGAAGAGCTACCTGCTTCCGACGAGTTGGCCGTGGTGTCGTATTAGGGTCTACGACATGCTGCGTTCTAAGTACAATATGCTCTACTGCCGCTATGACATCATCTACTGGTGGCGCCTCTTTCGTTGTGATCCGCGCCTTACCCGCTGTCCTAGCCTGCCTGCTTGACTTCCTCGTTGGCGACCGCGGGTTCTGCGACATTACGTGCGCTACTGCGTTGAGGGCTCGCTGTCGCTTTAGATTCGGTGGATCGATCTCGGAGAGCGCAGTACGTCGTCGTTTCGGTTGTGCGAAAGATGTGCATGTGGAGGGAGGTAGAGAGGCGAGGTAAGCCTCGGGTGCGGGGCGCCTTCGAGGCTTCTGCGAATACTCAGCAGGGATTTCGGGCCTGGGCGGCGGCTCAAAATGGCCGCCCACAGCGTGGACGTCGGCCAGCCATGTGTTTGTGCAGTCCATAGGCGCAACGATGGGGAGAGAGCGGAGCGATGGGTGTTAAGGTGTGCATGCGTTCGGAGGAATATGCGGGTGGCGAGATGGACAGCGACAGAGGAGGAGGGAGTCCTTATTGTGACATGCATCCGTGAGTTGTTGCGGCAGCTGGTTGCCGGGCCAGCCTTGAACCTAGCCACGCCAAGGGCTGAGCCACTCCAGGGCTTGTGCACAGCTTCCAAACCTCATCGTCTATCGTCTATCTTTCGCGCCAATTCTTCAACATCATATTCTTCAATCGCATTAAGACAGAGGTTGTCACTGAACCCTTTCTGGCAAATATCCTTTACACCATACCCAATTGCTGTCCGTCCCCTTAGACATTTGATCTGTCTCTGGATGAAGGCTCTGGGCTTTTACTCCACGTGCGCAGACTTGTCAACAAACAAGAAATTACCGGGTTTGATTCCTAATTAAGGTTGTTTTTGATCGCAATTGGGTCCGTGACACCCTTAATTAGGAATCAAACCCGGTAATTTCTTGTTTGTTGACAAGTCTGCACGTGCGACAAGATATGCTTCCGAATAGTAGCAACAACCACTCCAAATTCTTTCTTCACTCACGCCCCCAAGTATACGCACTTCCACGTGTGTGTGTGTGTGTTCTATTATGGCCATCACCCTACAGGTATGGCCCGTTACGATGCGCCAGCTATGTACATCCTGTTATCAGGCACCTGCTCCAGTTCAGAAGCCAACTATGAGACCTGCTGATCGCATATCTAACACCATGCTCAAACGCCACCCGCACAAGGGTGTGGCCAGAGCGGGTCGGCCGCCCTCCTTGCTGGCGGTGGCAAATCGCGACAAGCTTAAGTCAGCGCATATCAAAACTAATCAAAAGAGAAGAAGCATCTAGAATATCCCAAAACAGGATGTCTAGTTGCAGGGGATGTTATCAGTATCTAGTCTTGAGAAGCCTTTCGTTCAAGCGCGATGAAGTGCCTTGGTCTAAGTTCCGACATGATGGAATAATAGACTAGCTAGATAAGATGTGTCACATTTGAAATGTGTTAAGAGCATAGTAGGATACACAGTTGCAAAGAGTTACACAAACATAGCAGCGATAGGGCTGTAACGCCCTCTTAAGATTCCATTCGTGAACTCACTTACCCACGCTATCAAAAACGTCTTCTTCGGAAGAGACACAACATATCCCACAAAAACCCGTTCTCTCCCCTTCTTTACCAAACGCTGTGATAGATGCGACTAAAGAGGATGCAGTGGGACGCGATTCCTGCTTTAACGAGAGCATCATTTTTGTCCATCCAAGGGCTCTGTTGTCTGATAACTCCCTTGTTCTTTCTAGCTCTGCAACAAACTCCAGAAAGGCAGTAGGATTTGTGCAAATGCATGCTTGCCATGATCTATGCCGCTCATAGAACTCATCCATGTACCGAGTCGTCTTGCCCTTAATAACAGCAATCATCTCCATGAAGACAGCACCTAGACTCCAGATGTCAGACATTGTATTCCGAGGCTCTTCCCGGACGACCTCTGGCGCACAATATCTTCGGGTCATCCCGTTCACCGTGCTCATAGTGGTACTGCCGTTTGCGTCTGTAAAGTCAAGAGATAAACCAAAATCTGCAAATAAGACATTCCCACATTTTACGAGAATGTTTCCCGGCTTGATGTCCTTGTGTCGAACTCTCTCCTCATGTAGAAACTCGAGTGCCGAGGCTAGGCAGCCAAAGAAGGTGCGCAGCTCCGGAAGATTGGAATTGTTGGCGCGTGTCAAATAGACGCCTAGGTCCATCTCGGCAACGGGAGATATTATCAAACTAATGCACGTAGGATCCGTATAGCTGCCAATAAATTTTACAATGTGGTGATGCTTCAGGCGTTTTAGAATTTCAATCTCAGCGATAAACTGCTTTAGGCCTTCTTTCTGTCGACCCCTAAAGGCTGAACCTCGAGGCACTTGCTTCCTTGCATACTCCTTGAAGCTGACCAAGCTGAGCACTCTGTCAACTTGTCCAAATGCACCCCTGCCTAGGATTCCTTTCGTCTCAAATGGGGGTGGTTCGCCTTGCTTGTAATGGCAATGCTGTCCGTTTTCACCCTTTTCAAGGTCCAGCGACTTTGTCAACACAAGGCTCTGAGCTCTGACAAATGACGTTCTGATACTTGGAAGTAAGCAACCCGGAAGGCTGCGTTCGGTAACAGGAAGCCAGTAATCAGAAAAGCCAGCGTCAATGAGGTCATTGAGGAGGTTTAGATGGTTAATAGTCCGAAGGATGATATATGTCCGGGGTACCTTGCTCCATTGTGGGTGGGAATACTTCAATAACGATAATAGTTCGTTGATCTCAGAGTCAGTATATGTTTCGCGGCCGTCTTGTCCCTCTGGAAAAAAGCTGTTTAGTCGACTAGCTAAAGCCTGCTGAGCAATGTTGATCGCTAAGAGTGAAGAGGAATGCAGCTGCAGTTCTTGTAACAAGCGTACAGTTGTAAGTGTGTCTTCATGGTCTTGGCCAAGTGTCCTCTCTCGCCCATCCACTGTTTCTTGGAGCCGCTCTTCGGCCTCACTATACTTCTCTTGATTGTAGAGTGTACATCCTAGCCAGTGCTTGCTCCGGAGCGTGTCCTCATGGTCTTGGCCTAGTGTCTTCTCCCGCCCGTCCGCTGCTTGTTGGAGCAGCTCCTCGGCCTCGCTGTACTTCTTCTGATCGTAGAGTGTACGTCCTAGCCAGTGCTTGCTCCGGAGCGTGTCCTCATGGTCTTGGCCAAGTGTCTTCTCCCGCCCGTCCGCTGCTTGTCGGAGCGGGCCCTCGGCCTCGCTGTACTTCTTCTGATCGTAGAGCGTATGTCCTAGCCAGTACTTGCTATGGAGCGTGTCCTCATGGTCTTTGCCAAGTGTCTTCTTCCGCCCGTCCGCTGCTTGTCGAAACAACTCCTCGGCCTTGCTGTACTTCTTCTGGTCGTAAAGTATACGTCCTAGCCAGTACTTGCTCCGGAGCGTGCGTTCATGGTCTTTGCCAAGTGTCTTCTCCTGCCCGTCTGCTGCTTGTCGGAACGGGCCCTCGGCCTCGCTGTACTTCTTCTGGCTGTACAGTGTACGTCCTAGCCTGTACTTGCTGTGGAGCGTGTCCTCATGGTCTTTGCCAAGTGTCTTCTCCCGCCCGTTCGCTGCTTGTTGGAATGGGCCCTCGGCCTCGCCGTACTTCTTCTGGTCGTAGAGTATACGTCCTAGCCAGTACTTGCTCCGGAGCGTGCGTTCATGGTCTTTGCCAAGTGTCTTCTCCCGCCCGTCCGCTGCTTGTTGGAGCGGGCCCTCGGCCTCGCTGTACTTCTTCTGATCGTAGAGCGTATGTCCTAGCCAGTACTTGCTATGGAGCGTGTCCTTATGGTCTTTACCAAGTGTCTTCTCCCGCTCGTCCGCTGCTTGTTGGAATGGGCCCTCGGCCTCGCTGTACTTCTTCTGGTTGTATAGTGTAAGTCCTAGCCAGTACTTGCTGTAGAGCGTGTCCTCATGGTCTTGGCCAAGTGTCTTCTCCCGCCCGTCCGCTGCTTGTTGGAATGGGCCCTCGGCCTCGCTGTACTTCTTCTGATCGTAGAGCGTATGTCCTAGCCAGTACTTGCTCCGGAGCGTGCGTTCATGGTCTTTGCCAAGTGTCTTCTCCTGCCCGTCCGCTGCTTGTTGGAGCGGGCCCTCGGCCTCGCTGTACTTCTTCTGATCGTAGAGCGTATGTCCTAGCCAGTACTTGCTATGGAGCGTGTCCTCATGGTCTTTACCAAGTGTCTTCTCCTGCCCGTCCGCTGCTTGTCGAAACGACTCCTCGGCCTTGCTGTACTTCTTCTGATTGTAGAGCGTATGTCCTAGCAAGTACTTGCTGTGGAGCGTGTCCTCATGGTCTTTGCCAAGTGTCTTTTCCTGCCCGTCCGCTGCTTGTTGGAATGGGCCCTCGGCCTCGCTGTACTTCTTCTGGCTGTACAGTGTACATCCTAGCCAATACTTGCTGTCGAGCGTGTCCTTATAGTCTTGGCCAAGTGTCTTCTCCCGCCCGTCTACTGCTTGTTGGAACGGGCCCTCGGCCTCGCTGTACTTCTTCTGGCTGTACAGTGTACGTCCTAGCCAGTACTTGCTGTGGAGCGTGTCTTCATGGTCTTGGCCAAGTGACTTCTCCCGCCCGTCTACTGCTTGTTGGAACGGGCCCTCGGCCTCGCTGTACTTCTTCTGGCTGTACAGTGTACATCCTAGCCAATACTTGCTATCGAGCGTGTCTCTATAGTCTTGGCCAAGTGTCTTCTCCCGCCCGTCCGCTGCTTGTCGAAACGACTCCTCGGCCTCGCTGTACTTCTTCTGGCTGTACAGTGTACGTCCTAGCCAGTACTTGCTGTGGAGCGTGTCTTCATGGTCTTGGCCAAGTGACTTCTCCCGCCCGTCTACTGCTTGTTGGAACGGGCCCTCGGCCTCGCTGTACTTCTTCTGGCTGTACAGTGTACATCCTAGCCAATACTTGCTGTGGAGCGTGTCCTTATAGTCTTGGCCAAGTGTCTTCTCCCGCCCGTCTGCTGCTTGTCGAAACGACTCCTCGGCCTCGCTGTACTTCTTCTGGCTGTACAGTGTACATCCTAGCCAATACTTGCTGTCGAGCATGCCTCCATGGTCTTGGCCAAGTGTCTTCTCCCGCCCGTCTGCTGCTTGTTGGAGCAGCTCCTCGGCCTCGCTGTACTTCTTCTGGCTGTACAGTGTACGTCCTAGCCAGTACTTGCTGTGGAGCGTGTCTTCATGGTCTTGGCCAAGTGACTTCTCCCGCCCGTCTACTGCTTGTCGGAACGGGCCCTCGGCCTCGCTGTACTTCTTCTGGCTGTACAGTGTACATCCTAGCCAATACTTGCTATCGAGCGTGTCCTTATAGTCTTTGCCAAGTGTCTTCTCCCGCCCGTCCGCTGCTTGTCGGAATGGGCCCTCGGCCTCGCTGTACTTCTTCTGGCTGTACAGTGTATGTCCTAGCCAGTACTTGCTATGGAGCGTGTCCTCATAGTCTTGGCCTAGTGTCTTCTCCCGCCCGTCCGCTGCTTGTTGGAGCGGGCCCTCGGCCTCGCTGTACTTCTTCTGATCGTAGAGTGTACGTCCTAGCCAGTACTTGCTCTGGAGCGTGTCCTCATGGTCTTGGCCTAGTGTCTTTGGCTGCCCGTCCGCTGCTTGTTGGAGCGGGCCCTCGGCCTCGCTGTACTTCTTCTGATCGTAGAGCGTACGTCCTAGCCTGTACTTGCTCCGGAGCGTGTCTTCATGGTCTTGGCCAAGTGACTTCTCCCGCCCGTCCGCTGCTTGTTGGAGCGGGCCCTCGGCCTCGCTATACTTCTTCTGATCGTAGAGTGTACGTCCTAGCCAGTACTTGCTCCGGAGCGTGCGTTTATGGTTTTTGCCAAGTGACTTCTCCCGCGCGTCTGCTGTCTGTTGGAGCAGCTCCTCGGCCTCGCTGTACTTCTTCTGATCGTAGAGTGTACGTCCTAGCCAGTGCTTGCTCCGGAGCGTGTCTCCATGTTCTTTGCCAAGTGACTTCTCCCGCCCGTCCGCTGCTTGTTGGAGCAGCCCCTCGGCCTCGCTGTACTTCTTCTGATCGTAGAGTGTAAGTCCTAGTCTGAACTCTTCTCTTCCCACATTTCGCAGTCTAGGCTTCGAGACCATCCCGTTATCCTCATCTCAAGTATGTTAACCTCCCGTTGCTGTTACAGATCGCTCTATACATGTAGCGGCAGAGCTAGTGGGGCGCGAATCGCGTGGGTCCAAGTATGGCAGCGTAGGCGCTACTGGCTTTTGTTAACCTCATAGCATATCACACTGCGCGTATGAAGTGAGGTCTATGGTCTTAGTATTGTCTTAATTCGTCTCTATTCGGTGAAATCAATTGGACTCGATACGTACGTTAGAACCGGGTCTACTAAGAGAACATTGTATTTGTAAAACGGTGCTCAAGCTTATAAGCTCACTAATATTAGCAACACTCCTCTCACCTATTTCACTATTGTATGTTCTTGTTGATTTATTAGTCCAAATTAAAAGTTAGTTGGTCTATCTCTTAGTTTGATCAGGCTGTAAGGCAGGTGCGTGAGCACTCGGATGTGGAAGTATGTTTTTCCGAGGCTTGCATGTTTTGCCCCTCACTACTGTTCGAGTGTACAAGGGGGTCTCATGAGCGGGCTGCCGCCCTCCCTGCTAGCGCTAACGCGGGTTTATGCCAAACAAAGTATAGCTCTTCGTATTATAAATGTATTTGGAAGCTACTAGAACAGAAAGATAATATAAAACAGCTAGGAAAGCCTGGTATCCTACAAAGTATTGAAAATTACTGAATAAGCACCTATATTAATGTGGCAATGTAAGCGCTACTTGAAGCGCTAGCAGGGAGGGCGGCAGCCCGTTCATGAGACCCCCTTGTACATACAAGGGGGTGCAAGTACGGGCGGCTAGCGTGGTTCATGGTGGCAAATCCAGGTGTATTGACTATACTGTTTTCTGTAGAGATTACTAATAAATATACATTTTGTTACCACTTTGTATGGCCGCCACCGGCCATTATTACTGCCCAGCAGCGCTGCTTCATGCTTCTGATATATTTGAGGTAGTCGTCAGTACTGATTTTTTCCCACTCCTCCCATACGTATTGCAACAGTTCAGCCTCTGTGTGAGGGAATCGCTTCTGTACTCGATATTTCAATAGCCTCCAAACGTTCTCAATAGGGTTCAAATCAGGTGTGTTTGCTGGCCAGGTATCAACCTTGCTAATACCCATTGCCGCGTAAGCTGCTGTAGTCCTCCGAGAGGTATGGATCCTATTATTATCCTCTATATAGATTGGTTGCCCGCCGTTAGCCTCAGCCCTTTGAGCGATTTGAAACTCCTGGATATATGGTAGGATCCGATGTATATACACGTCAGAGTTGACAGTACCCTTTGCTGACAGCCAGTCCTTCTCAAAGTAGATAAGAGGGCCTTTCTGTCGCCTTGATATTATTGCCCACATCTGGCCTGCTGAGTAGCCGCTAAACTTAGGAATACAGCACTTAGGTAGGTATTTTTCCTCTGCCTTTCTCGTCACGTAGACCTGGCCCTGGCTGAGTACTATTGACATCTCGTCCCCCCAGCTACAATTGTCCCATTGCTCGTCAGTCCAGAATACGTGATCCCAGGCCCACATAAGGCGACGATGCATCTGCTCAGGTGTAAGAAAAGGCTTCTCTGTAGCCTTCCGGCGGTGGTATAACTCCTTCTCAAAGGCTTTAATGAGTGTACGGCGACAGACGTTAATACCGAGCTCGTGAGCAATTTCTTCGCGAGTCTTGCGCCGTTGCTCTGCGTTCTGAGTGGCGTGGTGTATAAGTAGCTTTCGGAGAGGTGTATGGAGTATTGGTAGCCGGCCCCTAGGCTTTGAGGGCGTCAGTGGGGTTCTAAGACAGCGAGAGATAGTATTTTGAGGGATACTAAGCTTCTCTGCAATTTGATTCTGGTGTAGGCCCTCCTCGCTGAGGGTCCATATCGCACTAGCCTAGATTGATAATTACTTTCATTGAAGGTACCGATACGCGTGGCGACCTTGCGTGAATCTTCGTGCGATAGCAGCCACAACGCTAACAGTGGCTTTTGAACACTGCAGTAAAGTTCGTAGGCTTAGATAGGACTATTCTATGGGTTTTAGTAGCGGCAAGAGCGTGATGATGTTGCTGTAGCAGAAGAAGTCTCTTTCGCGACAAAAGGAGGCTCTCTACAAATCAGGCGCGGCGACGACAACGCGATGGTAATTTTTGGGTGCGAAGGTGCCTATATGTTTAGGATCACTTATAGTACATGCGTAATATGAAAATATAATAGATATTAAAGTGTGTGCAGAGTTTAAGCAGTGCAAAGTTAAAATACCCCTCATTTTTCTCGGCCTGGTGGGTTTCTCGACCCGCAGGGAGGGACGTTACCACGCAACAACAAAGCAAGTTTAAACTATTCTAGTTACAGGAAGTGAAAAGAGTACCTTGAAAGTGTATAGTTACAAATTTTTGTTCCTTTATTCAAACGTGAAGTGTTAGTGTTGTAGTAGGGTTTTCGCTAATGGTGAAGGTCGGCTTTTCGCGTCTGAGGTTGAGCCTTTAATTCCTGTACCTTAGTTGGTACACGAACTACAAAGAAAGAGCTTTGATGACATGAAGCAAAGAAGCGCTGGCAGTAGACCTCTTTGTACATTGGACCCTTGTCTTCTTCTGGAACAGTAACTGATCTTCCTTGCCCACCTTTCTTCCTAGGAAGCAGTCGGTGCTGATTGAAGTGCAGCTCCATACATTTCTGGGCCGACTTTGTTTTAGAGAGCACAAAGTCGCAGCGACTGCATCGATAACCACGGTAAAGCTTCAGATCTGGAAGTGGCGGTTCAGTGGGCAACGGCGGTAGAATCTTGTGGATTTTTGGATCGAGTAGGTTATATCTCTCTTGAAAGCGTCTAGCGATCGCGATAGCTGGTTTGCGTGCTCGTGACTTGGCAAAATCAAGGCCAGCATCGCGGCAAGCCTCATGGGCGTGTGTATTCTTGATATGGTGAGATGCAGTGGCGCAACAGCGTACGCGCAGGGCTTGCACACCAGGATTTGATGTTGGGCATAGAATGTGAAGAGATCCCTTATCATCGGAGAAGCAGATGTTTAGGAAGACGAAGTTTAGGGCCAACTTCAGATTGTTGTTAAGGATTCTATAAGTGAAGAGATTGGGCCACGCGCAAGACCAGACGCGACTAAGACGCGGTGCTTCTAACGCGCATTCGGGCCTACATGTTGATTGCGTGTTTGCGCTCTGACAGCCTCTGTAATAATAGGACAGCGTTAGTGAGAGATGTTTAAAGTTTCGATAAGGCGAGGAGAGACAGGGGTTGTAGAAGCGAGGGTGGTTGCTGATTGGCGGACGAAGCAAGTCAAGGTTGACCTGATTGAAGCATGTATCTTAGTAGATAGAGTGTCAGCTCTCTACTCTAGCCTTTAGTATGGCAGTATTAGGTAACCTAACTGGTCTCGTGCATGTTAGCTGGATTGCCACGGGCGATGTAGTCTGGCGATATATCGTGAATGACAACAGACCCAGAACGAACGATGGCTCCGTTACCAATTTGCACTCCGGCTCCAACGATGCAGTTGTCACCAATATAGACGTTCTCGCCGATGTGGACCTCCTTAGCGACTTCGGTTCCGTAGCTCCCTTTCAAAGCTTTTGTATCAGTTGGAGTTTCTAGTGTCGTTATGGTGACACGCGCGCCAATCTCAGTGTTCCTTCCGATGGTAATCCTGGCTGAATCTAGCAGTTGGCAGTCAGGTCCAATGGTAACATTGTCACCAATAGAGACGTTGTAGCCATAGTCACAGTGAAAAGGCGTAGCAACATGTGTACCGTCACCGAGATAACCGCCGACCGGGCTTTCTCCGTGACAAGGCTGAGCCCACCTTGCCTCGACAATCTCTTTGAAGCAGCGCTTGTGTGTGCCCTGCGCAACCCCAACTATAGCATTGTCAGTGTTGTTGAAACGGTATACTGCACCAGCACATTTCATTCGCTCATAAACCAACCGGACGTTGTAGGGCACGAAAGGCTCACTGTCCAACATCTTCTGCTTCTCGGTCTTCTGGAGGCTTGGCGCTGGCGCAGAACGGGATGCCGGTGGACCTCGCGACGCAGCAGTCGGGGTAGCCAATGATGGATGCTGAGGCGGCTGTTTCGTCCGTTGGTGGGCACCAACTGCTACCGCAGGAGGACTAGTGTTGATGTGGCTCATGCTCTGTGAAGTATGGCGGTACATGCGAGAGTTGTAACCCAGTGCACGTGAACCTTGGATAGAGTGCGCTACTTGGCGGTTATCATGGGATGCGTCTCTGTCATGAACAAGCGCAGGCGCAGGAAGACGCTGAGGATAAAATGCAGACGGCAGTGGCTGCTCTTGCGGAAACAAAACGCGGCATGGATCACTCCGGCCAGTTTCCCAGCTCGACGCGTGTGGTTGAAGCTTCTGTTCTTCCACAGCAATAGGTCGGTCGCAACCGCCTATACTTCCGATGGATGCATGGGAGTCTTGGTGAGTACTCTGGCCGCTACCGAGTCTAGGCTCGCAGTTGAGTATATGTGCAAGGTCAGAGCCCTGAAATCTGCTATAGAGCTGAAGAGTACTAGAGGGCGTTCGTTTTTGGGCTTGCAATGAAGGTAGAGGCTTTGTGAGCCTATTCTCTGGCCATGGCACCTTGTTTGCGTAGCCTTCGCAAACGAAGCCACTATGTTTGCAGTTGTTGCATTCGGGCTTCGCTTCGTCACACTCCTTTTTACGCCCTCGGCAAGTTATACAGCCAGTCCTAGTCCAGTTCACAAATCGTCTCTTGCTCTTCTTCAGCTCCACTTGGACGCTAGCCCGCGTTGGCTCTATAGCGCTAGCTCGCTCGGCAATGCCACGTTCACTCATACTACTCATTAGAGCGTGTAGTTCAGGAACTGGTGTAATTTTGTTTTGAAATGGTTCCATTGGGCGAGGGTCGCGATGCTGTGGCCTTTGGATGTCATTGTGCGGTAATTCGCGGGACTCCATAGTCCATCGTCGCTTAGGCTTGGGCTGATTTATTGGTGGCAGCAAACTCTGCCGAGCAAGCTGCGTGTTCTGCGATGGTCCTTGGCAGATGTGTAGGCCACCGCAACCCACAGGCGCGTAGAGTCCTGGAAGAAGCCGTAGAGCCGCAGCTAGCTCTTCCGGAGACCGACTAGTGCCATTCAATCTCGATGGCATCCTCTTACTAGGGCTGTTTAAGGACAGGTCCACACTAGCAATTGTAGGAGAAGAGGATCCATTATTTGTTCGGCGACCGTTCTCAGATTGCCTCGGCATATAGTTGCGGTCCGTTTCCCCACAGCTCGGTGGCTTTTGGGTCACCGGATTAGGGCCAGCAGGAGCAGTTAGCTCTCCACGAGTAGTATGCACACTTTCTTGAATGTAACATTGAGCTTCTTGAACAAGCGGCGCTCCAAGGATTTGGATACTGCTCATCAGTGCCTGGTTTTGCTCCACGATCTTCTCGGCTTGGGGTAGAACAAGTGCAGCGTCTTTGAGATCGGTTTTCCTATGCGCTTCCGTCTGTAACACCGGTTTCGCTTCTGCCAGCAATTCCAACTTCCCATCAATAGCCTCATTAGCAGGCGCGGATGGCGAAGCCCCTGGAATCTCCGGTTCGCCTTGGGTCTTTTGTTGTTTCCTCCTCTCCGAGGACTTCGTGGTTGCAAACAGCGCAGGCGAAACGAGCTCCTTCTCCTCGAAGATAGAAGCATGAGTCTCTAGTGGCGCTTGTCCGGCCTGCTCCAACGGCTCTAGCTCTTCCCGAGTTGGGCTCTCTCGAGTCCCGCTTTCCTGGCCTCCACCTTCCTGAACCTTCTCTGCAAGCTCACGCTGCAATGGTTGTGTAGCTCCAACAGAGCCAGCTCTCTCCATGGGACTCGGAGGAAGGGGAAGGGAAGGGGAACCATGTCGCAAGACCAGCGCAGCCGGGTCCGCAGCGCTCAGATCCTGTGTACATATAGTCAGCAAGCCATGCCTGCGTGACTCAGATAGTGATCAACTTACCTCTTTATCCGTATCGCCAGCACCGTTCACCGTAGCTGCTGAGTTCTTCTGGTTCCAGCTCGGTTCATCCTTCGGTATAGCCATAACGTCGCTTGCCGAAGTATCGTTGCTCTCACTAGCAAGTACAACAGCACAGGAGCGCAAGTCGTCAGTCTCAACCCCACCCTCACCCTGTTGTGACCCTACAAAGAGCGAACTAGAATCGCGTCGTGATTGCCGCGTTTGCTGCGGGGAAGCTGTCAAGGAATTTTGACTTTGAAGTACCCTCCCCACCGGAGGGTGCACAGGCGTTGTCCCTTGTGTGTGCATCAGTGCTTCCGGCGATTCGCCTGAGGATTGCACTCGATCATCGGTTTCCCCGTACGATTGAACTCGACTCTGAGTATTTCTTGCCGCGCCACTCTTAGCAGCCTTTATCTCCTTCCATTCCGCTTCTAGGGCTGGAGTGACAAAGTCGTGCGGTTCCCACGTCGGCTCATACGAACTTCCTGTTGCTGGGTCGACACCATCCCATTCAACCAGATAGTGGGTTCCATTGTCCTCCAGAATTCCTGTCGCCGCCCAGAACGTCTCGCTAGCCGGGCTACGATCTCGCTCAGGTTCGAACGCGTTGGGGCAGGCAGGCAGTGTGTTCGACGTCGTTTGTTTCGAGTGAGAGTTTTCGAATTCCGCTTCCGCTTCCGCTTGTTCGCCGTTGGATTCGAAGCCATTTGTAGTAAGAGATCAGATAAGAGTAGATTCACGAGACATTCGAAATCAGTCCTGCTTCTTTGAAAGCTTGTGGTTAATGCTGGTTCAATTTCAAGTCATTGCTAACACAGTTACTACTAGCAACGTTTGCTTTCTAGGTTCGAACGGGGTTTAGAAGCGTGATGGCGCGCAAGCACGAAGGGCTCTTCGTCGGTCGGCGTCAAGGGTAGGTCTGCAGATGCTACGAGCGGCGTGATGTGCTGCTGCCATATCAGAAGAACTTGCGGCCAAGACATAACAGTTTGTTGCGCGATGTTGTGAAGTTGAGGAACGGTCATTATTGCGGTAGTGGTTCGCTTTGACTTTGTAGCGGCGCGGTCGCCAAGACGGTGGGGCAGTTATCCGCTAATTAACGGCGCAACACATTAAGCCGAAACAGTGACCTCTCCTGCGCTGCGCAATCTGGATGGATACCTGTAGGTCCCGTTCTAATTCCGTCTTAGAGTTGTGGTTGAGATTGATAGTGAATCATAGCATGAATTGTGAGCGTGGAATTACGAAGTAGAGTGCGCGGACGCGCATAGGGACCACTGAGCGTTGACACTTGGCGGCGACTTGTGTTCATCCATTAGCACAGCTCCGCGCTCACACACGACCATATTTTCGGACATAGCCATGTCACGTGCAGCGTCCTTCTCCTGTGCGCGTCTTACAGTTTTACTAGTAAAAAGTGGCTCGTTACGCCGACGTGCATGGTACGTCGGAGCCGATTCGTTTCAATACCAATGAGAGCCTTTGAGATTGCCAAAGCTGGCGTGGCGCATTTTCTGAGAAGAACAGTAGACTTGTCCGATCTTCTGGCCCTTGGAGACCGGCTCTTCTCTGTAACATTGCAGAAAACCGGGAGATGTATACGAGGTAATAATACACAATATTACCTGCTCTGGTGGGAAGGTAACGAAACGTTAAACTCCTGATTTGTCGCCTTTCGAGCCTTGTGGTATCGTGTGACGTACATCAGGTGCCCATTGTGAATATAAACACCGCGCTCAGTAGAGGGACCATTGCAGTACTCTATACTGAATAACTCCGTCCCACGTGGACATTGACCAGCGAAAACGTAGAACAGGGCCAAGATGAGTTCTAACAACTCTTCTTTGAGCTTTACGTAACGTGATATGGCGCTGATGTTCCAGGTCTCCTTAGCCAAAAGGGGGTCATGGGTGTTGGAGCAAGCCCTCGCCGATAGTTGTAGATATGCGTCGACTAAATCGTTTCCGGTGTGCTGCACGAACGAATATCCATCTTTGGTGTTGATGGATTAGCTATGATAGTTCCGCGTAGCAGAAGATATACAACAACTGCGAACTGCAGCCAGAAGCAGCCTCGGTTGATGAATCTGTTACTATCAAGAAATTAGGCTGTCAACCGACGCGTAGAATATATCGATGTCAACGCGTGGTAGTACCTCGGGGTGGCTCGAGCGGCGACGGATTTCCTAATAGGGTTTAGTACCCCGGATGAGAGAATGCCCCGGATGAGAGAATCGAAGGAGGGTTTTTTTTGGAAAGGGGGGGCATTCCAAAACCACATACCTGAGTAAGCTACTTAAGGTTAGTAAGGGGACGCGAGGCTGAAGTAGAGGGCACGGGCCTTTGAAATCGGGAATCCGGGGGATTACGAGCGTGAATACTAGTAGTAGGGTAGGCTAACAGTTTCCTTTGAGGTTCGAGACCAAGTATTAGTCTCTAATAAGAATATCCGATCCCTAAGACCAAAGAAGAAGTTGGACTGGAAACATCTAGGCCTAGGGCCCATTCTAGCCCAAGTACGTTTAAGGTAGACATACCTAGCCTAAGAAGGGTCCACCCAGTCTTCCACTATCAGCAACTACTTCAGATTCAATTCAGACTTCCCGCGCTTCGATAACACGTTTTTATCAATCACTGGGCGCCGCGACTCCTGGCACCGACTTTGCCCAGGAAAGCGTCTAGCAATTTCTAATGCACTTGGTCGCCTGTCAGGATTCCATGCGAGAAGTTCGAGTACCAAATCCCAGAATTCAGGATAATGCAGCTCAACAGCATTGCCTTCCATAATCTTTTTGAATAATTGATAGCATGACTCCGTGCCCAGCTTCTGATTGAACTTCTTCTCGAAAAGGAAATCAAGCAGCGTAGCTCCGAGACTCCACACATCTGACGGGAACGAGAACGGCTCAGTAGATTTCCCCAACTTTATCTTCATCACCTCAGGAGCAAGGTACGTTATCGTTCCTCGGTCGTGACGAGTGCTCTTTGGGGTCGGTACGCTGCATCCAAAGTCGATGATGACGGCATGTACAGGGTTGATGGAGCAATAGACGATGTTGTCAGGTTTGATGTCGCGATGCAGGACATCAAGGCTGTGAATATAAGCTAGACCAGACGCTAATTGATGCATAGAATTAGTAAGAAAAGTAGTTGAGTCAGGCAAGGATTTCCAGGTTGCCAGTAGGCCAAGTGCGACTGTGGTTGCTGGCGGCGACATGATCAGGCCAACAGTAGGACCCTCGTCTTGGCGCCAAGTAGTTGGGTCGGCGGAGTAGTCGAAGTTGACGACCTTCTCGAGCTTGCACACGTTTCCCTAGATAAATATTTAGTTGCGTTCGGCAGGCTTAAGGGAACGAATTTACATGGTTGAGCTGGCCAAGGATACCAATTTCTATCCGTAGGTCTTCGAATTGCGCACTACGGCACTTGACCATCTTAACGACGACTGGTTTCCCATTCGATTGATCATAACCAAGAGAAACCGTGCTTGTCGAGCCATGCAGATTGGCATCGAAAATGCTATAGCCGTGGTAGTCAATCATGGGTTTCAAAGGTGTTGGTGACAGAAGCATTACGGATTTACCAGGCCCAGAGTCGAGCTTTTGGAGAGCTCGTTGAAGTTCTGTCTGCTGCCGTTCTAGGCTCAGGTCTGTAAAGACAAGTAAGTAAGCTAGGTCGCCGAGTCGAATGCTGGTGCGATGCTGGAGAGAGGCCTGGTAGGCTTGTTCGTCCTGTTTGCGTTTCGTGTCGCGTTGGAGGTTTTTTCCGTCAACGCTGACCTAACATGTTGATGAGCTTAGACCGTGCGTTGACAGAAACGGCAGCCTACCTTCCTGCTGTCGGACACAGCAAGCAGGACGCCCGAGTCGAGCAGGCGTCGCAACCTGCAGTGGCGAGAGTGGAGGCCATGATCGTTAGCGTAGGGTGCAAGAAGAAAATCTACAAAATTATCTGGTTTATTCGGTCGGGAGCTACCCAGCACCCAGCCCAAGCCCAGATTCTCAGGAGGGATATTCATGTTGAGCCTGTAGTACCCGCAGAAGTCCTGGGGAGAACTATCTTGAGGTGGTGGAGTCGCCATAGCGGCGAAACTGCTGTCGGTGGTGCTTTCATCAAGGATAGTGGCTTCATAATAGATGAATCGGCGAACGTGATGCCAGCCGTCGCGATCTGTCTCGAGACGCCGGGCAACTTGACTAAAAAGTTTCCGTGCGGCTGGGGATTGTGGAACTAGTCGTGCAAAGTCACCATTAGGCACACCGAGGTGTATGCCATCCCAGGATGGTATATCTGGCTCAGTATCGCCAGCGGGTGAGGCCATAATTAATGAGCGCGAAGTGAAGGGTGAGGGTGAGCGCAAGTTTCTCCCAACTGGGAAAGTTCACCGCTAGTTAGGTAAGCTTGGCTACATCGCATCTTCTGACGATTCCACATCAACCATCTTGCAATGGCATCGCCACCGGGCTCGCCGGTGATACCGGAGGCGGTGCAACGACTCTACGAAGAGCACTACATTACCAATCCCCTTTTCTCTGCACTGGTAGATTTGCAGAAGCAGCAGAAAGCGACCGGCCACGAACAGTACGGGTTGCACAACAAGAACAACCCACTCAACCCAAGCTGGGGCCGACAATCTCCGCAGCTCACTCCTACTCCCTCGCCATCGCCTTCGCCGTCGTATAGTTGCGATACCATCAAAACGTCGCATCTCCAGCTACTTGGCCTACCAGGCGCCAACAGCCGCCTCCACGCTCCGCGAACCCTCCCGACTCCGCCTATCTTGACTCCACCCAACCCGTTACCTCAGAGCGCGACGCAATCTTCCATGTCGCTTTCGAAACCTAGTGTCGCACGCCGTCCCCGCCCTCAGCGCCGCCTCCGAACCCCAGTACAATCATCACACCCCATGCTCATACGCTCCCGAGCGCGTGCATATCAAGCTTCTAGGAGACAGTTTTGGGAGCTGGATGCATCGGGTCGAAAAGCGAGGAAGATCGACGATCGCTGAGCGGCGTGTTTCAGAAATCGAACGCGACAGCAAGCAAGACCATCAACGCCACGGGCAGACATACCTTGGATCATCTACACTGTCGTATATATATCTGGCAATGAGATACCAAGAGTATGACACGCCGCATCCCATTCCAAGAGCACCTGCCGATCTTCCGTAGTAAGACAACGTATGCATCATCGTGCTGAACCCGACACGAATCCTAACGCCCGCTCAGCGCAAGGTTACGCTTACGCACATGGTGGAGGTTAGTCGGCAGCACATATCCTTGTCCTAGTGAGACGGTGTGAATGTAGGTATTAGGGTTATATGGTGCAACTCGCTGCGCTGAATAACATACTCAAATCTGGGGGCGGATCCGTCTACGGGAATCTTACTGTAACCGACGGTTGAAAATAACTGAACTCTACCCGGTCACGAGGCGCCATAGTAGTCTGTTTCCCAGGTTAAAATAATAACGTCCGTCCATCCGTAACGGAACAACCACCGTAACGGAAAAAAAGTTTGGTACTTTGACTTCGCAGCAACAACGAGCTTGCTCACGTCGTAATTTTTGCAGTACTGCCTTTTTATAATATGCTAAGACAACTTCTACGGCCTTATAGCTATACCAATACAAAAAAATCGTTCGGATAAAAGCCTGCCTGCCTAACTCGCGGAGAGCTCGTCTTAATAGCAAAAGTAATCCTTACCCAACATAGGCCACTGCTGCGCCGATACTGCTATCGCGACTGATAACATACCCTTATACAGGCCTATAAGTCTAATAGTAAAAGTAAGGAGCGATAGTTAGCCGTAAGGCTGCGAGACGCGCTCGATTCATGTAGGGCCGCCATTCCAGTTGGTACCTCTGATCGGGACGATTACCTACTCTGGCTAGCACAGAATTGCCATATAATCGTAACGTAATCTGACGGGCTACCAGCCGCAAAGCGGGGTTGTGGCCATCATGCCTGTGGCTGTGCAGTGTCTTCAGGCCGACATATGCCCCGCAGCCTTGCGATCAAACTTACTCCCTATTAACCAGCTCACCTCTTGTAGATTCGCCACCTCACAACCCTATAACCGGAGCGGGTCGGCCGTCCTCCCTGCTAGCGTCACCAAGGTGTTCGTCTACCTCTCGACAAACCGTAGCGTGGCAAAACCTCGAAGGTAAACTATGTTGTCATCAACTGAGAAGCTTCTCGAGGATTCAAAGTGGCAAATTATCTGACAATATATTCAAGCTTATCCCCAGACCAGTGCTCCGCATGGATGGAGATGGCGCAATCCACGCCATCTCCATAGATCAGTGGATCTCCATGGAATGTTTGGTGGATATCTTAGCCGCATGTTTCAGTAATCGTGAGACGTGCAGTGTTTTATAATTGCCGTAGCTGCTTCACAATCTAACATCATATATCAATATCGTAGTGTAGAGAAGTTGCTATTTTAGAGACATCTTTAGAGATGCTGTGCTAGATATATTTAGGCTATCTAGTTACAACTATTTAATCAATTAACGTCACTACTACCTAGGTACTCTTCAAAGAGGCAGACCTTACTTAATCTACGCTCTTTTATATATATAAAGTCATCCTTATCCATTAATGCCTCTGTGTTGCCACGAACTTCTTGTAGGTAATAACTAATCTCAATGAGGCTAGCATTACCCTAGTAATTAAGGTATACGGCGGCTTGAATAGTCTCTTCAAGAAGGCTAGATTGGCGAGCCGTTAGTATTATTCCAGCGAACGAGAAGATACGCTCGGGTTTACTACTTATAGCGGGAATCGAGTATAGGTTAATTACTATCTATGATAGATAGGGCCAGCGAGATCAAGACGTATGCCATAACCAATACTATATTAGGATAAGCTACTAATTACTATCTAGGCTATCTTAGAGGTAATCTTTAAGCTCGTTCTATAGTAGTAGAGTAAGTAGCAACCGTCGTAATTCGTTAAGCTATTCGTTAAGCTTACGAAACTTCCGCTTCTACAATGCTAAGTTACTCGAAACTTCTATTAGTAGGGGTAGTAGAGCTGGATTAACGTGTAATACCTCGTACTCTTCTTGATATAGTTGTTTTACCTTAGCTAGAGCTGTATTTATAGCTTTAATACCCTATTTACGTTCTAGATACTACTTCTTCTATTAGGGATCGAGAAGGATAGCTGTTGCGTATGCTAGGCTATAATTGCTGTCAGATTTGAAGGTCACTTGGAAAGATTGATGTGATCAACAGGATTGATTGAATTGATTGATTCTCCCCATTATCTGCCCTTTCTGCTGCTCTTGATATACTTCAGAGAGTTCCTTGATTGCTCTCGTGCCCTAGGGTCCCCCTTTGTTGAGCTGGCGCGTTACTTGATTGCGGTTCTCCTGTCAAAGGGATGCCCGCAGTTGAGCTGGTGCGGCGCGGTTTGATTTGGCTCGCTTAGCTAGTGGCGCGCGTGCGCGCGTGCCCATCTCGATCGCCATCTCGATCGTCATCTGATCTGACAATTGCTAAGGGTATAGTATTTACTTAGCTTCTACTATGCTTGTTTAATAGCCACCTAAATAGGACGATCTAGAGCGTATTCAGCATATAAGACTTTAAGTTATTTAAGATTATAAAGTAAAACTTTTATTATAGGAACTATATTAGTAAAGCTAGTTAGAGAGTATTTATATAGGCGGCCTTTAAGCTTCTTCATTACCTCTTTAAAGGGCTCGAGTATCTCTATAATCTCCTAGATTATCGCCTATTTATCTGAGGAGATATACTCTTAGAGGAGTATATAGGTAATAGAGTCTTTAGAACGCTTATTTAGAGGCTTCTTCAAGTTCTTGTTTACTAGTATTTGATAACGCAAGAGCTTAAGATCTATAAAGTAGTTAATCATTAGGTATAAGTAGTCGCCGCGCTTAGCTATATTATAACTAGAATTCTACCTATTTTAAGGAGTTAGCGCGCTAGAAAAAGGTTTTACAGTGCTAAGATAATTTATATACCTAGTATAAAGGTATATTTATCTATACTATTATAGATTGCAGAGAAATAAATAGCCTAAGTTGAAATATAATCTACCTTATAGTATTTAGTAGGATTAGATCTAGAATTATAGGTTCTCGCATACTACCTAGATGCGCATCCCTCTATATAGACTCTTAATAACGCTAGAAGTATTTTATACGACCTAGAGACTTTTAAATCTATTAAACAAGGCTTACTAACTTACCTACGGGCCCCCTTATTCTCTATAGCTCCGTTTCTTCCTTTAGGTCCTTAATACTAGTAACCTATCTTTTAAACATCTCGTAATCATTACCCTATAGTATCTCAGTAGCTACAAGATTAATAATATAGCCTATATAGCGTAGTCTCTACTATTGATTTCTTACTCTAAGCTCCTTATATATTAGCTCTATAGCTTTATCGTTGCTTAAAGCGTTATCGAGTACGAAGTAGCCTAGCTTCTCTCTAACGCTATACTCGTCCGCCGTTAACAATACCTAATACTTTAATTACTCTCTACTATAGGTATTAGCTATCTTATAAAGCGCGAGAAGACCTATATAATAATAGCTATCTTAAGATACCTAGTAAGTAACTATCCTATTTATTACCCTAATTCGCTATAACGTCTAAACGTTAAAGGAGAGGTAGACCTTACCTAAGGCGTTAGTAAGCTATTTCTTGATATCTACTTTATAGAGCTTAAACTCGCGTATAGTCTATCTTTATATAGTATTAGATAAAGGTATTTCACTTTGCGTTATATTATAGAGGCGACTAAGAAGCTGATAGAAGTGTAGACTTTCTAGCTTATAAAAGGGGATATTATCGAAGATAACCTACTTTAAGAGGTCTTACTATATAGCGTTAGGATTAATAAGCTTAAGTAATTAATAGTATATCTTCTTCTCCCGTGTATCTTTAAGGTCGAGAAGATTAAGAGCACTAACACTAGTCTAATTTATAGTATCTTCCTATATATTATTAACCTCGTTTATATAGGTCTTAGAGTGCCATCTTCTAAAGTACCTATTTACGGAGGAGCGACCATTAGTAATAGTAAGGATAGCTCTACCTAGTGCAACTCTATTAGGAGCGTGCAAGTAACATGCTTTATAAAGGAAGAAGTCTTTTAATCGACTATTGTATAGCTTAATTAACTATAAAGGAACGCTATACTTCTACCACCAAGTATACGTCTTAGCTATCTGGGCTGGTTGGACAAGACCTTTAATTAACGCATCGTCGAAATCAACCCAGTCGTATACGAATGGGGACTGAAATGTTGGCTAGAAATCACTACTAACCTCTAAGCTATCCTGATTCGTCAATTAACTCCCGTTCGGCACAGGTACAACCTTAGAGTCTAGCTCTAAGAGTTCGCCATCTGATGTAATGGCACCAAGGTTAACATCAGCGATCTGCGACGATTGCGGAGGGGAGGGTTGGCGGCGAGATTTCTGGGATTGTAAAGCTCCACGAGAACGAGAAACAGGACGAGAAAAGCGACCAGCGCTAGATTGGGACGATTGAGATAGCTGAGGAGGCATATCTATACGGCTTCACTCTATCGACGAGATGGTATATAAGATAGTGAACGACTGACGTCAAAAATCAATATAAGAAAGCTACTCGCGCGGGCCATCTTCCCCACTACACTGCGACGACTATAGTCTCACAATACCTTGATTGGAATGACAACGACCAGTTCAAACAGATCTAAAACGCCAAGATCTCCATCAAACATTCCATGGAGATCCAGTGATCCGTGGAGATGGATCTCCATTGTGGATCGTGCGGATTCTCCATCCATGCGGAGCACTGCCTCAATTCACTCAGCAAAAGCAACTCGCTAGGCCCGGGAGCAGAATGGTATGATTGTAATGGTATGGCCAGTAAACTCTCCTGATTTGAACCCAATTGAGAATGTATGGAGGTTGTTAAAGGGGAGAATACAACGCAGGTTTCCAACAATAAAAGAAGAAGTTAGGAAGTACGTAGAGGAAGAATGGGAGAAGCTTGAGCCAGAAGAATTTGAGAAGTATACAGGCAATATGAGGGAGCGTTGCCTTGCTGTAATTGCTGCAGATGGGGGACCAACAAAGTATTAATTACTGAATAAGCACCTGTATTAATGTGGCAATGTAAGCGCTACTATTAGCGCGAGCAGGGAGGGCGGCAGCGCGTTCATGAGACCCCCTTGTAGACCGGTCAGACCATGGTCTCAAAAAATCGTCAGACCAGACCAAGACCAAGTCAGACCAGACCATTCCGATCACTGGTTTAGGATTAGGAGACAACTCATTCTGCAGTCTGGAGGTCACTCCCTCTTTGCTTAAATAGAAGCGTTATTACTTCTTTATCGAATGAGCTTGCAATCTGGACCACTACCTCTTCTGTGATCGGGACGTCATTCCCTCTTTGCTCGAGCAGAAGCGTCATCACTTCGTTTCCGCTCTCCCCGTTCCCTGCCGCTGCCTTGACCACCTCTTCTGTGCGACCAGCAGTCACCAGCTTAGTTCTTGTTTACTGTCAGAGAGCGTATCAAAGCGTTGTAGGCGTATCTTCGAATCGGCCATGGGAAACTAACTTAGTTCAGTTGTGAACCCGCTTGCTTAGCCAAACTGATCATGTGACGCAAACTCAGTACGTGTCCGAAATCGACTAATCCATCTGCACTTCTAACACCGCCCGAAAATCAGCGCTGCATTCTACGACCGATTTGAATGCCGGTGAGTCGAGTCCACAAGTTGCTCAACGCCACTGCTTAGAATAAGAAGTGACCGGTTTGTCTCCCCATCCTCGGTTAGTGAACCCTGCACCTAGTGTTATCTGCATGTCAGCATCATATTCAAGGTGAGGTGTGACTATAACGATCCAATACCTAGGAGTACGTGAAAAGATAGCTGAAGGCATATTGACCGGACGGCTTGTGGAGGACGTAGGGGCTCAAACACTATAGGACTTTAAGTGTTATTTCAAGGATATGCAACCTTTAAGCCCTTATCCGGTGAATACGCACAGACTGAGCTCCCGTGTTGGAGAAATATAGCACTAATCCTCAACGACACTAGTGGATTAAGTTGAGTGCTTTTTAAAGGATCTTGCGTCTACTCCCCTTGCGGCTAATAATCAATGATTAGGCCTTGAAGATTTATTAGGAAACTGAGCAGATACAGATAACATCCAGGATGGCACTGCGTCGCGGTTGCTATATTTGGCAAGATAGACGAGCTTCACCGGTTCCTAGCGACGATTCCGTCCTGTAGAGGGCTGCGACTCTGCCTTGTAGCTGAAACGGCTCACCGATCTGGGTAGGCAGCTGATCAAATTCTGTCGTTGGTTTCTCCCCAATAAGGTTCTCCTTTGAACCTACAATCTTCTCTATGTACCGTTTAAAGGGCAGCTTTGCTGACTTAGTATAGGATAATGCTTCATACATACTTGTGGATATGAGTTACTCATCAATCTGGGGGTTGATGAGTGAGTATGAGTTATACTCATGAGTAACTCATGAGTCATACACAACTGAGGACATTCTGGCCTCAATACCAATCAAATAGACTTTCTGAATGTCATTCAGAGTCTATAGAACCATCATCATCCTCTAGAGACATGGCAGGGAGCTCAACCAACTCCAGACCTTGTCCTCCCTTGGCATATGGTACAATCAACTCTTCCCTGAGCCAGTTACCAATGCATTCAATCTGTTCCAGTGTCTGAGGCTTCATCTTGAGGCGATCCCATGACGCTGTCCTCCGAGCACCAGAGAAAGCCCTCTCTGGTTCAGCAGACTCAGGAGGAATGGAGAGGATGTCAATGGCCATCTGACTGAGCCCATACTTGTGGATATGAGTTGAGTTACTCATGAGTATGAGTGAGTTATGAGTGAGTAGCGTTGAGTAGCGTAACTCATAACTCACTCATGGGATTGAGGGGACTCATGAGTTACTCATGAGTTCAAGATTTTGCCTGGCCAATCAATTGCCGTGGATCTATAGGGCTTATCAGCTGGTATAGCCCACATCTCGCACAAATGCCTCTCAAATACCTAGAAATTAATACAGCAAGCTTCCCTAGTAGCATCTTGTTGAACTGCTGCCTATGGGAGCCTATGGGAGCCTATGGGAGCCTATCGCTGCCTGTTAGACGCAATGTCTATATATACAGTCTCTACTGCTAGATAGGTTCGATAGACAAGTCCTCTGACATTCATTTACACCTCCCCACGTCTGCTGCTTGCTGACCTACTGCTGTCGTCTATCACATCTTAGCCCGTTACACTATGGTACCTCCATCTCGACCCCTCCAGTGGGACTTCAAGTCATTCTTCAAGCATGAATACCTGCCTGGTCAGCCTAAGCAAGGCAGAAAGCCCTATATCTGTCTCCTCTGTGGTAAATCCACAGAATACAAGGGCAATGCACCTGGGCATATAGAGAGACACCATCCTCAAGAATTACAAGAAAGTATCAGATTAATGAGCTCCCAGACATCTACTTCTAGAGAGTCTCTAGATTCATTTGTAGACATCAGACCATCTGAATCTACACTCCGAAATGCATTCAGTTCCAAACAGTATGCTGAGGCAGTGTTAGGGCTTTTGACCAGGCGGAGAGTGCCATTCAGTGCAGTTGCTTGGGCAGAGACGAAGCAGTTGGCTCTAGCATGCAATCCTGCCATTGAAGACCTCCTGATTACCACCAGAGACCAAGCCATGGCCATCGTTGTGACCAACTTTGGTTTGTACAGTGTCCAGCTCATGAGCATGTTTGAGGTATCCCAATCTATGATCCACTTCTCTACTGATCTTTGGACATCTCCACACCGCCATGGAATGCTAGCAGTGTGTACCCAATGGGTAGATGACAGCTTTAAGCTCAGAAAGGCACTTTTAGGCCTGCCAGAGTGTCAATTCAGCCACAGTGGAGAGTCTCAGGCAGCCTTAATCATGAAGGTACTTAACAAGTTTGGCATTAAACGAATTGGTTACCACACGGGCGATAATGCCACCTCTAATGACACATGCCTAGTGTCATTAGCAGCCAAATTGAAGGCAGAACATCAGGTATGTTGCTCTATAACTAGGCCTAGGGCCTTGCTAAAATGGAACAGATTGAATTCAACCCCAAAACACGTCGAATCCGTTGCCTTGGCCATATTATTAATCTCTCTCTACAGTCATTCCTTCTTGCTAAGTCCAAAGAAGCTACTACTGCAGCTTTAGAGGCCAGCATTGACAATGATGAGGTAGATCTAGTGGGGAATTTTACCACCAGGCTGATGGAAACCCCCCAAGGAGTATCAGATGAACCCAGCAGAAAGGCCAAAAGATCCAGACCTATCCCAAGGGCTAGCCAGCAGGCCAGCCAACCGACTGTTATTAATGAAGATTTCACTGGCTGGCAGGGCATTCCTGCTCTCCAGAAGCTCCATGACCTTGCCGTGTGGCTTCGCAGCTCATCAATCCACAGTGACCTGTGGAATGAAGCTGTAGGACTCAAGCTAGGAATTGACAATGCCACCAGGTGGTCATCCTGGCACAAGGTGATCGGCAATGCAATCCAGAAGCAACCTCAGATTAGCCAGTTCTTGCTCCAGCATGATGCTGAACTAGGAGAAACGGTTCTAAACGGTTCTGATTGGGATTTGCTCCGCAAAACCCACAAGTTCCTTGGTCCATTTGCTTCTGCTACTCTGTATGCTGAAGGTAGTTCCTCTTCTGTGTCTCAAACTCTTTACTTGATGGATGCCCTGCTCAGCCACTACGAGAAGGCAAAGCAATGGTATCAGGAACCAGAACATCTAGATAAGAAGATGCTCCATGCCATTGAGATGGGCTGGTTTGTCTTGAACAAGTACTACAGCCTGACTGAAGGTGTTCCAGCCTATGCAGCAGCATTGTTGCTTGACCCATCCAAAAGACTGGCATACATTAGGAAAAACTGGCCTTCCAAATGGCATAGAACAGCCATTTCTGATGCTAAAGGCTTATGGGAGACAGGATACAAGGGCCTTGAAGTTCCAGAGCAGCCAGATACCTCTGCAATGCCGCCACCTTCCAAAACGAAAGATAAAGAACTAGAGAGCATCTTTGACTCAATCAATCCGGAGACAAGACCCCAAATCCGCTTTGCTGATGATCTGGAGGACTATATGATCCAGGATCCTGTCAAAATTGACTGTACTCCTCTTCAATGGTGGTGCAAATCTGAGAATAGGAAGCAGTGTCCAAGGCTCAGTCAGATGGCCATTGACATCCTCTCCATTCCTCCTGAGTCTGCTGAACCAGAGAGGGTTTTCTCTGGTGCTCGGAGGACAGCGTCATGGGATCGCCTCAAGATGAAGCCTCAGACACTGGAACAGATTGAATGCATTGGTAACTGGCTCAGGGAAGAGTTGATTGTACCATATGCCAAGGGAGGACAAGGTCTGGAGTTGGTTGAGCTCCCTGCCATGTCTCTAGAGGATGATGATGGTTCTATAGACTCTGAATGACATTCAGAAAGTCTATTTGATTGGTATTGAGGCCAGAATGTCCTCAGTTGTGTATGACTCATGAGTTACTCATGAGTATAACTCATACTCACTCATCAACCCCCAGATTGATGAGTAACTCATATATGAGTTACTCAACTCATGAGTAACTCATATCCACAAGTATGGCGCGTCGGTCGCGCAGCGTAGATTGGGGGATATTGTAGACTCTAGCAGCGGGTTGAACGCCTTTACAATAAGTGGAATTAATTGCCTGGATTGCAAGCCGGATATCACCTTCGTTGGAAGGCATCCTGATGGCTGGTTGTGGAGCCACTTTGGATTGAAGTGGATAGATGGGAAAGTTGATGAGTGTGGGCGGCTCGCTTAGGAGGGCGACTCGCTACGTGTTTACGTTATAGTCAAAACATAGCTTTGTATCCGTGAGCCTAGAGGTGAGACTCGAAATAGTCCCATCCGTGATTCGTGTGTAGACTGTCCAAGAAAGGCTTACACATGAAGCAATAATCCAAGCCTAGACATGTGCGACAGTGGAAACGCGGCCCATATATATTCTGCTTAATGTGAGATATATTCAAACACTTAAGATATTTACTTACATGCAAGCATCCATTGCACCAATAACTACCGTGACGTTCACCGTATAGCCGCACAGCATCAGCTTCCACGGCTAGTAGAGATCTGCAGGATACAGACAACTTTCCCAACATCTCCTCGTTTCCATGGAAGATAGCGATGGCAATAGGGCTCCATTGGCCTTCTGGCTGGGGGGCAGTAACGCATTTGCTGCGAAGTCCTTCCTTGATTAGTAGTTCCACTACTTCAGGATTCCCGGCCCTACAAGCCCAATGAAGAGGATTCCAATTTCTACAGTGTAATGATAGTATAGATCTCATGCCCAAAACTGCATTAAGAACATGCAAAGAGCCTCCCGAAGAGGCATAACAAAGTAGACCATCTCCTTTTGCGTCCTCAGAGGTAGGATCGATGCCTCGGCTGATGAGATACAGGAACGGATCAAGGCACCCCCCTCTTGCAGCAAGCTGAAGGGGAGTCCGACTGTGGGGTTCCGTAAGATATAGATTTGCACGGTATTGCTCATAACAGAATCGCAATAGATCCGTATATCCTTTAAACGCAAGGCAGTTTAAAATGGTGCCGTAGTGAGAATCGAAACTATTGACATTAATACTGCCATTGAGGAAAAGATATTTTATAACTTCTGGATGACCATTTTCCGCCGCTGTGTGGAATGGCGTCCAGCCGTTGTTGTTTGGGACTATAAGGTCTGCGCCCTTCTTAAGTAGCAGCTTGACAACTTCTAGATGGCCCTTGTTGGATGCTACGTAGAGCGGTGTCGAGCCGTTGTTGTTCGGGATTGTGAGATCTGCACCCTTCTCGAGCAGCAGCTTAACAACTTCTAGATGGCCACTGTCTGCCGCTGCGTTAAGTGGCGTCCAGCCGTTGTTGCTTGGGATTGTAAGGTCTGCACCCTTCTCAAGTAGCAGCTTAACAACTTCTAGATGGCCGCTCTCTGCCGCTGCGTTGAGTGGCGTCCAGCCGTTATTGTTTGGGACTGTAAGGTCTGCACCCTTCTCAAGTAGCAGCTTAACAACTTCTAGATGGCCGCTCTCTGCCGCTGCGTTGAGTGGCGTCCAGCCGTTATTGTTTGGGACTGTAAGGTCTGCACCCTTCTCAAGTAGCAGCTTGACAACTTCTACATGGCCACTATCTGCCGCTGCGTTGAGTGGCGTCCAGCCGTCGTTCGGGACTGTAAGGTCTGCGCCCTCCTCAAGTAGTAGCTTGACAACTTCTAGATGGCCACTATCTGCCGCTGCGTTGAGTGGCGTCCAGCCGTTGTTGTTCGGGATTGTGAGATCTGCACCCTTCTCGAGCAGCAGCTTGACAACTTCTACATGGCCACTATCTGCCGCCGCGTTGAGTGGCGTCCAGCCGTCGTTCGGGACTATAAGGTCTGCGCCCTTCTCAAGTAGCAGCTTGACAACTTCTAGATGGCCCTTGTTAGATGCTACGTAGAGCGGTGTTGAGCCGTTATTATTCAGGATTGTGAGATCTGCACCCTTCTCGAGCAGCAGCTTGACAACTTCTAGATGGCCACTATCTACCGCTGCGTTGAGTGGCGTCCAGCCGTTGTTGCTCGGGACTGTAAGGTCTGCGCCCTTCTTGAGTAGCAGCTTAACAACTTCTAGATGGCCATTGCTTGCCGCTACGTTGAGTGGTATCCAGCCGTTGTTGTTCGGGACTGTTAAGTCTGCGCCCTTCTCGAGCAGCAGCTTAACAACTTCTAGATGGCCATTGCTTGCCGCTGCGTTGAGTGGCGTCCAGCCGTCCTTCAGGACTGTAAGGTCTGCACCCTTCTCGAGTAGCAGCTTGACAACTTCTAGATAGCCCTTGTTAGATGCTACGTAGAGCGGTGTCGAGCCGTTATTATTCGGGATTGTAAGATCTGCGTCCTCCTCAAGTAGTAGCTTGACAACTTCTAAATGGCCATTGCTTGCCGCTGCGTTAAGTGACGTCCAGCCGTCGTTGTTCGGGACTGTAAGGTCTGCGCCCTTCTCAAGCAGCAACTTGACAACTTCTAGATGGCCACTGTCTGCCGCTGCGTTGAGTGGCGTCCAGCCGTTGTTGCTCGGGACTGTAAGGTCTGCACCCTTCTCGAGTAGCAGCTTAACAATTTCTAGATGGCCGCTCTCTGCCGCTGCGTTGAGTGGCGTCCAGCCGTTATTGTTTGGGACTGTAAGGTCTGCGCCCTTCTTAAGTAGCAGCTTGACAACTTCTAGATGGCCCTTGTTAGATGCTACGTAGAGCGGTGTCGAGCCGTTGTTGTTCGGGATTGTGAGATCTGCACCCTTCTCGAGCAGCAGCTTGACAACTTCTACATGGCCACTATCTGCCGCTGCGTTGAGTGGCGTCCAGCCGTCGTTCGGGACTGTAAAGTCTGCGCCCTTCTCAAGTAGCAGCTTGACAACTTCTAGATGGCCACTATCTGCCGCTGCGTTGAGTGGCGTCCAGCCGTTGTTGTTCGGGATTGTGAGATCTGCACCCTTCTCGAGCAGCAGCTTAACAACTTCTAGATGGCCACTTTCTGCCGCTGCGTTAAGTGGCGTCCAGCCGTTGTTGCTCGGGACTGTAAGGTCTGCGCCCTTCTCGAGCAGCAGCTTAACAACTTCCAGATGGCCTCTCTCTGCCGCTGCGTTGAGTGGCGTCCACCCGTATTTATTCGTTATCGCTTGTTCCGCGCCGGCTTCAATGAGCCAGCGAACAACCTCAGAGTCGCCATTCATGGCAGCTGTATATAGTGGTGTCTTTCCCATGGAGTCTTGCAGGGAATAGTTCACACTCATACCCATAAGAGCTTTCACCATGCTCCTTCGGCCTCCTGCTATAGCAGCATTCATAGGGATTCCAAATTTTCCGCCCTCTATGTTTGGGTTTGCGCCCCAACCAATCAATAGGCTGAACGCCAACTCGTGACCCTTGAAACAAGCTGCTTGCAAAGGGATGCCATATTCACCTCCTACTCTATCTAATTGACCTGGGTCCTCTGCCCAGATATGTTCCATTATTGCAGGAAGGTCGAACAAAGTTGCATAATACAACGGTGTTGCTGTAACCCTATTCTTTTCTTGAATACTGTCTGGTGTTGCATTAGAGGATTCAACGTACCTCCTCCAGTGGTCAAAGTTCTTGTTTTCAGGACGAAAGAAATCTGTTACTAGGCTGATTAACTTGCCATTACCCTTTCCCGCCGCAGTCATATGGGAATTCCAGTGCCTTGCGGCGTAATTGTTGAAACTACGTCTGGTTCTAGGGATCTCTTGCGTTGTGCGCCGTTGCCAGGCATCGTCGCAATTCAGATAGCCGAGACAAATCGTCGCGAGGCGTTCGTGCTGCTCGGCTTGGCCAGGGGTTTGTTTGGATTCTAAGTAGTGATCGGATGTATTTGCTGGAATTTGTGATAGGCTAGAGAACAGAAATTCCCGAACTGATGAATGGATCAGATGAATGGTTTTGGAACCAGCTCCATCTCCATCTCCAAACGTTTCCGTCCTGACTTCAACAAGGGCACCACAGAGGTCGATAATCTCGCTGTTGATATATTCGTCATCGACGTTATCAGGAAGTTCATCCAATTGAAGGGTAGTGCCACCATCATTAGGCTCAACAATGAGAGCCTCAGTGATCTCAGATACAGTCAAAGGTCGTAACGCGAATGTCGTCCACCTAAGTATGGCCAGAGCACGGTTTTGTTCCTCGAGACGGTGGCTTTGAATGATCTTCCAGTTCCGCTCATAGGTTTTCTCGAGTCCAATTGGCATGTTCTTTACGATATTCTGCAGTTGCTTCGCATTTTTGCCACCTCGCAATTGGTCTTGTTGCAATTTGATCCACAAAAACATGCCCTCACACTTTTCAGCGAGCTGTCCTGCTAAACTCTGTCTGAGATGGTCATCCTTGTTCGGTAGCTTTTTATCGACTACACTCCGAGAGAAATGTGTTATATCATGTTGAAGATCTTCGTTGGAGATCCTACATTGCAGCATGACGTGTCCTGCATGTTGGACCACTTTCGGGGATAATTCTGCTTTTATGTCTGTTTCGTCTCTACTCGTAATGAGTATACGTGAGACGGTTCGTTTGGTCGCTTCTTTAAGCTTCTGCAAGAATTCTGTTCGAGCATCTTCTAGCCGACTATACTCATCGAACCCGTCAAGAATGAAAGCATAGCTGCTGTTTTCAGAGACAACGGATCCGAAGAGAGACCAGATGGCAGACTCCGACGCCCTCTGTCCGGCTTCGGAGTGTCGTCGGACCACTTCGAAAACGTTTGAATCAAGCTGTGCTATTTGCGCAATCCAGGATCTAAGGATTAAATCTGGTTCGCCACCAGATTGAGCATGCGGAGAAGCGAAGAAGTACGCAATGGGAAACGTTTTCATGTCTTTAAGGTGCTCGACGAGTTTTGCGCAGAGCACCGTCTTGCCGTGTCCAGCAGGCGCACAAATCCAAAGGATTTTAGCCGCTTTATCCGAATGCTCCTCTGAGATCCACGCACGGTAAGCGGGGTGGGAAAAAACCCATTCACATGTTCCTTCGAGACGCGACGAGACTTGCTTGTCGTAATACTGGGCGACGTTATATTGGTTGTTGAATTTTGTAACGTCAAGCCAGTTATTGATTGTGTTCTGCGATTCTAGCCTCGCCCTACGCTTTATGTCAACCAAAAGCTGGAAAATCTCCTGGACACTTGCATATCCGATCCGATCCTGGATTTGTTCATCTAATTATATATGTGAGCCACGCTTACAATATAGCATAGAAAGGAAATCCTACTCTTTATATAATCTTCTAGTTCAGTCGATTGTTGCAATGAGTTAGACGCACGGTTGGTCGGAAGGACAAGGTTGGAAAGGGTGTTGGTAGCATTTTGAAACATCTCAACTTGGTGGGCAAACTTCCCTCTACGTCTAGAAGCCTCACTAAATTCATCTCTCATGGATATCGGAAAGGACGCTTTGTCCTTGTAGGCGGCGGCATTTTCCATGACGTTCATATAGGCGCTAAGGAGGCTAGGAATATCGGATCGCTGCACGAAGTCTGGGTCCTCGCCGCTTGGCACGGTCGAGAAAGGTCCCCGTTTGCGGCCTGGTTGCTCCGTACAGAGCGCTGGTGATGATAGAGCGTGTAGATCATCCTCTGAAGATTCTTTGAGTCCTTTCTGGAGACGACTGAATGCCTTTTTCCGTCCCTCGCCGTATAAGAGTGGCATGTGAATATCGAAAATGCCTAGCAGACAGTAGGCGGCGTCCTCTTCACGCTTCGTCTCGCGATTCTCTGTCCATGACATCCGCTCATCAACGCTGAAGTGAGCCAAAGGGGTTCCTTGGAGAGCTTGAATCGGAATTCTTGTGATATTATAAATTTCTTGAACCATCGAACTCTTGTCCCCAATTTGGTCGCCCTCTGAGGAAAAGAACTCAACAAATATGGGGGCAACAAGCTCCTGCAATGTCCATCCTCGGGTGAACCAACTGCTCCTCTGGAAAGACTGCTCGTTTCTGGCGAAGCCACTGGTCGAAACATCGGAGAGGTATACGTAGCACTTTTCCGCATGCTGATACCAGCGGAACATAGAGTTGATAGCTTCTGAAAGCTCTGCGCTGCTTGCCTTATCGATGCAGCAGGTGTCTATCCAGAAGAACCGCAGGCCATCATTCGCTGCTTGCTTGCCGCAGAAGGCAAGCTTGCGATAACCCGCCTTGCTTTTGCCTGTACCTTCTACGAAGTCTCTAAAGGTGACTTCTTCGTGGTCCGCTCCCCATCGATGCGAAAGGATCGCATATCGTGGAATATCTCTTCCCACATATTCGCCCAGACTGAAATCGCCGTCTGCTTCAATTTGCAGAAGGCGCATAGGGAATGAGGTTTCGTCAGCCTAAGCAGGGAAAGTTATGGAGAAGAATAGTAAAATGCCTTGAGGAACGAAAGGCTCTCTGCCCCGCCCTTAAAAACTCGCCTAAAGAGGCAACTCTTGGCTCGATTAAATCACGTGGATTTTTCTCTTAAATCACGTGGGACTTGCTTTTAAATTACGTGGTTTTGCTGCTTACTCACATGCAGTTCCTTCCTCCAACGTGTTTTACCACTCCTCGGCCAGCCCTACCAAAACTACCGCCAAGCTTTTTTTCAATTGATCATAATACCACGCCAATGCTCTCAGTCGCCTTGAAAAAAATGTAAAGTTACTCAGACTGTAGATACTATCTACCAACGCCAAATTTTAAAAACTTCGAAAGCTGATTTTGGTAGGGCTGGCCGAGGAGTGGTAAAACACGTTACTGTCACCATCATTCTGCTGACTTAGCTAAAATCCCCAACCCACTGCCAAGCCCTAATCCCCAAGTTCTCCTCCACTTCCTTTTATCGTCGCTTCGCTGGGCTACACCGTCCTATAAAGACATCACCAATACTCATAAAACCCCGAAGAACTTTTGAAAAGCGTGAAATTTTGTTTCTCAATTCATTCTACCGGTGAAGCCCATCCCCATAATTCCGCCTCTCGAATCGTCGCCTCGCTGAGCTCTTCAAGCTGCCTCTCTGCTGCTGCCATGTTCTCTGGTATCCTGTTTCCTACAATGTCCCTCTCTCGTACCTTCGATAGTAGCATTATGTCATCCAGCGACTGCGTCCGCGATAGCTGAACGTAAAGGCTATATGGATCGCATTGGCTGGCTACCGTCTGCCCGTTGATGTGCGTCGTCCTTGTCCCTCGCAATTCCAGCGCCACCCGCTTCAGCGTCTGGCCCTGCACCTTGTAATCCGTACAAGCAAACGCTGGCGCGCAGGGCAGTCCTCTGCGGCTGACAGCCGTTTTCTGCCATGGTCTCTTTCTCTGACAATCCATCTTCGAGCTTATCGGCGTCAGGAGGATAGTGCCTGGCGGCATGCCGACGAAGCGGAAATCCTTTGTCGACTCCCCTGCAAGCAGGATACCCGCCGGTGGCCCGAAGTGGAGGATGGTGTCACCAGAGATGCGATGGCCCGGGTGCACCTTGTCGACGATAATGTCCACGGCTGTGTAGCTGGCCCCGTTGACCAGTTTCAACCCCTGGTGTGTGTTTTGGTTCACGATGACTGGCATCCCCGGGACGAACATGAAAACAGCTGGTATCGGTATGCTGCTGTCGTCACCGTAGTTCAATATCATGAACGCCTCCTCTTCTGTCGGCTGACTATCCTTCCATTTGTGTTCAGAAATGAAGATCCGGAGCGGGGCTTGGTGTTGCCTCTGAAAGGACAGGGCGGCCTCCGTGTTCAAATTCCATCGGTTTCTGTTCAGCGACGTCACCACCGTGATGCCCGACTCCCATGGGATACGCCTACCCTCTCGATAGCATGTGCTATTCAAAAGATCGACATCACTCTGGTCACCTATGCCTTCACGGATCCGCGCCAGCAGCTGCTGCAGCCGTGGATCGGCCGCGGCACGGACTTGTTCCTTTAGCATCACCACGGTCGTGAACCTGCTCCATAGCGCATGGGCTTTGTCGTGCTGGTACCTCTGTTCAATGCTGAACATTTTCCCTTCGTCCCAGGGAAAGGCACTGCTTGGGAGCAGGATCGACCGTTCTTGTACGGGGCGGAACTGGTGGAAGTCTCCTAGAAAAATGATGATGGGGAGTTTACCGAAGTCCTCGGCGCAGCCGCGAAGCTCGCAGATTCGCTCGTTTACGGCGTACAAAGTCCGGGCACCTAGCATGCTGACCTCGTCTATAACAAGCACGTCTTTCTCCTGCCAGTCCATTCTGACTCTACCGTCAACTCGCAGACCTCCCACACGAGGCGTAGAGAGCTGTTCGAATCCGCCGCTAGAACCTGACCGGGACATATCCTTCGAGAAATTGCAGGCTGAGTGTATTGTGATGCCATTGATCCTCGCCGCCGCTGTCCCCGACGTCGCAGTTACCAACAACCGATGCGACATCCCTTTGCTCGCAAACAACTTGACGAGCGCTTCGATAATTCGCGACTTTCCGGTGCCCCCCTCCCCTCCGATGAATTGACATAGCTGCGGGAGCCCTCGCTCGCTCCGCTTTACTAAATCTAGATGGTGGCATAGCAGCCAGAGGGCAATTCTCTGCCTTCCATTTAGCGTAAACGACTCGGCCAGCTGCATGCCAACCTCGGAGAATGACGTGGACGGCCCAAGCTGGACGCTCGCTGACGGCCCCATACTCCAGACCGCAGCCCCCGAGTCTGACGGTGTGATAACGATGTCCTCCTCTCCAAAACCGTTGAGTGCACTATACACGGCTCTACTGTGCCCATCTGCAGTATGGCTGTCTGTAGTGTGACCAGGCTGTTCCTGGATACCCTGAATCAACCTCTCCCTTTCCCTTGATAGGCTCGCCTGCTGCAACTTGATAGACTTAACCTTATCTTGACCTGGTATATGAGCATCGGCACACAGCCTCACCGAGGTGCTCACCGTCCTTGACGTGCCCTCAATAACTATTGTCGCAGGCAAGTCGTCTAATTGCGCCGCCTCGCGGAATCTCGAAAGGTTTCGTACCATCGACGCCACTTCCTTCGAACCAGCTGTGATCTGGTTGATTCCCACCATACTTCTGAAAACGTCAATGAGGCGCGTCGCGTTGCCAATCTCGTCCGATCTGTACGATGTCCCTAGAGCATCATCTCCTTCTTCCCCTATCACGGACTCTATCAACTCCACCGCCGGATCCATCTCTCCAGACATAGCCGCCCACTGTTTTGCATCTTGCTTTGCATCTTCTGCAGAACGGCGGAGCAGTTGGATATTTTCCGCAAGAGACGACAGCCTGCGAGATAGGGCTTGCCTGTGTCTCTCCCATATGGTATTGATGTCGTCAGACGTCTCAGTCAGGAACAACCCCCAAGGCACAAAGATGGCGAGATGTTGCACAGCAGCCCTGCGATCACACGGTCAGCAGGCCTCTTTAATCCTTATCACCATTTGGTCCTTCACAACAACCGCTGCAAGTCCTATTACCAACGTACGCACCTTCTATAGCATGACTCGGTTTCGTCGTTGAAGTCCGTACTGAGATAACCGTCCAGGCAAACAAGCGCGCTCTTTCCCGGTTTTCGTAATACCTGCACCCATGTCTTCGATAGCGGCCATGTCCTGTCGAGTTCGGTCTCACCCCAGACACGTCTCTTGCCGCCCTTCCTTTTCAATTTCACTACAGACATGTAATCATAGAGTGACAGACCCTGAAGGATTTGGCCGCGATAGGGGTATGCCTGAAGAATGGAGATTCTCTGCCCTGTCTCTTCCAACATCACCGTCTCGTCAACTGACTCCTCCTCGCTCTCCCTACCACCCACACATCGCAGGTGAGGCCACTGTCGAAAAATGTGCCAGTACAGCGAAGATACGTTCAAAAATGTCCACGCCTCGTTGTGCGTAAATTCTGTTGGGTATCCCAATAGATGAGCCGCAACCTCTACCTGCGATACGGCTCTCTCTGTGAAGACCCGATTCGCCACTCTCACCAAGAATTGTCGTGCTCTATTCCCAGCGCTCATCTCTGTGGACTTTTGCTCCGCTCCGGCTCCGCTCCTGGTAGGAGAGCCACCGAAGGCGTTTAGTACGTCTACAGCTGCCGCCACGCGTTTCCAGACCGGATCTTCAACTTTCGTCGCATAATTCGTCACGTAAAACACTACCGCCATCGTTTTAGACTGCGTCCCAATGAACGAGATATCGTGGTTGTGCCGCAAACCTACAGCGATAGCGTCATGCCATCTATTCACCATACTATGCCGGCGCCGGATCTGCAACACCCCATCTTCCCTAAAAGAGGTTCTCTCAACTAATCTCCATGGTGCTTTGAACCTGCAGAGTTCCCTATTCCTCGCCGATTTCCCAAGAGAGTATTTCACACATGTTGGGCTGTGAGTGTGAATCTGGGTGGCTCCAGCGCAAAAGTTTGCCTCTTCATTAAACCCCGCGGAGAATTGTTCACGATTCCGGAGCATCGTCGATATATCTGAAGTTACGGACCTCTCGGCCTTCACCGCACAGAATGCCTCCTGATCGAGATCCTGGCCAGGTTGAAAACCATTTCAGACAACGAATCATTAACCGAGCAGATATGGGGTGGACGTACCTCCTTGAATACGCTGTCGACGTACCGGACAACCCGCTCCCGATATGACACTTGATCTTCCCCCTCGACATCATTCAGGATGGAAGCCAGCTCCATATTTCCCTCAAGCCACATAATCCCATGGATGTGAAGCGAGCCGCGCTCGTTTGTCTCAACAGCACCAAAATACTCGTTGATCCGTCCAAATACAGACTCCTCTCCCACCCTCACATAGTATTTGAAAAACATTGATATCTCCCTATGAAAGAACAATGCGGAACTGAGAGGGTCTGACACAGCCAGCCTCGCTCGCTTGTATGACATATCCAAGCTTGTCAGAAACCCCTCTGCCTCCTCCGCTTCCCGCGTCCGATACGCCGCGAGCCTCAACTTCACAGGGTTGGTGATATCGTTCGGGTTCAGCGTAAACCAAATCGCTGGGGTACCGTGCCGAATGATAAGCGACTTGATCTTTCGCCGCATGCTCAAACGAAGCTCTCTGGACATTGGCTGGCGGTACCCATAGAGCGACAGGCTGCGCAATAGTTGGTTGACATCCTCGTCGGTCGTCTTCCCGGAAGCCTCCAGCTGCCTTCTCGCCGCTCCTAACCTCTCAGCACCCAGCGATCGCACGATACGCTCCACGTCTGGAAAGTTCCTCTTCGTCACACTCATCATACTCACACGATGGTTCCTAAACCTCACCAGCATGTTAAAGACAAGAAAGGCGAAAACGTGGTGGTTCGCGAAGCGGCCACCATGGCGCTGGAGCAGCAAGTGTGCCCATTTCCCTACGCTCAGGTTCCGGCTCGTTAGGATGTTGACCGCCATGCTTTCTTCGTTCACATCTCCAGTCAAGTCTGCCATACCCTCCTCCGCCTGCCGCGGACCCCCATCTCCCACTGGAAAGAGAGTTGGGAACGCCTTTGCGAAGAATCGCACCTCGTTGGAGTCGGCAAATCCATCCCCTCTCGACATCAACACATAGGGCTCGAGACCCTCTCCGCGCCGCACTTCCGCAGTTCCCGCCCACGAATTTCCATGTCTTTCAGCCGAAGATGCATCCTGACCTAGAGCATCACAAACATATTGCAGCTTCTCCGCATCCGCGACATCTGGCTGTCCGTCGAGAGCGAACATTCCGGACGAGCTGATCTCCTGAATAGTGGCACTACTTTCTAGCCGCTCCCCCTCCACAATCTGTGCCCCGCTCTCGTCAATCTCCACGTCTTGTCCCTGGTTCAGCATTGCCAGGACTTCTCGCACATCCATGTCTTTCCCTTCTTCCAACCCGCGCTCGGTCGGTGGCACAAGCTGCGCGGTTCTCGTCTTCTCCCATGCAGACGGCTCATTCCTCTCCAACCGGTCATACACCTGTGACGGCACACCATGAGGCGGCGCACCCCAGCTCTCCATCTCTGCGGTGTCGATCTGAATGTTTGCATATAGAGGGTTATTCCTTTTCAACCACGCCAGCGCCCTCTCAACGATGCGGGGCCGTACAGACAAGAGGACGGAGAGATCCTTAGGTGCTGGCTTCTCCACCCTTGCCACGACACATGGATCTCGTCCATTACCCTTACTAGCGGATGAGGAAGCACATTGGATGCTAGCTCCTGCACGTTATTCGGGAACACCGTTATATGACCCTTGACATGCTTTGGATATCTCACGCTCTGCCGATGACTCTCGCTGAGGCAATACTTCGTGATCAAGCCGTAACACGAGTTCAGCGCAATTAGCTTCTCTTCCACCGGCGTAAGTCCTTTCAGCTCTGACGGAAATGTGTGCTCACATCCCAACCGATCGTGGAGGTGCGCTGCAGGCGACAGGACCCCCTTCCCTAAATCCCTCACACATTCACCACATCCAAGAATCTTCTCGCCGATAGGGAAACACTTCTTACAGCTGAGCTGTGAAATTTGGCGTCTTCCGACACAAACTGACCTCCACCCATCCCAATCGACATTCTCTAGCTCCATCAAACCAAATTTGCGGTAGCAGATCTTGCAAGTATGTATCGGCAAGGTTCTCGCGTCATGAAATGCGCCGTAAAACTCCTGCACTGTAGACACCTTTTGCTCAAGAGAGATCGGCGTACACCATGTCTGTCTCTGAGACAGTCGCTCTTTCTCAGCGAACTCCTCTTCAAGGCTGCGGATGACCCCGGCAAGTTCATCTCCTTCGGTCTCAATTCTCACCGGGACCTCACTTCTCTCTTGACTCTCATGTCCCCCTTGCCACATCACCACCCTCACTTGTTCCAGCCGCGAGTGATCGTTTGCGCCGGCCGCGCTCGGTTGTGCGTCCCTCCGCCGTGGCGTACGCCTCTGAATGGTCTCTCCGCGAGCCCTCGCCTCCTCGAATCCTTTCTGGGCAACTTCGAATATGTCGGTTGCTGTGCGCAGTCCCAGATTTGCACGCAACTCACCGATCCCGTTCCTCACATCCTCAGCACTCCCTCGCTCACCATTTCCATCTCTACTCTCAATCGTTGCATTTCTCTCTTCCGCCTCGCTATTCTCTTGCCGTACCAGGCCCCCTACCACTCTCACCCTTTTCTCCGGCGGTGGCAGCTCATAATTTGCTCTGACCTCGCTGGGGTGCGAGCCGTCTGGAACACGAGCCCTCCAACTCCGATCTTGTTCTGGCGTCCTCGCCCGCTTCGGTCGGGCCTGACTCTGCAACCTAGCCTCGCCCGCTTGCGGCCCCCTCGACCCTCGAATCCGCCCTTTTAACGTCTGTCCCCGCGCCCTCGCCTCTTCATACTCTTTTTGCGACGCTTCGAATATATCTCCTGATGTGCGCATTCCTAGACTTGCTCGCAACTCGCCCATGCCGTCCCTCAAAGCCTCCCACCCCAGAAGCTCCGCTGGAGCTACATTATTGGCCATCGTCGCCAGATTTCCCCGCCTGTTGACATGCTCACCCCCAAGAACAGCCCCAGCTGTCCTTCCCGTCACTGCCTCTTGACTTGTGACAGCTTCATCCACCTGATCATTCCTGGATCCTCCGACCCTCGTTGCTGTACGCACTCCCAGCCTTTCACGCAGCCGACTTCGCGAATCCGCCAAATCTGTGCCAGCGGACACTCGAAATGTTTCTCTGTCCGTTCTTGGCCAGCTCTCCGGCATGCTCACCTGATCACCACCCTGCACGACCACAACCGCGTCCCTAGACGCGCTGCCCATCCGACTACTCATATTCGAAGAACCGAAGACTGCAGCTCTTTCCATGCTGCCCAAGTCTCTGTAAGACATGATGCCTACACTCTCCTGGGCCTTCCTGGTTAAATTTCCAGAGTCGTTGACTTGTGCGCCCACCTGTGATATCTGAATTACGTTTCCAGGACGGTCAATGAATTGATCCTCTTGTACCATTGGAGCTGCGCCCCCAGACACGTCCAGTGGATCTATACCAGTAATTTTCGTTTTCTGCCAGTATTCCCCCGACTGATACACATCAATGGACCTAGGACCAATAATATGCCTATGACCGGTCCTATTCTTTCCGCCATCCTTTCGTGCCATGTAAGTTGCGCCTAAAGACACTTTCAGCGGATCTTGACCAGTAATTCTCGTTCTCTGCCGGTAATTCCACGACCGAGGTACATCAGTGGGCTGGCTTGCTCTCAATCCCCGTTGTCTGACCGTCTGAGACGTCTCCTGTACGGCTGGAGATATTCGTTTTTGGCTGACCCTGTCAGATTCCCCTGAGTATCCCTCCACATTCCCTTGTACAATCTCAGGCATATCTTCTCCTCTCCAAGACTCCGCATTCAGAGCCTGAAGAGCCTCAAACGTATCCTGGCGGAGCCTGCCTTCAACACTTACTCTACAACTTTCTTCCCTAGCATTGTACTCTTTCTGTACATCCTCAAATATATCCACCAACATTCTGATTCTAAGGCTGGCGACTGCTACGTTATGCCAACTACCCTGGTCCGGGCGACCGAATGGTTCATCTACACCCCGAAACCTTCGACCATCTCCACCCACTCCGCTCAACTTCCCTTCCAAATCGGTCCCTTCCTATCTGGACTCCCCTCTACACCAATAGGATCACTATTCCTCACCCTAAGTCCACATGACCGATAATACTTTTATTTTTTCCCTCACCATACCAAGCCCATCGGCCCTTCGTTAGTTCCGTATTCTTCATCTCATCTAGTATGGTTTTCAATCCAGTCAGGCCATATTGACCGATTAACTGAATTGATTGGGTGAATTTCTACCCCCGAGGCACCGCCGAAAATCCACTATCACAGATATCACAACGCCACCCCCGTATTGTACTTCACCAGCAGGACAACCAAGTAAAGTATGACCAACAAGTTTCAAAGCATTGCTAATTTAATTATTCAATCTAATTCAATTCAACCCGCAACGGGCTTAACAACATCCAAATTGAAACCACATGACCCTTATTATTTTTTCAACCATCTCATAACAGTGCTTGTAAGCGACCTCTCAACCTTTGCCACACCCTCAGTTCCCGATATACGAATCCAACTTCCTCCTACTGGCACACAAGTCTCACACCTGACCCCTCCATTCACGCCTCAACAGCTCTAAATCTCTTGAACCGCTCAGTCACCTCCAGTATATCTCCACATGCCTCCATTAGTTCTCAAACATATCTCCAATGACCGCTACCCCGCTCCCATGCCTCTGACCTCTACTTAGTACCATAGATTAGCATCTCTTTTGGTTCTCCCACAACATCCTCATCAACGATACTCCCGTAAAGAATGTCTCTCTCATCTACATTAACCAATGCCCACGCTCATCTACGCACGCCGCTCGAAAACCAGAGAAATATTGGCGGCGACATGTCCATGTTTTTCATAGCGCGTCTCCCACTTCCAAGGAGATTCGCATCTCCCGAACGGCAGCAGATCAAAGGCCTCAATTTTGAGACTATTGCATCTGTCCACTTCCCTCCACCAGCCTGGCCAGTGTTCGAAATGGATGGAGGTAAATCCACCTCCATGGACCTCCATCCATTTCCAGAGAGCCATGGAGGTTTGGAAGGACCTCTTGGCGTATGAGAGACGTTTCAGCTATCCTTTTCGGGAATACTGAAGCTGCAGTCGCCGCAGTAAAGTGGATAGTTGACCTGTGCTCAGCGGTGATTCTCACGTTGTCTCATCCATCTCATCAGCGATTCTCTCCATTCCCTCACTCGCTGACCTCTATTTCGCCCAGTACCTAATCAAATGCCGCCGGAGGGGTCGCAATCGTCTTATCAGGCTGCTAGCCAGTCAAGAAAGCGAACTCGATCATCCCTTGACGCTCCTTCGCCCTCTACACAACCGCCATCTGGTGGAGCTGACTTGACCTCGGATGAAAAATCACTCACAGAGCTGGAGTCTGAGAACGTCCTAGTCCCTACTAAGCTGCAGCGCACCAATAAGGATAGTAGACCTGTTTTTCAATCGCCTTTCGACTACTCTTGGGTGGATTTTGATGATCCGGCGCTTGACGGCCTCACTCTGCCATCAAAGGCTATCAAGACTCGCGCATGGTGGTGGAAGTATGGAGTGCCTCTCGAGGCTCGAGTGGATCAAGGCAATGGCCGGAGGGCTATTCTAACCTATTTCTTATGCCATACGTGTTATACGATTGGCCGGAGGTCAACCTGCAAGCTTAATATCACTAAAGGCCGCTGCAGTGCCCGAGATCACTTTAGAAACCTCCATCATACGACCTTTGAGATAGAGAAAGACCTTCCTCACGACGCCCAATTTGACGACGAAACTCTCCTGGATAGGCTAGATAGAAACGACCCCGTGCAGCGCCGGATCCTGAACGAGCTCACCCAGTTATTCAATCAAGATATCTCCAACAAGGACCTCCTAAGATGGGTAGTTTTCGACAATATCCCCTTCTATAAGCTTCAGAGCCCCTATTTTCGAACACTACTCTCTCGCCTAACGCCCTTTTCAAATCGATCAAGATTGCCAACTGATCGCACAGTCCAGAGGTGGGTTATGCAAGAGTTTAAACAGCATAAGGTAGATATTAGGAAGCTTCTTATAAGCTCTTGCAGTCAAATCCACCTGTCCTTTGACGTCTGGACTTCCCGAAGGATAAAGGCTCTTAATGGTGTTGTTGCTCACTGGGTTGACAAAGATGGCAAGTGCCAATCAGCTCTTTTAGCTCTTACAGAGTTAGCTGATACTCATGGTGGAAAAGAGCTCTGCGCCGACGTTCTAAGAGTTATCAACGACTATGGGATTCGAGAGAGGATTGGTTACTTTGTACTAGATAACGCCATAAATAACGATAAGGCAGTAGAGCTTATTTGCAAGGAGCTCTGCTTGAATCCTCGCTGGCGCCGCCTCCGTTGTTCTGGCCATATAATTAATATTATCGCTAAAGAGGTCTTATGGGGAGCGGACTACGAGATGTTTGAGAACGTTGTCGCCAATATTAATAACCTAAAAGATGAGGTTGCTGCATGGCGAAAGAAGGGCCCAATTGGCCATCTCGCGACTATTATTCGATGGATTCGAAGGTCTCCAGGACGACTTCAACGGTTCAATAACGCCCAAAAGACTATATGGGAAGAGAATCACCTAAATGCTTCTAGCGATTCTCAGATTCTTAGCCTTATTATGAATAACTCGACTCGATGGAATTCAACCTACGACATGATAGTACGCGCCCTAAGGCTCCGTAGAGCAATTGAGCACTTCCTAGACCTTGAGACACTCCGTCTTAAATATCTGGTAAAAGAGCGGGTCGAAAAACCCCTCTCTGAGCGGCCTGAGGACTCAGTGACGAGGATCATTCTCCAGAATCGTATGAAGCCTGACGACTGGGCGATTATTGCAGAGATTGCAGAGCTACTCGAGCCCTTTAAAGATGGAACTAAGAAGCTTGAAAGCAGGCCAAACGAGGCCTCTGCAAGTGGATTTGCAGACGTTGTACCTGTCCTGAAGATCCTCCTTGAGAATCTCGAGAAACTGAAGCTCCATTACGCTGAATATCCCCCTGATCGGCCAGTCTGGGTGGCGATTGAGCAGGCTTGGCAGAAAGCAAGTTACTACTATAGAATCACCGACCGCACGCCCGCCTACACAGCAGCAATCCTCCTTAATCCTCGCCTTAAGCGGCAATATTTGGAGCGAGAATGGGGCCTTGAAGACGCTCAGAGCGGTGTTGCTCTTGTCAAAGAGCTATACCAAAAGGAGTATGAGGAACTACTAATCTCTGGGCCATTAATCTCATCCCAGGAGGCTCTCTCAGAGATATCCGGCAACCGACGACGACGCAAGAAGCCAAAGTTTCGTCAAATTGATGAAGCTCTTGAGGAGACTCGAAAGATCTCCCTTGCACCTATGATTGAGAGTGAGCTCGATAGCTATCTTGCTGATCGCCTCGAGCACAACTCTACCTTAGCGCCCTTTGAATTCTGGATGAGGCCTTCCGTCAAAGCTCAGTACCCGCGCCTCTCGCGGATGGCGATTGATATCCTCTCTATCCCAGCCATGAGCAGTGAGGCAGAGAGGATCTTCAGCTTGGCCGGCAACATGATCTCCCCGCGTAGAGCTCGCCTAAGAGAGGACTCAGTAGAAGCCTCTATTTGCCTCGCTAACTGGGGGAGAAATGGGTTAGTAGAGATAGGAGAGCACGCTCAGGAGCTTCGTGGCAGTCAGATGGCCAATATCTTTAATAACAGCGGTGACGATCTTCCATTTCAACTAGAGCTGGATCCTCGCGATGAGATAGTCCTCTTTAAAGAGTCTCTCTACTCCGACAATAGCAGCCAGGTTAGCAATTAGATAGCCATTCAAAATCTATCATATCTAGCTTAACCAAACGGGTTCACGTGACCTTAGCTCTTTACTTGATATTCACCGTTTATTTAAGGTTTTCATTATGTAGATTGTAAACATTGGACGTGTCATAGGGGTGGACCCAATGAGCTTGGCAATCCATCCAAACCTCCATGGATTTATGGATATGGAGGTGGAGGATCCTCCTCCATCCATTTCGAACACTGAGCCTGGCTGAACGAATCCGAATATGCAGCCCTCCAACCCCAAACAAATGACGACAATGCCTACTCAGCACTTTTCAGTCTCAACTTGTCCATTTATGACCAAACAATTGTGCCGTCCGACTGGGACGATATGTGCTTCTTCCTATATGGCCTAGTTCATCCCTACGCCCTTACATGGGAGATCGAGCCAGACAATGGCTCAGACACGGGCAGCGATGTACAAAATTACACTATCCCACCTCTTATTGTTCGAGACCTCTGCTATCAACCGTGAGTCCATGATGACACCTTGATGATCTAAAGTTGACTGACTTCAACCAACTCCACAGCATCGCCCCTCGAATGTTCAACTTTATAAACAGCTTCCCCACGGTGCCTCCCATTGTCACCTTCACCGGCCCAATAGTCGGTTCCGGCCTAACACTCCTCCATGACGATCCTCTATCTGGCCTATTAGACACTCAGCGAAAATGTTGCGGCTTTGTACAGCTCTCAACCTTTATCACCCCAGGGAACCCAACCAAGCCCCCTTTCCGAGGATCGCACCAATTTCAGGTCTTTGTCATCTTCCCTATTCACGTTAACCCATGGATGACGCGCTGCAAGAAGATGGCCGAAAGACAAAATACCCAATTTCAGCCTAACACTACATTCAACTGTACAGGCAGAGTCGCCGGTTTTCTCAATCACCATATCATGGTCCACCCCCCACAACTCCCACAAGATTACGTCTTCATTGTCGTTCCTGACTCCTGGTCTTTCCTAGACAAATCGTCACGAGACTCTTCATTAACATCGCCTCCGACAACCACCCCAACTAAACAATCTTCCTCAGACCCTCGATCTAAATTTATGTCCCCAGCCAAACGTAAATCTGGTCAACTTTCAGAACCGGTCACCCCGAAGGCATCATCAGACAACGGCGCACCCATTACCACACCATCTTGTAAGACGTCACCGATATCTATTTATCGCATCATACTAATTCAATATCTTAGCACGAGCACTTGATACTTCCTATACAAAAGACATGTCCACCATACATGTGTCACCACCGCTTAAACGCCCACGCACGGACTATATCCTACACTCATCGGGTAACAGAGACCCTTCCTCATCCATTACTCTAGATAATTCCTCAAACACCGACACCCCAACACACACTACAAACCTATTACATACAAACGATGGGAAAAAGCCGCAACCTTCTCAGCCCATACATACTCCTGCCACAAATCTTGTCTCATATTCTATACCCCAAGCCCCTGTTCTCTCTGTCGATGACACAAACAGACCTCATCGAAATCGTCAACCCAGTAAAAAAGTCTTAAACATCGACTAGTATAGCACATTAGCTTAGACATCAGTTACATCTTAATTAAAGCCGTACTTTCAACCTTAAGCATACTTTATTGTAAAGATTCAAAATTGACCTCTGTGACTTCGTTCCTCAAGGCTCTTCTTGCAAACCGCGCCTCGCGGGTTGCGTCTCCTGTTAGGTCTAATCACTCGCAACTTCGCCTTCCGCTCATGTCTGACTGCAGCACGACAGCCTCACTGCGCCACACCGTGGGCCAAGTAATCAGCCACAACTCCGTCCGAGCTAAGCCCAACCGTCACAAATCGAAACTGCAATTTTCGACTTAGTACTCTTACACTGTCTCGCACCCAGATGCGTTTCTTAGGTATGGCTTCGCAGCCTTTCTTTCTGTATGTTCGCTAACCTCGATAGCCAGGACTAATATGCTCGATGAGCGAGCGAGTTAGGCTGCCGTGTTTTCACCGGGCCAAACCCATTCCTACCTTTTGCCCCCCCTGCCCAACCGTATACGAAACAATGCATCTTTTGCTATGGAGCAATACTGGCGAGTTTACCCTCACGGACAATTTGGTGGATGAAGAGGCAATCCCTCCCTATGCAATACTTTCACATACATGGGGGCCTGATGCTGATGAAGTCACTTTTGAAGACCTGACAAATGGCACTGGCAAGAATAAGCCTGGCTATGAAAAGATTCGGTTTTGTGGAGAACAAGCTAGACAAGATCACCTACAATATTTTTGGATTGACACCTGTTGTATTGATAAGGAAAACAAAGCGGAACTCTCGCATGCTATTAACTCCATGTTTCGCTGGTACCGCAATGCGACTCGATGCTACGTCTATTTATCGGATGTGTCTACACCTTCCGTCACGTCAAACAGGAAAAGGAAGTTGACAGAATATATGCCTCCGCCGGTGGAAGTTAGCAATGAGATGTACAATCCATTGGCATGGGAACCTGATTTCCGGAAAAGCAAATGGTTTACTCGGGGCTGGACGCTTCAAGAGCTTCTAGGCCCAGTTTCGGTCGAGTTCTTCTCCCGGGAACGCAAGCGACTTGGTGACAAAAGTTCTCTAGAGCGGCTAATTCACGAGATAACGGCTATTCCTAAGAGAGCACTCCAAGGAATCCCTTTATCTCAGTTCACCGTCAAGGATCGATTTCAGTGGATAGGAACCCGCGAGACCAAGCTCGAAGAAGATAGAGCGTACTCATTACTTGGTATTTTCGATGTCGATATATCTCTTCGTTATGGTGAAGGAATGGTAAGTGCGTTCAAAAGGCTTGAGGAAGAAATCGACAAGCTGTCAACATGTATCCAAGACTTACGCCCCACTGATCCCCGTGATGACAAGAAGCGTATCGAGGACACTAAGGGCGGACTGCTAGAGGATTCGTACCGCTGGATCCTTGAAAATCACGACTTCCAGCGATGGCAGGACGACCCGCAGAGCCGACTACTATGGATTAAGGGTGATCCCGGCAAAGGCAAAACAATGCTGCTCTGCGGCATCATCGACGAGCTGGAGAAATCTATAGCCAAGTCAAATAATGTATCCTACTTCTTCTGCCAGGCTACTGACTCCCGCATCAACAACGCCACTGCCGTGCTACGAGGCCTCCTCTACTTGCTTGTCAACCAACAACCATCTCTCATCTCGCATGTACGGAAGAAATATGATAGCGCCGGAAAAGACTTCTTCGAGGACTCGAATGCCTGGACTGCTTTGTCTGAGATCTTCACCAACGTTCTACAAGACCCGAACTTGAACAGCACCTATTTGATTGTTGATGCGCTCGACGAATGCGTGCCTAAAGACTTGCCGAAACTGTCGGACTTCATCGTCAAGAAGACGACTACATCTCCTCGTGTCAAGTGGATAGTCTCTAGCCGCAACTGGCCGAGCATCGAGAAGAAACTTAATACTGCGACGCAGGGAACCAGACTGTGTCTTGAGCTGAATGAAAAATCTGTATCTGCAGCTGTTACCTCGTACATCCAGTGCAAGGTTAACCAGTTGGCGAGGGAAAATGAATACGACAATAATACGCGGAACGCCGTCCAGCGTTACTTGTTGTCAAACGCAAATGGCACCTTCCTTTGGGTGGCCTTGGTGTGCCAAGAACTCGCTGATATCCCCGGGTGGGATGCTGAAGAAACGTCGATGGCATTTCCACCTGGACTCCATCCCCTGTACAAGCGGATGATGGACCAGATCTGCAGTCTAAAATATGCTAAGCTCTGCAAAAGTATACTAGCTCTTATTTCAGCTGTGTACCGCCCCGTCACATTGGACGAATTGGCGTCATTCGTCGATATGCCTGCTCGAAGTTCTGGTAGTTACAATGCTCTGGCGGAGATCATAGGGCTTTGTGGATCCTTTCTGACACTTCGGGAACACACCGTCTCCTTCGTTCATCAGTCAGTGAAGGACTTTTTGGTCGAAAAGGCATCCGATGAGATCTATCCTTCTGGGAAGGAAGAGACCCACCACGAAATCTTCTCAAGATCACTAAAGGTCATGTCTAGGACTTTGCGACGAGATATCTATGGGTTAGGCGCCTCGGGCTGCCCTATCGAGCAGGTGAAACAGCCAGATCTAGACCCGTTAGTTGCGTTACGCTACTCGAGTATCTATTGGGTCGATCACTTACATGACTGGAAGTCCAACTCTTTTGCAAATCACGGGATTGACGCTCAGGACAAAGAAGCTATCGAGAATTTCATAAGAAAGAAATACCTCTATTGGCTTGAGGCTTTAAGCCTTTGTAGGAGTATGTCAGAGAGTGTGCTTGCAATAGCAAAACTTAACGCTTTAGCCCAGGTAATTACTAAAGTAGCAACGCTCTATATAGTACATGCTAATATAACCTAGAGAAGAGCAGATGCACCTAGCTTCATAAAACTACTTCAAGATGCGCGCCTGTTTATTATGTATCACGTTCAGGCAATACAGAACAGCCCTCTTCAAGTATACGTATCTGCACTTATATTTAGTCCTGACCGCAGCCTTATAAGGAGTTGCTTTAAGGAAGAAGAACCAAAGCAGATCTCAATAAAGCCGGCTATAGGGGATCAATGGAGTGCCTGCCTCCAGACGCTCGAGGGCCATAGCGATTGGGTCAACTCAGTGGCCTTCTCGCACGACTCCACACGGCTGGCGTCAGCGTCAGTGGACAAGACGGTCAAGATCTGGGATGCGAGCAGTGGCGAGTGCCTCCAGACGCTCGAGGGCCATAGCGATTGGGTCAACTCAGTGGCCTTCTCGCACGACTCCACACGGCTGGCGTCAGCGTCAGTGGACAAGACGGTCAAGATCTGGGATGCGAGCAGTGGCGAGTGCCTCCAGACGCTCGAGGGCCATAGCGATTGGGTCAACTCAGTGGCCTTCTCGCACGACTCCACACGGCTGGCGTCAGCGTCATCGGACAACACGGTCAAGATCTGGGATGCGAGCAGTGGCGAGTGCCTCCAGACGCTCGAGGGCCATAGCGATTATGTCAGGTCAGTGGCCTTCTCGCACGACTCCACACGGCTGGCGTCAGCGTCATCGGACAAGACGGTCAAGATCTGGGATGCGAGCAGTGGCGAGTGCCTCCAGACGCTCGAGGGCCATAGCAGTTCTGTCTGGTCAGTGGCCTTCTCGCACGACTCCACACGGCTGGCGTCAGCGTCATCGGACAACACGGTCAAGATCTGGGATGCGAGCAGTGGCGAGTGCCTGTCGACGCTCGAGGGCCATAGCAGTTCTGTCTTGTCAGTGGCCTTCTCGCACGACTCCACACGGCTGGCGTCGGCGTCATCTGACGAGACGGTCAAGATCTGGGATGCGAGCAGTGGCGAGTGCCTGTCGACGCTCGAGGGCCATAGCAGTTCTGTCTTGTCAGTGGCCTTCTCGCACGACTCCACACGGCTGGCGTCGGCGTCAGAGGACAAGACGGTCAAGATCTGGGATGCGAGCAGTGGCGAGTGCCTGTCGACACTCGAGGGCCATAGCGATTCTGTCTTGTCAGTGGCCTTCTCGCACGACTCCACACGGCTGGCGTCGGCGTCATCTGACAAGACGGTCAAGATCTGGGATGCGAGCAGTGGCGAGTGCCTGTCGACGCTCGAGGGCCATAGCAGTTCTGTCTGGTCAGTGGCCTTCTCGCACGACTCCACACGGCTGGCGTCGGCGTCATATGACAAGACGGTCAAGATCTGGGATGCGAGCAGTGGCGAGTGCCTGTCGACGCTCGAGGGCCATAGCGATTCTGTCAGGTCAGTGGCCTTCTCGCACGACTCCACACGGTTGGCGTCGGCGTCATCTGACAAGACGGTCAAGATCTGGGATGCGAGCAGTGGCGAGTGCCTGTCGACGCTCGAGGGCCATAGCAGTTCTGTCAGGTCAGTGGCCTTCTCGCACGACTCCACACGGCTGGCGTCGGCGTCATATGACAAGACGGTCAAGATCTGGGATGCGAGCAGTGGCGAGTGCCTCCAGACGCTCATCATTGGCCGGACACTCTTCCGCATCTTATTTGACATCACCGACTCGTATCTTCAAACAGATATTGGTACTATTGAAATCAGCGCTCTATCAGGTTCGAGATCCCTTCTATCCCATTCGGAACCTCAGAGTCCTCAATACCAAGGCCTAGCCTTAAGCGTAGATGGTGTATGGATAACATACAATTCTAAGAATCTAATATGGCTACCCTTAGAATATCGACCATCATGTTCAGTGGTATCAGAGAAGATGATTGGTGTTGGCGTTAGAACTGGAAGGGTATGGATATGCAAAGTTGAGCTTAACGAGCTTAACACATTCTAAGGTCAGAGCATTTATTTCATGATTACTTACTGTACTAACGTTATATTTTATTATTCTCTCTATTTCATAGAGGGCCGGGGATCAACGTGAATATATACCTTGCCAATTTGCCACAGCGAAGCTTCGAGCATACTCCAGATCAAGTGACAGGATGTCCACGTGCAGAATTACGTGTTAAATATTTACCACTTGAGTCTGGCCAGAGGCAGACGAACGCCTCGATCACGCTAGCAGGGAGGACGGTCGACCCGCTCTGGACAGACCCTTGTGAAAGAGGCGTTTGTTTGTTGGCGTGGATGAATGAAAGACCTTGAGATGGGTGTTGTTGCCACTAGGTAGCATACGAGATGCGCTAGTGAGTTGGGCGCCAAGAGGTCTTTAAGCACAGCCTCCAACTACGATCAGATCGGATCTCGGGAGAGACCAAAACCAGGCTCGGAGCGGGACCCACTGCAGAACCAAACCAGGGTCTGTGGGTAGACACAATCCATGATTACCATCTACGTGTGTGTGTGTGTGTGTGTCTTCTATTATGGCCATGCACCCGGAGGGTATGGGCCGTTACTACGTGCTAGCTATACACCTTACTGCCTTGCATTCTCTCCATTTCAGAAGCCAACCGTGAGACCTGCTCATCCAATTCCTAACACCATGCTTAACCAAGGAAATAGATAAAAAGGAGAGTGATACAGATACCGTAGTGTAATGAATGTGGAGAAGTGAGCCCAGCATATGTTCTCAGGGCCTCGTATCCGCAGGGCACTTCCAGCGTCGTGCGCTTCTTAACCGCCGGCGCACTGGCTGAGGCTCGTTTTTAGGGAGGCTCGCTATGTGTTTTATTAAGAGGTTGGTGACGGTATCCGCAGCATCCTTCGCTCATCCACATCTTCTTCTGCGCTTGTTGTGTCTTGTTCGCCTGCTAGCAGTCGTCCGGTCTCTCTTGCGTATTGGATCGTCGCTCTGACCGCGTCCATGTTGGGTTTCCACTTCTTCATCGGCCCGTCGATAGGCATACCTCCTTCCTGTCTGCTCGAATAGCCTCCCAGCGCATATGACAAGTCTCCAAACCTCTCGCCGTGCTCCTGTCTTAGCTTTGCCCTCTGTTGCCTCCATCTGATGCAGGTGAAGAGGAAGTGTGGTATTGATTCTGTCTGCCCACAGTCGCACTCTGCTGTCTCTGACGCTTGGATTTTGTGCAAATACTCCTTGAGAAACGTCTTGCCCGTCCGTAATTGCGTGAGGATTGCTGCCTCTGCGCTACTTAGCTGCTGGTACATCCCCGCCGATTTGCCCGTATGCAGCGCTGCATCAATCTTCTTCGTGAACTTGCCCGTGTCTGCTCTTACTGGAGGAGCTGGTCCTGCCATAATGCCGGACTTAACCAGCGCCAGACGCATCATATACCACGGGATTCCCTCCCGCTGCGGTGGCTGTTCGCTCTCTGGTCTCGTTGCTGCTTTAGCTAGCTTGTGAGCCTTCTCGTTTCCTTCGATCCCTGAGTGCCCTGGAATCCAGTGTAGTGTGACATCATTCATCCGTAGCTTTTTTATAATCTCTGCGACTACTTCCTGACACGCACTGGCCCTCCAGCTCCTTACTGAGAGGAGTGCCGACTGCGCGTCTGAGAAGATCCGTACGCTGGATGCATGCACAGAGTGCCCATCAGCGTCGAGGGCCGTACACGACGGGTCCCACGGCCAGTTGGCCGCTTCGCTGATGGCTAGGAGCTCCGTGAGGTGTGCGTCTGCTTGATCAGCACTGGCCACCGTCTTCGAGATGCGCGCCTTGCATGGCAGCACGTAGATGCCAATTCCTGCCCTGCCGTTGCGTACTGATGCATCCACGTAGATGTCGGCCTGCCCTGGCTTGCGCTCTTCCACTATCGCTTTAGCCTGCTCTTCATCTTCGCACACCACCACCTCAGGCCGGGACACCCACGGTGGGCAGGCGTACGGTTTGACCTCCAACACCTCGTCCACCTGCACCTCCGCGCACATCTCCGCGATCCGCTGGAGCGGCGACCGGTGCCGTCTGCACAGTCTTTGTCGTTTGATCATCCAGTGCGGATGGGACTGGCCCAGCTTGTGGATAGACACCCAGAACGAGATTGCCTGTTTGTGAAGTCTCTGCTCTAGCGGGAGCAACCCAGCCTCGACCTCTGCCACCGACAGTGCGACGGTGCGAAATCCTCTAATAATTGCCTGTGCTGTGATCCTCTGTGCCTGCTGTAGAAGCCGCCTCATGTCCTGTGTCGCAATCGGGTACCATATCGGCGACGCATAGTCTGCCACTGGCAGCACCGCACTCATCGCCAGCTGCTTGACTGTCTTCGGCTGAAGTCCCTTCAGTCTACGTAGCGCCAGCGCCGTCTTCGTCGCCTTGCCGGCTTTGTCCGCCAGGTGCACCTTGAACCGCACTTCTTTGTCCAGCGTGACCCCGAGGATCTTGACCTTGTCCGTCGGCGGGACCTCTTTCCCTTTGAACCTGAGCGGCGTGCGGCTGTCTCTGCCAGCGCCTTTGTATCGGGTTAGGTGGATGAAGGATGTTTTGGCCGCCTCGAATTCAGCGCCGCTCGTCCGTTCCCACCTCTCGAGCATCGGCACGATCTCGTCTTGGATGATCTGTGTGTTCTCCTCTGCCGAGGGTCCCATAATCCACGCTGAGTAGTCGTCCACAAACGCCATCGAGCTGCCATTCCTCGGTGCACTCTGCACCAGATCTGCGTTGAAAAACAGAAAGAGGATCGGAGCGAGTGCTGATCCCTGCGGAAGGCCAGCCTGCGGGAGCGACTGCACCCCGGACGTGAACCCGTTGACCAGGATACACGCCTGACGGTCTGTACAAAAGTCCTGTACCCACCGCACAATCGTTTCGGGTATCTGTCGCTGCCGCAGTCTCCTAAGCTCTGGTTCCGTTGCCACGTTGTTGTACGCGCCCTTGACATCAAACGACACCAGCGACAGAGTCTTCTTCCCTCTCCACGCCTTAAAAACGTCTTCGCAGAGGTAGGAGAGTGCGTGTGCGGTCGATCGCTGTTTTCTGGCTCCAAAATGCGTCTTTGGTAGGAGGTTATATTCCTCCACCAAATACCCAATCCTCTCAGCCACCAGCGACTCGAGCGCCTTGCCCAGCGTCGGGAGCAGTGAGATCGGCCGGTAGTTGTTGGCCACAGTGTAGTCTTTGCGCTTCGGCTTCTGCAGCGGCACGATCTTAGCAATCTTCCATTCTCGCGGTACCTTTCCTGTCTCCAGCGACCTGGCGAAGAGCGCTGTGATCTCATCCTCGAGGACGGGCCATAGCTCCCTCCACACTCGCGCTGGTATCCCGTCTCTGCCAGGCGCTTTGTCTGGGCTGGCCCGGAAGACCGCAGCTTTGACCTCGTGCTTCGCGACTGGTTCCCACGGCAGCTGGGTATAGCTTGTCGTCGCGTCCTCATCCTCGCAGGGCGGTGGAAGTGGAAAGAATGCCCGGAGCAGCTCGCTTGCTATGTCTTCATTCTCTGTCGCCACCTCATCTTCTGTACCTGCCTTCTTGATTGGCGGCACTCTGGCAAACGACGAACCTCCCTGCTGGTCCATGAACTTGGCTGCTTTCCATATATTGTCGCTGTCGCCGAGGAACTCCTCCCAGTGCATCTTCCGGTGCCGCCGGATCGTCCGGTGGAAGAGCCTCTTCGCTCGCGTCGCCGTCTCGCGAAGTTCTGCGTCCTCTCGTCCCTGGCGCCTTGTCGCACTAGCCCTGTTCCTCCAGTACGTGTACGACTTTCTCAGCGCCGTGAGATCCTCATTCCACCATCTCTTCATATATGGCGATGGCTTCGCGCACGGGCAGTGCGCCTGTAGGGCCTCGTCCACCCAGCTTGTGAGCCGGCTCGCCATGTCGTCCACGTCGTCACTAGGAAACCCCGCCTCCTTCTGCTGCTCCACTGCGTTCCTGATCTTCTCCCATGGCGCGTTCTTGAACACCAGTCTTTCCTGCTTCTCCTGCGCCTCCATCCCCATCCAGAATCGAGTGCAGATCGCCCGATGGTCCGACCCGTACTCGTGCTCCCAGATCGAGCACCTGGCCAGCTCGCTTGCCAGTCCCGGCGTCGCCAACGTCAGGTCGATAGTTGACATGCGCCCTCTGTCGCTGACAAACGTGGTCACTCCAGCCGGGAGGAGACTCTCGAGCGATAGCTCCGCCATAAACTCTATAATCGGCTCGCTCTCCTCTTGCCTTGCCGTGCTGTTGATCGAGCTCCCTCCCCACAGCGGATTGTGTCGGTTGAAGTCACCAGCCACCAGCACCTCCGTGTGTGGATTGCGCAAAAGCTCAGCCTGGACTAGCTCCTGAACCGTCTCCAGCCTGCTAGTAAGCGCTTCCATATTCTCTTCCTTCGTCCTCCTAGACGACGACACGTCTGGAATGTACACTGAGACTAGGATCAGTCTCCTCCCGCCCACGTGCGCCATAACCGCCGTTATGTCTGCCGAGTCTGCCTGCAGCTGCGTCACCGCCATCTCTCTACACGCCCAAATGCACGATCGAACGGGGTAAGACCCGTCCCTCCTTCCAGAAGGAACGAACTTCGTCCACCGCGGGTTCGTGCCGTGCAGCACCACCTCTCCCTCTGCAAGAAAGCACCCTGGCTCCTGGCCTAGGATAAAGTGAAAGTCGGCAAGCGCCTCGTCGTTGTGCAGCGCGTGTTGCGCCTCCCTGCCTCTGTTCATGTTCGCCTGGAGGATCCGGAGCTCTCTATTCATGTCGTTGACGGTTAAGAATCCTGACCTTCTCTTTCCTGTATTCGGGACATTCTCGATGCGACGCCCGGTGCGGGCCCTGGCAGTTCACACAGCGCAGGTTGGTTGTCTCGCAATGTAGATGACCTTCCTGTCCACACATATCGCACGCCTCCGGCCGCAGGCAGTCTCTCGCCCTGTGCCCAAACCGTCTGCACTTGAAACAGGCCACCGGCGTGCGTCGCTCTTCGAACGGTGACATCATGATCCCACCTCCGCCGAACGTCACGCTGTCCGACTGCAGTAGTTTCTCTACATCTTCTTTCGTCGCCACCTTGACCACCACCGATGCGTGCTGTCCACTAGGCCTCGGTTGTCCGAGCCATCGCATCGTGCACACCTCGACTCCATTCTCTATTCCAAACCGCTCCATGGCTGATCTGCTCACTTTGCCCGTGTCCACATCCATCGCTAATGCCACTTCGATCCAGTCCGCTTTGACCGCATGCCACTTGGGCCCAACCAATCTTGCCCCCGGGATTTGCGGGTCCAGCCACTCGGCCGTCGTCTGCCGGAATGCCGCCTCCTTGTCCTTGTCCACGGAGAACTTGATCACGCTCGCGCTGTCGTTTGTTCTCCACACGCGGAAACCCTTGACGCTCGCCCCAGCAAGCCGTTCCACGCCGTCCATGCCTTGTTGGATAGCCTGCCTGGCTGCCTCCGTGGTGGCTACCTTCTCCACCACGTCTTCTCTCACCTTGCTGACATCGATTACCATCTGCCGACGGTTGTCCTTATCTGTTGTACCGGCACTCGTTGTCCGCGACACCGCCGTGCCTGGCCCTACCGGCTGGCCGCTGGCTGCGACTGACGCCCATGTTTGGGTTGACGGGGGCTCGATCGAGAGGGTGTCGAGTTGCGCTCGGAGGGATCCAATTGTCTCTTGGATCTCGGCGTTCTGGTCCTTGAGATATTGCTGTTCTGCTTTGATTGTCGTGAGATCGCTCCTTATGTTCTCGATGACGCTGCTCTGCTGCTTGATCGTCTCGTTCAGGCTCGCAATGAGCTCTACCAGCTGCTCTAGCTTGTTGCTGTCTCCTGCTTGCTCACGCAGAATGGACAGGCTTCCAGTAGGACCCGACTGTAGCTCATCGTGTCTCGGCTGCACTGCGATCGTTTCTTCGTCGTTCTGCGACAGCTGTGATTCTGCCGTTCCATTTCTCGTCTGTATTGTTTGTAGCAAAGTTGTCCGAGTTCGTAAAGATTGCTGGGCTTCTAAGACCTTCGCGCTCGGCTTCCTCGTGCGTCCTCTGGTTGGGGCTGGAGGTGTTGACGGGTCGCGCCTAGGGGTAGAGGGCGCCATCGGGGCTCCGGCGCGATGTTGGGTGAGCCGCACGGTCCTCCTTGCAGCGGGAACTAGCTAAGCGAACGACCGGGAATCGATTAAAAGAATGTCCGAGATGATATTCCTACTCTTTCAACAATCCAAAAGTTCTTCGATTATTACCATCTACAAGGGGGTGACCTGAGCGGGCTGGTGCCCCCCCTGCTAGCGCAGTAGCAAAGCATACTGTCTTTCCTCTTCGAATCTGGTTTAGACCCCTTTTTAATTACTTATGTAATATCTACCACTTTGTATGCCCTCCTCTAGCATCAATTACAGCTTGGCAGCGCTCCTGCATATTTATAATATACTTTCTAAAGTCCTGCACCTCAAGCTTAGCCCATTCTTCCTCAATATACTGTCGTACTTCCGCATCTGTATGCGGAAAGCGCTTAGAAACCCTATATTTAAGCAACCTCCATACATTCTCAATAGGGTTCAGATCAGGGCTATTAGCAGGCCAGGTCATCCGGATAGTCAAGCGCTCGTTATGGTAATTCCTTGTAGCTTTAGCTGTATGCGAGGAAGCTCCATCTTCCATAAGTATAGCTTGGTTAGAGCCACATAGCTGTTCAACTTCCTGCTTGTAGGTGTATACCAACGGGAGTATATGCTCCCTATATACAGCTGAGCTAATATTACCCCATTCCTTTTCAAATACAACAAGGGGTCCTTTTCCAAAGCGGCTGATTATTCCGTGTACCATCCAAGAACTATAGCCCTTAAATTTAGGTACACAGCAGGCATCTAGATACTTCTCCTCAACCTTGCGAGTAACATAGACTTTTCCAAAGCCTCCTGTAGAAAAGGAGGCCTCATCCGTCCATAAAACACGAGCCCACATCCAATCAGGCCAATTTATATGCTCATATGCCCACTGTAATCGAGCACTCTTATGTTTCTCTGTAAGAAAGGGTTTTTCTGTAGCTATACGCCTATGATATTGCTCTTTCTCAAAGGCCTTAATAAGGCTCCTTCTGCAAGCAGATATTCCTTCAAGTGATGCGATTTCCTCGTATGACATACGGCGGTGGAGGCCATCAATTATAGCTCTAGCAACAAGTCGCTTGCGGAGAGGTGTATTTAGGTTTGGCTTCCTTCCAGTCTGTTTCTTTGGAGTCTCAGTCATTAACTTAAGAGTATTAGAGACAGTCTGTTGAGCTAATTGGAGGGAGTATGCGATTGCTGAAGGGCCCCATCCAGCATATCGATTAAGGGAGAAAATACGGCAGCGTTCTTTGTAAGTGAGATGGGTGCCAGGGACACAAGAAATGTTGCGGTAAGAGTTGCGCTGGCGTGGACGTCGAATGAGATTGGGCATGGTTAAGATGTCAATTAACGTAACTTTACACTCATTCTCACGTATTTTATAGCCAAATCTAGTGTTCTGGTACATTCGCTAGCATTACTAAGGTGGCAATTGCCACTGCGCTAGCAGGGGGGGCACCAGCCCGCTCAGGTCACCCCCTTGTATCAGCGCAGACCGAACACGCTCGTCCCCTGCGCTAGCTCACCCAAAGTCTTTGGCACGCGACCGCCCGCCCAGCTTTGATCCCAAAGGGTCTGGCGACGCCGATGCGGGCAGTACCTTTCCGGAAATGCTTTTTGCTGCTGACTGGCACGGTGCATCCCCCCTTCCTACTTCGTCAGCGTGCGGTACAGCATCGACTGATCATGCTGGTGGTGGCATCCACCTACTTTCATTTCTCGTGCATTCTTCTTCTGGCCTACAAGCCGGGGGCTAACGAGGAAGCAGAGAGCGAGCACACAGGTAAGGAACTTACCGTTTGCTTTTTTTCTCCGAGACATCTCGCTCACTTATCATGTGTAGTGGGAAGGGAGTGGTGAGATTTGAGTTTGAGGGTTGGTTTATGGCTGCTACGTATCTAACATTGGCGAGGGCATGGTTTCTCTGTCGATTTCCGTTATTGTCTTGGGTGCGGCAAAGGCTATTTCTCGTAGTAGGGCTTGGCTGGTGAAAAGGAATGGTATGGCGTGTGCGGTTAGGAAACTAGCCCTAGATGGCACGACATCGCATGCACGTGCGTGATAAGCGAAGGGTGACAGCTGTACCTACGGTAGCTGTACGCGCAACTCTATACCACAACTTGAGATCAAAATATCAACCGATATCTATTCAAAAGGCAACATGGCCACTGCGATAATGGCGCTCGTACTATGTAGTGTTCAAATACCTCTTGGTAATCCAAGAGTCTGCGCGCTACAGTTGAAAAAGCAACGAGAGCACCCGCTTCCCCGACACATGCCCAAAATATGGTGTCGATCTCAGAACGCCCGATAGCGCCACATCATATGATTATTCTCTGATCGGTCTGTCGAAAGAAACAATTCTTTATTTGTCTTCATATTTTGATTCGCTTCCCCACTCTTAAGTTTATCTGGCTTACAGCCCACCAATGAGATTCTCTGCCGAGTTTTGTCGTCTAATTCGACGTGTGTCACATTCTCATGGCACTTGGTTCAGTGGTGATGAACCAAGGGCCAAGAGACGGGAGGCGTTTATGGCGTTTTGAGGGGGCACACAACATACCGGTAATTACACAACTGCCAGACAGTGATGGGACCAGGTGTCGGATCACTATGGGCAAAGGAGCATGAGTTGGATATTAACGTCGCGATTTATAGAAGAGGATGAAGCGCTCTAGACAACAAAATCATTTTGATTCGATCGAGCCCGAAATCATGGTGGGGAGCCCTATGCGCATGCACATGGCCTGCAGTTCATGTGGCGTCGCCGTGGCACATGCACGGTGGAAGGGCTTGCCGCACCACCATTTTCACAAATCACCGTGTCCCAGGATGCCTTCCTTTTGCCCCTCCATCCAATCCCAACTACTAAACCATCACCGGGAAGATCCTAAACCAAAGGGCGACTATCACAGCGGGAAGGAGAGACGACGGCTGAGAGCGATAGAGCCGTATAAGAGATATCCATCGCAGGCAATTGTCTACTACATCATTCAACGAACTATTGTATACCATTCTTAGCGGTAGCCTTCCCGCCTGCCCTTCAACATGCCAAATATGACATCCAGTGTCATTCCACCACCCCCTGGACTGACAGCCAACTTCGACAATCCGCCCAGTTTAGCCCCTAGGATTATTGCTGTCAGTATTTCTTTGGTTGTCGTCGCATCTATCTTTGTCGGATTACGGGGTTACACTATACTTTTCATCCTCCATACACGAGGAATCGCTGATTGTAAGTACTTATAGAGCTTTAGGCAACGGCTAATGCTTATATTCACTAGATCTATTGGCCATCGGTTGGGTACGTCTTGTTAACATCCGCCGAAATCGAATCGTAATTCCTAACTATCATCCAGCTACTCGCCGTAGTGTATTCAATACTTATCTACGTCTGTAAGTCCCCTAGATCCATAGGTCTTCCTAACTGACTTTTCTAGGTACCCAGTTCGGACTAGGCCGCCATTTTTGGGACGTCCCATTTTCAACTTTCAACGTTAAATATTTCAAGGTCCGTATGATCGCCTACTACTAGTATTATAAGCGCGCCTAACTGAGGTACGTTAGGTCGGAGCTGTCGCGGGAACATTCTACGGCATGTCCATCATGTTCACAAAGCTCTCGATTCTACACTTCTACCTCCGCTTCCTCCTAGCGCGTCCGCATCTACGGAAGATCGTCTACGCCGTGATGGTAATTGTGGTTGTTTACAGTTTCGTTACGTCATTTGAATGGCTTTATGCTTGTCGACCCTTGGAGAAATACTGGGACTTGACCATTACCGAGGGTTCATGTGTCAACCACCACCAGTTCACCGTGGCCAACGGTATAATGAACGTCGTCACCGATGCGATCATTTTGCTTTTTCCGCTTGCGATTTTGAGAGATTTGCAGAATCTCGCACCCCGGGAGAAGGTAGCTGTGACGGGCATTATGATGACCGGAGGACTGTAAGTCGGCTGTCGCCTCATTGGAACACTACTAATTTATGAATAGTGTTGTGGGCATTAGCATCATTAGAGCTAAGACGAATATAGACATGCTACATATTACCGACATGACCTGGGATGGCGCCCGGATAGTTATATGGTGGTAAGTCGATATTGTTTAGGAGGCGATTGTACACTGACGAATTCTTGAGGATTGCTGAAATGTACATTTCGATAATCTGCGCCTGCCTAATATCTCTAAAGCCTTTCTTGCAGAAATACTTTCCTAGATTCTTTGAGAACCCCCACCGGCATACCCTGTCTCTGTCTCTCAATTTAGGACGTTTCACCATGCCGTCAATTACCAACAGAGATCCACAGACGTCACAGGCCACAGATAAAGTGCCACTTAGTACTGCCTCTACGATATCTGCTGCAACTAAGTAGCTAGTTGTCATCACTTCCGCCTACCTTGGACGTCTCTACGACGTGATCTAGCGAATTTGGAATCCGAACATCAAGTTAGAGGCATGGATAGTGATGAATATGGCACTGAAGTTACACTAATCACGAATACACGATGGGCCCGGCAAGGGTACTGTGGTGTAAGGATAGGCCCGATCGATTCTCGAGCATACATGGGCAAACCGATATCGATATTTTTTTTAGGGTTTTATATCGATATCGATATAAGGCAAACTGAAAATATCGATATCGATATTATCATCGATATCGATATAAGCTTTATACATTAATTAGCGAGCTAACAGTCCTTAAACCACCTTATCTCCTCAATTATCTCATCAGTAAAGCCCTGAATAGCTTCATCGTCGTCTGGTTCAAGCGGAAAACCCATTCCAGACTCAGATGACGGCGTAATTAATCCCTGATGAAGCCAACTACCTATACACTCAATTTTCTCGATATTAGCACACGACAGCCTGAGTCGATCCCATGTACAGGTCCTTCTCGCACCTGAAAACACCCTCTCTGCCTCTGCAGATTCCGCAGGGATTGAGAGTATCGCAATAGCCATACAATGGAGCCTCGGATATCGACGTCTCTGATCCTCATGACACCACCATTCTAGAGGCGTACAGGATATCTGTATAGGCGAAGCCTTAATAAAGACTTTAAAATCATCGTCGTCTGCAGTCTCTGCTATCACGGCTAACTCGCGGCGTAGGCGATCGAGCGCATTTGAGTCGCGCCGTTGACGCTTTGGCAGTGGAGCTTCCTCTGAAATAGGGATTGAGATTATTTTATAATCCTCCTCCCAAATTGTATTAGCTTGCGCAATTGCTGGATCCACCCACTCTTGTAACCAGTTCTTCTTAATGTAGGTGGACCGCTTTGAGGGATCGAGAAGGAGGGCCGCAGCGTATACAGGCGCGTCGTCTGTGAGGGCGTAATACTTATTAAGGATAAACCAACCCATCTCGATGGCGTGGAGCATCCGATTATCATAAGTATCTGGTGCTTCGTACAGCTTCTAGTTATTTATTAGTAAAGATATGTAATAAGATATCTACTTTACCTTCTGTTGTTCGTAGTGATGGAGGAGAACGTCCATTAATTCAAGACTCTGTCCGATAGATGACTTGTCCGTCTGTGCATACAGAGTCGCACCTGCGAACGGTTGTAAAAACTTGCGTATTTTACTAAGAATATTCCAATCCTCAGTAGTGAGCTTAATACCATCAAGCCCGTGATCGTGATCAACCATAAAGACCTTAATTGCACTCTGTTTCCGCAGTGCTTTATCAATAAACATATACCACGATGACCACCGTGTCATGTTGTCAATTCCTAGCTGTAGACCTACAGCAATCATCCAGTCCTTATCGCGTTGTGATGAACGATGTAGCCAGATACCCAGATCATGAAGCTGTTCGAGTGCAGGTAATCGGCCTATACCAGAAAATTCTTGACGTTGAGTGCCAGTTTTCAGTGTTGCTCTCCAGGTCTTTCGGCCGCCAGCCTCGTCTATCAATCCATTAGAACTTAATGTTAGGGAAAACTTAGTAAAAAGTTCTTCCCCATCGACCTCCTCTACTATCTGTAGCGCAGCGATAAGAGCTTGTTTGGAAGACGCGAGAAGGAAGGCTTGAAGCGAAAGATTGATGATATGGGCAAGGCATCGTACGCGGCGTCGTTTAGGATCAAATTTTACCTATATGGGATTAGCTAGGTTACTAGAAAACGCGGTAAATTAACCTGGTGCTCTTCAAGTAATCGGGATGCTAAAGATTCCAGGCAAGTATCGTTCGACGTCGCGTTATCGCCTGTGTGCCAGCCAACGTTTGACGTGATGTCGTACTGTTTGAGAACCCCATAAATTAGGTCTGCTTGAGATGCCCCAGAGTGATCTCCGGGTAACTCAATTAGACCTAATAAGGCCTTTTGAAGCTTATAGTCATGATTGACCCATTGTGCACAGATAGCAAGTAATCCCTTACGATGTGGTGATGTCCAGATATCTATTTGTAGGTGTATCGGGCTATTAGCTAGCTTAAGGATATCTCGAAGCTGATCTCGGTATAGAACATAATTAGCGGCCATGAGGCGTACGAGAGAGCGTCGGGACTTAATGAGATAATCGCTACACTCAGGATTCGCGGCTAGAAGTAGAGCTTGCATCTCTGGCCACTCAACACAGGTAAATGCTACCCGACGTCTAGTAATTAGGCCAATCAGTGCTTCCTTGTAGGCATCCCGATTGAATGTACGGCGTAGGGACGAGATGGAGGGCAGAAGATGTTGTGATAACGATGTATTTGAGTCGTTTAAACGCTGTTGAGATAACATAGATGACTTAGATTGATGGTGATTGCGATAGTGAGTTATGGCGTTACTTTTAGGGATCTGTGGTCCCCATGCTGCGTGAAATCGACATCTAAATACTGAGGGACCTGAGATTTTTCGCTTCTGACTAGGTTTGGGGGATAGATCCTCATTGCGGCCGCGGGTCATGATATCCCAGAAGCCGGGAGGGTATTCGAGATCTATACGGCTAGCAGAGCTCGATGGAGCGATATTGGATGAGATAGAGGACGACATGATGTAATAGTAATGGTAATATATTGGAGTGCAAGAGATGGCACATGTGGATGATAGATGTGAGGACTGAGTTAATTGAGTAATGAAGGTATCTAGCTATCTCTATATACTACGGAGTAGACTAGGCAGTGATGCACTAGTGTAGGCAGTGATACATTAGTGTAGCAGTGATATACTAGTGTAGGCAGTCGTAGGCTGTGATAATATACCGTGATATAATAGTACTAGAAAACAGGTGTTTGCAGAGAATTTCTGGGTGTAGGAATGCCAAGCTTTTAAAACTGATATCGATCGATATCGGTTTAAGGGAATCATCGATATCGATATCGGTTTAAGCCGAAAAACCTATATCGATATCGATAATATCGATATAAGGCGAAATATCGATATCAGTTTGCCCATGTATGTTCTCGAGGATGGGAGGTTATGTAAGTAGGGCGTATAAGGGTTCCGTCCGATAGGCTGTCGGACGGTCACCGACCGGTCGACGCGCGACACCTCTCTTCTATCCCATCTAGTATTAGAACAGCAGCACCCATAGTTCGAATATTAGTCGGTTATCCTATCACCTCTCCCATCCCTCCGACTGCGGGTCGTGAGCCCCGCCCTCCTACGATATACCTTTACCTTATAGTACCTTACTTTCTCGACGTCTTCAACTCATCTAATCCAGTCCTTTCCGACATAAGGCGATCCTGCACAACAGATTAGCCCTCGCCAACCAACAAGCACGCCAACAAGCATGCCCTCGCGAAAACTCACAATTAACCATGTCGGGAAATATGTCTTCCCCAGCTTCGCTAATCCAGCACTAGCACCTCTCCACAGCTTCCCTGTCGCACCACCCAAAATATCAGCAACCAACTCCTCAGCAAACGTATCGCTCGAACTAGCACCCTTGACATTCCCACCGCTGGCGATGGCTCGGAACGATACTTCGGCGCGAGAAGAATGTCGCACAATGTGGGGCTACTCCGCACAAGCTGCCGGGTCAGCATAGTACTCCTCATGATGACAACATATTTTCTACTCTTTTGTTAGTAAACACAAGACAGATCAACTGCTGGATCTTCACCGGCTCGTACATCTGGCAACCAGGAACTGGCTACGAATGGAGAGCTCTCTGGGAAATGGACAGCCAAGACTGTGAAGCGCCTAGTAGAGGTGTTTCCAGACAGCGATTACGCAAATAGGAGCGTGTGGAGGATGTACTTCCCGCACGCACGGTACGCTTTAGAGTCCGGTTTCAAAGAAGGCGCAGGAAAGGAGAAAACGGAATTGCTCTAGAAGTTTGGGAATTGCACCTACAGCGATGGAAGATACAAGGAAGTGGAAGAGGCTTACACGAAGGTGATGGAGATGAGGGAGAGTGTGCTTGGCGAGGGGCATTTAGACACGCTGACCAGCATGGCCAACCTGGCGACGACGTACTGGAAACAAGGCCGATGGGAGGCAGCCGAAGTGCTGGATGTGGAAGCGATGGAGACTCGCAAGAAGAAACTCGGAGCGAACCATCCCGATACGCTGTGCAGCATGAACAATCTTGCCTTCTCGTGGAAAGCACAGGGTCGTGATGCAGAAGCTATAAAACTTATGAGCGAATGTGTACAGCTACACCATCGCATTTTAGGCGTCAGTCATTCGAATTACATATCTTCCTTAGAAGCGCTGGCTAGATAGGAGGCAGAGCAAGTGAATGTTAGCTCCTTAACATTGGATGGCTAATAGTGGCTAGATTAGTCGGTTAACATAGACTTAATCGTAGGGAAAGATGCGCGTAAAGTAACTAGACCTTAGAACCATACTTTACTAACGTTACAATAGTTTAGAAAATCGTACGAAGGTACTTAGAGGTACCTAAGGAAGTAGTATCTCAGAGTTGATCTGTCAGCATGGCGGCGTCGACCAAGGTGGCATTTTGCCACCACTAGCAGGGAGGATGGCCGAGCCGCACCATCCATAGGGTTGTACAAGGGTGTGGTGACTTTTGGATTGTTGAAAGAGTAGGAATATCATCTCGGACATTCTTTTAGTCGATTCCCGGTCGTTCGCTTAGCTAGTTCCCGCTGCAAGGCGGCCCGTGCGGCTCACCCAACATCGCGCCGGAGCCCCGATGGCGCCCTCTACCCCTGGGCGCGACCCGTCAACACCTCCAGCCCCAACCAGAGGACGCACGAGGAAGCCGAGCGCGAAGGTCTTAGAAGCCCAGCAATCTTTATGAACTCGGACAACTTTGCTACAAACAATACAGACGAGAAATGGAACGGCAGAATCACAGCTGTCGCAGAACGACGAAGAGACGATCGCAGTGCAGCCGAGACACGATGAGCTACAGTCGGGTCCTACTAGAAGTCTGTCCATTCTGCGTAAGCAAGCAGGAGACAGCAACAAGCTAGAGCGGCTGGTAGAGCTCATTGCGAGCCTAAACGAGACGATTAAGCAGCAGAGCAGCGTCATCGAGAACATAAGGAGCGATCTCACGACAATCAAAGCAGAATAGCAATATCTTAAGGACTAGAACGCCGAGATCCAAGAGACAATTGGATCCCTCTGAGCGCAACTCGACACCCTCTCGATCGAGCCCCCGTCAACCTAAACATGGGCGTCAGTCGCGGCCAGCGGCTAGCTGGTAGGGCTAGGTACGGCGGTGTCGCGGACAACGAGTGCCAGTACAACAGATAAGGACAACCGTCGGTAGATGGTAATCGATGTCAGCAGGGTAAGAGAAGACGTAGTGGAGAAGGTAGCCACCACGGAGGTAGCTAGGCAGACGATCCAGCAAGGCATGGACGGCGTGGAAAGGCTTGCTAGGGCGAGCGTCAAGGGTTTCCGCGTGTGGAGAACAAACGACAGCGCGAGCGTGATCAAGTTCTCCGTGGACAAGGACAAGGAGGCGGCATTCTAGCAGACGACGGCCGAGTAGCTGGACCCGCAAATCCCGGGGGCAAGGTTGGTTGGGCCTAAGTAGCATGCGGTCAAAGCGGACTGGATCGAAGTGGCATTAGCGATGGATGTGGACACGGGCAAAGTGAGCAGATTAGCCATAGAGCGGTTTGGAACAGAGAATGGAGTCGAGGTATACACGATGCGATGGCTCGGACAACCAAGGCCTAGTGGACAGCACGCATCGGTGGTAGTCAAGGTAGCGACGAAAGAAGATATAGAGAAACTACTGCAGTCGGACAGCGTAACGTTCGGCGGAGGTGGGATCATAATGTCACCGTTCGAAGAGCGACGCACGCCGGTGGCCTGTTTCAAGTGCAGACGGTTTGGGCACAGGGCGAGAGACTACCTGCGGCCGGAGGCGTGCGATATATGTAGACAGGAAGGTCATCTACAGTGCGAGACAACCAACCTGCGCTGTGTGAACTGCCAGGGCCCGCACCGGGCGTCGCATCAAGAATGCCCCGAATACAGGAAAGAGAAGGTCAGGATTCTTAACCGTCAACGACATAAATAGAGAGCTCCGGATCCTCCAGGCGAACATGAACAGAGGCAGGGAGGCGCAACACGCGCTGCACAACGACGAGGCGCTTGCCGACTTTCACTTCATCCTAGGCTAGGAACCAGGGTACTTCCTTGCAGAGGGAGAGGTGGTGCTGCACGGCACGAACCCGCGGTGGACGAAGTTCATTCCCTCTAGAAGGAGGGACAGGTCTTACCCCGTTCGATCGTGCATTTAGGCGTGTAGAGAGATAGCAGTAACGCAGCTGCAGGCAGACTCGGCAGACATAACGGCGGTTATAGCGCACGTAGGCGGGAGGAGACTGATCCTAGTCTCAGTGTACATTCCAGACGTGTCGTCGTCTAGGAGGACGAAGGAAGAGAACATAGAGGCGCTTACTAGCAGGCTGGAGACGATTCAGGAGCTAGTCCAGGCTGAGCTTTTGCGCAATCCACACACGGAGGTGCTGGTGGCTAGTAACTTCAACCGACACAATCCGCTGTAGGGAGGGAGCTCGATCAACAGCACGGCAAGGCAAGAGGAGAGCGAGCCGATTATAGAGTTTATGGCGGAGCTATCGCTCGAGAGTCTCCTCCTAGCTGGAGTGACCACGTTTGTCAGCGACAGAGGGCGCATATCAACTATCGACCTGACGTTGGCAACGCCGGGACTAGTAAGCGAGCTGGCTAGGTGCTCGATCTAGGAGCACGAGTACGGGTCGGACCATCGGGCGATCTACACTCGATTCTAGATAGGGATAGAGGCGCAGGAGAAGCAGGAAAGACTGGTGTTCAAGAACGCGCTATAGGAGAAGATCAGGAACGCAGTGGAGCAGTAGAAGGAGGCAGGGTTTCCTAGTGACGACGTGGACGACATGGCGAGCCGGCTCACAAGCTGGGTAGACGAAGCCCTACAGGCGCATTGCCCGTGCGCGAAACCATCGCCATATATAAAGAGATAGTAGAATGAGGATCTCACGGTGCTAAGGAAGTCGTACACGTACTAGAGGAACAGGGCTAGTGCGACAAGGCGCTAGGGACGAGAGGACGCAGAACTTCGCGAGACGGCGACGCGAGTGAAGAGGCTCTTCCACCAGACGATCCGGCGGCACCAGAAGATGCACTGGGAGGAGTTCCTCGGCGACAGCGACAATATATGGAAAGCAGCCAAGTTTATGGACCAGCAGGGAGGTTCGTCGTTTACTAGAGTGCCGCCAATCAAGAAGGCGGGTACAGAAGATAAGGTGGCGACAGAGAATGAAGACATAGCAAGCGAGCTGCTCCGGGCATTCTTTCCACCTCCGCCGCCCTACGAGGATGAGGATGCGACGACAAGCTACACCCAGCTGCCGTAGGAACTAGTCGCGAAGCACGAGGTTAAAGCTGCGGTCTTCCGGGCCAGCCTAGATAAAGCGCCTAGCAGAGACGGGATACCAGCGCGAGTGTAGAGGGAGCTATAGCCCGTCCTCGAGGATAAGATTATAGCGCTCTTCGCTAGGTCGCTGGAAACAGGAAAGGTACCGCGAGAATAGAAGATTGCTAAGATCGTGCCGCTGCAGAAGCCGAAGCGCAAAGACTACACTGTGGCCAATAACTACTGGCCGATCTCACTGCTCCCGACGCTAGGCAAGGCGCTCGAGTCGCTAGTAGCTGAGAGGATTGGGTATTTGGTAGAGGAATATAACCTCCTACCAAAGACGCATTTTAGAGCCAGAAAACAGCGATCGACCGCACACGCACTCTCCTACCTCTGCGAAGACGTTTTTAAGGCGTGGAGAGGGAAGAAGACTCTGTCGTTGGTGTCGTTTGATGTCAAGGGCGCGTACAACAACGTGGCAACGGAACCAGAGCTTAGGAGACTGCGGCAGCGACAGATACCCGAAACATTATACGGTGGGTACAGGACTTTTGTACAGACCGTCAGGCATGTATCCTAGTCAACGGGTTCACGTCCGGGGTGCAGTCGCTCCCGCAGGCTAGCCTTCCGCAGGATCAGCACTCGCTCCGATCCTCTTTCTGTTTTTCAACGCAGATCTAGTGCAGAGTGCACCGAGGAATAGCAGCTCGATAGCGTTTATGGACGACTACTCAGCGTAGATTATGGACCCTCGGCAGAGGAGAACACACAGATCATCCAAGACGAGATCGTGCCGATGCTCGAGAGGTAGGAACGGACGAGCGGCGCTGAATTCGAGGCGGCCAAAACATCCTTCATCCACCTGACCCGATACAAAGGCGCTGGCAGAGACAGCCACACGCCGCTCAGGTTCAAAGGGAAAGAGGTCCCGCCGACGGACAAGGTCAAGATCCTCGGGTCACGCTAGACAAAGAAGTGCGGTTCAAGGTGCACCTGGCGGACAAAGCCAGCAAGGCGACGAAGACGGCGCTGGCGCTACGTAGACTAAAGGGACTTCAGCCGAAGACAGTCAAGCAGCTAGCGATGAGTGCGGTGCTGCCAGTAGCAGACTATGCGTCGCCGATATAGTACCCGATTGCGACACAGGACATGAGGCGGCTTCTACAACAGGCACAGAGGATCACAGCACAGGCAATTATTAGAGGATTTCGCACCGTCGCACTGTCAGTAGCAGAGGTCGAGGCTAGGTTGCTCCCGCTAGAGCAGAGACTTCACAAACAGGCAATCTCGTTCTGGGTGTCTATCCACAAGCTAGGCCAGTCCCATCCGCACTAGATGATCAAACGACAAAGACTATGCAGACGGCACCGGTCGCCGCTCCAGCGGATCGCGGAGATATGCGCGGAGGTGCAGGTGGACGAGGTGTTGGAGGTCAAACCGTACGCCTGCCCACCGTGGGTGTCCCGGCCTAAGGTAGTGGTGTGCGAAGATGAAGAGCAGGCTAAAGCGATAGTGGAAGAGCGCAAGCCAGGGCAGGCCGACATCTACGTGGATGCATCAGTGCGCAACGGCAGGGCAGGAATTGGCATCTACGTGCTGCTATGCAAGGCGCGCATCTCAAAGACAGTGGCTAGTGCTGATCAAGCAGACGCACACCTCACAGAACTCCTAGCCATCAGCAAAGCAGCCAACTAGCCGTGGGACCCGTCGTGTAAGGCCTTCAACGCTAATAGGCACTCTATGCATGCATCCAGCGTACGGATCTTCTTAGACGCGCAGTCGGCACTCCTCTTAGTAAGGAGCCGGAGGGCCGGTGCGTGTTAGGAAGTAGTCGCAGAGATTATAAAAAAGCTACAGATGAACGATATTATACTACACTGGATTCCAGGGCACTTAGGGATCGAAGGAAACGAGAAGGCTCACAAACTAGCTAAAGCAGCAACGAGACTAGAAAGCGAACAGCCACCACAGCGGGAGGGAATCCCGTAGTATATAATGCGTCTGGCGCTGGTTAAGTCTAGTACTATAGCAGGACCAGCTCCTCTAGTAAGAGCAGACACGGGCAAGTTCACGAAGAAGATTGATACAGCGCTGCATATGGGCAAATCGGCGGGGATGTACCAGCAGCTAAGTAGCGCAGAGGCAGCAATCCTCACGCAATTACGGACGGGCAAGACATTTCTCAAGGAGTATTTGCACAAAATCCAAGCGTCAGAGACAGCAGAGTGCGACTATGGGTAGACAGAATCAATACCACACTTCCTCTTCACCTGCATCAGATAGAGGCAACAGAGGGCAAAGCTAAGACAGGAGCACGGCGAGAGGTTTAGAGACTTGTCATATGCGCTAGGAGGCTATTCGAGTAGATAGGAAGGAGGTATACCTATTGACGGGCCGATGAAGAAGTGGAAACCCAACATGGACGCGGTTAGAGCGACGATCCAATACGCAAGAGAGACCGGACGACTACTAGCAGGCGAATAAGACACAACAAGCGCAGAAGAAGATGTAGATAAGCGAAGGATGCTGCGGATACCGTCACCAACCTCTTAATAAAACACATAGCGAGCCTCCCTAAAAACGAGCCTCAGCCAGTGCGCCGGCAGTTAAGAAGCGCACGACGCTGGAAGTGCCCTGCGGATACGAGGCCCTAAGAACATATGCTGGGCTCGCTTCTCCACATTCATTACACTACGGTATCTATATCACTCTCCTTTTTATCTATTTCCTTGGTTAAGCATAGTGTTAGGAATTGGACGAGCAGGTCTCACGGTTGGCTTCTGAAATGGAGAGAATGCAAGGCAGTAAGGTGTATAGCTAGCACGTAGTAACGGCCCATACCCTCCGGGTGCATGGCCATAATAGAAGACACACACACACACACACACACGTGAGGTGGCGAATTCTATAGGCATTTTCAGAGAGTTGAGTTGGTTAACTAGAGGCATGGCCAAGGTTGAGTGGGGATCGCAAGGCTACGGCGGCTGAGATCCGCCCGCTCGCCAAGACTCTGCACAGCCATAGGCCTAACGTATATCCACCCGTAACGGAATAACCGCTGTAGCGGAACAAACCACAGGTACTTTAACTTCAATGCAATAGAAAGCCTGCATACGTCTTGTTTTCTACAATATCTCTCTTGAGTACCATGCTAAGGCCATTTCTGAACCCCTGAGACCCTACCTATACAAAAATTACGTTTGCATAGACGCCTTCCCGCCTGATTTCTAAAAGGTACGTCTTCATGGCGAAAACGAGCCTTGCCCACTGCAGGGCCGCCCCACAGCTTATACCAACGTCGCAACCCATACAACGCCCTTATATAAGCCTAAGAATCCGATAACATCGCGAGGGATTTATAGTTCGTCGTGAGGCTCCGGGTGGCGCTCTCATTATGCGGGGTCACCATCAGAAGCGATCGCCAATTTGGGCTAGTGCAAAGAGGCCCCGCATATCCCATCTTATGATTACGGTGTACTTATTTGTAACGACTGTTAGATCTGTGGCTGTAAGCTGTGCGACGCTTTTGCCAAGCGCTCCGGGACACCCGAAAACCGGCTCGGATTGGGAGTAGGGCTAGGTTTGAAGTAGCTCATGTCAACGAACACACCCAGCATCGAAACCGCAATCAGCTTCCGATACAGCCATCGTGCAACTTTGAGACGCAGTGCAATGGACGACCATACCTAACGCGAAAGCTTCCATGCCATAGAGATAAACCATCGCGCCGCCCTACAGCTCCGCAGACCCGCCGTTGATCCCTCGTCCGACCCACCACGTCCTCGTGCTCTCGAGCACATCGCAACCAATACATATACCAAGCAGTAGCCGAATATCGCTTCAGCTCGTTGAAGGGGAATATCATAAGTTAGGAAGCGTCTAAAGAATAGGGTGGGCAGGTCTCACACAGCGGGCATGGCAGGGGACAGAGACTAACTGGCATGACACAGAATACCAAGATCCGAGTCTAGGCTTCGGCAAGGAACTGAATTCACAGCGGGTGGCGGAACGAGATCCACGGAAACTAGACCAACTACAGCCAGGCCACTATCCGAATCTTAACTGTTATACAGATAGGCAATATCATTTTAGCTAAATGGTAAACTTTGCAAGGAAGACAATTACTTCTAGAATTTAGGGGCATTGCATGCCGTCTGTAATCAACACCCTACTAAATAACGTCTGTTGCTGCTAACCCTCAAACCAATCAACGCTCCGCTTATGAGAAAAAAACCCAGCCTAAACCTGTTAAACCGTATCAACATCCTATGTACCAAAAGCGGAATCAGACCGTTCTTGTATAGACCTGAGTAGATTCTTAAGAAAGCGTGGGAGACGGCTCTGCACTAACTCCAGGCGAGGTCATAGAAAACGGAGCAGCTAATCGGCCTACAAGGATGCTTGCATGGCGAGCGACAGGTAGGAATGTATGGGCGGGAGGAGTGACTGGTAGTGTTTCGAGGCTTGGAGAGGATGTCACGTCCCGGAGCTGACCGGAGGTGTATTCGAACATGGTTCTGCGTACAAGTTGGTAGGGTACAACGAGCTGAGTAGAATAGCTAGCCATAAGAGGGGTGGGTACCTAGCATAAGCGGTTGGAGTGGCCATCGGATAGCACGACGATCTGTTTGGAGATTTTAGGGAGCGGTGGAGGAAGCAGCCGAGATTTTGCCCACATAAGCGGACCACTTGGCAGTCACCTTACCGAACTAAGTTAAGCGTCCAACAACGGGACTCATTCTAGATTCCGCCACATGTGGCTCAGTCTTCTCTCTATCAATTATTTTCTCTCACAGCTCTATCTAATCTAGTAGATCTCGACATGAGGTGGCGAATTCTGTAGGTGTTTTCAGAGAGTTGAGTTTCGCCATCTCACGTGTGTGTGTGTGTGTGTGTGTGTCTTCTATTATGGCCATGCACCCGGAAGGTATGGGCCGTTACTACGTGCTAGCTATACACCTTACTGCCTTGCATTCTCTCCAGTTCAGAAGCCAACCATGAGACCTGCTCGTCCAATTCCTAACACCATACTTAACTAAGGAAATAGATAAAAAGGAGAGTAATACAGATACCGTAGTGTAATGAATGTGGAGAAGCGAGCCCAGCATATGTTCTCAGGGCCTCGTATCCGCAGGGTACTTCCAGCGTCGTGCGCTTCTTAACCGCCGGCGCACTGACTGAGGCTCGTTTTTAGGGAGGCTCGCCATGTGTTTTACTAGGAGGTTGGTGGCGGTATCCGGAGCAGCCTTCGCTCATCTGCGTCTTCTTCTGTGCTTGTTGTGTCTTGTTCGCCTGCTAGCAGTCGTCCGGTCTCTCTTGCGTATTGAATCGTCGCTCTGACCGCGTCCATGTTGGGTTTCCACTTCTTCATCGGCCCGTCGATAGGCATGCCTCCTTCCTGTCTGCTCGAATAGCCTCCCAGCGCATATGACAAGTCTCCAAACCTCTCGCCGTGCTCCTGTCTTAGCTTTGCCCTCTGTTGCCTCCATCTGATGCAGGTGAAGAGGAAGTGTGGTATTGATTCTGTCTGCCCACAGTCGCACTCTGCTGTCTCTGACGCTTGGATTTTGTGCAAATACTCCTTGAGAAACGTCTTGCCCGTCCGTAATTGCGTGAGGATTGCTGCCTCTGCGCTACTTAGCTGCTGGTACATCCCCGCCGATTTGCCCGTATGCAGCGCTGCGTCAATCTTCTTCGTGAACTTGCCCGTGTCTGCCCTTACTAGAGGAGCTGGTCCTGCTATAGTGCCGGACTTAGCCAGCGCCAGACGCATCATATACCACGGGATTCCCCCCCGCTGTGGTGGCTGTTCGCTCTCTGATCTCGTTGCTGCTTTAGCTAGTTTGTGAGCCTTCTCGTTTCCTTCGATCCCTGAGTGCCCTGGAATCCAGTGTAGTGTGACATCGTTCATCCGTAGCTTTTTTATAATCTCTGCGACTACTTCCTGACACGCACCGGCCCTCCAGCTCCTTACTGAGAGGAGTGCCGACTGCGCGTCTGAGAAGATCCGTACGCTGGATGCATGCACAGAGTGCCCATCAGCGTCGAGGGCCTTACACGACGGGTCCCATGGCCAGTTGGCCGCTTCGCTGATGGCTAGGAGTTCCGTGAGGTGTGCGTCTGCTTGATCAGCACTGGCCACCGTCTTCGAGATGCGCGACTTGCATGGCAGCACGTAGATGCCAATTCCTGCCCTGCCGTTGCGCACTGATGCATCCACGTAGATGTCGGCCTGCCCTGGCTTGCGCTCTTCCACTATCGCTTTAGCCTGCTCTTCATCTTCGCACACCACCACCTCAGGCCGGGACACCCACGGTGGGCAGGCGTACGGTTTGACCTCCAACACCTCGTCCACCTGCACCTCCGCGCACATCTCCGCGATCCGCTGGAGCGGTGACCGGTGCCGTCTGCACAGTCTCTGTCGTTTGATCATCCAGTGCGGATGGGACTGGCCCAGCTTGTGGATAGACACCCAGAACGAGATTGCCTGTTTGTGAAGTCTCCGCTCTAGCGGGAGCAACCCAGCCTCGACCTCTGCCACCGACAGTGCGACGGTGCGAAATCCTCTAATGATTGCCTGTGCTGTGATCCTCTGTGCCTGTTGTAGAAGCCGCCTCATGTCCTGTGTCGCAATCGGGTACCATATCGGCGACGCATAGTCTGCCACTGGCAGCACCGCACTCATCGCCAGCTGCTTGACTGTCTTCGGCTGAAGTCCCTTCAGTCTACGTAGCGCCAGCGCCGTCTTCGTCGCCTTGCCGGCTTTGTCCGCCAGGTGCACCTTGAACCGCACTTCTTTGTCCAGCGTGACCCCGAGGATCTTGACCTTGTCCGTCGGCGGGACCTCTTTCCCTTTGAACCTGAGCGGCGTGCGGCTGTCTCTGCCAGCGCCTTTGTATCGGGTCAGGTGGATGAAGGATGTTTTGGCCGCCTCGAATTCAGCGCCGCTCGTCCGTTCCCACCTCTCGAGCATCGGCACGATCTCGTCTTGGATGATCTGTGTGTTCTCCTCTGCCGAGGGTCCCATAATCCACGCTGAGTAGTCGTCCACAAACGCCATCGAGCTGCCATTCCTCGGTGCACTCTGCACCAGATCTGCGTTGAAAAACAGAAAGAGGATCGGAGCGAGTGCTGATCCCTGCGGAAGGCCAGCCTGCGGGAGCGACTGCACCCCGGACGTGAACCCGTTGACCAGGGTACACGCCTGACGGTCTGTACAAAAGTCCTGTACCCACCGCACAATCGTTTCGGGTATCTGTCGCTGCCGCAGTCTCCTGAGCTCTGGTTCCGTTGCCACGTTGTTGTACGCGCCCTTGACATCAAACGACACCAGCGACAGAGTCTTCTTCCCTCTCCACGCCTTAAAAACGTCTTCGCAGAGGTAGGAGAGTGCGTGTGCGGTCGATCGCTGTTTTCTGGCTCTAAAATGCGTCTTTGGTAGGAGGTTATATTCCTCCACCAAATACCCAATCCTCTCAGCCACCAGCGACTCGAGCGCCTTGCCCAGCGTCGGGAGCAGTGAGATCGGCCGGTAGTTGTTGGCCACAGTGTAGTCTTTGCGCTTCGGCTTCTGCAGCGGCACGATCTTAGCAATCTTCCATTCTCGCGGTACCTTTCCTGTCTCCAGCGACCTGGTGAAGAGCGCTGTGATCTCATCCTCGAGGACGGGCCATAGCTCCCTCCACACTCGCGCTGGTATCCCGTCTCTGCCAGGCGCTTTGTCTGGGCTGGCCCGGAAGACCGCAGCTTTGACCTCGTGCTTCGCGATTGGTTCCCACGGCAGCTGGGTATAGCTTGTCGTCGCGTCCTCATCCTCGCAGGGCGGTGGAAGTGGAAAGAATGCCCGGAGCAGCTCGCTTGCTATGTCTTCATTCTCTGTCGCCACCTCATCTTCTGTACCTGCCTTCTTGATTGGCGGCACTCTGGCAAACGACGAACCTCCCTGCTGGTCCATGAACTTGGCTGCTTTCCATATATTGTCGCTGTCGCCGAGGAACTCCTCCCAGTGCATCTTCCGGTGCCGCCGGATCGTCTGGTGGAAGAGCCTCTTCGCTCGCGTCGCCGTCTCGCGAAGTTCTGCGTCCTCTCGTCCCTGGCGCCTTGTCGCACTGGCCCTGTTCCTCCAGTACGTGTACGACTTCCTCAGCGCCGTGAGATCCTCATTCCACCATCTCTTCATATATGGCGATGGCTTCGCGCACGGGCAGTGCGCCTGTAGGGCCTCGTCCACCCAGCTTGTGAGCCGGCTCGCCATGTCGTCCACGTCGTCACTAGGAAACCCCGCCTCCTTCTGCTGCTCCACTGCGTTCCTGATCTTCTCCTATAGCGCGTTCTTGAACACCAGTCTTTCCTGCTTCTCCTGCGCCTCTATCCCTATCTAGAATCGAGTGTAGATCGCCCGATGGTCCGACCCGTACTCGTGCTCCCAGATCGAGCACCTGGCCAGCTCGCTTGCCAGTCCCGGCGTCGCCAACGTCAGGTCGATAGTTGACATGCGCCCTCTGTCGCTGACAAACGTGGTCACTCCAGCCGGGAGGAGACTCTCGAGCGATAGCTCCGCCATAAACTCTATAATCGGCTCGCTCTCCTCTTGCCTTGCCGTGCTGTTGATCGAGCTCCCTCCCCACAGCGGATTGTGTCGGTTGAAGTCACCAGCCACCAGCACCTCCGTGTGTGGATTGCGTAAAAGCTCAGCCTGGACTAGCTCCTGAATCGTCTCCAGCCTGCTAGTAAGCGCCTCCATATTCTCTTCCTTCGTCCTCCTAGACGACGACACGTCTGGAATGTACACTGAGACTAGGATCAGTCTCCTCCCGCCCACGTGCGCCATAACCGCCGTTATGTCTGCCGAGTCTGCCTGCAGCTGCGTCACCGCCATCTCTCTACACGCCCAAATGCACGATCGAACGGGGTAAGACCCGTCCCTCCTTCCAGAAGGAACGAACTTCGTCCACCGCGGGTTCGTGCCGTGCAGCACCACCTCTCCCTCTGCAAGGAAGCACCCTGGCTCCTGGCCTAGGATGAAGTGAAAGTCGGCCAGCGCCTCGTCGTTGTGCAGCGCGTGTTGCGCCTCCCTGCCTCTGTTCATGTTCGCCTGGAGGATCCGGAGCTCTCTATTCATGTCGTTGACGGTTAAGAATCCTGACCTTCTCTTTCCTGTATTCGGGGCATTCTCGATGCGACGCCCGGTGCGGGCCCTGGCAGTTCACACAGCGCAGGTTGGTTGTCTCGCAATGTAGATGACCTTCCTGTCCACACATATCGCACGCCTCCGGCCGCAGGCAGTCTCTCGCCCTGTGCCCAAACCGTCTGCACTTGAAACAGGCCACCGGCGTGCGTCGCTCTTCGAACGGTGACATCATGATCCCACCTCCGCCGAACGTCACGCTGTCCGACTGCAGTAGTTTCTCTACATCTTCTTTCGTCGCCACCTTGACCACCACCGATGCGTGCTGTCCACTAGGCCTTGGTTGTCCGAGCCATCGCATCGTGCACACCTCGACTCCATTCTCTGTTCCAAACCGCTCCATGGCTGATCTGCTCACTTTGCCCGTGTCCACATCCATCGCTAATGCCACTTCGATCCAGTCCGCTTTGACCGCATGCCACTTGGGCCCAACCAATCTTGCCCCCGGGATTTGCGGGTCCAGCCACTCGGCCGTCGTCTGCCGGAATGCCGCCTCCTTGTCCTTGTCCACGGAGAACTTGATCACGCTCGCGCTGTCGTTTGTTCTCCACACGCGGAAACCCTTGACGCTCGCCCCAGCAAGCCTTTCCACGCCGTCCATGCCTTGCTGGATCGTCTGCCTGGCTGCCTCCGTGGTGGCTACCTTCTCCACCACGTCTTCTCTCACCCTGCTGACATCGATTACCATCTGCCGACGGTTGTCCTTATCTGTTGTACCGGCACTCGTTGTCCGCGACACCGCCGTGCCTGGCCCTACCGGCTGGCCGCTGGCTGCGACTGACGCCCATGTTTGGGTTGACGGGGGCTCGATGGAGAGTGTGTCGAGTTGCGCTCGGAGGGATCCAATTGTCTCTTGGATCTCGGCGTTCTGGTCCTTGAGATATTGCTGTTCTGCTTTGATTGTCGTGAGATCGCTCCTTATGTTCTCGATGACGCTGCTCTGCTGCTTGATCGTCTCGTTCAGGCTCGCAATGAGCTCTACCAGCTGCTCTAGCTTGTTGCTGTCTCCTGCTTGCTCACGCAGAATGGACAGGCTTCCAGTAGGACCCGACTGTAGCTCATCGTGTCTCGGCTGCACTGCGATCGTCTCTTCGTCGTTCTGCGACAGTTGTGATTCTGCCGTTCCATTTCTCGTCTGTATTGTTTGTAGCAAAGTTGTCCGAGTTCGTAAAGATTGCTGGGCTTCTAAGACCTTCGCGCTCGGCTTCCTCGTGCGTCCTCTGGTTGGGGCCGGAGGTGTTGACGGGTCGCGCCCAGGGGTAGAGGGCGCCATCGGGGCTTCGGCGCGATGTTGGGTGGGCCGCACGGGCCGCCTTGCAGCGGGAACTAGCTAAGCGAACGACCGGGAATCGATTAAAAGAATGTCCGAGATGATATTCCTACTCTTTCAACAATCTAAAAGTTTCCCGAGAGCTCTACAAGGGTCTGTCCAGAGCGGGTCGACCGTCCTCCTTACTAGCGTCGCTAGGGTGTTTGCCCGTTGCTCAAGATTCCGGCACGCTTAAAACCACGTCAGCCTTGCCACCCACATCTTACACAGTAGGGCTATGCAATCAGCCGCACTTACCCGCGCGAGGCCTGTTCAGACACCCTCAGACACCCTCACTAAACCAAGAATATAGCAAAGGACACCAGACTTAGCTCGCAGCACTATTACGGTTTTCCGGTTTCCAATGCGATTATTTGGTGCAGTACAGCATTTCGCTCTCCTCTCCTTTCGCTAACCTTGATAAGCCAGGGCGAAGATGTCTCAATAGATAATCCAGTTGCTGTACTCTCTTCCTAAGTAGGCTGCCACGTTGAGCCTTTCATGCCTCGTTCCTACCACACGCACTCGTCATACCTCCACATGAAACGATGCGTCTTTTGCAGCGCAGTGCCAATGGCACGTTCAGTCTTACCGCCGATTTAGTCGGCGAGGATACAATCCATCCCTATGCGATCCTCTCTCATACGTGGGGAGCGGATGCGGAGGAGGTTACCTTCGAAGACCTGGCAAATGGCGTTGGCAAGGCTAAGTCTGGATATGGGAAGATCCGCTTCTGCGGAGAACAGGCACAGCAAGACGGCTTGCAATATTTTTGGATTGACACGTGTTGTATCAACAAGAAAAACAAAGCCGAACTATCGCATGCTATCAACTCCATGTTTCGCTGGTACCGCAACGCGACCCGATGCTACGTCTATTTATCGGATGTATCTAACCCTCCCATCAACAGCAATGATGAATACAATCTGTGGCCACGGGAATGGAATTTCTGGAAGAGGGGATGGTTCACTCAGGGCTGGACGCTCCAACAGCGTCTTGGCCTAGGATCGGTCGACAGTAATGATAAGCACAATACACAGCCATGGGAATCCCAATTCCGGGAAAGCAGATGGTTCACTCGGGGCTGGACACTCCAGGAGCTGCTTGCGCCAGGCTCGGTCGAATTCTTCTCCCAGGAACGCAAGCGACTTGGTGACAGAAGTTCTCTAGAGCAACTGATCTACGAGATAACAGGTATTCCTAAGTCAGTCCTTCAAGGAACCCCTTTATCCCAGTTTAGCGTCAATGAGCGATTGTCGTGGATAAATCATCGCCAGACGAAGCTCGAAGAAGATAAGGCATACTCATTACTAGGCATTTTCGACGTTAAACTACATCTTCGCTATAACGAAGGGATGGTGAATGCGTTTAAACGGCTGGAGGAGGAGATCGACAAGGTAGCGAAATGCATACAAGATTTACATCTCACTGATCCCCGCGATGACAAGAAGCGAATCAAAGACACTAAGGGTGGCTTGCTGGAAGGCTCGTACATGTGGATCCTCGAAAATCCCGACTTCCAACAATGGCGCGGGGCCCGGCAAAGTCGGCTACTATGGATTAAGGGCGATCCCGGCAAGGGCAAGACGATGCTGCTCTGTGGCATTGTCAACGAGCTGAAGAAGTCCATAGCCAAGTCGGATCTTCTATCCTACTTCTTCTGCCAGGCCACTGACTCCCGAATCAACAACGCCACGGCCGTGCTACGAGGTCTGATATATTTGCTTGTTGACCAACAACCATCGCTCATCTCGCATGTACGGAAGAAGTACGATCACGTTGGCAAAAAGCTCTTCGAGGATGCGAATGCCTGGGTTGCTTTGTCTGAGATCTTCACCAACGTCCTGCAAGACCCGAGCTTAGACAGCACCTATTTAATCATCGATGCGCTCGACGAATGCGTAGCAGGCTTGCCGAAATTGTTGGACTTCATCGTCCAGACGTCGTCTGTATCTCCTCATGTCAAGTGGATCGTCTCTAGCCGCAACTGGCCGAGTATCGAGAAGGATCTCGACACTGCAACACAGAAGGTAAGGCTGTGTCTTGAGCTTAATGAAAAATCGGTCTCCGCTGCTGTTGCGATATACATCCAGTCCAAGGTCGATTGGTTAGCGAAGCGAAACAGATACAGCAATGATACACGGGACGCTGTCCAGCGCTACCTGTCGTTAAACGCAAACGGCACTTTTCTCTGGGTGGCCTTGGTCTGTCAAGAACTCTCCAGTATCTCGCGATGGAAGGCTCAAGAGACGTTGACGGCGTTTCCCCCTGGACTCGATGCCCTCTACAGGCGGATGATAGACCAGATCAGGGATTCAAAGGATGCTGAACTTTGCAAACGCATACTGGCCGTCGTCTCGGCTGTGTACCGCCCCGTCACATTGGACGAGTTAGCATCTTTCGTCGACATGCCCAACGGAGTCGCCGGCGAATTCGAAGCTCTATCCGAGATCATAGGGCTCTGTGGGTCCTTTCTGACACTTCGGGAACGCACCATATCATTTGTTCATCAATCGGCAAAGGATTTTCTGCTCACAAAGGCATCTAATGAGATCTTTCCATCTGGGAAGGAAGAGACCCACCATGAAATCTTCTCAAGATCACTTAAGGTCATGTCTAGGACTTTGCGACGAGATATCTATGGGTTAGGCGCCTCGGGCTGCCCTATCGAGCAGGTGAAACAGCCAGATCTAGACCCGTTAGTTGCGTTACGCTACTCGAGTATCTATTGGGTCGATCACTTACATGACTGGAAGTCCAACTCTTTTGCAAATCACGGGATTGACGCTCAGGACAAAGAAGCTATCGAGAATTTCATAAGAAAGAAATACCTCTATTGGCTTGAGGCTTTAAGCCTTTGTAGGAGTATGTCAGAGGGTGTGCTTGCAATAGCAAAACTTAACGCTTTAACCCAGGTAATTACTAAAGTAGCAACGCTCTATATAGTACATGCTAATATAACCTAGAGAAGAGCAGATGCACCTAGCTTCATAAAACTACTTCAAGATGCGCGCCTGTTTATTATGTATCACGTTCAGGCAATACAGAACAGCCCTCTTCAAGTATACGTATCTGCACTTATATTTAGTCCTGACCGCAGCCTTATAAGGAGTTGCTTTAAGGAAGAAGAACCAAAGCAGATCTCAATAAAGCCGGCTATAGGGGATCAATGGAGTGCCTGCCTCCAGACGCTCGAGGGCCATAGCGATTGGGTCAACTCAGTGGCCTTCTCGCACGACTCCACACGGCTGGCGTCAGCGTCAGTGGACAAGACGGTCAAGATCTGGGATGCGAGCAGTGGCGAGTGCCTCCAGACGCTCGAGGGCCATAGCGATTGGGTCAACTCAGTGGCCTTCTCGCACGACTCCACACGGCTGGCGTCAGCGTCAGTGGACAAGACGGTCAAGATCTGGGATGCGAGCAGTGGCGAGTGCCTGTCGACGCTCGAGGGCCATAGCGATCCTGTCTGGTCAGTGGCCTTCTCGCACGACTCCACACGGCTGGCGTCGGCGTCGTATGACAAGACGGTCAAGATCTGGGATGCGAGCAGTGGCGAGTGCCTGTCGACGCTCGAGGGCCATAGCGATTATGTCAACTCAGTGGCCTTCTCGCACGACTCCACACGGCTGGCGTCGGCGTCATCTGACAAGACGGTCAAGATCTGGGATGCGAGCAGTGGCGAGTGCCTGTCGACGCTCGAGGGCCATAGCAATCCTGTCATGTCAGTGGCCTTCTCGCACGACTCCACACGGCTGGCGTCGGCGTCATCTGACAAGACGGTCAAGATCTGGGATGCGAGCAGTGGCGAGTGCCTGTCGACGCTCGAGGGCCATAGCCATTATGTCAACTCAGTGGCCTTCTCGCACGACTCCACACGGCTGGCGTCGGCGTCGTATGACAAGACGGTCAAGATCTGGGATGCGAGCAGTGGCGAGTGCCTCTCGACGCTCGAGGGCCATAGCGATTCTGTCTGGTCAGTGGCCTTCTCGCACGACTCCACACGGCTGGCGTCGGCGTCATCTGAGAAGACGGTCAAGATCTGGGATGCGAGCAGTGGCGAGTGCCTGTCGACGCTCGAGGGCCATAGCGATTATGTCAACTCAGTGGCCTTCTCGCACGACTCCACACGGCTGGCGTCGGCGTCATCTGACAAGACGGTCAAGATCTGGGATGCGAGCAGTGGCGAGTGCCTGTCGACGCTCGAGGGCCATAGCAATCCTGTCATGTCAGTGGCCTTCTCGCACGACTCCACACGGCTGGCGTCGGCGTCATCTGACAAGACGGTCAAGATCTGGGATGCGAGCAGTGGCGAGTGCCTGTCGACGCTCGAGGGCCATAGCCATTATGTCAACTCAGTGGCCTTCTCGCACGACTCCACACGGCTGGCGTCGGCGTCGTATGACAAGACGGTCAAGATCTGGGATGCGAGCAGTGGCGAGTGCCTCCAGACGCTCATCATTGGCCAGACACTCTTCCGTATCTCATTTGACATCACTGACTCATATCTTCAAACGGATATTGGCACTATTGAAATCAGCGCTCTATCAGGTTCGAGACCCCTTCTATCCCATTTGGAACCTCAGAGTACTCAATACCAAGGCCTAGCCTTAAGCGCAGATAGTGTATGGATAACATACAATTCTAAGAATCTAATATGGCTACCCTTAGAATATCGACCATCATGTTCAGTGGTATCAGAGAAGATGATTGGTATTGGCGTTAGCACTGGAAGGGTATGGATATGCAAAGTTGAGCTTAACAAGCTTAACACATTCTAAGGCTAGAACATTTATTTCACGATTACTTACTGTACTAACGTTATATTTTATTATTCTCTCTATTTCATAGAGGGCCGGGGATCAACGTGAATATATACCTTGCCAATTTACCACAGCGAAGCTTCGAGCATACTCCAGATCAAGTGACAGGATGTCCACGTGCAGAATTACGTGTTAAATATTTGCCACTTGAGTCTGGCCAGAGGCAGACGAACGCCTCGAACACGCTAGCAGGGAGGACGGTCGACCCGCTCTGGCCAAACCCTTGTCGTGGAGGCGTTGAATTTTTGGGCATAAGTGAGAAGAGAGATCGGGATGCGTGGGGGTTGCCACTAGCAGTACCGACTTACGGGAACCAAAACTGGACCTCTCTCTAGGCGGGCACAACCTAAATTTGGCTTACGAGTGATACCTGCTGCATCTTAAAACTGGAAATGGGGATCATTATACTGTATCCAGCTTCTCTGGCTCGCTGGAGAATAGACATCATGCGCGAATAGAGCTGGCGATCTTCTCAGAGCCAGCGCTTTCCCCAGAAAAGACCGCTTCCCGCAGCTCCTGTATGCATAGGGAGTAGAGGCTTGCACCAAGCTGTGAACTCCTTCTCCACCTCCTCCGTAAACTTGTCTTCCTCGTCCACTTTACCCTTCTTAATTTCTGCGAGCTCTCCAGTGCCCTTGTAGTTCCAAGAATCATACTTTGTCTTCTCCCAATAGTTCACATCGTTTTGCTTAACCAACATCGTTTGGTATCACTATATTATAAACACTCCTGCACTATATCCTCCTATGCGCACGCAAAGAGCCACTCTAGTTTTGTATGCTACTCGAGCAGCTCGTCCCGCATTGTTACGCATACGTAGAGTCTGTCGGCTTCATTATCGATCGAGTGCAGAGAGGCTCGAAACGCATGGATGTTCGCAGTAGCAGGTCAACATAGACGGCATTATGGCTGAAAGTACATTAGTCCCGGAGATGCTTGAATTGGACAGCTTTTACCTTTGGGTCAAGAACTTCATCGCTCGTAGTGCGGATTGACGCAACGCTGCACAATTGTCATCACTTATGAGAGCTCGCAGGCAGCCTACATTGCTAGAACCTTCGCTAGCGTACCATCCAAACGCGTTCTCTCCTACTGCGTCATCTAGTCGCAAATCAAGATTACAACGTTGGAAAAGAGAGCTTGCAACTCGCGACACTTTCGTAGATGATTCGCGGCTCAATTGGCATAGGCTTAGGAACGTTTGGCAGCAGATATATCCCGACATTTGCGCCTTTGTGCGGGTCAAACCGGTCAAGGTCGAAATGTTCGATCGAGAAGTTCGCGAACTGGTAGTGCGAGCCGTTCTCTAGCAGATTGCATCGAATGCTGGAATTGATATTGTCCCAACTGTCCGCAGGTATCGCAGGTTGTGGAGGCAGGCTAGGATAACCATCTGATGTGGACATTGTAATCGAGTGTACTGTCGATGTTGCGTTCGTAAGGTGATATACTGAAGGCAATTGGATGTCCGATAGCGTATCAGCTGTTATACAAGATTTGAGTGGTGTGTAAACGGCGCTGCTGCTAGCCGTAGCGGACAGAGCAGAGTTTTGGACAGCTGTGTGTGTTCGCTTGCAGCGCTGACGCTTTGTAGGTCTCCCAGTAATGGCGTATATCACTGATTGTACAGTCGTGCGCGGAAGCTTAAGACTGGAGGCGATCGCTCTTTGACTGCATCCTGGACGTTGAGAAAGTGAGAGAATATGACGTCGTTCCTCGGAGGTAAGATGCGTGCCAGAATCGCAAGGTCGGTTGCTTCGAGGCTCAGACCGGGGAGGACGTGATCGACGGATAATGTTTGGCATTTTACGAGTGCTCGCTTTAGCCACAATCGAAGAGCGCGATGAGTTAAGAGTTTTCAAACGCCTTTTGTTGGTTAAAAGGCGAGAAAGCAACCCACAGTTCGGAAGATTCGGCACACTTCAGCTGACTAACGAACTGCGCCACGCAAGGTTAATATCGTGGTGACGGCACAACCAGACCTAACATGCGAGTCGGTTCAACGCGAACTTCGGTTGCACACGACCTTCACAACCCTATCCCCTTGTCAGATGAGATGAGCAATCCAGTCGAACTGCCCATGGGGCTGGCCTACGAGCTGGCACACAAGATTCAGATGTCGATCGAGATGGTGATCGATTTGGCACGCGCGCGCACGTGCGCCACTAACATATCTTATCAGTCGGCGCACGGCCTCACCCGACGCACGCGGAACATCATTTTTTCCGCCACAAAAAAGAAGCTGTATCGCGATCTACAATAGCTATAGAGGTGTAATTTTCTGGTGTATTGTACTTTAGACTATGCTGAAAAAGATGAGCTACTTTAATTTCGCTGAAGGCTTGACGTTGCGGCCGCTGCGCGTGGTCACTGGTGGAGGCGGCGATGACGGCAGCAAGGTCTCGTCGTCAACTACTTGATCAAAATTTGTCGCATTAGATTGTGGTGTCTTAGAGCGCTTTTGCTTGCCTTTGCGTGAGGTTTTGATGTCGGTTTGGAGTTGTTTTTCGAGCTGCCTGGCCAGCTTTTTGTCCTCGCGTAGAGCCACTTCTAAGGCCTTCGCGGCAGCTCTCTCCTCTGCCTCGCGAAGCTTTGTTTGGCGCTTCACCTTAGACTCTTGTTGTTGTAGAAGCTTTTTCTCCTCTCGGAGGCGCTTCTCCTCGCTTTTCTGGTGTCTTGCGCGCTCCTCTTCGGCTTGCTTTCGTGCCTGAAGCTCGCGAGCTTCCGCCACTTTAGTGGGACTCCAAAGTACAGCTCCACCGTCGTTCTGAGGCGGCGGCAGTAGCGGCAAAGCTTTGCCTTGCTGCTTGCGGCCTCTCTCTTCATCTAGAGCTTCTCGTAGCCGCTCATTTTCATGCTGGAGAAGCTGGTTCCTCGTCGACATGGCGTGAACCGTGTGGGTGAGCTTCTTGGCGTGGGAGTTGAGAGTCTCAACCACTACTTGCTTCAAGAGCCGCTTTATTTCTGTCCAATCCGTCGCTGAGATAGCTGAGGTTTTACTACTACTAGAGCTGGGGCGCGAGCTACCTTTGCGGCGGAAGCGCGAGAGTACTGCCTCTGGTTCGAACGGTACGAGCCCGGTGGCTTCGAAGGCTTTTCTGATGTTTTTTTCAGTGAAGGAGAGCTTCCAAGCAGCGTTAAAGAGTCTATAGAAGTCGCGCTTCGCGATAGATGAGATACCTTGGGTCTTCTCCATATGATTGGCAAGCTGCTTCGAGTACGCTGCTGCTAGAGGAGAGAACATCACTACATCAAGCGGCTGCAAACTGTGGGTCGCGTGAGGCGGAAAGACTGCAAGTAGTATCTTATTGGCGTCGCAGAAGTCAATAAACTTCATCGAAATATGGGAGCCGTGGCCATCTAGGATGAGTAACCGGTAAGCTTGTCGAGCTTTCTCCTTCGTCTCGCGATCGAAGACTTGTTGGAGCCACGCGAGCCCGATCTCATTGCTCGTCCAGCCATTTGGCGATGAGGTGAAGAATCCCTTGTGCTTTTCTGGGTCGAAATCCTGTAACCAGGTGTCCTGAATGCTCCCAGAAGCCGCCTTATAGATCAGTGAGGGACTTAAGGCAGTCCCGTCGGCGCAAATGGCTGCCACAACAGTGACCCACTCACGATTTCCACTCTGTAGGAACCCTCGAAGCTTCCCAGAGTTGTACTGTTCTTCTGTGAAGATCCTCTTCTGCTTAGAGAGTATCCCAATCATGAAGCCCTTCTCATCCATATTGTAGATCTGCCGCGCATCTATACTATATTGTTCGATTTTTTTTCGCATAAGCTCGAAGTATAGGCGGTACCTAAAGGGAGAATCAGCCTTGAAGCGCTTGCTATCGACGCCGCCGGTCCAGTGGGTAAGAAGCTCGTCGTCGTGGCGCTTAAGAAACCGATCAACCCAGGCCTTTCCAATGGGCTTTTGGGCAACTTCCTGCGCGAAATTTCGTACCATTGCCCTCGTAGGTGGTAGTCCTCGGCTACAAAGACGTCCAATGTACTTTATAAGCTCTTTCTCTTGTATTGTGCTAAGATTTCTGGAATTTTCGGCCTGGGTTGCACGGCTGCCCTGAACCCCGCGGTGTCGTTTACTCAGCTTTGAGCGCTCAACACCAAACTTTTTCGCTGTTGCAGTATAATTAATCTCATCTACGAGCTTCAGCGCATCTAACGCAGCTAAAATTTTATCCTCATCGTCCATATTGGTGGAGTTGTAGGCGTGGGAAAAATTGGCTATTTTGGTGTTCGCTGTGCGCCGGGTGAGACCGTGCGCCGGCTGATAAGATATGTTAGCTAAGCGAGCCAATCAGCAGATTCCAGGTGCACCCGGAGTCTATCGGCAACTCGCCAGCCGGCCACATCATCAATCAACAACGATAATCAATCAATATAATCAATCAATACAATCCATCAATTAATCATCTTCTAATCACATCCTTTTATCACAATATTATCCAGATCAAGGTGAACCATCAAAACCACCGTAAATCTAACACCCCTGCACCGCCAAACCCGCCCCCCCACGGACCACCTGGTGTTGGCCAATCGGGAGGATGTCGGCCCTTGGCACCAACACCAGATTTAATGGCTCTAGGTGATTTTTAATAGAGATTCTTGTAGGAGGGCGTACGTAGAGCTATATTTAACGGTTCTAGTGTTAATTATATTATATTACTTAATAGTTGAACTTATGCTAGTATTAGTCGATTTAATAGTCTCTACGCGGCGTAGGTACTCCTACTAACTGTCAGATTCAAGGACTATTTGGCTTGATCCTTTTTTGATCGAATGTTTTTCATTGTTTTCTATTATGAACCTCCCCTCTTCTCCTTTTTAGCTGTTGTGCTTCCGGAGGTTCCGAAGATTGTCATATCGGACCTACTATATCGGTCCTTCCTGTGCAGTACTTCTAGGTTTCTCTTTGTATCTGATAGGCCTCACAGCACTTGTGCAATCTGACACTAACACTTAGAGCGTATTATTAGCCTATATAAAGGTAGCCTATAGAGCCTATAGCCGTACATTGTTCAAGGAGGCCGTTATAGGCCTTAACGCTAGTTACTAGAAGTTGCTAAGAGAGGTACCCTATAGCGTTAATTAGCGTTATTTGTACGCCTATTTTCTATATAGGCTATATAAGGCCTACTATCTTTATATAGCCTTACTAATAGCCTATATTAGCTCTCATTATTAAGCTTAATATTATTAAGATTTTAGCGCTTTATTAAGCCCTAGTAGAGAGGCTTACTACGCTTAAAAAGCTACTCTATTAGCCTATATAGGAACTGTTTATACCTACTATATTTAGCCTCTACTAGCGTTAAGTAGGAGGATAGGTAATAGGTATTATTAAGCGTTAGATCTATAAGAAAGTAGAGGAGCGGCCTCTAGGTACGTTAGCGTACTTACTATATAGTATAGAGCTCTCGAACCTAGTTAAACCTATTAACCTTACTTTTATATTAATTATAACTATCTACTACCTTAGGAATACCTAACTACTTAATTTTATTACTACTAAAGGCCTTCTTATATAGCTTCTTATTACTAAGGGTAGTAGCTAGTTAATAGCATAGCTTATTAACGATTATAATACTATTAGCAATAGTAGAGGTAAAAAGAACTACTTATAAATCGCGCTAGGCTATCTCTAGTACTATATTATTCTTAGAGACTACGTAGTAGGTATCTCCCTAGGCTATTATAGCTATAAACTCCCTCTTAAGCCTTATAAGATTAGCGTTAAATTATTCTTTTTAAAGCTTCTTCTTACTATAGGCTACTACTATAGGAATACTAGATAACGCCTTAGCCTTAGCCTTAGTCTCCTAGTCCTCCTCTATAGTAGTTGTAGTAGTACGCGCTATCCTAGTACTACCTACGCCTTACTCCTATAGGTATTTAAGTAGTAGTACTGTGGTGGAGTTAGCTTAACTGAATTGAGCTCCGAGGGAGCCTCGGCTAGGGAGTTTAGGGGTATTTAAGCTTGTAATCTCGACAGAGATAACAAGGAACAAAAACACAACGAAGGCAGGAACTTCTACTCAATAGCTTCTACTACCAATAGAGCCCTTAGTGCGCAGTCAATCAGTCCAACCAGCCAGTCCCTCCCTCTACGTGGAAGCCATTATTATTCACCACAGTACTATTATAAAGAGATTATCTATCTAGAGGATATAGTAACCTAGTAGAAATAAACGCTACCTATTAGGGCCTTTATTAAGGATAAGCGTAAGTAGTACGTGTCAGGGCTTGTGCCAATTGGCGGCTAGTAGGACCAACTAGCGCCAACGCAGGGCAGAGCCGACTATAAGAAGGCAAATAGTTATACGCTGTCGGAGGACAGCGATTACTCTCTTCAATACAGACCAAGTTGCACTGCTCTCATCTATTACTATAACAATCTATCTCGTGTTCTAACAGTACGCACTTAGTAGGTATAAATCTAGCTAGATTAATAATCTTAGCATTAAGATTAATAGGGCCTTAGGTAGTACCTTTAGCGTAGAAAAGCTAGTTAAGTATAACGCCGTCGCTAGCTAGGTACTAGATTTTAAAGCCCTCTAGTATAGGCTTTAACTTAATAATAATTACCTTACTAGCGCGCCTAGTAAATCTAGCTATAGCCTTATTAATATAGAGGTACTTACTAGGTTCCTATAGGGCTAGTAACTAAGCGCGTAGATACTTAGAGAGATCCTATTGTCAGATAGAATGCTAATATGCGCTTTGTAGAAATTGATGATTAAGATGATTGATTCGGTGTTTTCATTGTTCTTTTTCGTCAACCTCCCCTCTTCTGCCTTTTTAGCTGTTGTGCTTCCGGAGGTCCCGAAGATTGTCATATCGGACCTACTATTAATCGGTCCTTCCTGTGCAGTACTTCTAGGTTTCTCTTTTTATCTAATAGGCCTCACAGCACTTGTGCAATCTGACACTTCTTAAGTAAATAGATCTAGTTATGATCTATAATAAAGGCCCTAGTCTATTTATCCTTTATCTTACTAATCTTTATTTAAGTAGTAGCTATCTACTAGGTTCTAGATTTCTCCTATAAATCTATCCTATTGTTAGATGCGTGCTACTCTACTAGGTAGTATTAGTTAGTGGTAGGCTAGATAGTAGGGCCGACTTGACGGAAGCCCCGGAAGTATAAAAAGTAAGAGAATATAGAAGATAGAGATAGACCTCAATCAATGAAATCTCTACTAAGCGCATTTCAACATTCTATCTGATAACAAGTAATACGCTGAATATTAAAGTCGAGGCCTATATATAGAGGCTAACTTAATACAAATGCTCTCGCACTATTTCCTATTAACTTACTTATTTTAATTTATAAGAATAACGCATAGGAAGAGGTAGTTAAAACTATACGTATTAATAGTAATTATATAGCTAACCTACTAGAAAAGAAAGGATAACGTACGATAGATAAATAGTAAGGGCGAATAGGCTGGCAAATGGGTTAGGGGTACCCGTTAATGGGTTAGGTTAGGTTAGGGTCGCACGGACTCCGGGTTTGGGTTAGGTTGGGGTTCCTACCCCTCCGGGTCAGGTTAGGTTAGGGTCGCATAGGCCCCGGGTATGGGTTTGGTCGAACCCGGCGCTAGCGTGGGTATGGGTTGGGTTAGGGTGCCCATTGGGTTACCTACTAAAGTACAATATTCCGTGATTATTACCTGTGTTAAAACACCCTAAATACAAGATAAGTGGTGTAAAAAATTGAAATTATTAGTCAGACCCAAGGTAACCCAGTCCGTGCTGACCAAACCCATACCCGGGGCCCATGCGACCCCAACCCAACCCTAACCCGTTACTAGCGCTGACCCAGTAAATATGGGTTAGGTTAGGTTGGGTTATTACGTAATCCAACCCAACCCCAACCCAGCCTATACCCATTTACCAGCCTAAGGGCGAAGTAATTGAATAGTAATATTACGTACGAGATTATAGGTAACTTATACGAAAAGAGAAAGTTACTAGTATCCGTACGTAAATAAGCTATATTACGCGCAACGCGGAAACGTTTAGGAGAGAACGTATAGGACTAATAGGCCTATGCGTTACTCCCCCTATATATAGCCCATCTCTCTTATCGTATATAGAATAGAACTAATTGAATACTTAATTGCCCTTTCCTATTATTATGTCTATTTTATACCACTATCCCCCTCCTGCTTACCGCACGTGAATACTATAGAGGAAGCCTCTCTTACCTACTTACCGTATGCTAATGCTATAGAGGAAGTACCGCTTACCGTAGTAAATACTATAGAGGAAGCTAACCTATAATTATAGATATACCTATCTATTTAAAGCTTTATTTTAACGTATCTAACGCCTATAGAAAACCTTAATACTATAATTCGCATAGGCTACTATTACTAAAAAACTTAGGCTATAATATTAACTCTTAGTTTCTTCTACTATGCTACTTAACTATATATTAACTATTATTTATCGAATTTTTATATCTCTTTACTTATAATATTCTACTCGCCTCTAGCTATATTCTAATAGTCCTTAGTAATATTTCTACTATTTCTTTATATATTTTTAGATAATTAGAAGCTACCCTAGTACTATCTTAAAATACTTAAGCTATAGGGTTATTAGCGTCCTAGAATTATCTATAAGGCTATTAATATCTATATAGCCCTCTAAGATAACTATTTTAAATTTCTTATCTATTATCTTATAGTACTATAGTATTATTTGTAAGGCTGCGCTAACTGCAGAGCTTCGAGCCGATTGCAGGGCTGCGAGCTTATACAATATATACTGTTCTACTCCAATAATCAACATCGTTGATTATTCGAACCTTTTTGGTTGTTTGGCGTAGTGGAGTAGAGCTGCGTTCTAACAATATAATCAACGATACCTGGCCTGTGCGGGGTATGCTGAGTGCGTCAGTTCGACCCCGCCGAAAGCCAGTTCAGCTTCAGCCAGCTCTAGGAGCTGAAACGCGGCCAGTATAGGCATGATGCGTTGTAGCTGCTGGGAGGTCCAGTATATGGATACCTGCCTGTCTGTAGGCTTGCGCCGGGGCTTGCGCCTGAGGGCATGCGCTACAAAGAAGGAGGATAGTGTAAGGCTGCGCTAACTGCAGAGCTTCGAGCTGATTGCAGGGCTGCGAGCTTATACGATATATACTGTTCTACTCCAATAATCAACATCGTTGATTATTCGAACCTTTTTGGTTGTTTGGCGTAGTGGAGTAGAGCTGCGTTCTAACATTATTTCTCTTAGATTATTAAAGAAGTTAATATTATACTTATTTATCTCCTCCTAGTAGTTAATCTCTATTATTACCTACTTTAGGAAAACTTACGCTATAATCTTAATAGTTTTTGTTTGGAACCTGGCTATAGTAGGACTCAAACTCGCACACTCTATATAGTTGCCCTAGCAACCCAGGCAACCTACCTGTTTAGGTGACTCAGAACCTAAACAGTGGATGTACGCGCTCGCGATCCGAGCGCTCAACACTATATAGAGCTCTCTCAGCTGTAGATATCTAATCCATGCTTTTTCCTCTACACGTAACCAACTGCAGTTGTTTGAAGCTTCACCTATACGCCAAGTCGTATCAACAGTTTTATTAGTATTTAACTATAATTTATATCTTTATAGCAGCTCTAGCTTTAATGCTAGCTACTTAATTATACTAGCGATAAGTAGTATTATTAGTATCTTTAAGTTATTATTACTACTACCTCTACCTACCTATACCCGCCGATTTTTCTCGTATAATTACTAATCCTTTTGTCAGATTTGATGGTCACTTGAAAAGATTGATGTGATCAACAGGATTGATTGAATTGATTGATTCTGTCCATTATCTGCCCTTTCTGCTGCTCTTGATATACTTCAGAGAGTTCCTTGATTGCTCTCGTGCCCTAGGGTCCCCCTTTGTTGAGCTGGCGCGTTACTTGATTGCGGCTCTCCTGTCAAAGGGATGCCCGCAGTTGAGCTGGTGCGGCGTGGTTTGATTTGGCTCGCTTAGCTAGTGGCGCGCGTGCCCATCTCGATCGCCATCGCGATCGTCATCTGATCTGACACCTTTACTCTTAATATTATTAGCTATACGCTATTAGATAGCTCGTTAAATATAGCTATCCTTACTACTATTACCTTTACCTATAATACTATAATATTCCTATTAATAGGATAGTAATCCTTAAAGCGTACTAGTGTCAGATATTTGGGTGGCTTTGAGGGTTCACCTTGATCTGGATAATGATGTGATAAAAGGAGGTGATAATTGCACGTAGTGAAAAGATGATTGATTGATCGTGTTTTGAGTTATTGCTCTGTCTCCAGTCTATATGCTTGTTTCTGCGCAGTTGAATTGATGCGCCGCAGTTGAATTGATGCGCCGCAGTTGAATTAGTGCGCCGCAGTTGAATTGGTGCGAGCTAGCATCGCCACTAGCATCGCCAGATCGATCGATTAGATCAACGTTACCTCATCTCATCTGACAACTAGCTACCTTACTATTAGTAGTAACTAGTAGTAATAAGGATAATTTTCGTAGAGAGTATCTTAATAATACTATCTATCTCGTATAGTAATAGTATACCTACTACCTACTTATTCTACTACTATTATATAAGTAAGTCTATCTTCTTAGATAACTATTATAGTCTATTAGTAAGCTACGTCGATAACTATAGGTAGCGCTTACTACTACTCTAGTATAACCTTAGCTAGGATAAGGTTAAAGTCGACGTTTACTTACTTATTAGTATAGCTATTAACTTCTATAATAACTTGCTAAAAGCGTTACTAATTAGTCTCTACTCTATACTATAATTACTTTATAGATTACTTGTGTTCAGCCTATTTACCTATGTATACGATAGCGTAAATAGATAAGACTTTTACTACCTTTAGCCTCTATTCTATAATAACCTTATCTACCTACTACTAAAGCTCCTCCTACTATAATAACTAAAGGCTAATACTATAATTAGTATTAGTAGCTCTAGGTATAAGATGCTTCTCTATATCGCTAACGGTAGCCCTCCATCTAACGCGTAATACAGGCTTATCCTATGGCTCCTCTATTACCTATTGGAGGCAATCTGGGTGCCTTGAAGCGCCCGGTAACCCTCACCACTACGACCTTCGCCTGCCACGATGGGCGCCTCTAACTCCTCCTCCAACTCCTCCTCTAGCTCTAGCAGCGGATCGCCGGCTTCACCCTCATTAGTATCCTCATCCTCCACCTCTACGAGATCGTAAGCTTGCGCGGCAGCAGCAGTTTGTGTGGCGAGCTCCGGCTCGAATAGCGGGCTTTGACGACGCGGTGGCAAGGTTAGTGGAGGCGACAGCAAAGCAGCGCGAGAGACACGTCTAGGTGTAGATTAGGTGGGAGCCTGTCTGAGCGGGCGCCTCTGGGTCGCTGGATTGACGCCTTGATCGAACGGCTGCTTCGGCTTACGCTGACGCTTTTGACTCATCGCGGCAGCTCGAAATTTGGGCTGGCAACAAGCTCAACACCAAGAAAAATCGATTCACACGCTATATCGTATATACAGGAGGCTTCACATACGTGTGGGGTAAGGTGATGGCAGCTGCACTGCGCTGCTAAGTAATTACCATGGGAGTTGATGTTGGCGGGCACAAGCTAACCAGATCTAGGTGGCTCAAGGTATTTCGAAAACCATAATACAAAAACAGCGTTGAGGTGGCCAGTGCGGCGAGTAGTTAGGATCATTCCTTCTCCGTGGGAGAGTCCACTATCGCCCATCCATCAATAACCTGAGGCAGCAGCCTTGGGAAGCAGCCGAATATGTTCGTTACGTCACTTTCTCTCTTCGCACCTGTTCAATATGGCTTTGTCTAAGGAACCCGTCCACGAGCCGGCTCAATCACAGCAGACGAGCCTCCTAGGTTCACAGCCATCATGGTATGAATGACATGTTTGCATCTAGTCCGCTGCGAGATTTATCTTGAAGAAGACTTGGCACGGGCTGCGTTGGCCTAAAGTGCTTCAGCGCATGGTGCTATGGAGGATTTCGTTCGAGTCCGACTGGCCAACTGGCCGTCAAACGATACTCTAATGGCAGAAACAAGGCAAAATCTCGTTTGGCGTATCGCAGCGGAGGAAGTTGGATCTATACGCCTAGACGTTGCTGAAGATTGAATCATCCAATCGCCAGACGCAGACCTATCCTCAACCTTGCGCCCCATCATCTTGCCCAACCCCGCAGTCCTAGCAAGAAACCGGTGAACGACGCGAGGCAATCTGAACTCAGCATCGCGGATGCTCTTCTTGCTCTTGACGCATTTAGCTCGGTCGAAGACTTCACAAAAGTTGTGCGATTGTCACGGCACGGTTTCTGAATCATGGATCCTCTTTCCATCACCTCTGGGGTTGTAGCAGTCATCACCGCGTCTGGCAAAACACTGCAAGGCTTGGAGAGGATCTGGGAGCTCCGAAATCGAGAACAAGAGTTCATGGGACTATGGAACTCCGTAAGGATGACCTCTAAGATCTGGCAATATCCGCTAATAGAGTGTCAGATTAATGGACTTCGCACATTGCTCGCCAGCGTCGAGATCGCATTAAAGCATGCTCAAGTGCATGATGCTGACGCTAGAAAACTTGCAGACTGTCTCGGGAATATCGACAGAATCTGTTTCGGAGCAATTCAGGCCTTCGCTGCGCTTAACAAGCTCGTACAAGAAGTGAGACCTCGCGACAGTAGAGGTCTTGTTGCAAGCAAACCTTCTATGGCCAAATGGCTATATCGGAAGCCTAAGTTGTCGCAGCTGGCTAAGCAAGTAGCAGACGTCACGACTTCGTTGGCGGCAGCAATTCACGTGCTTCAAGGCGTGCAGAACTTCAACTTGTCGTCGGCCAGGATGGACATGCTTCTGGCACAAATCGAAACGCTGCACCAGGCTTCCCGAACCGGGTCAAAACATAATGTACCCATGTCTCTCGACTCACCACTCCAAGATTCGGCCTCGCGGCCAAAAGATAGCAGCGATGCTGGAGTCTTCCGGAACAATGGTCCTTATCTAGCAATGGATGTGGGGAGTCGATCATCTTCCACAGAATCATTTCGGACGGCGAGGTCGGGACATGAAGCTTCTCCAGAAACGATTAGTTCTCCTGCTAACGTGTTGTCCTCTGAAAGAACACTTGCCACGAAGGTCGGGTGCGAGAGGTTCTGCCAGTGCCAGTGTCACTCCAGCAACCGGCTTCGAACTCCGACGTGGACCACACGACTCTTCGGATCGATGAATTTCCACGGAAATGGATCCATTCTACTCAACCGCAGAGCGTGCAATAGAACTTTTTGCCGCAGAAGCGGTTGCTTGCGCGTCCAGGTCTCCTATATCGCTCCAGCGTGGCTTAAAGCCTTCATTGTATACACGAAGGCAGAGTCTCTTGGCGGAATCGCGCCTTCCTACAGCATCATCATGCCAAGGGTCATTCCCTTTTCTGCCGTTGTCTGGAGCATGGTGGAGCTAGGCAAAATTCCTGAACTAAGAGAGCTATTTGCGCATCGGCTTGCATCTCCTTACGATGTCGGTGTGGATGGGGTATCGCTTCTAAAAGTTGGTTTGCACCGCTCTTTGTTATCTGTGTGAGCTAATTCGATTTCAGTACGCTGCCCTAAAAGGACAGAATGAGGTTTACCACTTCTTGTTGACGCAGAATGCTGATCCATACTTGCGCGACCACTCGGGAATGTGAGTTCTCTCTGCTTTTAGGGTCCAACAAAGCGCTAAGACTACGCCTAGCATGGCTGTTCAACCCGGCATCGATCGCGCGCTAAGCGGGATAACTTTAGATCGTGATATTAGCGGAACAACGCAGATGTCTTACGATCTCTTCATCACTGATGATGCCATCGAGCAGCAAGATTTCACCAGCCTCCATCTTATCGTTCTAGAATTGTCGCATCTTGATCTCAAAGAGATCCTAAAGTTTCACTGTCCGAATATCAATTCCGCCGATGCAAATGGACGAACTCCGCTCCTCTGGGCGGCGTGGCGCGGTGATGACCAAATTGTGGAACTTCTTATGAAATACGGGGCGAACATCAACACCAGCGACCATGAAGGTTTCACACCTTTGGCAAAGGCTGCGCAAGCCGGTCACCTTCACGTAGTTAGGATACTTCTAATGGCGAATGCTTCAATACATTCCAGGACCTTGTGGGGTTACGAGCCCATTCACCTCGCGAGCAACAACAAGATCAATGGGCACAAAATTGTTGCAGAGCTGTTGGCATGGGACGCAAATCCAAATGCTTTCAGCCACGGCTCTGGTACACCACTACACAATGCTGCGAATCGCGGATCCATCGAAACCATAAAGACACTTCTCGCTCATGCAGCTGATATCAATGCTCTCGGCGAAAATGGTGATACGCCCACTATGGTAGCGCTTTATTGCTGGAATGAAACCGCGTTTCTCCATCTAGCGAGAGCAGGGGCACAATTAGACATCGTCAACAATAGTGGTCATAATATCGTGCAACTTGCTACTTGGAGCGCGAGCACCGAGACCTGGGACCTGATAGCCGAATACGCGCAGAGGGACGATTTTGGCTGCATTGACGTTGAAGCACTTCATGATGGCCATGGCATCGAGCACTGTTTCGACCAGTGTCGAAGGCTTTGGTTTGTCGGCGAGCGGGAGGATGAACGGATTGAAAGAGCCAAATTCAATCGCATGATCCAGTCATGTGCAAGTCGATATTGAATCGTCATTTCTATTTTCTAATGCAACAAGTACAAGAAGGTTTGTTATACCTGACCCGAAATTTTGACGTGTATAAATCGCCAGTGTACTACCACAAAGAAGCGTGCCGTTGAGCGCAACTCCAAATATGCGATCCTATTACATGTCCGTCGGCGGTTTCTTGAGATCGTTGATTGGCGCTGCGGGGCCCGCGATGCCTTTCCCATCCCCGCCAACAGCATGACCGAAAATGTTGGAGAGCTTTGGAACCGAGGTATTCGTGGAGATGTCGTCTCCTGCATATCCGATGTCTTCTCGATCCAGCACGTATTCGAGTGCCGTTGAACACTGGCCTGATGGCGGGCGTGTTAGAAAAGGTCGATCAGTGTGATGGGAGCGTACCGAGTGGTAGTGGTGGGCTCGGGCCCTGAGTTTGAACTTGGATTCGCGTTGTAGGACAGTAAGCGCATCGTCCGACTCCGCATTCAGGACAATTGACCATGGTATTGATCAACGAATATGGGCACTGTTAGGCGTATTGTTAGGCTTCTTTGTTCGCTGTTTGCCTTGTCTCGGACATCCACTCACACATTGCCAAATATATATGTGCCTTTTCTTCGCCTAGACTAGCGTTACTACAAGTAACCTACAATTCGATATTATTAGGTGTAAGACTCACATAATCAATGATTGGGGAAGAAGAAATAGTTGCGAAGTCAAACATATTTGCGTTTCTATGATTTTGGTCTGCTTTGGTAGTTCGATAAGAGAAAAGAAGATTTTATACTCCAATACAACCAAAATATTGCAATATAGTATTGTTGACAACACTGCCTATAATATACCCGTGCGAGTATAGGGGACACAGCAAAGGGCAGTAGGCGGTAGCACACATCGTGGTTTGCATTGACCCAATTTCAACCAATAGATATCGGGGATAACCGACCCGCTCTGACTATAACCTTGCAGTGGTATCCGATGAAAGCAGACTAGATCGAGGTAGCACTTGCAATGGACGCAGAGAGCGGGAAAGTGAGCAGGTCGGCGATAGAGCGCTTTGGCATGGAGAATGGAGTGGAAGTGTGCACGATGCGATGGCTTGGACGACCGGGGCCAGCGGACAGCATGCGTCAGTGGTGATCAAAGTCGCGACGCAGGACACAGAAGTTGTTGAAGTTGGACAGCATGACGTTTGGCGGAGGCTGCATCACAGTGTCGCCGTTCAAGGAGTGACACACGACGGTGGCTTGCTTCAAGTGCACACGACGATGGCTTACTTCAAGTGCAGGCAATTTGGACACAGCAAGGAACTGTATGCAGCTAGAGACGTGTGACGACATATGCAGGTGGAGTGTTAACTATTGAGGTCCGCACCGGGCCTAGTATCGAGATGTTAGATTTGAGAGGGTGTTTGAACGTTGCTCTTGATCTGAGATTGAAGTGTAATAAAGTGATTGATTTAATCGAGTTGAGTAAGTTGAGTTGAGTATTGATTGATTGCTCTGTCTCTCCTGTATCTCTGGCCCTGCACTCCATATATGTATCTACGCTGCGGCTTACCCGGCCGGGGTCTCGCGAGTCGGCAGGTCAACTGACTATGGATTAAGCGAAGTTGTGATGGCTAACGCCAACCTGGATTAGCTCAACTTAGCCCCAACACAATATTTTTACAACACATTAACATCACGTTCATAACACGTTCCCGCGCACACCACACAATACTAAAAATGGTTTGCAAGACTCTAGCACAAAACGTAGGTTGATGAAACATGTTGCAAAGATGTTCTAATTATGTTCCAGCATAACTACCAACGTTATATTAATCTAATGTCAGCACCTTACGGCTTGGGGCTATTTGAGCTTGATAGCAGCGGCGACCTAGTAGTAGAGGTTGGAGAGTTGTTCTATAGGTCCCTAGTAGGTAATAGTATTTATAGAGTAAGAATATATTTATACAACTTTCTAAGCATATTCTAATTAATATAGCGAAAATTAGGTACGAGAGGTACCCTAAGAACCTACATTAAAACCTAGTATAGATCATATATGGGTATATCGTTTTAAATCGTTTTCTCTGAAACTGAAAACGTTTTAAGAAAAAACGCTCTATCTTAAATGTTAAACTGTTTAACGATATAAACGCTCTAAGAACGATATAATACTAACCCTCTAAATACACCTGATTTCATTGATAGTATCGTCGTCAACCTCCTCTAATTCGTCCTCTGCTACAGGGCCTATGGGTATACCTATTCTATTAGCAGAAACGGGTTGGATGTGACCCTCTCGTAGCTAGCTGCTGATGTACTCTATTCTCTGGATATTGAGGTAGGAAAGACGAGACCGATCCTATGAATATGTCCTTCTTGTACTAGAGAAGATTCTCTCCGGCTCTGATGACTCTGGTGGGATAGAGAGTATCGCTATAGCTATTTGGCTAAGGCGGGGGTAGGTCCGTCTCTGATCCTCTTTGCACTACTATTTGAGAGGTGTGCAGTTAATACGAAAGGTATCCTTTGAAATAAAACTTATGAAATTATCTTTATTCTTCGTGTTGCTCGTTATAGCTTCTATTGACTTTATAATCTGACCAAGAACAACGCTACGGCGCTTCGATGGTGGTGGTATGGCATTGGAACTAGTAGGACGCTCTTCTGAGAGTCTGTCCTTGAATTCTGACTCCTAAATACTATAGGCAGCTATGATTGCAGGTTGACGCTATTGTTCCGGCTAGTTCTTCTTGATGTAGGCGATCTGGTAGCTGGGATTGAGGAGAAGAGCGGCTGCATATATAGGGGCTTCATCAGTTATGGTGTAGTATTTGTCCAGTACGAACCATCCCATCTCAATGGCTTGGAGTATGCGGGGGTCGTCATTCTCAGCCTGAGAGTAGTGCTTCTAATAAACTGTTGGTACTGGGCTCTGGGAGGGTGCCGAGCTTACCTTGTTCTGCTTATAATGAATAAGAAGAGACTCTATCAGTTGGAGCGAAGCTGAGATCGAGGCTTTGTCGCCCTTATTATATAGAGTAGCCGAAGTAAATGGTTCTAAAAACGTATGTGATTTCTCAAGTATATCCTAATCGTTATTGTTAAAACAGATATCGCCGAGATCACCTGCGTACTTGAGTATGAAGAGCTTAATATTGTTAACCTTCTGAAGGGCTCGATCGATGACCTGATACCAGGCTGACTATCTAGTTTTATTGTTAATGCCTAACTGAATACCTACTGTATCCTCTTAGGCATTAGCGTGCAGAGATGAGCTGGATAGCCAGACGCATAACTGATGGACTTTGCGTAGTGTAGGTATGTTCTCAATACTAGAGAATTCCTCGTTAACTGAGCCCTGTGTTACGGCACCAACCTGGGACTGTCTCGTGACGCCCTGGCTGCTCTGACTGCCCCGACTGCCTCGACTGCCCCGACTTCCCTGACTTCCCTGACTGCCTCTGCTCTGGGTGTGATGTTGTGTGGGCTGACCCTGTTGTGCTTTAGATGAATCCTGGCGCTCCTGCTCTTCTCGGAGCCTCTGTTCTTTAGAGTTAAGGGCCTTAGAGAACCGAGCGATCTCTTCTCTGGAGTCTTTGGCGGTAGCGGTGAGGGCTGTGGTGAGAGCCTCCTTTGAGGATGTAAGTAGGAAGGCTTGAAGCGAGAGATTGATGATATGCGCGATGCAATGGATATGACGTCGTTTTGCGTAGAACTCGATCTACTTAACAAGTCAGCCCTGAATTTCAGATTTAACTACTAAATGTTAGACTAACCGCATACTTATCCTGCAGTTGGGATTTGAGGTGGTGTAGGTAGGTGTCGTTCGAGGAAGCATTGTCACTGGTATGATAGCTGATCTGACTCTGTATGTTAAAGGCTTTGAGGGTTTCGAGGATAAGCTGCGCCTGCTTCTCTCTAGAATGGGTATATCGACATTCTGGTAGTGCTAAAAGAGCCTTCTGGAGGGTGTGTTCGTTGTCGACCTACTGTGCGCATATCGCGAGGAGAGTAGATTGGTGCGGCGATGTCTATAGATTAGAGGAGATATGGATAGGTCCTCTTGCTGACAAGAGATTAGCCTTGACCTGCTCGCGATAGAGCGCGTAATTCGAAGCAATATGTCGTACTGCTGTACGCTGAGACGTAATAAGTAGGTCCTCAACTGCAGGATTAGTGGCGAGTATTATATCCTTTAGCTCACTCTATTCCACTGCTGAAAAGGGCATTTGACGCCGAGTAAGTAGTCCGATAAGTGCCTCGCGATACTTCTGCTTATTGAAACTGTTTTGGAGACTACCGTGGGGTGTAATAGACGTTAATATATTCGTAATATCCTGTTGTGTTGATTGGGACGCTCGAGATGATACCGTAGGAAATGGGTGTCGTGAAAGAATATGGTTGATAGAGTTAACTCGATGAGAAGAGGACTATCTATTGTAGGACCTGTAGACGTATAGGGTCCTGTGTCGCTTGCGCTTCTGACTACTCGATTGTACGGCTTCTATGCGTACAACGGTATTGAAATGGGGCGGTGTCGAAGGTCTAGAAAATCCCGGGGTAGGTGAACTGGCTAGAGATGAGATATCTGATGACATAGTGAAGATGGTAGGGGAGTTGACGGAGTAGTGGGGGTAGCTTGAAGAGGCCTCCGGCGCTAAGGCGCGGGGTAATTACTGTTCGGATTCCTTATATCGTTCTTATATTGTTAAAACGTTTTAAGACCATTAAAACGCTAAAACAATATAAACAATATAAGAAACCCTTAACGCGTTAAACGATATAACGTTTTACGCAAACGCGTTAAGGTGCCCATGTATGGGTGGTGTTTCCAGGGTCGACTCGTTGTCTGAAGCATCGTCATCCAAAGTTATGTCACCGATTGGAATTCGATTGGAGAGGGTTTCGCCGTCATGGTCGTCGGTCTGGCCTTGCCCATCGTCGACACGTGGTGCAGTAATGCGCACGACGCGTTTCTTATCTGGGTGCCAGACTCTCAGTACGGCTTCAGTTTCGAAACCAACGAAGTACCCAATCCATCCTCGTGGTTGGAGAAGGGTTTTTTGTCTATGCTCTGGTGGATAGGTGACATAGACCCGACTGCCGAAGATCCGTTCGATGTTGAGGTTTGGTTTGAGTTTGTAGAACGCCTCCCACGGCGTTATTTTCCCCTCGAGGGCCCGTGATGGTGATCTATTTTTGATCCAGATTGCATGTGAGAAAGCTTCAACCCACAGTGTTTCTGATAGGGAAACGTTCCTCATCGCTTCTTCTGTGCGTGTACCAAGTATCTTGGAAATTGTTGATGAGACGCTGTTTGTCAGAGGCCCCAATAATCAAAGAATTGAATTTTTGGGGGCGATTCAGATTCAATTCAATTCAATCTAGGCTGATTCAGATTCAGAATTCAGATTCGAATCAGCTTAGTAATACAGCCCTGAGGAGTACCAAATCTCACCTATTGTATATTTTCAGATGCTTCTTCATCTTCTGGTTCCTCTAGAAACTCTGCCCGCCACTCACTAATAATCCCACTCTTGGCCCACGACTTCAAACACTCTCCACGCTCAATTACCTCCGCACCAAGCTTGAATCTAGAAAAAGATATAGTTCTTCGAGCCGCCAACTCTCTCGGGCTCAGCTGACATAGGCGGTATAGATAGTGCTGGCAGCGGATCACCTCAACGAACCTTCGAAATTCGTCCTTTAAGAGAGCTTGTTGCATATCCTCCTTTCCCCACAAGTCGTATGCGTCCGGTTCTTCTCCATTGTTGATATCGATAGCAGGCTGCGTAGGCGCTATTTGCCCTGGAACAATGTTTAACCGCTCCGCGTTGACCCTTCAGCAGAGCTGGGATCATAATATATAACAGCTTTTATTATCTATTTAATGAATTCCATCCATCTTAGAACTATTAGCATTATAGATCAACGATTTGGAGTAAAATTACAATATGAATCGATTCATAGCGATTCATAGTGGCGATTCAAATTCAAATTCAATGATTAATTCAATATATGTAATGAATCATGAATCATTGAATCGATTCTTGGGGCCACTGCCCAGCAGCACCGGCTAGGGGTAGAGCCTCCGCCAAAGCATCGCATGTGTCGTGCTGTAAAGACGGTAGAGGATCTCTGGCGCGAGTGGACGGTGGGCCTGCAAGGCCAGCCCTCTATCGCCGAGCTTGATAGGCGATGGGGTAATAGATGGAGGGCAGGTCGCCAGAGTGAGCTGCAATGGTACTCTATACGGCTTGAGGTGATCAAGGAGATCACGCGCATAGCCCAGTCGCAAAGAACCAGCGAAGAGGCGGCTATGTGGCAGGTGAGCTACCGGCAACAGCAGCTTTGCTGCTCGTTAGACCAGCTCTGTAAGCAGCTTAAGGTAGCTAGAAAGGAGAGAAGGTAACCTTCGTAGATCTCTACGATACATCATATATAAGGCCCTCCCATGAGCGGGTTTGTAGCGCCGGTTACAAATGGCCCGTGTATGGATTTCTGCATGAAGCTTCTAGGAAAAATACCTAGGATTATATAAGGCTCTAATACACAGCCAAGGTATTTTTTTTCCCTTACCGTCATCTACCCCACCACTATGCCAAAAACACCAAATCGTCGAGTATCTTATAAGGAGCGCATCCAAATTCATACACTGGCTGAGCTAGGATGGAATTAGAAAGCAATTACTGAGAAACTAGGGATCTTACAACAGACTATTTCTAATTGTCTTCGTACGCAAAGTACTCCTACGAAACCACAGGGTAGAAAGCCTCTACTAGATACACCTACTCGCCAGCTTCTAGTTCGCCATGCCACTGAAAACGCTGAACAACGACGGAAAACTCGAGAGGAGATTGCCTATGAGCTTGGTATTGACGTCTGTCGGCGTACACTCGTCAAGGCCTTTGAGAAGGAGCTCTACCGCCGGCGGAAGGCAACAGAGAAGCCTCTGCTCACGCTACAGCATATGGAGGATCGAGTACTCTGGGCGCAAGAGCACCTTGATTGGACTGATGAGCAGTGGGCAAGTGTTGGCTGGAGTGATGAGATGTCAATATGTATGAACCACGGCCAGGTCTACGTTACTCGGAGAGTTGAGGAGAAATTCCTGCCAGCCTGCTGCGTCCCAAAGTTCAAGAAATACTCTTCTGTCAGCCCGGCACCTTTTGTCTACTGAGTACACTATGAAGGATTTACTCACGTGACAATCCATCACTCGCTTATTCAGCATGCTTGTGTATATAATCGCTCGCTGTAGCTCACTTAATACACAACCTTCTGCTTCCTTCATGTCTGCTGTGCCCCATATCCCACATCTTCTTACATGGTTTGGCCTATTATCTCTTTTAATATAAAGGGACCTTTAGTCTTCTTTGATAAAGAGTGGTGTACAAACAAGAAGAAGACTGTCAACCCAGCAGTCTATATTCAACATATACTACCCTTTATTACTATGTTTCAGGAGCAATATAAGGAGCTTACAGGCAGAGAGCTTGTATATATGGAAGATAACGCCTCTATCCACACCTCAAAAGCGACAAAGGCTGCAGAAATAGCTATGGGAATTATAAAGATGTGGTGGCCAGCCAACTCACCAGACCTCAATCCTATTAAGAACCTTTGGCGGCTGCTACAGTACAGAGTAGAGAAGCGCTTTCCACATACTAAGGAGGATGTAAAGCAGTATCTACAGGAGGAGTGGGAGAAGATTCAGATAACTGAGTGCCAGAAGTATACTGGCTCAATGAGAGAGTGCTGCCAGGCAGTTATCCAGGCAGGTGGCGGACACAAAGTGGTAGTTTTGATGACTACTTAAGGACTCATTGTATGTAATTTATAGTTATATAAAATAACATTTCTTCGCCACCTGCTCGCTCGGGCCACCACCGTGCGACGCTACAAACCCGCTCATGGGAGGGCCTTGTATATATATGTGTGTGTGCTCTTTCTAGAGGTGCAATGATACAGACTGGGTTCTACCACCCGCACATAGGCGCATAGGCGCATAGAGCGGTATGTGCAGCATTTATTAGCGTAAACTCGCAGCAGCGCAGCAGCAGCTCCGTAGCTTGCAGAGTGTATAAAAATCAGGCTTCACGCACAGGCGGCGGCGGGGATATTGCTTATGGAAGGTAGGCAGTGGACATAGGTGAATACTTGAAGTTGCTGAGCGCATGGGCCCCCCTGTCCGCCAAACCCTCGCTAAGCGGCTGGATCAGCCATACAAAGGTCGCCGTGGATATACTCAGGATAGTAAGCTATCTCCACATAAACGCTCCATAGTCTTAGGACGCATCAAGCCCAACTTTACATATCCATACCCTTCCAGTTTTGGCACCAATGGTAATCATCTTCCCTATCACTGCTGAGCATGACAGCCGATACACCAAGGGTAGCCACACTAGGTTCTCTAAATTATATGTTATCCATACACTATTTGGGCTCAAAGCTGGGCCTCGATACTACGGCATCGAAGTGGTTGGAAATCTAATTGAACCTAAACGAGCACTAATATTCAGCGTGAAGATATGAATCAGCGATATCAAATGAGATGCCATAGAGTGCCTTGCCAATATTGAGGCAGTCGCCCCTCTTCGGGTCCCAGACCTTGACCGTCTCATCCCATCACGTCGACGCCGGCCGGGCCGAGTTATGGGAGAAGGCCACGGAGCTGATGCATCCGCTATGGCCTTCGAGCGTCTGCAGGCACGCGCCGATCTTCAGGTCCCAGACCTTGACCGTCCTATCGTACAACGCCGACGCCAGCCGGGCCGAGTCGGGGGAGATCACGGTGCTGCACAAGGTTGCCCTGTGTCGACCGTGGTGCTGTTGTCCGTGTCTTCGGCGACTGCTGGGCCTCCAGCACCTTCGCACTCGGTTTCGTCATTTTGGCGGTTTTGGCGGAGCCGGAGGTGGTTTTGATGGTGGGCGTCTAGGGGTTTTGGGGCGACGTTTGGTGGGCCGCAGGGGCCACGCGTTTCTTAGCCCAAGAGTGTGTACTCTTTGGGTGTTTGATGTCCGCACCTCTGTCAAGCAGCAGCCTTACGATCCGCTCGTGGCCTCTAGCTGAAGCCGCCTGGAGCGCGTTCCCGTAGTATCCACCTTGGGCATTGACGTCGGCGCCTCTATCAAGCAGTAGCTTTACAGTCCGCTCGTGGCCTCTAGCTGAAGCTAGATAGAGTGCGTTCCCGTACTTACAACCTTGAGCATTGACTTCCGCGCCTCTATTGAGTAGTAGCTTTACGAGCTCCCTGTAGCCTCTATCCGAAGCCATCTGGAGCGCGTCGCCGTACTCTCCACTCCGGATGTTTCCGTCCGCACCTCTATCAAGCAGTAGCGTTGCAATCTGCTCGTGGCCTTCAGTTAAAGCCGCCTGGAGCGCATTTCCGTAGTATCCACCTTGGGCATTGACGTCAGCGCCGCTATCAAGTAGTAGCTTCACCATCTGCCCGTGGCCTCTAGCTGAAGCCATATGGAGCGCACTGCCGTATTTTCTAATTTGGCCATTAACGTTCGCTCCTCTCTCAAGCAGTACCTTTGCAGTGTGCTCCTGGCCTTCAGTTGCAGCGGCCTGGAGCGCGTTGCCGTACTCCCCACTCCGGATGTTTCCGTCCGCACCACTATCAAGCAGTAGCGTTGCAATCTGCTCGTGGCCTTCAGTTGAAGCCGCCTGGAGCGCGTTCCCGTAATATCCACCTTGGGCATTGACATCGGCGCCTCTATCAAGCAGTAGCTTTGCAATCTGCCCGTGGCCTCTAGCTGAAGCCGCCTGGAGCGCATTTCCGTAGTATCCACCTAGGGCATTGACGTCGGCGCCTCTATCAAGTAGTAGCTTCACAATCTGCTCGTGGCCTCTAGCTGAAGCCGCATGGAGCGCGTTCCCGTAGTATCCATCATGCGCATTGGCGTCCGCACCTCTGTCAAGTAGTAGCTCCACAATCTGCTCGTGGCCTTCAGTTAAAGCAGCTTGGAGTGCATTCCCGTAGTATCCACCTAGAGCATGGACGTCGGCGCCTCTATCAAGTAGTAGCTTTGCAACCTGCCCGTGGCCTCTAGCTGAAGCCATCTGGAGCGCGTTCCCGTACTCTCCACTCTGGATGTTGACGTCCGCACCTCTATCAAGCAGTAGCGTTGCAATCTGCTTGTGGCCTTCAGTTGAAGCCGCCTGGAGCGCGTTCCCGTAGTATCCACCTTGGGCATTGACGTCAGCGCCGCTATCAAGTAGTAGCTTCACAATCTGCTCGTAGCCTCTGACTGAAGCCGTCTAGAGGGCGCTGCCGTCGTATCCACCCTGGGCGTTAACGTTGATCTTGCTTTCGAGAAGTAATAAGCTCACAACCTTGATTAGGCCGGCCTGTGACGCGTAGTATAGAGGGGTCGGAACTTTCTCTAGAGATAGGGCAGAATCGAAACCTTCCCAAGGTTCGTCGGGATCATGTATCCGGATCCAGTTAAGGTAAGCATCATTTGTCGAGAACAGCCTCATTATCAGCCTACTCAAGGTTTCTGCCTGCTCTGTTGCAGCTTGAGCATGGCTAATCCAAAATTTCGCCGAATAATCTGCTATCTTGAAGTTTTCGAGACTTTCTTTAGTGAATGATTCGGGCTGATGGAATTGAAGGAGATATCCAAGGCAACCCTTCGCAATAACCTCATTGCAGGCAGCAGTTCGCATGCTATACCGCGCTGCTTGACCTTGTTGAATTCGCTCTGACATGAGATACTCCTTCACTGTGTAATGAGCCAAAGCAAGGACCTGGTTTGCCGACTCTGCCCTGTCGTCCCACGCTATTCGGTGTGATCTGGTCGTGGTTATGGTAACGAGGCTGGAGCATATATTCAACGCTTCCATTGGATCTTCTAAAACTTCTTGGCGGTTGAATACGGGTTCACGGTTCATTTCGATAGCGACTATTTCAGAGATTTCTTCCAATAGAAGTGGTCTCGACGAAGCTATCAGCCATTGCAAGATTCGGACAGCGTACTTGGAATCCTCCTCACTAATAGCGCAAAGTATCCGGTCATATGTCTCGTCCAATGTTGGCGGTAGAGTCGCGAGGGATTCCCGTAGCATCCGTCGATTACGACACTTTCCTAACACGTCTAGCTGACATGCAACCCATCGAAACCTGCGATTATTATCAGCATTCAACTCATTAAGCACAGAAAGGTGGTATAAATACATGCCATGAGCCCCATTCGTCAATGCAATCTCAATTTCTTGCCTAATAGCAGGGTCTTTCTGCCATTTGGTCAGGCTTTTATCGTCAGACAACCGTTGCCGAACATATCTCCGTATGTCTTTATCCACCAGCTGGCTTTCAAGGCATATAGTGTTCTGTCTGTCCATGAAAGCCTTCAATGAGCTCTCGAGGTCTCGTTCCCAGCGGCTTGTCACCAGAAGATGTAAGTTCTGAAGTTGCCAGGCGGTCATCGTTTCAAGTATATCCATTAGCTCAGTCCGATCGGCGCACTCATCCAGAGCATCGAGAATTATGTAGGACTGTCGGAACTCTGAGATCATTTTGTGTATCACTTCTAGAAGTGCATCTAGTGTCGGCCGCCGTTGCCCATTTTCGCAGGAGGAGAACAGTGTATCCAGGCTTGTGGGTATGTTGGGGCATTGTTCTAAGAGCTGATACATTAATGATTGGACCATTGACTCCGGCGCCTGCTTCTGCGCGTCGTTGAAGTCGAAGTAGAAGTAGAAGTAGACAACGACGTTCGACGAGTTATCAGTACAGCATTGGAAGATATTACGAATGATGGTGGAGCTTAGAATGGTTTTGCCGCATCCTGGAATCCCATAGAGCCAAAGAGATGAAGCAGCGTCCGTCTTCCATTTCAGATATTGGTTGCTCTCGAGGAACCAGAGACCGGTGTCGGCTTGACGTTGTTTCAGTGCTTTCTGATAGTTCAGAGATGGATCTGGCACTGATAGCCACTGTCTGATCTCGGCGAGCTTTTCACCTGGATCCGGAAGTTAGAGGATGGATTACACATAATGCTATAAAGCGGGAAGGGGAGTTTACTGCGCTTCTGAATCTGTCTAACTACTGAACGGTTTCGAGCAAAATTGCTTGCCGGCGTGAGTTGCAGGAGCTCTTTCGTATATGCAGCTGCGACAGCAGCTGCATAAGGCTGCCACTTCTTGTTCTTATGGGAATCCGAATAGTCGCAGATTCCACGAATTACCAGACAAGGGTGCTTCTGCATGACACCAGCGCCTTCCATTTCAAAACAGATGACTCCAAGCTCTTCCTGAAGTTGATTCCTCATAAGTGCCGAAATCTGGAGTTGGTTGCTAGATGCTATATTGCCATAGTGAACTTGCGGAGTATCCGTTTGTCTGGCAGCTCCGACGCCTCGGCAGTGACGCGTTTGTGATCGGCTTAAATCGCAGCAATTCTCACAACTCTTGTTCAGAAACTCCTCAGGATGAGGGCAATCATTTTGGAACAGTCTGTCCTGTTCAGCGCCTTGGTCCTCGAATTTTTGTCGCTCGTCGACCTGTATTTTCAGCCGTATCTCCTGTAAGAAGGTCGGAATATTCGATCCAGGTATCGTAGAGTGCCTCATCTGGAGATTGTTGACGGCTGCAAGGAGATGGTCAGGCGGACCGTTTGTATGCCCTCCGATTTCAAGCCCTTTGTCAGTCCACGCTCCGGAATCGTATCGAACGACCCCACCGTAACTGCCTTTCGGATAGCTAATTACTACATCCCCAAGTACAATTTGAAATGACGCACCAGGTGGGCCATAGCTAGGGACCCCACCTCCTATCCCAACAACGACGAAGTATTCAATGTACGAAAAAGCAGCAAGCATCCTGGCAGCAAGATCTGAGGCTCCATCTGTGCCCATTTTCGCTTGTACAGCCATCACGACATCGTGCTCTCCTATTCTTCCTCCGTAATAAGTATAACCGTTGATGCGATGCTCCTTATATTCCTCATCCAAAACAGCTTTCGCAGCTGTCAGCTCCAACGGCAACGGGGCTATCCATCCAATAGAATATCGAGCGACCCCGGGAGGATTGGGAAATGTAGAGAAGGGCGACCGTAAGGTAGGATAGAGGGAGATGACTCGGTATCGCGCAATGGTACTAGGATGTATCTTGTCTTCTTTAGTCAGTGGGATTGGAATAGCCTTGCGCCAATATCGCCGCAGGCTTATAGGCCTGCAGGAGTTGCTGTTGACTTTCCGAACCGTGGGAAGATATCTTCTCCATGTACAAATAAACGTGTTTGTGAGGTAGTCTTCTCGGCGTACAGTATGTCGCTGTAGCATATTGCGTTGTGTGTGTTTTCAGCCGTGAAAGATAGCCTGGCGTCCTGTCCTTGGGTGGCATGGCTTATCTTAGCGCGCTATTCTAGGCCGAAACCGGCTTTGCCCAATCAAATTCTGAGTAGCAGCGAATGGGCGTGGCACTTTTTAAGACTAGGCTGCATCCTTCTCCCCCTGCCTTCCGTCCCAGAACATCCATAAGCCAAGCGCTGCGATAGACACTAGCGCTGCGATAGCAAGAGGATGTTGGTATAAGTTATATCTCAGTAAAATGTTCGAACTATGATCAACGAATCGGGAGCCGCTTGCGCTGACTACAGGAAAGGTGGTTATGACTCAGCCTTGCAGTTTGCGGCCTTAGGGCTGAATAAGCTACAACAGCTGGCAGATTTGCCAATCGTGCAGGGCGGAGCTTCTAGAACTCTCTAGATCGGTGTCAAGGGTGGCTAATACCTAACAGAACCACCTTTAGCCTTAAAGATTTGCCATGCTTCGGTTTCAATGGAAGCAGACGAACGCCTCGATAACGCTAGTAGGGAGGATGGCTGACCCGCACCGGCCATGGCCTTGTCAGGAAGGTCTTGAACTTTTTTATGTGGATGAAGGACTGTGCGGCGTGCGTAGCACACGATATGGCCACTGCGGTAGGTGCCGAGAGTTTCCTCCAGCCACCATTCGGTTTAGGCCTCGCGTGGGTCCAAAACCGGGCCCTTGGAGCGGGTCCATTGCAGAACGCACTTTTTTGTACTAATTTAGTTCCCATTCTGGATCCCGCAGCGGGCCCAAAGTGCCCCAGTTTTGGATCTGTGCGAGACCTAACCTGGCCGTGGCTGGAGGCCGTGCTCAGGATCTCTTGGCGCCACTACACTTGACCATATCATCTGCTAGCGCTGGCATCACGCACAATCCGATTTCTTTCTTCATCCCAGTCTAGAAAAATTTATCGCCTCTCGCACAAGGTCATGTCCAGAGCGGGTCGGCCGTCCTCCCTGCTAGCGTCACCATCGTGTTCTTCGCTTGCAAATTCGCTTTCTGCTGCAGCCGCTGCATGCAAGCCTTACTGCCCCACCCTGTGAGCTGGCAATCAGTCACACCCCGCCCATGACCTGAGCTTCTTCACAAAACAAAGGATATAGCAACCCACAGTAGAATTAACTCAGAGCACTCCTGTGTTGACTTGCTTTCAGATGCAAATGTTCGGCATAGCTCAGCATCCTATCTTCCCGTATGCTTGCTAACCTTGATGGCTAGGACTAGCATTCCCAACAAACGAGCGAGTTGCCGCGCTCGTCTCTCTAGTTAGGCTGCCTCGTTTGAACCAGCCAACAACCTATTCCTACCGCTTGCGCCTATCTAGCTTCATGCGAAACAACACTTCTTTTACGACATTTCGACACCAGTGGGTCTAGCCTTATTGGCGACGCATACTCTGTTACTGCCACAGCATCATGGCATCCACGATATCTTTTGGCAACACGAACACTGGTTTCCAAGCGGGCATTATCAACGGGCCAGTTCACAACACGTTCCACAATTATGACGAGACCCAAACACAACGCAGGTGTATTCAAGACATACGCATTACAGACCCACGCGACGACAAGAAGCGCATAGAGGACACTAAGGGTGGGCTACTAAAAGAGTCGTATCGCTGGGTGCTCAAGCATCCCAACTTCCGGCAATGGCAGAACGACCCACGGAGCAGACTGCTGTGGATCAAAGGTGATCCTGGCAAAGGGAAAACAATGCTTCTCTGCGGCATCATCAACGAGCTGGAAAGGTCTACTCCTAGCCTTCTGTCTTTCTTTTTCTGTCAAGGGACCGACTCGCGCATCAACAGCGCCACTGCTGTGCTGCGCGGCTTAATCTATCTAATCGTCGACCAGCAGCGGTCGTTGGCCTCGCACCTGCGGAAGAAGTACGATCAAGCAGGCTCATCCCTTTTCCAAGACGCAAATGCTTGGGTTGCCCTATCAGACATCTTTACGAACATAGTGCAAGACCCGGACCTAAAGATGACGTGCTTAGTTATCGACGCCCTTGATGAGTGCGTTACGGACTTGCCGAAGCTCTTGGATTTAGTTATTTGTACCTCATCGTTATCCACCCGCATAAAATGGCTCTTGTCAAGCCGGAATGAGGTTCACATCGAACAAAAGCTAAGATCTGTTGCAGCTCAGGCGAGGTTGAGTTTAGAGCTAAAGCAAAACGCCGACCAAGTGTCTCACTCCGTTGACGTGTATATCGACGCTAAGTTATCTTGTCTTGAGTCACTCGAAGATGACAGCCTGAGAGATCAAGTCCGAGATATCCTGCGCCAGAAGGCGAACGGCACATTTCTTTGGGTCGCTCTCGTGGTCCAGGAGCTCGAGAGGCCCGAGAGCTGGGACCCTTTGCAGGTGGCGGAAGAAGCGCCTCCAGGCCTGCACCAGCTGTACGATCGCATGGTGGATCAGATCCAGCAGCTTACGAAGAGAAACTCGGAGATATGCCGGCTCCTGCTTTCCACTGCCACTGTCGCATACCGTCCACTTCACCTACCCGAGATGGGTAGCTTGTGCGGATTATCAGGCCAGACTTCGGTGCAAGGGCGGAACGTCAGAAAGATCGTGGCCATGTGTGGATCGTTTCTCACCGTTAGGGATGATCAGGTCTACTTCATCCACCAATCAGCCAAGGACTACTTGAGCGACAAGATGCGAGACACAGTCTTCCCATCTCAGCGCGGGATTCACTACGATATGTTCTCCCGGTCGCTTAAGCTCATGTCTAGTGCACTGAAACGTGACATGTACAGCTTGATCGCTCCAGGGTTTCCGGTCAATAAGATTCAAGTACCGGTCCACGATCCGCTAGCGACAATGCGATACTCGTGCGTTCACTGGGTCGACCACCTTGGTGACTGGAATTCCAACTCTGCAAACCACGGGATCAACTCTCAGGACAAAGGCGCTATCGAGAATTTCATAAGAAAGAAATACCTTTACTGGCTTGAAGCTCTGAGCCTCTGTAGAGGCATGTCAGAGGGCGTGCTTGCCATAGCAAAACTTAACGCTTTAGCCCAGGTAATTACTAAAGTAGCAACGCTCTATATAATACATGCTAATATAACCTAGAGAAGAGCAGATGCACCTAGCTTCATAAAACTACTTCAAGATGCGCGCCTATTTATTATGTATCACATTCAGGCAATACAGAATAGCCCTCTTCAAGTATACGTATCTGCACTTATATTTAGTCCTGACCGCAGCCTTATAAGGAGTTGCTTTAAGGAAGAAGAACCAAAGCAGATCTCAATAAAGCCGGCTATAGGGGATCAATGGAGTGCCTGCCTTCAGACGCTCGAGGGCCATAGCAATTCTGTCAGGTCAGTGGCCTTCTCGCACGACTCCACACGGCTGGCGTCGGCGTCAGATGACAAGACGGTCAAGATCTGGGATGCGAGCAGTGGCGAGTGCCTCTCGACGCTCGAGGGCCATAGCAATTCTGTCAGGTCAGTGGCCTTCTCGCACGACTCCACACGGCTGGCGTCGGCGTCATCTGACAAGACGGTCAAGATCTGGGATGCGAGCAGTGGCGAGTGCCTCTCGACGCTCGAGGGCCATAGCCGTTATGTCTGGTCAGTGGCCTTCTCGCACGACTCCACACGGCTGGCGTCGGCGTCATCTGACGAGACGGTCAAGATCTGGGATGCGAGCAGTGGCGAGTGCCTCTCGACGCTCGAGGGCCATAGCCGTTATGTCTGGTCAGTGGCCTTCTCGCACGACTCCACACGGCTGGCGTCGGCGTCATCTGACAAGACGGTCAAGATCTGGGATGCGAGCAGTGGCGAGTGCCTCCAGACGCTCATCATTGGCCGGACACTCTTCCGCATCTTATTTGACATCACCGACTCGTATCTTCAAACAGATATTGGTACTATTGAAATCAGCGCTCTATCAGGTTCGAGTGTTTGGAACCTGGCTATAGTAGGACTCAAACTCGCACACTCTATATAGTTGCCCTAGCAACCCAGGCAACCTACCTGTTTAGGTGACTCAGAACCTAAACAGTGGATGTACGCGCTCGCGATCCGAGCGCTCAACACTATATAGAGCTCTCTCCGCTGTAGATATCTAATCCATGCTTTTTCTCTACACGTAACCAACTGCAGTTGTGAAGCTTCACCCATACGCCAAGTCGTATCAACACTGATCAGTGGTTGTAATAACCACAGATTAGCTAGATAGATCTAAGGCACGGCTTTTTGATGACTCTCTCCCCTACCAAGGCCCAGAGAATCTGAAGATAGCGCGAAGTACAGCTCGCCCGCCAGGCTCATCCTACCCAAGAGTGACGCCTTTCTGATAGAGCTGAAAGATTCGTATCACAAGCCTCCCCTACCAAGGCCCAGGCAAGTGATCCGTCTGCGTCAACTACGCAACAAAACACCTACAGGGACCTACAGCACCTGTACCCATCAACCCACGCGCGACTCGAAAACATGTCGCAATACAAGGAAATCCGGAGCCGCCCATGGTTCAACAGCGTGTACAAGGACCAGTACACTGAGGAGGAATATATCCCTAACGAAAACAACCTCAACGTTGACCACCTGAATACATACACAATCGACTGGATAATGACGATCGAGGAGAATGGAACATTTGACTACTTCCTCCTCATGGACTTCAAAGATTACTTTAACGGCTGGACACAAGAGCTGTTCAGTAGCATTGATCCCAAGATCCGCAAGGCAATCAAAGAGCTGTTCCGCTCACAAGGAATCTATATGGCTACTAACCAGCGCGACGCGACAATCCCAGAGCAACTCGTCAGCCTCTTGGATATGGACGACTGCCCGATCTGGCCACAAAAAGACCTCGCGGTGGCCATGCTGGTGCCTACCTTCAAGTGCCTACAAATGACACCACGGCCAGGCACTCCGTCAGCAACGAGCGCAAGAGGAACGACGCCTCTACCAGCAACCACTCTCCAGCAGTCAGGCACTCGCGCACTCACAGATCTCGCCAAGCTATACAATAACGATATGAAGTTTACTGGGGACCTACACGACGTCCTCAACATCAAACTTAACATCTTCTATGATACCTGCCAGAAGGTTGGCATTACTGAGGACAAATACGACACCGCCTTTGCCACCATGCTGCTAGGCAAAGCGCAGTCCTTCTACTACCAACACCTTACCCAGAAGAACATGCCGTTCCCTATCATGATTGAGAGGATGAGAGCGTATTTCCACACGCCAGAGAATCACCAACTCTTCCTACATGAGTGGAGAACAACTATGCTCAAAGATATCGTCGCCAGCAACCCAGATAAGACGATGTCGCAGTGTCTGGAGATAGTGATCGAGCAACTACAACGTACCTATCAAGGACTTGTCCAGAACTTCGGCAGCGGCGAGGGCAGCCTCGCTGGCCAACTCATCTCTGCGTGCCAAGGAGTTGAGGCCTGTTCATCTGTCCTGATACGCCCTGCCTCAACGTTTGAGGCAGTCGCCTCTGATCTCCGAAGCGCTGTTGGAATCTGGACAAGATGCCAGCAGAGCCGGCAGTTCAATAATCACAGCCAGTTATCACAGCAGCAAAGCAGTGACGCCTACTACACCGACCGTCGATATAACCGCAGCGACGGACGCCACCCAGAATCTCAAGAAGCACGCAGTAGCGACCGCCGCTCATATGGAGGCAACACTCGCCATCAGCGTAGTAGTGGCTACACCAACAACCAACGCACTGGCAATAAGAAGTGCTTTGTTTGCAGCAAACAAGGCTGCTGGTCAACCCGCCACTCATCAGATGAGCGTGCCCAGTCACGACGACGATTCAGAACGTACGCACAAGACCATGACGCTGACGCTGACTACGACGTATTCCTGGCGGGATATGAAGGTATCGATCAAGGCGACGATAGAAGCAGCGATGGAGACAGGAACGACGATCTCCGCGCGTACTACGCAGTCCAAAATGATCAGTTCCTCACGACGACGTGTGGCACTGTCAATGGACAACTCGCTGCTGCTACTCTCAACAACGCGGCTACTGTACACGCCATCACTCGTGCTGACCCATACGATAATGAGACGGCAAAGGAGGAGACCCACATGTTCACGTTCGACTCTCGGTACGGCCAGAATGTATTTCAGGGCATCATGCCGGACACAGGCGCAGCAGGCACATCAACAGCAGGCAGAGAACAGGTAAAGGCTCTGCAGCTCCTTCGAGACGACGTCCACGTCGATATATCCACTGCTGGCCGACACCGAATCAGATTCGGAGATAACCCAGAGTGTATCTCGATCGGCGATATCAAAGTAGACACGCCATTTGGCGTAATCAGCTTCGCCGTCATGCCAACAAATACGCCATTTCTGCTCTGCCTGGCGGACATGGACAGACATGGCGTCTACTTGAACAACGTCGACAACGTCCTCATCCACAAGGACAAGAGATACCCAGTCGTCCGCAAGTGGGGACACCCATGGCTGCTCTTGAACGCCGTTGAGACGGCTATCCACTACATGACAGAGATAGAACTGAAACAACTCCATCGACGATTTGGCCACCCAGCAGCCGATCGATTTCATAAGGTCCTATCACGAGCAGGATACAACAACGTGAGCCAGGACGTGATCAAGAGCATCACCAGGGTCTGCCGCCAGTGCCAGCTCTATAGCAAGGCACCTGGACGATTCAAATTCACGATACACGACGACGTCGACTTCAATTTCAAGGTAATCGTAGACGTCATGTATATCAACCAGAAGCCAGTGTTACACGCTATCGATGAGGCGACCGCATTTCAAGCTGCTCGCTTCCTGCCAAATATCCAAGCTACTACAACATGGGATACACTGCGATCAATGTGGATCGATATGTACGTTGGCCCGCCAGACGTGATAGCTACCGATGCTGGAAAGAACTTCATCAGCGATGAGTTTGTTAATAGCGCTCAGTCCATGGCTATCGAGGTTACTGAGGTGCCTGTTGAAGCGCACAACTCAGTGGGCAAAGTGGAACGATATCACGCCGTGATACGACGAGCCTTCAAAGTCATATCTGAAGACATCGGACACTCCACGACGCCAGAAAATATACTCCAGATGGCAGTCAAAGCCGTCAACGATACGGCAGGTCCAGATGGATTAGTGCCGACGCTCCTAGTCTTTGGCACGTATCCACGCCTGTCCAAGCACTCGCCACCGTCACCATCTATTACTGCTCGGGCGATAGCCATACGCAAAGCCATGGCAGAGATCCGCAAGCTCAAGGCAGCACGTCAAGTCAATGACGCACTGGCAACACGAAATGGGCCAAACGTTACCGACCTACTACAGCTGCCACTACAGAGCGACGTCAAAGTCTGGCGTGAGAACAAGGGCTGGAGTGGCCCACACAAACTGATTGCCTTTAACAGGGATCACACGGCTGCGATAGTTAGCATCAACAATAGAGACGTCACCTTTCGAGTGACAGTCGTCCGCCCATACCATCGCGATGATGACGATAGCCCAGACGCCCCAGCAGACGACGACGATCACGATGACAGCGATATCCCACACGCTGACGACAGAGGATACACACCCCAGCAAGACGACGAGCAGCCACGCCGTCGTCGCGGCCGCCCCAAAGGATCCAAGAACAAGCCGAAGGCACTGCCCGCCGTGACAGCAGTCTACCTCGCCCAGCGCGAGCAGGACGACCTTGCCCTTGCTCGACAGCTGCGAGCCGCTGGCAAGATCACCACGTCAGGTGGCCCATTTGAGCTGTCTACAAAGGCAGAGATCGACGCGCTGATTGCCCGCGGAGTCTTCCGCTTCGAGATATATCACCCAGAGAAACACGGTGGCGTACGTATCTTCAAGTCACGTATCGTCAACGAGGTAAAAGGCAAGACTACTCAGCCGTATGAGAAGTCACGTCTCGTTGTACAAGGCTACAACGACGCCGGCAAGAAGGTCGTACTCACTCAGAGCCCAACGATACAACGAGCAAGTCAACGAGTAATTATGACGCTGGCGCCCTCCCTGATAGCGCGCGGCATGACGCTCTGGCTACGAGATATCACGCAGGCATATACACAGTCTGATGATCATCTACAACGAACGATCATTGCTGACCTACCAATACAACTAAAGGACGCCTATCCTGCCGGCACAGTCATGGTAGTCGTCAAACCGCTATACGGCATAGCAGAGGCCGGAGCGTACTGGTGGTCAACCTACTTCAAGCACCATACAGAGAAGCTTGACATGGAGACGTCAACATACGACCCATGCCTCCTAATCACAAAGGAGACTGCCGCAGGCTTTGGCATCGTCGGCATGCAGACTGACGATACTCTCGGCCTCACTGACAGGCAGTTCGCCACCAAGGAGGACACAGAGCTAAGGTTCAGCGCCAAGGAGAAGCAGGAGCTCATGATAGACGCTCCTATCGTTTTCAACGGCTGCGTCGTTGATCTCGATCAGACAGGGACCATCAATCTACGACAAAAACGCCAGGGCGAGAAGCTCAAGATTGCCCATGATAAACAGTCCTATATCCAGCAGCGCGCCCGAGGCGCCTACATCGCCACTATATGCCAGCCAGAGGCAAGCTTCGACCTCGCTGCCGCTGCCCAGACAACTGATCCACAAAAAGAAGAGATAGTCAGATTGAATAAGAGGATACAATGGCAGAAAGATAACGTTAGCCGTGGCCTAACGTACGTACAGCTGGATATGGATAACCTGAAGCTCTTCGCCATGGTTGACGCTTCCTTTGCCAACAACAAGGACATGAGCTCTCAGATGGGCTACGTGATCGTCCTAGGCAATGAGAGTACGATCGACAGCAACAGCTTTCAGCTACGCGGCAATATCGTACACTGGTCGTCAATCAAGTGCAAACGTATCACTCGGAGCGTGCTGGCATCTGAGATATACGCTATGACCCATGGTGTAGATATCGCTATCGCGATAGGCACTACAATCAATAGAATTATGGAGCGTCTAAAGCTTCCCAAAGTTCCCATCGTCGTATGCACTGACTCATTCTCACTGTACGAGTGCCTCGTTAAACTCGGCACTACAAAGGAGAAACGGCTCATGATAGACATTATGGCACTTAGGGAGGCATACGAACGCGGTGAACTAACCGATATCCGATGGATTGATGGGCGAGATAACCCATCAGACTCTATGACTAAAGCTGGCCCAAACACGGCCATGGAGACGCTGATTAACACAAACCAACTCCAGCTCCGCGTACAGGGCTGGGTTCATCGAAACAAGGATATCACTACGTGAGAGAGATGGAAAAGAGAAGATAGTCAGTGTTTGGAACCTGGCTATAGTAGGACTCAAACTCGCACACTCTATATAGTTGCCCTAGCAACCCAGGCAACCTACCTGTTTAGGTGACTCAGAACCTAAACAGTGGATGTACGCGCTCGCGATCCGAGCGCTCAACACTATATAGAGCTCTCTCCGCTGTAGATATCTAATCCATGCTTTTTCTCTACACGTAACCAACTGCAGTTGTGAAGCTTCACCCATACGCCAAGTCGTATCAACATCGAGATCCCTTCTATCCCATTCGGAACCTCAGAGTCCTCCAGACTGGTCAACAAGCAAACAATTTGCAAGTATTTGCTTGTATTATTTGCCAAGACAAATACAAATACAAACAAAATATGCTGTCTGGCCTTCCAAACAAAACAAATATAAACCCTAAAAAATATTTGCAAATATTTAGTATATTTGGTAGAAGTCGTCGCTATGCGCAAGGTATTGAAGTTATTGAGTTTGCTGTAAAGTTGATCTCGCGATACTTTTTTTGGTGTTGCAAACTAGCTTACTCAGCTCAGTCTTAGTCATCTCATCTCAGTTGTGCTCCTTTTTGATGCTTGTTTTAATGCTCAACCTTACTGTTATTGCCCATCTCAGCGCGTATTTTTGCCCAATATACCACCTAAACGCCGCGCACCCACTCTCTCTATACATACTAAACGATCGAAGAGCGCTGGCCGCAGAGCTGGCGCCCTACACCAGAGTTATCATCTCAGCGCCAGACACCACGTCAAGCCCTAGCTACCGCGAGCTAGGCCACTACTGCGCGTCCTGAGCGTACGTTTGAGTCGCAGTTGTTGGAGTCACAAGCCGAGGCTGAGATTATACCGCCTACTAATGGCAGCAACGCCACCTTAGCAGTGAGCAACTCTCAGCTCTACAGTTGATACGCGCGTGGATAAGAGCTAGATATACGCCTATATACGATCAAGACGAGAGCAAGCTCACTGACGAGCAGATCATAGAGGAGTTCCATATACAGGAGTAGGATACGCCAGCATAGTAATTTGTATGCAAGCGTATCACACAGTTTTGCTAAATACTTGCAAATATTTGATTATTTGCAAATAATCGCTTCCAAATACAAATACAAACAAAATATAGCCCTCTTAACACACAAACAAACAAATAATTTTGCTTATATTTGCTTTATTTGCTTGTTGACCAGTCTGGAGTCCTCAATATCAAGGCCTAGCCTTAAGCACAGATGGTGTATGGATAACATACAATTCTAAGAATCTAATATGGCTACCCTTAGAATATCGACCATCATGTTCAGTGGTATCAGAGAAGATGATTGGTGTTGGCGTTAGAACTGGAAGGGTATGGATATGCAAAGTTGAGCTTAACGAGCTTAACACATTCTAAGGCCAGAACATTTATTTCACGATTACTTACTGTACTAACGTTATATTTTATTATTCTCTATATTTCATAGAGGGCCGGGGATCAACGTGAATATATACTTTGCCAATTTGCCACAGCGAAGCTTCGAGCATACTCCAGATTAAGTGACAGGATGTCCACGTGCAGAATTACGTGTTAAATATTTACCACTTGAGTCTGGCCAGAGGCAGACGAACGCCTCGATCACGCTAGCAGGGAGGACGGTCGACCCGCTCTGGACAGACCCTTGTGAGGTGGCGAATTCTGGAGGTGTTTTCAGAGAGTTCAGTTGGTTAACTAGAGGGGTGGCCGAGGTTGAATGGGGATCGTAAGGCTGCGGGGCTGGGGTCGGCCCGCCCGCTAAGACTCCGCACAGCCACATGCCTAACAGTCATCAACAAATAAATTACACTCCATTCCAAAACTAAATTAAATCAGGAAATAGACCTCTTGACACCGCCATTCATATCTATCGGCTTTACTGACCGATTGCATTGAGGAGGGAGGTCTTCACTTCGCAGAGCTGCCACTTAGGAAACAGCTGCAAACACGTGATTCAGCTCCCAGCGCGATGACCGATCGTCTCTGGCGGGGTAAGCCCTCCGGGACCTGCTGATTCGCGGCTGCTGCAGCATCCTATTTGCTAATCTTCGAAACTCATGCCATCAACAGCAAGTGGAAAGCACCACGATTTGACAGAACAGGCAGCGCATACAAAATAATATGTTCCCACCATATGAGATGATTCCTGCCACAACGATGACTCGCAGCCTTGTTGGTTGGCGTACTCACGGTCTTCAGAGTCCCTCTCATTCGCTGAACCTCAATTGTCACAAACGATCCATCTATTTTTTCATTCATACCTCCTGCACCACCGCACAAGTTCAAATTCTGGTGCGTAGATGAGGAAAGAGATTGCCTAGTTGCGATGCGGGCAAGTGCGGATAGCGGTGACCTAAGGTTTTCTGAGCCTACCTGCACTTCACAAATAAAGACGCTAAGGATTCGTCTACCTGTTCTCAAGGTTGTTGTGGATAAGTCCCGAAATATGGTCGTCAGTGAGCGCGGGACTGTGGCAGTGGAGGAATGCAGGATCGCCGCCAAGCATCGATGCTCAATGGTGCTGTGCGCGTCCGCTTATTTCAGTTCTACATCCCTAGTCCAGCCCATGATTACGACAGTCTCAGCCGCGACTCTACAACAAAATCCGGAACGATATCACAAGAATCTATCTAAATTGCGCAACGCAGGAGTAGTCACTCGTGTCGTTGCGCCGTTAGCTTGTAACTGGTCCATCGTCTTGGCAACCGCGCCGCACCACTGCAATGTTGAAGCGACTAGCTGCTGAGCCGCGACAGTGACTGTTCCTCAACTTCACAACGTCGCACAATATACTGCTATGTCTTTGTCGCAAGTCGTAGTACAGCAGCAGCATACTACACCGCCCCCGAGTTTCGTAGGCCTCCTCTTGACACGGACCCACGAAAAAGCCCTTCTACTAGCACGCTTTCTGAACCGATCCGAACCTGGAAAACACACATTACAAGTAGGAGTTTTACTGAGGACTTGAAAGTAAATAAGTACTGATCATAGGCTTCGAATGAAACAGGCTTGGTTTTGAGATGTCTCGGTAATCCACCATTATCGGAGGTCTTATCACGAAATGGCTTTAAAGCGAACGGCGAACAAGCGGAAACGGACCTCGAACAATCTCACCCGAAATAGGCGACGTCAAACGACACCGCCTGCCTACAAGAACGCCTCACAACCCGAGCAAGATCATAGCCCGGCTAGCGAGACGTTCTGGGCGGCGACGAGAATTCTGCAGGACAACGGAACACATTATCTGGTTGAATGGGATGGCATCGATCCAGCGACAAGTAGTCCGTACGAGCCGACATGGGAACCGCACGACTTCGTCACTCCAGCCCTAGAAGCAGAATGGAAGGAGACGATGGCTGCTCAGAGTGCTATGGCAAGACATACCCAAAGTCAAGCTCAATCGTATTGGGAAGGCGGCGATCGAGCACGATCTACACACGAATCGCCGGAACCACTCCTGCCTGCGCACTGTCTAACAGAGAAGGTGCATCAATGTCAAAGTGCCTCGACAGCTTTCCCGCAGCAAATGCGGCAATCACGATGCGATTCTAGTTCGCTCTTCGTAGGGTCACAGGAGAGTGAGTGTGAGTTTGAGAATAGCGGCTTGCGCTCCTGTGGTGTTGTACTTGCTAGTCAGAGCAACAACGGTTCGGCAAGCTACACTACGACTACCTCGAAGGAGGTATCGGTCTCGAACCAGCACAAATTAGCTACGGTGAACGGTGCTGGTGATACGGATGAAGAGGTAATTTGATCGATATTCGAAACACGCTGGCATGGCTTGCTGATCATATTTACACAGAATCTAAGCGCTACAGATCCGGCCGCGCTGGTCTTGCAACACAGTTCCCATACCCTTCCTCCGGCTCCCATCAAGAGAGCCGACTCTGTTGGAACTACACAACAATTGTTGCGACTTGAGCTTACAGAGAAGGTTCAGGAAGAAGGGGGCCAAGAAAGTAAGAGTCCGGAGAGCCTGGCTCAGGAGGAGCTAGAGTCGTTGGAACAGGGCGGGCAAGAGCCATTGAAAGGTCACACTCGTATCCTCGAGGTGAATGAGCTACTTTCGCCTGCGCTGCCTGCAACCGAGAAGTCCTCGAAAGTAGAAAAACAGCAAGATATGCATAGCGAGCCAGAGATCCGAGGGACTTCGCCTTCTGTACTTGCCAGAGAGACCATTGATGGACAGTTAGAATCTCCGGTAGAAGTAGAACTGGTATTTCAGACAAGAACGCGCAGGCAAACTGATCTCAAAGAAGCTGCGCTTGGTCTACCTTCACGCGAAACGTTCCAGGAGCAAGGCCCAGCACCGGTGAGTTTGGAACAACCACCGGAAGGACTTTTTGAAGAGGATGTCATACGACATGCACCGGCCTCGCCCAACGTATGCGAGAGTTCTGATGGGCCCAAAAGGCTTCTAGCACCTTCTGAGCGGTCGATATCACCATATCCAGAACGGGGCGGACTCACCAAGCAACACATTATAGATACTTTACCTGATTCCTCTATAAACAATTCGCGGACTGAACTCTCGGCGACGCCCTCCAAATTAATATCAATGCTAGAGCCCAGAATCGCTGGCGAGCAGACATTCACCAAGCGGATTGTTACTGCTTCGGCTAGGGGTGAGAATGTTGAAGCATGCCTCTTGCTTGCATCGACTCCGACGGAGTGGGCAGCCGATATTTCGGAGCAAGTCGGTCATCACGGGACTGAAGCAGGAAGATTTCCGCCTCCATCGACTTTGAATCAAAGCGTCAGATCCCTTGAGATGATACCTGTTCAAGAAGCGCAACATTTCATTCGAGATAGTATACACACAATTTATGGAGAGCCCACTGCTTCTACTGGACATGGTCCGTTCACCCAAAAACCACCAAACCGTGGGGAAACGGGCCGGGAATCAGCGCTAAGGCAGTCTGAGAACGGCTGCCGCACTATCAACCATTCTGTCTCTCCTGCAATTGACAGTGTGCACATGTCTCTAAACAGCCCTAGTAGGAGGGTGCGATCGACACTGTATGAGTGTAATCAGTCTCCAGAAGAGCTAGCTGTGGCTCTACGACCTCTTCTAGAGCCCTCCGCGCCTGTCGGTTGTGGCGGTTCACCCATCTGCCAGAAACGATTGCAGAGCGTAGAGCTTGTTCAGCAGTGTATGTTGCCCCCAATAGATCATCCCGGGCCCAATAGACGATGGACTATTGAATCCCGCGAATTATCGCACAGTGACGACCAAAGACTACGGCATCGCGACCCTCACCCAATAGAGCGATTTCACAGTAACACAACACAAGTTGTTGGGCTATACGCCACCATGAGTAGTATTAGCGAATCTAACGGCGTCGAGGGAGCAAGCACGACAGAGCTAACGCGGGCTGCTGTCCAAGTCGAACCGAAGAAAAGAAAGAGACAATTCATGAAGCGGACTAAGACTGGATGTGGAACATGCAGAAGGCGCAAGAAGAAGTGTGACGAAGCGAAGCCTGAATGCAACAATTGCAAACGTAGTGGTTTCATCTGCGAAGGCTATGCAAACAAAGCGCCATGGCCAAAGGATGGGGTCGCAAAGCCTCTACCTTTATTACAAGCTCAAGAACGAATGGCCAGCGATGCTCATCCCCTCCATAGCAGATTACAGAGCAGCAGTCTTGCACATATACCCAACTGCGAGTCCAGTGTCAGTAGCAGCCAAGGTACTCACCGGAACTCCCATGCTTCCATCAGAAGCGTAGGCGCTTATGACCAGCCCATTACTATTGAGGAATGCGAGCCTCAACCACTCGCATCGAACAGGGACACTGGCCAAGGCAAACCATTCCGTGTTTTGTATCCGCCAGAGCAGCCACTGCCGCCTGTATCTTATCCTCAGCCTGCGCGTGTTCATGAGAGAGATGCATCCCACTATCACTACCGAGGAACGCACCCTATCCAATACCTACCTCCACTGTGTCGTAGTCATCGCGTATATGACCATGATCCACAAAGTATGAGCCAAGTCACTACTAACCTTTCTGTAGTAGCGTCTGAAGCTCACCAGCGGACGGAACAGCCGTCTCGGCATCCATCAATGGTTACTCCAACTGCTGCGCTGCCGGGGCCGCCGCCATCCTGTCAGAAGCCAGTGCGAAGTCTCCAGAAGACTGAGAAGCAGAAGATGTTGGACGGAGAGCCTTTTATGCCGTACAACACCCAGTTGAATGATGAGCGAACGCAATGCGCAGGTGCATTATATCGCTTTAACAATGGTAGCAACGCGATAATCGAGGTTGCACAGAGCATACATGAGCCCAGTTTCCAAAGGATTATAGAGGTAAGGGGGACTCAGCGTCATCATGAAGAAAGTCCGTTTGGCGGTTATCTCGGTAATGGTGCACACGTTGCTACACCTTTTCACTGTGACTATGGCTACAACGTCTCTATTGGTGACAATGTTACCGTTGGACCTGACTGCCAGCTGCTTGATTCAGCCAGGATTACCATCGGAAGGAACACTACGATTGGCGCGCGTGTCACCATCACGACCCTGAGCATACCAACTAATACGAAAGCTTTGGAAGCACGCAATAACACCGAAGTCGCTAAAGAGGTCCACATCGGCGAGAATGTGCATATTGGTAGCGGTTGCACCGTCGAGGCCGGAGTGCGGATTGGTCATGGTGCCATCGTACTTTCTGGGTCTGTTGTCGTTTATGACATACCACCAGGCTACATCGCCCGTGGCAATCCAACTAATATGCACAAGGCCAATTAGGTGGTCTAGCAGTGTTAGACCAGCTTACGCAAGTATACAGTGTATAAAGGTCTACTATAGATTCTGTCGCTGTTTCTCCTAATGCCCATGTGATAGCAACTGTTTCAAGAACAGATGCTGCTCCAACTCACTAACCCCATCGAGAAATGAGACGTTAGGCCTTGCTTGTAACCAACGGAAGAAAATCTGGCGGCTACAGCCTGTCTTCATCACTCGAAGGAACCATTTATGACAATAGCGTGAATATTCTGTGGACGCTATATCTAGTGAAAGTCTATATTAGTATGTCTACCTATCTAAACATCTAAGCATAATCAGTACCGTAGCAGCCCGTACCCCATTCACATTAATAGTTTACCACTTCGTGTGGCCCCCTTTCGCATCTATTACAGCCTGACAGCGTTCATGCATGTTTCCAATATACCTGGAGATGTCGGACAAGTCCAATGCCGCCCACTCTTTTTCTATACACTGCCTTAATTCTGTAAGAGTGTGCGGAAACCTCTTAGCAACTCTCTGTTTCAGCAGCCGCCACACATTCTCAATTGAACGAAATCAAGTCTAGCAGGCAATGCAACGACAAAAGAGCATCTGAGTGATTGTTCTTCTCATTTCGCTGCCTGTTTATTAAGCGCCAAGTCCTTGAGCCAATTAGCGCTGGAGTAGTTGTGGATGAATCACACGGTCTGGTTGATGAGACGCTAGAGCGCTGTAGGCTTAGTGTGGCGACACGAGAACTTGACGTCAGTGTGGGACCCTTTTCAAGTCCTTAGAAATGCGCTATTAATCAATAGCTGGAACCGAAATGGAAACGGAACCAAAATCGAATGCGGTAGCTAGTGATTGGATAACAAAGGGGCATCGATGCCAGCGCTTCGATGATATCTTTTCGACTGATGTAAGTTCATGTCGCTTGTGCGTCGCTGTGCAGGTACGTTGACCAAAGTCAATCTATCCTCACCACGTCACAGCAGCTTTGACGGCAATGAAGCTTCAACGCGTCTTTCATTGAGATACTACATCCTCAGGTAGGCACCCATACTCACCAAAGGAGCAGCCTGGCTAACTAACCAAGATTTTTCGTAGATCTTAGTGGCTCCGTTTGAGCATCTCGAACCGCCTACTCGAGTCTTTCCATTAATTGCACCAACTCAGTCCCATATCGGTCCTCAATCGCCTCTAGCCTGCCCTTTATGTGAAAATCGAACGTGCCAGCTTTGGAAGGCTATTTCGAAGTTCGTAAATAAAAGTTTACGAGAGATGTAGAAGTCTACATTGGACAAAAGCAATATAGGGGAGCGAGCTTTCTATCCTTCACGTTTCAGTAATAAGTACCTAGCTTCGCTGTAGTCACTAATGGGTTAATAACGCCCGAGCAGGGAATCCATAGAGGGAAACAGATCACCACTTATAATGTGAGTTTACCCTTGCATTATTAAATCTTCTCGTTTTAATTACATGACTACTAGCCTTCCCAAGTCACACGTGCTCTCTTCTTCTCGCGTTGCGTAGAGCTTCTAAGCCGATATCCGTCGTCTGTTTCCTCCTTCACTCTCTTCAAAACGCCTCTTTCTTTCCGACTTTCTTGAGTTGTTCCCTTCGTTTGGTCGACCCCATTCCTCAAGTTATCGAGTATATCGTCCAGCTCTTCCAGGCGTGTCATGACGTAGCTGATGCTGCTTGTCATCTTCCCCATGCGTTCCTTCAATTGGGTGAAGTCACAGCCAAGCTGAATAACTGACAAACGCATCCTTTCTATCGCACCTCATTAAATTAACTAGGGTCTATAAATAGTTGTGAAAACATACTAAGCTGGGAGGGTAGGGATAGATCTGCTCTGTTATGAGGCGGACCTTCTGTACGCTCCTTGTCCCTATCATCTTGAGAGCCCTTGTGTTCTGGTGCTGGCTGCGAAACATGACCTGATTGAATATAATTCAAGCTATCCTCTGTGACGCTAGCTGCACCAACGGACTTTTCGGAATCATTAGTAGGGAACTAACTAGCATGCTCAGCAATCACTAGGAACTTTTGGTATTGACAAAAACACACCTTATCCTGATATAGCGTCGGGTCTTCAATGGTGCCTTGAGAACTCATCTGAAGGTAGCGGAGGCGTTCGATTGCATTTGGCGGAGAAGAAGATGTTTGGAAAGTGAACAAGAGGAGTGATATGAAGTGACGGAGTGGATGAAGTGATGAAGGTGGATTGATACTCTTCTCGAGGTATGAAGCCCTTATATATCCTTCTATCCCTTGCTACCCCGCCGATAACAGCACAAACAAGGCAGATTCATACGCTTACCAGTTTGACGTACAGCTCCCGTGGCGCGTCTTCCCTTCATGCGTAATCCCTGTGCCTCCCTGACAAGCCCAGGATGATAAGGAAGGTGTGGTACTATCGCCGACACGATGAGACTGTAGACAACTGAATTGTCAGGCGTCAGCGGTGCCTCCTCCACCAACTCACGCTTCAATGTCTCAGTTTTAGCGTTGCGAGGTTTGGGCATGCAAGACCAAAGCCACCTCCATCCCTCCACAGCGTCGCTGCTAGCTACGCCTCAACAGCTAGCCAGGAGACATCATGCGGAGTTTCTGATAGTGAAGCAACCAGCCGTCCACGGCTCTAGCTGGACGTATCCCAATACTTATGACCCCGGGGCTGCAGCGAATGCCGGCCTTTGTGAGCCACATGGGTACTTGGGACGCGCACTCTTCCAGTCATGCGTCTGTTGGCGCAGTCAGGGTCAAGGCTCAGACGTCCCGTCCGCACAAGGGCTCGTATCAGTAGATGTTGTAGGGGAGGCCAACTAGATTGATTGGCGTCTCCGCAGCGCCTATCCGCTCCATTCGCCTCTTCATACCTCATTCCGGCAGTGCAGGGGAGTGGCTGGGCATGGGCGAGTTGCTCGTGCAGGGCCATCTTGCATGACGGCATCGTTTCTCCCTCCCAAGAGGATATCTTACGTACATAGCTTAGATCAGGTTGCCGGAATGGTTCGAGACATCATTGGGCTCTCCTGCTTCGACAAATACACGTCGGCAACGTAGTTCCCTGCGGAAGACACCCACAGCCATGAACTTTTCAACCACAGGAAGCCACTTTGTGCATTGGCCCAGGAAGAGTGGGTGTTCCAGCCACCCGCTGCCACTGAAGCTAACGTACACCATACATGGGCAAACCGATATCGATATTTTTTTTAGGGTTTTATATCGATATCGATATAAGGCAAACTGAAAATATCGATATCGATATTATCATCGATATCGATATAAGCTTTATACATTAATTAGCTAGCTAACAGTCCTTAAACCACCTTATCTCCTCAATTATCTCATCAGTAAAGCCCTGAATAGCTTCATCGTCGTCTGGTTCAAGCGGAAAACCCATTCCAGACTCAGATGACGGCGTAATTAATCCCTGATGAAGCCAACTACCTATACACTCAATTTTCTCGATATTAGCACACGACAGCCTGAGTCGATCCCATGTACAGGTCCTTCTCGCACCTGAAAACACCCTCTCTGCCTCTGCAGATTCCGCAGGGATTGAGAGTATCGCAATAGCCATACAATGGAGCCTCGGATATCGACGTCTCTGATCCTCATGACACCACCATTCTAGAGGCGTACAGGATATCTGTATAGGCGAAGCCTCAATAAAGACTTTAAAATCATCGTCGTCTGCAGTCTCTACTATCACGGCTAACTCGCGGCGTAGGCGATCGAGCGCATTTGAGTCGCGCCGTTGACGCTTTGGCAGTGGAGCTTCCTCTGAAATAGGGATTGAGATTATTTTATAATCCTCCTCCCAAATTGTATTAGCTTGCGCAATTGCTGGATCCACCCACTCTTGTAACCAGTTCTTCTTAATGTAGGTGGACCGCTTTGAGGGATCGAGAAGGAGGGCCGCAGCGTATACAGGCGCGTCGTCTGTGAGGGCGTAATACTTATTAAGGATAAACCAACCCATCTCGATGGCGTGGAGCATCCGATTATCATAAGTATCTGGTGCTTCGTACAGCTTCTAGTTATTTATTAGTAAAGATATGTAATAAGATATCTACTTTACCTTCTGTTGTTCGTAGTGATAGAGGAGAACGTCCATTAATTCAAGGCTCTGTCCGATAGATGACTTGTCCATCTGTGCATACAGAGTCGCACCTGCGAACGGTTGTAAAAACTTGCGTATTTTACTAAGAATATCCCAATCCCCAGTAGTGAGCTTAATACCATCAAGCTCGTGATCGTGATCAACCATAAAGACCTTAATTGCACTCTGTTTCCGCAGTGCTTTATCAATAAACATATACCACGATGACCACCGTGTCATGTTGTCGATTCCTAGCTGTAGACCTACAGCAATCATCCAGTCCTTATCGCGTTGTGATGAACGATGTAGCCAGATACCCAGATCATGAAGCTGTTCGAGTGCAGGTAATCGGCCTATACCAGAAAATTCTTGACGTTGAGTGCCAGTTTTCAGTGTTGCTCTCCAGGTCTTTCGGCCGCCAGCCTCGTCTATCGATCCATTAGAACTTAACGTTAGGGAAAACTTAGTAAAAAGTTCTTCCCCATCGACCTCCTCCACTATCTGTAGCGCAGCGATAAGAGCTTGTTTGGAAGACGCGAGAAGGAAGGCTTGAAGCGAAAGATTGATGATATGGGCAAGGCATCGTACGCGGCGTCGTTTAGGATCAAATTTTACCTATATGGGATTAGCTAGGTTACTAGAAAACGTGGTAAATTAACCTGGTGCTCTTCAAGTAATCGGGATGCTAAAGATTCCAGGCAAGTATCGTTCGACGTCGCGTTATCGCCTGTGTGCCAGCCAACGTTTGACGTGATGTCGTACTGTTTGAGAACCCCATAAATTAGGTCTGCTTGAGATGCCCCAGAGTGATCTCCGGGTAACTCAATTAGACCTAATAAGGCCTTTTGAAGCTTATAGTCATGATTGACCCATTGTGCACAGATAGCAAGTAATCCTTTGCGATGTGGTGATGTCCAGATATCTGTTTGTAGGTGTATCGGGCTATTAGCTAGCTTAAGGATATCTCGAAGCTGATCTCGGTATAGAACATAATTAGCGGCCATGAGGCGTACGAGAGAGCGTCGGGACTTAATGAGATAATCGCTACACTCAGGATTCGCGGCCAGAAGTAGAGCTTGCATCTCTGGCCACTCAACACAGGTAAATGCTACCCGGCGTCTAGTAATTAGGCCAATCAGTGCTTCCTTGTAGGCATCCCGATTGAATGTACGGCGTAGGGACGAGATGGAGGGCAGAAGATGTTGTGATAACGATGTATTTGAGTCGTTTAAACGCTGTTGAGATAGCATAGATGACTTAGATTGATGGTGATTGCGATAGTGAGTTATGGCGTTACTTTTAGGGATCTGTGGTCCCCATGCTGCGTGAAATCGACATCTAAATACTGAGGGACCTGAGGTTTTTCGCTTCTGACTAGGTTTGGGGGATAGATCCTCATTGCGGCCGCGGGTCATGATATCCCAGAAGCCGGGAGGGTATTCGAGATCTATACGGCTAGCAGAGCTAGATGGAGCGATATTGGATGAGATAGAGGACGACATGATGTAATAGTAATGGTAATATATTGGAGTGCAAGAGATGGCACATGTGGATGATAGATGTGAGGACTGAGTTAATTGAGTAACGAAGGTATCTAGCTATCTCTATATACTACGGAGTAGACTAGGCAGTGATGCACTAGTGTAGGCAGTAATACACTAGTGTAGCAGTGATATACTAATGTAGGCAGTCGTAGGCTGTGATAATATACCGTGATATAATAGTACTAGAAACAGGTGTTTGCAGAGAATTTCTGGGTGTGGGAATGCCAAGCTTTTAAAACTGATATCGATCGATATCGGTTTAAGGGAACCATCGATATCGATATCGGTTTAAGCCGAAAAACCTATATCGATATCGATAATATCGATATAAGGCGAAATATCGATATCAGTTTGCCCATGTATGACGTACACTCCCTATACGAGGCAACACCAACGCTACTTAGACCCTGTCTGTTGCGACAACGCAAGACTTCGCCTTCTTATTCTAGGGTTCGTGTCGGATACAACAAGGGTGGTGCACGCCATTACAGCCACTCATCACACTGCCAGCTTCTCCTGTTTATCCCACTCCCTTAGAAAAGGACATAATACATCCGCACAACATGCCGCGCTCTCGATATTGCCAGGCATTCAATAGCCCCAACGAGGCTTGACACTAATGGAAAGTGGGTACTGGAAAGGGTTAAGATATAAGCTATGGTCTCCCCGATCGAACATCGAGTTCTACACCAGACTTCGACATGGAACGCCCACTTCTCTTCGGATTCATCTCTTGTTCTTCATGTGGAATGCTGCTTAGCATTCCGCTCCTATATCTTGACATCAAGAAGTCCAAATCGAACCAAACCCAGAGAAAGGACGGCCGCTTGGAGAGAATCTTGGCTTTCACCTTTGTGATCTACCCAATCAAACATGAATAGCGTCGCGACTCAGCAGACATCGTATGACATGGTAACTTATACCACCATCTTCCATATGCCGGAGCTGTGGCAGGGCCCCCGGCAGGAGAACATTGACAAGCCTCATCCAGGGATTATGGAGCTGCGCCTTTATGCGCCACCAGAGGGAGGTATTGATTGGTAGAGACAGGATTGAGGAGAGCTGAGGGCGTCATGGCAGGGTGCCTATAAAGGATATTTCCCTGCAACCCAGAGCCAGGGGTGGAATATAAAGTCAGCGTGAGCCCGCTGTTTTCTCCTCATCACATCGTAACATTTCATTCCTCCCCTCACCACATTATGGCATTCACTACCCACTCCTGGGATGCAGGCGAATATAAATGGCTGTTCAATTCTTCTCTAGATCCTGAGTCCTCTCCCTCTCTTTGCGGGAATCCCTGGAGTGACACAGAAGTAGGGGAGAATGAACCCAGCGTGGACATGCTGCAGTCTCCTCATTATGCCACGGAATTCTCTTCTCTCTTCTGGGATCCAGCAGAATTGAAACGGCTGTTCGATTCTTTTCCGGACCCCCAATTCTATTCTTCTCTTTCCGAGAATTCCCCAAGCGACACAGTAAGTAAAATCTGCTCTCCGATTATCATATCTATAGGCTAATGCAGGAGTAGGAGCACGGCCTGTGTGACTTTGATTTTAGTACCTACATAGAAATGAGTCCGGTAACCGAAGAAATGCACGCATCTCACTTCGCCGAAGCTGCCATGCCGAGCCTGGTTTCAGTGGAACAACCAGCCAATGATGAAGCTGCTGCTGGACAAGATGCTTATCAAGACGGCCCTCTTACCTTGAGTCCCAAGGCCTCTTCGAGCTCACTAGGGGCGTGTGGATCACCAACGGACACTGAGACATGCCTCGAGTATGGACCTGCAGGCGACATGAAAGGATCTACCGGCGGCGATTGCACTTATATCACTTGCCCAGTCGGGGACGAGAGGGGCTTGGTAGAATTAGCACACGTGTCGGTTAAAGATATGTCCGGAGCTCAGGTGATTCAAAATGAGGGAGACGCCCACGAGGAGCACGGATCTGACCAAGGTTATAAGACTGCAAACCATATTTCCTTCAACCAGATCACAATGAACAACGACCCTTTTGCGCAGAATAATGGCGTTTCGCATGAGCGGCTTGGTGTCAGTGCGACGGGACTGCGAGAGCCGAAAGCTAAGGTGGCCAACAATGCAGGCACGAATCCAAACCGCGAAGCTAATCCCAACGATACCCGCTCCAAGATGTACTTAAGCAAAGCTCAAGGGGAATCTAGACCGTCTAGTGATGAGGCTGGTGATAGTCCCACCCGATCTGGAAGGCTACAGGTAGAAGCGAAAGGTAACAAAGACGAAACAGCACAGACTCCAAGTAAAGACAAACTTGGTTCGAGAGGTAAGAACTCAGGTACATTATAAGACACTCGCTGACATCACAGGCAACCCGATATTGATTGATGAAGAAGAATCACCGGAATCATCATCGTCTCAGTCGACCCCTTCTGCAGCCAGTATTCACGACGGCAGTGTAGACTACAGTGACGAAAGCAGTCAGGTCATAGCAAGCCCCTCGGGTAGGCCAGCCCGAAACAAGCTTAAGAGAAGTCATGCCGACATGTTAGAATGGGGCAGTCCAGAGTTTCAGGTGTCAGAAGCTGAAAATCTAGAGTCCGCATTGGTCGATGCCCAGACATGCTGGTGTACCGTAAAGACCATCATATCGGATTTGGAAGACCAAAAACCCCGTCTTAAGCATGTTTTTACAGTTTTCAAGGCGTGTTGGTTAGAATTTTGCGTGGAAGCAAGAGACAGCGAGTCGATCCATCCACCAAGCGTGGCGGAGCTTATTGAACTCTGGAAGAAGGTTGAGCAAGAGTTGAAGAATGTTCAAGGTAATCGTAAGGGGCAGCATATGGCACTTAAGTTTGGGCGAGCTCTGAGTTGGATTGAGAAGAAAACGATAGTATATAATTGCATTAAGGAGTACTCCAACTCTGTAGATCGGAAGGACGAGGATAAGGACAAGGATTTTAAAGATAAGAAACGCCCCTCTAAGATTCGGCGCTAGGGATTGTTCGTAAAGGCTTTTTGCTAGATTATGTATATTTTAGCTATGTATTGTATTCTGTCTATATTCTAAACAAATCCCGCTAATTCTCTCGCCCTACCACTTGCTTAATGTTGATCGTTGGATTAGAAAACACTCATTACCTATATACGGTATCGAGCCTAGACTGGGTTGCGACACCTCCGTATCCAGATAGAATTCACCCGATAACACTTCGTCGACGTGTTCAGGGGCTGTCACAACTATGTGAGAGAAGGGGACCAAAAACGGGACCCGGTGGTAGGACATTATCGTCATATCCTGGTGTCCTCTTATTGGCTGTAACTTGCTGGGGTTCAACTTGACCCGTCATGCACAGCCACGAATATGGAAAGCCTAGTCATCGATCAACCAATCAAAGTGATTGGATGTTTGGGGGACCAAAAATGGTCCCCTTAGGATACTCATTGAAATACATCCGGTAATGGAAAGCAAGATTGCTTGAACAGAGTTACAGTGTCAGAGTACTTGCCAGCAACAGAGAAAGACCATGGAGAGTAGAAAAATGCGTCAGAGTAACGTCGACCGCGATCAGTGGAGAGTATTATGCCGTGAGCAGCTCTCAAAACACATCCGTAAGTCGATGGAAGACTCCATGGAAGATTATAGCTTATACCATTTTAGAAAGTACTCTTGGAATCAACATAAAGCCGTCCGAAGTTCACCTCAGCCCTGGCCAGAATGATCCATATGCTTGGAAGATATTGCCTGAAAAGCGAAGAGTCTTTTCAGAGATATTCACCAAGAATTTAAGTCAGCATTCCATCAGCGCATACAAAGCCTTGTGCGAAGGTGTTGGGATCTCATTTGAGGCTGTATATGCATCTACAAATGACAACAGCCAATTGGATCATCTTACTCCTGTAAGTCCAAGTTCAAGGTATCACGCACGTGAGATCCTATTAATGCGTAAAAGCTTCGATCAGACGACGCTAGCTTCAGTACGAAAATCGACCATTTACAAAGTGCAAATGCTAAGCTACGAGAGGAGATGGAGATGTGGAAGGACAAGGCAGCCACAGAATCTCAGCGAGTAAAGCTTGCAGAAGAACAGCACTGTGGAGTTCGTAAGAGTTTAGAAGAACAGCTTTACAAAGTGTGCGAGAATAATCAGCAGCTTCAAGAGCGGGTAGATAGATATGCTGCTAGTACAGAGTACTTGAAAGATATGCTTGCGAAGTGCTTCCAAGGATTAGGAACGGCACTGCCAGTGTTGGAAGAGATGAAGAAGGGGGTTTCCTCAATAGTCTCTTGAGTTTAGCTACCATCAGGAATGAAATCATCAGTTTAAGTCGTAAATTTGAATTCTAGGCCACGTACAAAGAGTAACTTAACTCATAATCATGTACGTCTTTTTCAACATCCTCTCCCGCTTCTTATGGCTGGAAAAACAACTACTCATTATTGTTCTCATTGCTTTCTACCGCATGAGGACGGGCTTCATTTCATTGCTTCCATTCTCTTCTTTTCCTGCTCTTGTGCCGCCATATAAATGATACTATCGGCAGATGTGGTGCCATAAATAGCTCGGAGTACCGCTCTTTTCACCCATACCTTCCCCAATTTCCCAGAATTCCAGAACTTAACTAGAATACATGTGAAAGGATACTTTTTGCTTTTGTTTGGATCAATGAGTTTGTGGTTTCCGGATAAATTGATTCCTTGCTATACAACCTCGTGTATTGAGTGGATATTCCGTGGAGTCAAGTTGATACTCTTCAGAAATTGTGCTATTTCCGGACCAGCCACATCCTGAAATACCTATACTGTCGAGAATTCCCTTTAATGGCCTCTCCCCCCCTCGGGTCCACAACACACCCCGGAAGCTAACGATTCATCGTGCCCGACGATACATTCAACGAAGCGATAATTTTACGGCTTTGGCCAACGAGAAGAATGTGGTCACGGATCTTGCAAGACCGATGCACGCTGGAACGGCTCTAAGACGTCCAACAAGTATCGGAATCTGTAGAAGAAGTTCCTCTTAATGTCACCCCTCTCAGTTCTAGAATGGGCTCCAGAAGTTTTAAGAGTGGTATATTACACGAAAATTTGGGTAGCCTCGGTTTATAGTATAGCTTTTCCCTTCACATTGCGATTCTCGCGACTTGGAAGGGATCTTATATACAAGTTCGATGCCGTAGCATCTAGTCAACTATTTCATCTTTTGGATCTTCTTCTCCTCCTAGCTTTCCGGCGGCATTCGTCTTTCCTATGATACTCTTCTACAAGGTCCTGGCACTTCTCGAGAACATCAATAGGTTCCCATGTGTTCGCCGAGCTAGGATATCCTTCCCATTTTATCCTATAATACCGTACCCCCTTGATCATCTTGTGGCCGATAATTTCTTCAATGTTGTATAATTCTTCACCTTCTGACTCTATTCCAGTCTCTGTGCCAGTCTCTAGCTCGTCGAGAACCAAGTCGGTAACGGTAGCAACACGCATAACCTCTGCGTCGGTCAGAGACTTGTCTAAAAATGGTCAGATCAGTAGATTACTAGATGGCAACAATGCTTACCCTTAGGATCAGTCAGGGCCGGATCAATGGCAGACAGCACGTTTCGGACAAGCCCCCGATGACTAGGTGGTGTATACATTGGACGATAGTTTTCAGTACGGTCCAGTCCAGTTCCATTCATTTTCTCTCGATCCCTTGCCTCTTCGACATAGTTGCCTATATAAAATGTTAAACCAACTGGCTGCGACCACTAGACTTTCATAAACTCACCATGATTGGAAAAATCAACAAACGCTTTAGAAATAGGACTTCCAGGGGAAACGTAACCGGAGTCATTCCAATAGGCTTTTTGGGAATCATTGTCTTCTTGGTCATCTACCTCTCATTAGTTCAGATAGAAAAAAGGTTCATCACACCTGTCTCACCTATACCTGTCAAATCTATGGTCTCAAGTGCCTTTTCTTTGATTTTATTCTGAGGCAGGGACAACCCATATTTAGTAGTTGCAGCACCTAGGAGATCGTCAATGTCGATGAAATCGCACTCCGGGCTCGGAGTGGCTCGGGGTAAACCCCCTATCTCAGAGTTTTCTGTTCTTGTCGTACTGTAAGTAGAATGGTACGGCCCGGAAATGACATCATCTTCAGCTGTAAGGTCAATAACCCTCCACTCATCGATATCCATATGATGGTCATCTTTGCTTGGATATGGATCCTCTGAAGTCATCGATCGAGAAGGAAAGCTTCCCTCAAGCGGTTCAGCTTTCGGTACAACATCGCTAAAATGTTCTGGTTCGGGCGATGGATCACAGCCAACAAAGTCGACGTCGACGTAGCTGGACAACTCATTTTGAGATAAACTGCTGATTTCTGCACTGGGTGAGATCGGTATTGAGGACAAATCTTGTCGCTCTGTTAGACTCATGGCCATCGTGTTGACTGTGAAATTGTGAAATTGGAATTTCAGATCGTCCTTATCCTCCTTAGGAGCCACTTGTCGCACACGGTGATTTGGGCGGCGCAGATTCGGAGTTCGTAGGCGTTCATTGCTCTCTTTGATGTCACTCCACAGATTAGGTATTCGGACACCGTGATGGTCATAAAGGTGAAATTTAAACTCCAGAATGGAGTCAAATGACCCATGGCGACATCTTTTTTCAATGCCAGAATCGTTGCTGAAGTGTTGTTCCATATAATGCTCTGCCCATTTGTGGCGCCATTTCCATTGATGCATCCGCTGGGAAGCTGACAAACGAGTGTTGATCAAGCAGAACTCACAAAATCCTGCGACTGCCAACACTCCGTCATACATGAGTGGATCGATCCAAACTGGGAAGCTTTCGAGATTTGCAACGTGGCATTGACAGTGACTTTCCCAGTCATTTTCGTTGTAAATCCAGATGTTGCATAGGAAGCAAAGCTCGGCAAATCCAAAAATCTGGGACTGTGATATCTGATGGCATTCGTATACATGTCTCCAGTCATATGCTCGATTTTTTGAACACAAGCACTTGGAAGGCTCCAAGCCCGGCCGGAACATGACTTCTCTGGGCTGGAGGTAGTAGGCAGTCAAATCCAAGACGGTCTGTATGCCTATATCGCTCCTCAGCTCAACTTCTTCAAACAGATTGATTTCCAGACGAAGCCTTTCAGCTGAGAACATAAATCTCACCCGGGAATAGATTTCATGCTCATAGCGAGGCCCGTCATCAAAATCCTGCTTAGCCCGTAGCCATTTCAGCTCCTCTAGCTTCAATGACTCAAGCTGCCTTTTGAGCTGACTGATTTTCTGACTCGATGTTCCGCATTCAATCTGGTCTACTACCTTTTTGTATTTTTCGCTCTGTTGAAGGTCGTAGAGTTTTCTTGCTGGCAAAGACTGCAGGAGGTTCGGAATGTAAGGGATGTTTAGCTGCTGGCTAATTTCAAGGACATCTTCCCGTTCTCTTAGCCCAAGGAAATTCGCAGCGCCATCAACAGTTTCCCTGGGTTGGTAGTGCCCGCGAAACATTCCAGCCTTCATCTGACCTAAAAGTCGCATGCGAGAGGACTCCGAGTGCTTTTGATCTTGAAAATATTGATATTAGCATCGGAAAGGACAAGGCAAAGAACTCCCTAACTTACCGGCCTTGTTCGCCTGAAATCTTCGCGTATCGTGGAAGTTTGGAGCAGTAGGGAGCCCTGCACCGTAACAATTTTCTTTATGTCTACGATGAACTGCTCCTGCCTTTTCGACTTTACCAGAATCGGTTGCCGCACATTCAAAGAAAGGAACGTTGTAAAAGTCATCCTTCCAGTGTATTCGAGCGAATCTTTGTTCCTCCTTGATGTTGATATCTAGAAGCATTTTCAAAAGCTCCTTTCTGTCTGAGGACTGATAATCACGAAAGGGCACCCTAGCAAGTAGCATGCTTAGAGAAAACAAAAAGTTGTTCTGATAAAGGGGCCCTTCAAGGTTTTCGTAGAATGTGCAATAACCTCTAGACTCGAAGTAAGCATTAGAGTATAGTAGAAGTCAGCTAGAGTTTACCTGTCTTGTGGGTTTGCGCCCTTGCCCTTTTCATCCTTCGTAAGTCTGATGCAAAGCTCCGTCTTCCTGGATTGCGTACTGAACATTGCAAACATGTATGCATCCTTAAGGTCGCCATTAGTAGAATTCCTGAAGGTACTCTCCGGGAATGATCACCTGGAAATGGAGTCCTCTTAATTCACGTTCAGCTTCATCTTCTGAATCAGCTTCACCATCTTCTCTCCCATCAGATTTAGCAAATTCGCCAATCCTACCAGCGCTCTCGAAGTTCGTCGTAGTAATATGATGCTGGACAAACCTCACCCTTGGTTTGGCGTGTACATCGAAGGGAGGCCATGATATCTGAAAAACTTCATCTGGCCCACCAATCTGCCGCCACTCAGCGTCATAGTATCAATCTTGTATCTCTATAGACTGTGTGCACCGCTTTTGGAAGCTATCTGCACGCTAATAGCCAAAGGAAAAGCTGTCCCTCTAGGAAAGAACATAATTAAATTAAGTAGTCTGGGTCCGTGCAGTTTCCTATCCATCATCCCATGTGCATGTCGGCAACAACGATTTGCATGCGGCAAGACGTGTCTTAAGGTTACCAGAGAGTTGTATAATCGTGTCACAAAGCATAGTAAGCAGCTTCTCTGCGGACTGGTCTGTTAAAATGCCGGTGTTCCCACTGATCGTAATAGTCAGGTTGTTCCCCCTTGGGTGCGACAAGACTTCCAGTTGACGAGGTACTATATAAGGATTCTCGAACCAATGAAGCTTGGTAGTTTCTCCAGCGAATTGGATCTCAGGTTGCTCCTCGATGTTTTGGTGCTTGACGGTAGAGTCGAATTCTGACTTGGCTGGCCAGTCGGTGCAGTGTTGGACTATATCGCTAAATCCTATTGAGTCTGACTCGCCAAGCGAGATATACTGATCCTGCACCGAGCGAAGGAGTTCCGCAGCTGTTATGGCTGAGCTGGGCTGGACCCGGACAGGTACGGAGTTCACACAAGGGCCCATCAGTTCTGTAATACCTGGTAGGTTAGAGTTGCGGCCCGCAACCACAAGCCCATACACAACGTCTTCTTCTCCACCGATATGAGATAGCACTACGGCCCAAGCGGAACTGACAAGCGAGGCCATAGTGAGACCTGCAGGAAGCTGGGGTGTGTACATGGTCCTTTCTACCTTGATCTTCCGAAGAGCGATGTCTTTGCATGCTTTGGGACAAATTTTCGAGGTGATGTTGGTGATGTATGAGCCGGCAAGAAGGTCGCGCCAGTAATGGACAGACAGCGAATGTCGACCGCGAACATATGCAAGGAAGTTGTGGAAGCCAGTCGTAGGATGCAATGGCTCCTGCTGATAGATAGTTGCGAGCGTTCTCAGCATGACTGGGAGGCAGACACCATCGTATTGGGCATGAGACAGGCGGACGACTAATCGATTCATCCCTGCGGCAGATCGGACAAGCATGAAAGAGGTGGGAAGTCCGAGCGGAGATGCTTGGTCAAGGTCTCGCATGTGTATGGTCTGTGACTCTTCTGCGAGTGGTCCATCGACTTCAAAGGTCAAGAAAAGCAGGTCCTGATGGCGAGGGATGACCTGGTACAACTTCCCCTGGAAGTAAATAAAGTGAGTGCGAAGGATCGGGAAGTAATCTAGAAGCGCACGGCAACTAGCCTTGAGGACTTCAACATCCAAAGTAGATCCTAAGTCGAGAAAGAAGTAGTTGAAGGCCTCTCTAGCAGCACGAACGCCGTTTGCAATGTAGGACTCTTGTGTGTATGAAGCTGGAACGATGTCCATGACGTTATTCATAGGTAGGGAACAACCAAAGGGCTTGGCTGCTGAGAAGATTGCGTCCTTCAAAGTAGGTGAGAGAAGAGAGAAGGCAGGCACCACTTCAAGTGCATTGCTATACTGGCTAGGTTGCACACAGGCCAAGACTGCGAGCGTAGGGTGTCGGAAGATATCAGCGACGCTCAGCTGCAGTCCCGTCCTGCGAGCCTCGCCCACCAGCTTCATCGCCGCGATCGAGTCGCCGCCCAGGCGGAAGAAGCTGTCGTCCAGCCCAATGCTGTCTGCCTCGATGCCAAGCACACGCGCCCACAGCTGTTGCATTGTCTGCTCTGCCTCTGTCGATGGCTGCCGCTTCGGGCCTTGGCTGGACGTCCGCATCTCTGCGAGCTGCTGGGCTGTGAAAGAGGCCCCGATCTCTCGCAGTCGCTTTCGGTCTGTCTTGCCAGATGTCGTCGTGGGAAAGTGCAGAAGCGAAAAGAATACTGTCGGCACCATGTGTTCAGGGAGACGCTCAGCTAGCTCTTCCTCTACCCCTGCCAGGAAGACTATTTGCGCCATCGAATCGTCTCCGCCAGCTTTGCCTTCAGCCTGTTGAACTCTGGTAGCGCGGTCCAGTTGTATAAAGGCTGCTAGCATTGCGTGGTCCTTCTGTCCCGATGGCAGGACCACTTCGACTGCCAGCTGCTTGGCCTCCGGCAGACACTCTTGCACATGGTACTCAATCTCGCTAAGCTCTACTCGTTGGCCACGTAGCTTAACCTGGCTGTCCTTACGGCCTAGATAGACCAGGTTGCCATCGCTGTCGTACCGAACTAGGTCGCCCGTCTTGTACAGCCTGCCTCGTCGCCCACCATGGCCTCCACACCCTTCCAGCAGCCAGGCAGGATTGTCGATGAACGCCGCCGCTGTTTTCTCCGTGTTGTTGAGATAGCTGCGCGCCAGGATCGGCCCTTCTACCAGCAGCTCTCCGATTGATCCCAGCGGCGCAAGCTTGTGGTGGTTCTCAGGATCCACCACCCAGCTCACGGAGGCGACTGACGTTCCGATGATGCCTGACCTAAACCCTTCTCTGCTGTTGTATCCGATACAGAAGACACAGCACTCTGTAGGTCCATATCCGTTGATCATCTGAACATTGCCCGGCCACCTGTCCCAGTCTGCAAAGCTGACTTGCTCTCCTCCTATAACTAGTATCTTCAGGGATGGAACGAGACCAGGGTCAAGTAGTCGTGCTACGGATGGAGTCAGAAACGTCCAGTTGACGTCCATGGTGCTAATGGCCTTGGCCAGATCATCACGCCGGTCGCTGTCGGATGGCACACAAATGCAGCCACCGCACAGAAGCGTGGTGATGATCTCAGCAATGCAAGCATCGAAGGTGTACGATGCGAACTGGAGAACACGCGAGAGGCCCGTGATCCCAAATTCTTGTCCATGACCTAAGCAGCTCGTCGCAACCGCTCTGTGTTCCAGCACGACCCCCTTAGGCACGCCAGTGCTTCCGGATGTGAAGATGATATAGGCAGCGTTCTCTGGCTTCACTAACGTATTAGCAGCGTCCACGACCGCAGGCAGCTGACTAGTGAGTGCCTCGCTGACCGTAACTACATGGTAGCTGGAGCTGGTCCAATGCGCAGAGTGCTGTGCCGATGCGACCACGACTTTGGTGCCTGTCTGTCTGAAGATGTCTTCGTGCCGGCTGGCTGGGTGGTCGGGGTCCAGCGGTACGAATGCGCCGCCAGCCTTGAGGACGGCCAGCATGGCCACCACCGTCCACATCGACTTCTCGAAGCACAGCGGCACCAAGTCTTCGGGCTTGATACCGAGCTGGACGAGGTGGCCACCCAGCTTGCTCGACAGCACGTCCAGCTCGCCGTATGTTAAGTCGCCGTCCCAGGCGCACACGGCGGGCGCATTAGGCCGCGCCCTCGCTTGCTCGGCGAACAGGTCGTGCACACATCGGTCGACTGCTGGCGGCACATCCTGGTTCCATGCCCATATCTTTTGCGTCTCGTCGTAGGTAAGTATATCCAAAGTGTGGATACGAGAGTCAGGCTCTGCTGTGACAGCCTTGATTGCCTGGCTGAAGCTGCCAGCCAGGCGTGTCGCCTGCACCAGGTCTATGCAGCTTGCTTGGAAAGTTATGCTAATTTTCATTGCGTCTCTGTTGTAACCGGCACCAATCACTATGTTGTACTGGAGCACTCAGAGTCAGCTACATTGTTTCACATCCACAGCATGCGCCAACTTACCTCTGACGGATCTAACGCTTCCTCCATTTTGAAGGTTATCCCGAAAGCACTGCGCGGGCCCATATTTTCGATCCGTTGAAGGGACAGAGCAGTGTTGAACAAAGCCGAAGTTCCAAGCCCGAGGAGACTGTGCATACTTGCCAAGGGAAACGTCTGGTAGGGTAAGCTACTTGCGTAATCACGCTGGATAGCTCTCAGGACCTCCAGCACGGTTAGCTGCTTATGCAAATTTACTCGGCAGGGAAGCATCGTTATAAATGGACCAAAGATATTGTTGACACTGTCAATCGGAAGGTCTCTTCCGGAGGAAAGGTTGCCAAAACACGGAGTCGCAGAGTTGGTGTAGCGGCTAAGGACCATCGCCCAAGCTGTCTGAATGATCGTAGCAGGGGTAATCTCCCAAACCTGGCAGAACGCATGGATAGCGCTTGCGTCGATGCCAGGCACTTCCACGGTCCTAAAGGTATCATTTGCGTCACCAGAATCTCTCAGTGAGGGGAAATGGCACGGCTCAACGCCGTCCAGATATTCGGCCCAGTGACGACCAGCTTCCTCCTGTGACTGTTGCTTTGTATATAAAATAAGATCGCGAAATGGTGCACCGTGCGGGTCAAGACTAGCATCATATGCTTTTTGAAAATCGTGAAGGAGAATTCCCTGCGAATGGGCGTCTATGATAGCGTGATTGATGTCGAGGCACATGTAGACCTTTTCGTTGTCGGTCCGGCATATCGAAAGGTGGTGCGGGAGTCGGCCCATCTGCTTCTGCGCTGCAGGGTTGTAGCGAGAACGGAACAGCTCCACTGTCACAGCACCTTCCGAGGTTCTAAAGACTGAGATACTCGGCTGTGGATCCTTCAGCACCACATTGGTGGTTCCTGCGCTTCCTGGAACGTTGTTGACAAGCAGTGTCCGGAGCAGCGAGTGCCGGCGGACCACTCCCTTCCAAGCTTGCTGCAGCCGAGCGAGGCTGATCGAAGTCTCCTGGTTAGGTATTGTTTCGTAGATAAGACAGACCCAGTAAGCATCTGGATCTTTGCCTTGGCTCGTGAGAATGCCTTCCTGCATGGAAGTGCAGGGGAAGACGTCTTCCACGTCTTCTGGGCGAACTCCTAGTCCTGGCAGAGTGTCGTGTCGGAAGCGATCGAGGTCGGTGTAGGAGCTGAAGGCCCGCGAGAGGTCGCCCAGTGTCCACTCGGTGCTCCTGTCAGGGAGTAGCGCTGACATGTCGATCAGAGTAGCCATGTACTTTTGGATCCACTTCCTGATGTGGTCTTGATGCCTTGCGCGTCTATCGCTTACGAAAGATACCTTGGCGCAGCCTTGCTCGACGACCAAGGAAACGTCGAACATAGCGAATCGTGGGCATGCTGCCGCCAAAGCTGGCTCGCACCCATCCGGCATGGGAAGATTCTTGAACAGCGAGTCCTTACGCTCCAGTTGCTGGTACAGGCCCTGGTAGTTGAAGATGACCTCCACAGGGAACAAAGACGCAAAAGCATCCGCAGCACTCGCACTGGCAAAATGAGATGCAAAATACGACCAGCCTTTGTCTTGGAAGCTGCGCATGCAATCTTTAGTTTCGCGGATAGCATCGAGCAAGCCACGACCCGCCCCGTTCGCTGCTTGCACAGGGTACATGCTTGTGAACCATCCCACCGTCCGCGTCAAGTCGATGCTGCTGTCCCATGCCTCGCGACCATGAATCTCATTGAAGATGACGGCGGGCTTCCGGTCGGGGAAGACAGTAGCAAAGGAGTAGGCCAGAGCCGCGACCATTAGCTCTAGAGGACGTGTGGAGAAGGCGTCATTGCAGCTTCCGAGCAGAGCAGAAGTCGTTTTGCTATCAAGCACAAACCCTTCGCTGACTGCGTAGCCAGATAGTACATCGTCTGGACTCACGCCCCAGTAGGATAGCTGGTCCGAGTCCAACTCCACTTGCGCTACAACGCTGGGTTGCACATGCTCCACAATGTACTTGGCCTGGGCGGCATGCCATGCTTGGAAGGGAGTCGATAAAACCGGAGGAAGTGTCCGGCCGAGCAACAAATCCTCCAGCTCTTCAAGAAGCACGCGCCACGAGACCAGATCTACCACCAAGTGGTTTATGGCTACAAAAAGCGACTGACGTTCGCCAATGTCGCACAGAACCGCTGCTAGAACTGGACCGCGTTCAATGTCAAGGCTACCTCGGCTTTGGCGCAGGGCTTCCGCAACCTCCACCGCGTCGTGTGTGTGTATATGCTTGACTATGAGAGAGGAACTGTCGTGCTCGGAGACGCACTGCCGCCACCTTCCACTAGTCTCCCTGCGAAATCGAGCTCTGAGCATTGAATGCCGCTGAACAAGGGCTGCAAGGGCTGTAGACAGCGGTTGAAGCTGCACTCTATCACGTAGCTCCAAGAAGAAGCACTGATCGAAGGAACTACGACCAGAGGGATCCAATGTAAGGTAAAGATGCTGGATCGGAGTTAGGTCAAATGCGTTGTTTACCGGGTCTCTCAAGGCGGATCTAGAAAGAGTAGAAGTGCTCGGCAAGATGTCACGGGCAATCAGAGCGATGGTTTTTTTCTTGAGTATATCGCCTGTGGAAACGGAAAGATGGAAGGCGCGAGCAGATGAGGATATCTGCATGGCCGTGATGGAGTCGCCGCCTAGGCGGAAGAAGCTGTCGTCCAGCCCAATGCTGTCCGGCTCGATACCCAGCACACGCCCCCACAGCTGCTGCATCATCCGCTCTATCTCGGTCGACGGTTGCCGCTTGTGACCTTGACGGGACGTCCGCATCTCCGCCAGCTGCTGGGCCGTGAAAGAAGCTCCAATTTCCCGAAGTCGCTTTCGGTCTGTTTTACCTGACGTCGTCGAAGGGAATGCTTGCATCGCAAAAAATACTGTCGGCACCATATGTCCAGGCAGTCGCTCTGCTAGCTCTTCTTCTACCTCAGCCAGGAACACTACACGCACCATCAAATCGGTCCTGGCGCCTCTATCCACAAGTAGGGCATCGCGAGTATCGTCGCCCAGTTGTACAAAGGCTGCTAGCATCGCATGGCCTCCCTCTCCCTCTGGCACAATTACCTCGACTGCCAGCTGCTTGGCCTCCGGCAGGCATTCCCGCACATGGTGCTCGACCTCGCCAAGCTCGACTCGCTGGCCGCGCACCTTAACTTGACCATCCTTACGGCCTAGGCAGACCAGGTTGCCATTGCTGTCGTACCGAACTAGGTCGCCCGTCTTGTACAGTCTTCCGCGTCGCCCGGCGTGGCTCCCAAACCCTTCCAGCAGCCAGGCAGGATCGTTGACGAAGGCAGCTGCTGTCTTCTCTGCGTCGTTGAGATAGCCGCGCGCCAGGATCGGCCCTTCCACCAGCAGCTCTCCGATCGACCCCAGCGGCGCAAGCTTGTGGTGGTTCTCAGGATCCACCACCCAGCTTACGGAGGCGACCGACGTTCCGATGATGCCTGATCTAAACCCTCTACTGCTGTACCCGATACAGAAGACACAACACTCTGTCGGCCCGTATCCGTTGATTGCCTGAACACTGCTTTGCCATCTATCCCAGTCCGCAGAGCTAACTTGCTCTCCACCAATAACCAGTATCTTGAGGGATGGAACAAGACTAGGATCAAGTAGTCGTGCTACGGATGGAGTCAGAAACGTCCAGTTAACATCCATAGTGGTAATAGCCTTAGCTAAATTATTGCGTCGATCGCTGTTAGATGGCACACAGATACAGCCGCCGTACAAAAGCGTAGTAATAATCTCGGCAATGCAAGCATCAAAGGTGTACGACGCGAACTGCAGAACACGCGAGAGGTCTGCAATCCCGAAGGCTTGCCCGTGACCTAAGCAGCTCGTTAAGACTGCCCTATGTTCTAACACAACGCCCTTGGGTACGCCAGTGCTTCCCGAAGTGAAGATGATATAGGCAGCATTCTCCGGCTCTACCAAGGACTTCGCAATGTTGACCACTATAGGCAGCTGGCTGGTGGAGGCCTTGCTGACAGTGATTTGATGGCGCCCCGAGCTAGCAAAGAGCATCGCATGTTGCGACGATGTAAGCACCACTTGGGCGCCTGTCTGCCTGAATATCTCTTCATATCGGATGGCTGGATGCTCTGGGTCGAGCGGTACGAAGGCGCCACCGGCTTTGAGGACGGCCAGCATAGCCACCACCGTCCATATCGACTTCTCGAAGCACAGCGGCACCACGTCTTCGCGCTTGACGCCAAGCCGAACGAGGTGGCCCGCCAGTTTGCTTGACAGCGCGTCTAGCTCGCTGTACGTCATCTCGCCGTCCCAGGCGCACACGGCGGGCGCATTAGGCCGCGCCCTCGCCTGCTCGGTAAACACGTCGTGGATACACCGTTCGATCGCGGGCGGCACATCCTGGTTCCACGCCCACAGCTGCTGTTTGTCTTCGGGTGTGGTGGTACTGATATCCGCTACCTTCCTTTCCGCGCTCGCCTCGTCCAGCTGCTGCATGACGAAGCTGAACTGGCGAAGCATCTTCTCCACCACCCAGTTCTCTATCACCCGCGCATCGAAGCTGGCCGTGATCTGGACTCCCTGTGCCGCCAGCGTGCACTGCACCATCAGCGCATACGTCGTAAAGTTATGCAGCTCGAAATGGCTGCGCCAGTCTCCAAGCGTGTCGTCGTTTCCAAGTACATCGCCTGTGGGCTGCACGACGAGCAGTGTCTGGAAGCCGCAGGCGTGTCGCGGGCCTGACCCCAACTTGGCGATGCGCTGCAGACCTGTCTGCTCATGCGCGATCATCTCCGTTGCCTGGTCTTGCAAGCCTTTGAGGAAGGCACACGTAGCCTGATCTCCCTGCACGCGCACTCGCACTGGTACGGTTGCAATCGTAGGCGCGAGCATAGCATCGATGCTAGTGACAGGTGCATTTCGCCCCGTGACGGTGGTACCGAATACTACATCATCTGAGCTGGTGTAGCGACTGGCGACGATGGCCCACGCTGCGCGGATGAGCGTCGACGTCGTCGTGTCTGAGGTGGTTTTGGAGAGCTGCGGACACTGATACAAGACGGTTGCGTCTGCGACTGGCTGCGCAACCGTCGACGGCAGTGGCGGAAACAAGGCCGCCTCGCAGTCGGCAAGGGTCGTCTGCCAGTACAACGTGGCCACCTCCTGGTCTTGCTGGCCGAGATACTGGATGAAGGTATTGAAGCTGGGTTGGCGTTCTAGTACGGCGCCGCTGTAGACTTGTTTGACCGCGTGCAGGACCCGAGGCAGAGACCAGCCGTCGCAGAGCGCATGGTGCATCGTCCATGCGAACCAGCGCTTCCCGCCGCAGGGTTCCTTGACGAGCGCGTAGCGTGCAAGCGGGTCGCCCAGCCCCATCGAAACCGCCTTGTCCTCCTTGAGGTACTCTTCCAGTTCCTTAGATTCGGTCCACTGCATGTCCTCCGCCACCACGACCTGCAGCAGGCCAAGCTCGCTGTGCTGTACGATGCGTGTGCGCAAGGCGGCTGTCGACCGCGCCACGTGCTGCCAGGCGGCACGGAAGGCGTGCTCGTCTACGTCGGCCCGCAGCTCTAACACGCTCCGCATGATGTAATCGCCTGCTCGCTTGGCAGTCAGCGACATCAAGCCTTCTTGCAGCGGCGAGCACGGGTAGACGTCCTCGATGGCGCTCGCGTCGACGCTGCACATGGCGACCGCTTCGTCGCGGACTTGCGCCACATCCGCATTTTCACCTAGTAGAGAAAAGGAGAGTATTTCTTCTGTCGTGCTGTTGCACTGATTAGTATCCAGGCTGGCCAATGCTGCAAGCGTGGGGTGTCGGAAGATATCAGCGACGCTCAGCTGCAGTCCCGTCCTGCGAGCCTCGCCCACCAGCTTCATCGCCGCGATCGAGTCGCCGCCCAGGCGGAAGAAGCTGTCGTCCAGCCCAATGCTGTCTGCCTCGATGCCAAGCACACGCGCCCACAGCTGTTGCATTGTCTGCTCTGCCTCTGTCGATGGCTGCCGCTTCGGGCCTTGGCTGGACGTCCGCATCTCTGCGAGCTGCTGGGCTGTGAAAGAGGCCCCGATCTCTCGCAGTCGCTTTCGGTCTGTCTTGCCAGATGTCGTCGTGGGAAAGTGCAGAAGCGAAAAGAATACTGTCGGCACCATGTGTCCAGGGAGACGCTCAGCTAGCTCTTCCTCTACCCCTGCCAGGAAGACTATTTGCGCCATCGAATCGTCTCCGCCAGCTTTGCCTTCAGCCTGTTGAACTCTGGTAGCGCGGTCCAGTTGTATAAAGGCTGCTAGCATTGCGTGGTCCTTCTGTCCCGATGGCAGGACCACTTCGACTGCCAGCTGCTTGGCCTCCAGCAGACACTCTTGCACATGGTACTCAATCTCGCTAAGCTCTACTCGTTGGCCACGTAGCTTAACCTGGCTGTCCTTACGGCCTAGATAGACCAGGTTGCCATCGCTGTCGTACCGAACTAGGTCGCCCGTCTTGTACAGCCTGCCTCGTCGCCCACCATGGCCTCCACACCCTTCCAGCAGCCAGGCAGGATTGTCGATGAACGCCGCCGCTGTTTTCTCCGTGTTGTTGAGATAGCTGCGCGCCAGGATCGGCCCTTCTACCAGCAGCTCTCCGATTGATCCCAGCGGCGCAAGCTTGTGGTGGTTCTCAGGGTCTACCACCCAGCTCACGGAAGCGACCGACGTTCCGATGGTGCCAGGCTCAAAGCCTTGCTTGCTAGTATGTCCGGTGCAAAAAATGCAGCATTCTGTTGGCCCATACACGTGTATCTTCTGAACACTGCCAGGCCATCTGTTCCAGTCTGCAGAGCTAGACTGTTCTCCTCCAATAGCAAGTATCTTGAGAGAGGGAACGAGACCAGGGTCAAGTAGTCGTGCTACGGATGGAGTCAGAAACGTCCAGTTGACGTCCATGGTGCTAATGGCCTTGGCCAGATCATCACGCCGGTCGCTGTCGGATGGCACACAAATGCAGCCACCGCACAGAAGCGTGGTGATGATCTCAGCAATGCAAGCATCGAAGGTGTACGATGCGAACTGGAGAACACGCGAGAGGCCCGTGATCCCAAATTCTTGTCCATGACCTAAGCAGCTCGTCGCAACCGCTCTGTGTTCCAGCACGACCCCCTTAGGCACGCCAGTGCTTCCGGATGTGAAGATGATATAGGCAGCGTTCTCTGGCTTCACTAACGTATTAGCAGCGTCCACGACCGCAGGCAGCTGACTAGTGAGTGCCTCGCTGACCGTAACTACATGGTAGCTGGAGCTGGTCCAATGCGCAGAGTGCTGTGCCGATGCGACCACGACTTTGGTGCCTGTCTGTCTGAAGATGTCTTCGTGCCGGCTGGCTGGGTGGTCGGGGTCCAGCGGTACGAATGCGCCGCCAGCCTTGAGGACGGCCAGCATGGCCACCACCGTCCACATCGACTTCTCGAAGCACAGCGGCACCAAGTCTTCGGGCTTGATACCGAGCTGGACGAGGTGGCCACCCAGCTTGCTCGACAGCACGTCCAGCTCGCCGTATGTTAAGTCGCCGTCCCAGGCGCACACGGCGGGCGCATTGGGCCTCGCCTTTGCTTGCTCGGCAAACAAGTCGTGGACACATTCTTCGACCGCTGGCGGCACGTCCCGGTTCCACGCCCACAGCTGCTGTCTGTCTTCGGGCGTGGTGGTATCCATGTCCGCCACCTTGCTATCTGCGCCTGCCTCAGCCAGCTGTTGCATGGCGCAGCTGAACTGACTAATCATCTTCTCAACTACCCAATGTTCGATGACTCCAGCATCGAAGCTTGCCGTGATCTGGACTCCCTGTGCCGCCAGCGTGCACTGCACCATCAGCGCATACGTCGTAAAGTCATGCAGCTCGAAATGGCTGCGCCACTCTCCGAGCGTGTCGTCGCTGTCAAAAACATCGACTGCGGGCTGCACAACGAGCAGCGTCTGGAAGCCGCACGCGTGTCGCGCGCCCGGCCCCATCTTGGCAATCTGCTGCAGGCCCGTCTGCTCGTACGCAATCATCTCTGTCGCCTGCTCCCGCAAGCCTTGCAAGAAGGCGAACACAGCTTGGTCATTATGTACGCGCACTCGCACTGGTACAGTTGCAATAGTTGGTCCAACCATAGCCTCAATGCCCGCAACAGGTGCGTTGCGCCCTGTCACTGTAGCGCCAAACACCACGTCGCTCGAGTTGGTGTAGCGACTGGCGAGGATGGCCCAGGCGGCGCGGATGAGCGTCGACGTCGTCGCGTCAGACGGTGTTTTGGGAAGCGGCGGGCACTGGTACATCATCTTGGCGTCTGCAAGTGGTTGCTGTACTGCTGGCGGTAGTGGGGGAAACAGCATTGCTTGGCAGTCAGCCAGAGCAGCTTGCCAGTATGTCGTAGCCGAGTGGTGGTCTTGCTGGCCAAGGTGCTTGGTGAAGGCGTTGAAGCCAAGCGGCTTCTTCATTCCGCCTACACTGCTCATAGTGTTCCTCAAGCCTGCCGCTATGGGCATTGGAAAGTTATTTTCCATCTTCAGTTTCTTGTTTTTATCGTTTTGGTGTTATGTTGTGTCGTAGGGTTTGTTTTCTATGGTTGTTCTATGTGCGCAATCAGTATGACATTATAGTCAGAAGTATGTAGTAAATCATCAACACTAGACATAACGTGTTTATACATAAACGTAGTCCAAAGTTACGGTCAGGAAACGGACCGAATAATTCGTCGAACGGACGGAACTGTCAGCCGCTAAAGTCAACAAGGATCCCTGAGGTCGTACATGAGGATGACGCCGGCGGCACTTTCTAACACTCTTTTATCTCTTTCCCATGCTTTCAACACTTAGCACAACATATGCCGGCACTCAGTCCGTCAAGCTCTCACGAAACTCCTGTTACGCACTCTCTTTCTGTTATGTCTCAACCTTAAAACGCATTGTCACTCTATCATAACCAGAATCTTTATCCTTTTAAAAATAACGATCTTATGGCCGATTTTAAAACTATCCCGTTGTTGTTCAAGTTCCCAACGTCAAGCAACAAAGTTTATCTAAACGCGCTAACGTGTTTTACAAGGGGGGCTCATGAGCGGGCCAAGTGCGCTCCCTGCTAGCGCTGGCGTGGCTTTAGCCTCATACAGCATAATTTATAAGCAGAGGAAGCTTCCTGAACGTAACGTAACGGTAATAAAAAGAATCAAAATGCCTTTACAACTCTACTCTACACAAGATGCCAAATCTTATACGCCGGAACCGTGGCAATCACCCACCAATTCAATATCCTATTCTTCGAGATCGAGATCCAGGAACCCGGCTCTCCTCCCGTGAGCGTGATATAGTATATTCTCTCAATCGCCACGCTAGCTGGACTCATCAGAGGATTGCTAGCTCTCTTAATATCTCTCCTAATACAGTTACCTCCTCTCTTCAACGTAATACTTGGACGCCCCATAAGCAGAAAGGAAGAAAGCCAAATATTGATACACCAACTAGACAGCGCCTTATTGCTCAAGCCAAGCTTAATCGCTTCTACCGACAGAAGCCATATGAAGAGATTGCATTCTTAGAAGGAGTCTCTGCCTGTAAGCGATCCTTATATAAAGCCTTTGAAAAAGAAGGCTACTTTCGCCGTATTGCTACAGAAAAGCCACTTATTACACCTGAACAACGAGAGGCCAGGCTAAAATGGGCTTATTCTCATCTAGAATGGACTCCAGAGATGTGGGCAGCAGTAATTTGGACAGACGAGGCATCAATTCAAACTGGCGGAGGCCAGATCTTTGTTACTAGATCTGCTGAGGAGAAGTATAATATTGATTGCTGTATCCCTAAATTTAGGGGTTATTCAAGCTGGATGATCCATGGCAGTATCTCTCATGGAAATAAGGGACCTTTAGTAATTTTTGAAGAGAACTGGTCAATAGAGCTTGGCTATAAGAAGAAGACAATAAATAGCGACGTATATCGTACGTATATATGCCCTAGCATTAAGGCTTTTGCGTGGGAGCTATGGCAGACGCTCTACTACCAGCCTATTCTTGTAGAGGATAATGCCTCAATTCACTCAGCAAAAGCAACCCGCCAAGCCTGGGAGCAGAATGGCATGATTGTAATGGTATGGCCAACAAACTCTCCTGATTTGAACCCAATTGAGAATGTATGGAGGTTGTTAAAGGGGAGAATACAGCGCAGATTTCCAACAACAAAAGAAGAGGTTAGGAGGTACGCAGAGGAAGAATGGGAGAAGCTTGAGCCTGAAGAATTTGAGAAGTATACAGGCAATATGAGGGAGCGTTGCACTGCTGTAATCGCTGCAGATGGAGGTCCTACAAAATATTAATACTGAATAAGCACCTGTTTTAATGTGGCAATGTGGCAATATAAGCACTAGCGGGGTGCGCTAGCAGGGAGCGCACTTGGCCCGCTCATGAGCCCCCCTTGTACTTGTACTTAAGCGGTTGCGGCGTCTCGCCAAGCAGGAACGGACATTATAACCCGATACTATTAAAAGAAAAAGAGGAGAATACCGGCATATCTATTTTTTGCTCCACGGTGGGTTTTGCGGGGCATTGGGATTTGCAGAACAGGGATTAATGTTGCTCGTCTACAGGCTTTAAATCCTCAAGTATCTGGCTTGGGAGGTATTTTCCAACACACAACTTCCAATATTTTTGCCAACTACAGCGTCTTCTACTGCACCTTGATATATTTGCGCAATGCATCATACTCTACTATACTACTTTACATATACTTGTATAATTGTGCTTTTGGCTATCGTGTTTTTCAATCGTTCAGCCAAGAGAAGCGCAATTCCACTTGTCAACTCCCCAAGGTGGTTTTGGCCTAAGGTAACCAGGCAGATTGAATTTATCAGGCATGGCCAGGAAATTCTCCTAAGGAGTAGGAAGTCTCATGGAGACGCACCTTTCAGAGCAATCACAGAGTTAGGCGAGATGACTATTCTACCGCCAAGTTTTGCCCATACTCTCCGAAAAGATGGAAGATTTGATTTTGCAGGGTTTAATGAAAAAGTAACAATTAGCATATCGAGGGCCACTAAGAGAAATATCCACGGAAGTTAACAACCCTATACAGATTTTCCACTCCTATATCCGAGGTCTCGAGCCACTTGGTGTTGTAAGTCACGGCGGACATGTTCTACAGAGCATTATTACACAGTCACTTAATAAGCATCTTGGTAAGTCGTCTATTGATTTGCAAACACGATATTTCAGATGGCCAGATAGGGGTGGCTGCGTTGCATGTTATGGTTTTCAAACACATGTCCGGGTTCTAAATCAGTGTAGCTAATCAATCACTCTTTTTACAAACTGACGGCTTGTAGACACAATTGTACCTCTACTTTGTGAAGAGACTTTGTTTGCTCAAGATTTGATTTTTGGGCAGTCTCCTAGTAAGTGTATCTTTATTGAGCATGAAAAAGTGGGTAAAAGCATCCAGTTAATTCTTTGTTGTTACAGACTGGAGCCAGGTATCGCTCTCAGAGTCGATCCTCGATTTGGTGACTCGCTTGTTTTCTCGGGTCTTCGTTGGCGAGGAAATCTCTCACAATGAAGAATGGATCAAGGTAGTCAAAGAGTACCTGGCCACAGCCGTGGTTGCAGTGGCAAAACTGAACATGATTCCTCGTCCATTCAAGAATCTCTTCTCGTGGTTTTCGGACGATTGTAAGCGCGCACACAACAGTATTATTCGAGCGCGCAACATCCTTACACCCGTACTTGAGAATCGTCGTTTGCTAAAAGAAAAAGCTCGAACGGAAGATCGTAGTATCCCCTATTTCAACGACGCGATCGAATGGGCTGAAGTCCACCGTAATGGCAAGGCCTTCGACACGGTCCACCTGCAATTCGGCTTGGTTATCGGTGCGGTCAGCAATACAGCCAACCTTATAAGGCAGGTCCTAGTATGTTTGGCTAGCGAGCCTGAGTTGATTATACCACTGCGAGAGGAGATTATCGGCGTGCTTAGAGCTCATGGTTGGAGTAGGAACGCTTTGCATAACATGAAGCTGCTTGACAGTGCTATTAAGGAGGCACAACGGCTCAAGCCTACAAACATGCGTAAGTGTTCACTTCCCGAAGATATTTTAACATGCTCACATTTTTCATGAATGCAGTGACAATGAGGCGTCTGGCAATTGCAGATGCCGATTTCCCAGGTGGCTTAAGCATACGGAAAGGCCAGCTGGTTGGTGTAGACGCAACCAACTTGATGAATCCAGACATCTATCCCGAGCCTAGAAAATACGACATCTATCGTTTTAAACGTATGGGCGACGATCCTTTGCGTGGGAGTAAAGCTCAACTTGTCTCGACAAGCCCTGATCACTTCGCGTTCGGTCATGGCAAACACGCTTGCCCTGGGCGGTTCTTTGCTGCAGACGGGATGAAGATTGTACTGTGTCACCTATTAGTACAGTACGAATGGAAATTGGTACCTGGAGTGGGAGCGAAACACTTGGCTATCGGAAGTGTTTTGTTGGTAAACCCGGCAGTGAAACTGATGTATAAGCGGCGGGAGGAGGGTATGCTCCCCAAATAGACCTACCTCCGTATGCACCCTAAATAGACCTACCTCCGTATGCACTAGAGTAAAATTCTAACGCCTACCACTATAGGTCAAGGAATATCTTACGGCGAAAGATTCAAAGGGTACTTTAGCTACAAACAGTTCTTTTGGGCAGACTCCGCAACAATCAAGTCAAGACAATCTGAAACCGATTTCTTGACTTGATTGGGCGAGAGCAGCACTACGGATTGTCTTGATTACAGATTGAGGTGTCGTGAGGTAGTTGAGATTGTCTTGACTTGACTTGATTGTTAGACTTTTCGGATTTTGGTAGTGTAGCTACTCCCCCAGAGTCACGATCTCTGGCGACTCTGCCCAGTTGCATATATTGTACCCCCGCGCGAGTGAGTCGTCTGTAAAGCTTTCGCTGCTGCAGCCGCTGTCGCTATCACTGCTGTGCGTTTCAATTGCTTTTATGGTAGTGTAGCCAGCTTGAGTCCATGCCCGTATAAGCTGTAGAGACGCAAGCAACTCACTGCCGATCGCGCGTCGTTTTGGCTCGAGTAGATCACCGAGCTCGCTGAAGAGCCGCTCGCACTCACAGCTTGATGCTGGGATAGTCAGTATATCAATTGCAAACTGACTTAAACACGGGTATTTTGAGCGCATAGCAATCCAGTACTGGACAGCGTTGCCATCGTCGACAGCATGCCACGCCGGCTCCTGGTTTAGCCAGCGATCGTACTCATCGCCTTGTAGAGTTCTTATAACGCTGCGACGCGTAAAAGCCCCAATTACGTCATCTATATTACTTGTTCTTGTTGTAAACAACTGAGGTGCTAAGGGCTGCGGCTGCGGCTGCTTATAGCCTTGCCAAAGGCGCTGAAAGCCGTCATTAGCAACGCGTAGCCACTCCAGCTTATCATGCCAGCTGTTCTCGCAGTAGTATTTGTAGTAGGGGTGGAGGCAGGTAGCGGCGTAATAGATCGGTGAATCGTCAAGCTTATTATAATAATCGTTAGCCTTATGCCAGGCAGCACGGATGTTAATATGAAGGTGGTCTGCGTAATTAATTGTTAGCGAGTTGTACGCACAATAAGGTGAAATAACTACCTTCAGGCGCCTCTGTATGAGCGTTAAAATCGACGTTGGCGTACGGCTGCGCAAGTTCCTCCATGTTACGCAATATATACTCAGTCTGGGAGCATGAGTACGGGTCGGATCACCGGGCAATACAGACTACGTTCTGCATTGACATGGAAAGGCAAGAAAGTCAAGAGAGACTGCTGTTTAAGAATGCACCGTGGGACAAGATCAGGCAAATGGTCGAGCAAGAGAAGGACCAAGGGTTTCCGTCTAGGGACGTCGACGAGATGGTAAGCCTGCTCACAGGGTGGGTGAACAAGGCGTTGGAGCAGCACTGCCCACGAGCCAAGCCCTCACCATACATGAAGCGGTGGTGGAACGAAGATCTCACAGCGCTGAGGAAGTCGTACACGTACTGGAGAAACAGAGCATGTGCGACGAGGCGACAGGGGCGCGAGGACGCAGAGCTGCGTAGCACGGCAACGAGAGCGAAGAGGCTCTTCCACCGGACGATCCGCCGGCACCGGAAACAGCATTGGGAGGCCTTCCTCGACGACAGCGACAATGTATGGAAGGCGGCCAAGTACCTAGATTCGCAGGCGAGCAGCTCGTTTGCTAGAGTACCACCGATCAAGAAGGCGAGCCCGGAGGGGGAGTCGCCACGAAAGACGATGAGATCGGAAAGGAGCTGCTCCAGGCGTTCTTCCCGAGTCCTCCATCATGCGAGCAGGAGGAGGCTCCTACGGCCTACGACCAACTGCACTGCGAACCGATTGCCAAACACGAGGTGAAGGCAGCAGTCTTTAGGGCGAGCCCAGACAAGGCGCCAGGAAGAGACGGCCTGCCAGCGAGGGTGTGGAGAGAGCTGTGGCCGGTCCTGGGCGACGAGATCACGCTACTGTTTACCCGCTCGCTCGAGACGGGGAAAGTGCGCACGACATGAAACAGCTCCTGCTGCAGTCGCAAAGGATCACGGCACAGGCGGTGATCCGAGGATTTCGCACCGTCGCGCTGTCGGTGGCGGAGGTGGAGGCAGGCCTGATCCCGCTGGAACATCGGCTACGGAAACAGGCCATCGCGTTCTGGGTATCGATTCACAAGCTGGGTCAGTCACATCCCCACTGGATGCTCAAGCGGCAACGGATGTGTACCAAGCACCGGTCGCCGCTCATGAGGATTGCGGAGGTGTGTGAAGAGGTCCAGGTGGACAGAGTGCTCGAAGTCAAACCATATGCGTGCCCGCCGTGGGTAGGCAGGCCTGAGGTCGTGATACGCGAAGATGAAGAACAGGCGCGAGCCACAGCCGAAGACTACCGTCCAGGACAAGTGGACCTGTACGTAGATGCATCGGTGCGCAACGGCAGGGCAGGCATCGGGATCTATGCCAAGCCATCACGAGTGTGCCACGCGCCGACAAAAATAGTGCCCACTCCAAATGCCTTGGCGCACCACACCAATATGGGCACCCCATACAAAGTTAATGTTTGGCCACATTTCTAAGCTAAATTACAAGATAAGACAATAATTGAAGCTGGATATTGCTATATACATGCGTTTTTTGGTGTTGTAACTCTCAATACCCAGTCATCCTGCCCTCCATATCAATACAATCACGCAGCCTCTGCGGCATAGAATCAATACGATCATTTATATAATCAATACTCACGTTATCCCATCCTTCCCAAGCCAATTCACGGGTCTCTGCCTCATCCCAATGGGGATACTTCTTGAGGTGTTGCTTCATCACCTGCCAACAGTTCTCAATTGGAGCGAGATCAGGTGAATTAGATGAGTTGAAGTAGTGATCCAATTGGTTGTTTTTCTTCCATCTAGCCACAATATTATTGGCTGAACCTCCTCCATGCCCACTGTCGTTATCCTCCTCAAGTATAAAATGCCCTACTTTTGGATCATTAAGCCAAGGGCGTACAACCGGCTCGAGTATTTGATCTCTGTATACCTTGAGAGAGAGCTTGCCATTGGTATTTCCTGGTGTCTTATAAAAGTTGAGATCGCTCTTGAAGTTATAGCCAACTGCTGCCCATATATGGGCAGTCTCCCATGCTTTTTCATCGTCTCTCTTGAGTTGTTCTTGTATACAATCAGCGCAGTATCTCTCTCCAGGCTTTCTGATTATACGGAGCTTGCCCTGAGGACCGCAGCGGCAGTGTACTTCATCTGAGAAGCGTACGTCGCGCCAATCTTCAGACGTTGGCTTCAATACAAGGAGTGTTTCTGCCATCTTAACCCTCTCTTGGGCGCAGCGTTGAGAGACCCAACCCTTTGTACAAGCAATACATTTGTGGTAATCAAGTGATCCTAAAGTATTGCGGAGAGTATTACCACAAACGTCAAAATCCAGCTCTTCAGCTAGCTGATCCCATGTCAAAATGCGCGCCTCCCATCCATAATCTTGAAGGAATCGGTCTGCCTGGTGTATCTCCTTTGCTGAGAGTTTTAGCTTGCGGCCACGAGTTTCTGGAGCCACCTTATTATTAGCAAGAGTACGATCAAACATCTCATTGTCCTCCTTGAGTATAGCCCATCCTGCTTCTTTACTAACGTTGTAGTAGGCAAAGACGTCGCTTTTGAAGTAAGGTATGCCCATGTGATCGTTGAAGTCACAAACACCCTTGATCCGCGCCTTTTTTGGTGTATCAATGTTGGCAATACCATTTCTTGACATGGCGAATCGATTGCTGCCAAAAAAAATTCAGGTTTGATTAGGTGGCTGTATAGTTATGAGAGGTTGAAGTTGTGTTGTTGATCCTTGCGTGGGGTTGTTGGGTCGCCAAGGCATTTGGAGTGGGCACTATTTTTGTCGGCGCGTGGCTGGCTGCACCCCGGACGTCCGCAACCATCTGATCCACTTTGCAGTTCGGGTAGGTGCCCGCCGCGCGGTCGATGCGGCCGCTTGCCTATCGCGAGTCGGCTACGACAGCGCTGCACGTATAATGGCTAATCAGGCACGGCTCATTGGATCCCTGCAGCATCCACTCGTTGTTGGAGACAAATCTGCGGCTGCGGCGCTCCTTCGCGCTTTGGCTCCCACTTACGAGGAGCTGAAGATGGCACTGGAGCGCGATCTACAAGCAGCATGAAATGACACCATCTAGATGGTTTCAGCATCAATTCCATTTTTGTGTTATGAGGAATGTTTCCAAAACGCAAGTTGTGAGAAAGTTAGCTACTAATGAACTGATTGTTGGTCAGAAATTCTGGCGGGTTCTTAAATTACTGGCTATATATGTATGTTGGAGGGATTACTCATTGATTCTCGAGGCCTTCTCACATATACTCGTATGGACGAGATAGCCCAGCGAAGGGCGCAAGTTGGTGTGTGACTTTACTAGTTTAGCTCCTGTGGGTCCCGTTCTAGTTCCCGCTGTGGAGCCCATTTCCAGCTAGTTTCGGGTCTCGCTCCCCTTCCGATATCAGTTCTGACCCGCCCCCGGAATCTCTTGGCATCCGGCCCGCCCAACGTTCATGTGGCGAAAACGCCTCCGCCCGACTTTTCCACTTCATTTACAAAAAATAGACCCTCACAAGGTCCTGGCCAGAGCGGGTCGACCATCCTCCCTGCTAGCGGTGGCAAGTTCAAAGTATTTAGCAATTTTATCGCCAGCCGTAAATATCGCTAATTATGCTGCCACTCAGTCTCTCCTAGTAAGACTAAACATTAGTAAACTACGTGTGATGGGCTGATGCCTGAGCACCTCAAAATTCACTAAAATCCTTGATTTCAAAGCCGCTACATTTCTAATCCAACATCAATTATAAATCGCGCCAGCTTAGAGAGAAGTATGAAGGGGGAGTCATCAGTAACGGAGGTGGGCGGGGAGGAGGTCAAGACAAGTTTCAGGAAACGAACTCCATAAACGACACGACTAGAACAATTAATTGACTGAGATCTTCATCCTGGGTGAAAAAAGTACAGTTCAAAGTTGCCTGGATAGCGCAGTTTCTTCATCCAAGTTCGCTAGCTTAAAGCTAACTTAAAGAGTTAAGTAGATAAATGTAAACACAGTCTTATATGTTTACTTCTTGTAGTAGTTAATATATCTTATTGGATATCCTATATAAGCCTCGAACCACATTACTTAACTGCTCTGCAGTTATAACTAATATGTCTGACTACTTTCGAGCTTAGATTGCACACTTGTACCTAGATACAAGAATAGCTACACTTATATATAAGACCTAATAATAGTGCCACTCTTGCTTACATATAGAGAGATTAGGAGAATACACGTTAGAATTTTAGGCGAAATAGTAGTCTATGCTTCTTGTAATAGTTTGTAAGCAAAAAGCAAACAAACACAGCGCATTCGTTCTTATAGTATTCGTAGTAGACCTAGCCCTACCAAGGACAAGCAGAATCCTGGCTATCCCTTTGCGATCTGCAACATTTGAACCAACTATCGCCATCAATCCTATGAGCCTGACACTAACCCCAATAGTTATTATATTTTTCTGCAGTACAGGACGAAACGACTTACGTATTCGCCTTCAAATTGAACTGGTTTTTGAGCAACAAGAGTAGCTATAAAAACTATCAGTTAAGGAAGAATTTATAATGTAAGAGCTGTTATACCAAGCTTTCCATTCCATTTAGCGCAGCAAGCCTCAGTTGCGCCGTTGTTCAATCCACCGCCGGTAAAGTACTGACATGCGCAGGCGCCATGCGGATCAGCTTGGGCAGTCCTTAACATTGTTAGAGCACATCATAAATAATAGAATGACATTCCATACCCTAAAAGCGCAAAGGCAAATGCAATAACAGCTGGAAGCTTCATAGTAAATATATCAGAAGATATTAAACAGAGATACTGTTATACAGTAAGTTCGTCTTGTTGCTTAGAGAGACTTATACTCTAATTTGTTATATAGCGTTTCAAGAGTGCTAGATAGATCTAGTAACAACCCCACGAGCATTTCAAACTCTGAACGAAGTCACCGTGTCGCCGTGTCGCCGTGTCGCTGCTTAGGTATTGGGCCGTTCTACTGTACTGTGAAATCGAGGTATTCTATCTTAAATTCTCTATTCAGAGAGAAAGTTAAATAGAGTCTGTAAGTTATAGATACATTATATAAGTTACCTGATAGCCTTCCGCTTAAGTTCAACTTTATTGTACTATTCTATTGGGTTGCTTAAGAAAATGCAGTACACTAGCTATATCCTGCTTCTACTATCTACCTTTGCCCCGTAAGCTCTTCCAAGTAAAGTTTAGATATTCTGCTAACTCGGCTTATAGACATGTATTTGGTGATCCACACACGATGTGTGCTTGCCAAATCTCGACCAATGGACAGCTTAAGCCTGACGCTACGTCAACCTGTTGCCAAAGATTCGGAGGGACCCTAGGTTTGCTATTGTTCCACGATTATCTTGCCTAGATAAAGCTAAAGGTTAGCAGTTGGTCCACTCGCTGCTAATGGACCGATTAAATTTGCGGGAAACTACGTAAGAGACTCTGTTCTACTTTAATATGCTGCTAAACGCTAAACTTTGTTAGTGTCAACGTTTAAACATTGACGGAGACCAATGGTTAGTAAATCAAAGTACTATGCAAAAATAAGTTAATAGGTTTATCTTTAGGTACAACTGCTGCCGCAATCACGCAGCTGGCGACTCTGCTTGCCCTTTTAAACCTTAACGTTCTGTTGCAGACGGCGCGAGCTACAGCTTGTTCTGAGCATGGGCCTTAGTAGTGAATAGCACGGTCACGTTCAGGGGTTTCCTCTCAGGATAGGGTGGGAGGCGTCTTCCACCATTATTCTGTTCAGACAATATTATTAGTAGTTAGCAGCGGTTGCTTGCAGGAAATCGAGTCTCTAATTATTAAGGCAGTGATCTTTGCCAGTAACTCCTCTTGCAATAGCCTGCAACTCAAGTTTCCCACATTTAGATCGTCTATATCGTGCCTTATAACCACTCTCTGCTTCTATAAGCACAACAAGTTCCTTGTTAGAGCTTGATGCGCCGCTTAGGCTCTGTAATAGAGCAGCATGGAATAAGAGATAGGCTAGCGGGAAGTCTGTACAGGAGCTCGGCTCTAGAGGACATTAGGACGTATGCTAGTAGCCGACAGATTAACAATCAATTTACGCTCCTATAACAATTATTCTTGAATTATAATAGGTGACTGCGTTAGCCGTTAAAGCTTTCTGGTTGTAGTATTCTGTTAGGAGTTGATAAGTTTTCTCTTATCTCTGCCTGCTATCGGTTTAGGAAGCCTTGTTAAGCTAGCTACGCTACACGTCTAGTGTTGCTCTAACCGGGTTTATCTGTAAAATTAAAGTATCCATAGACAGGGAAGAATCTGCTTGACCAACTCGGCGATGCGGCGAGTCGCCGTGTTACTGTGTTGCCGTGCCGCCGACTCCCGGCTATAGACAGCACTGTCTGTAAAGAAGCTATATAAGACAGTAGTAAAATAATAACAATGCCACCAAGATTGGATCTCCATTACTCACAAGTATACTTCATTTCACCAACTTCCTTCCATTTTCAGAGGAACTACCAAGTCCTATATACAATGCAGCCGAAAGCGCTTCTATTGGTTCTCCTTGGAGGTTGCAGCGTAGTGGATATTGCTATGGGCATGCCAAAGGCCGGTGTTGGGGCAGCCCTTGAAACAGTTGAGGTATAATATGTCCGTTTAATCATAAATAGGGGTTATCGCGCTAATCCCTAGATCACTCATCAGAATCCTCATGTCACCCTGGACAAGATCAATACCCCCGATACCTCTTACGCCCAGAATAATGCGCTACTTGTCAAACGAGCCGATCTCACAGTTCTCAACATGCCTGGCGCCGGCGAGGTCATTTATCGCACGATTCATTTTTCGGGAGTTGCTATGACGTTGGCATTTAGGATTTTTAATGGATTTCTGCAGGCAAGACTAAGCTCGGGACCGTTGATATGCGAGATTGTCCATATGGGCGTCAATATTGCAGCTGGCAGGAATCCAACCGCTGCGATTACGCTTGATAATCATTGGACGGGCACAGGCATGCACTGCCTTTCAGGGGATACTGTAAGCGTATCGAACGGAATTAATTGCCCGCCGTAGAGTTAGAGTAGTGTAACAGCTGGCACTTCTCCGGGTAGCTAAGCCTAAGGGGCCGAAGGGTTGGTTGAATAGAGGTGGTTGCAAGGTGGGCTTGGAGGGGATTGAGGTGTAGACAAGGCCTCACTGCGATGGGTGGATACTTCATGTGCCTGAAGTTATTGTTCTTAACTACAACCTCTCTAACTACGCACCCCGAGGCAAGCATGGCCACCATCATATCTCTGCTCTACCATGCCCAGCCCTCATGAACACGATCGAAACTCCTCATGACCCTCAGAGTTCAAACTGAGGCACCTCTCTATGGCCCTAAAGATTGCAGTGCTCATGTAAGGAGCCGTTCATTGTATGGCCGTGCGACAGCTGTATCACCAAAATCTGCAAAGCCTTTCCACCTTCGTATGTGCTTGCAACGACGGCGTTCTGCCAGTGACACTCAACCCACTTGCCAAAGCGCAGGCTTCGATCTCGGTATCATGCCACCATCCGCTGCCCCTCCTATCTAATCGTATTCCCCTTCAACGAGCTGAGACTAGAGAACTACGTTCCTCCGGTGCTTAAATGGGCGACGCGTGCCTGCTTGAACGCAGCCCGCTATGTAGCCGCTGTCCTAGGCCAGCGGTCCACATTCGCATCCAAGGGAACCCTAACCCTACTATCACATGCTATTCATCTCGATGCCTATCCCATTGTCTCATTGGCCTATTAAGCGAGGCCAAAGTCCACCGGACGATGGGATACTATCACATGCTATCTAACTCAATGTATATACTAAAACTGTCAGATGTACGCTAGAATAGCGACTCCCCTGCACAGTGCCAGGTGAAACCAGTAAAGTAGCTAAGAGTCGAAATACTGTATGGTAGCACAAGGCTCGGGTGTAACCACTTGGCAGAGGCACACACACAAAAGGCAGAAAACTGCAGAAAAACAACAACAATAATCATCATCAATCAATACCCCATTTTTAATCTCATTTAGAGTATTTAAATCTGACAAAAACACGCCACCGGCGTCATTTCTAGGCAGATATAGAAGATTCTAGTCTTTAGTTAAGTCATCTATACCACCTAGCTTGAGTATTAAGATTCGAATGTTCGTCAAAGAACTGGTCAAAATATCTTACTTGTGTTACAGCTCTGGAGAGATGTAACCATGTTGCAGGCAGGCCACGTGAGTGTGCACGTGACACCGTGCGAAGTTGGTATAAAACCACTTCCCACCTCTCAGTATCAACCTTCTCTCCTTAGCTTTGTATTCTAAGTTACAAATCGACATTATGCTTCTCCCTTGAGGCCTCTTTTCTCGTGCTGTCACAGTGGCGTTCGAAGTGGCAGCAGTTTCTTGGGGGTAGGGCGGCCTAGACATACATGGGCAAACCGATATCGATATTTTTTTTAGGGTTTTATATCGATATCGATATAAGGCAAACTGAAAATATCGATATCGATATTATCATCGATATCGATATAAGCTTTATACATTAATTAGCTAGCTAACAGTCCTTAAACCACCTTATCTCCTCAATTATCTCATCAGTAAAGCCCTGAATAGCTTCATCGTCGTCTGGTTCAAGCGGAAAACCCATTCCAGACTCAGATGACGGCGTAATTAATCCCTGATGAAGCCAACTACCTATACACTCAATTTTCTCGATATTAGCACACGACAGCCTGAGTCGATCCCATGTACAGGTCCTTCTCGCACCTGAAAACACCCTCTCTGCCTCTGCAGATTCCGCAGGGATTGAGAGTATCGCAATAGCCATACAATGGAGCCTCGGATATCGACGTCTCTGATCCTCATGACACCACCATTCTAGAGGCGTACAGGATATCTGTATAGGCGAAGCCTCAATAAAGACTTTAAAATCATCGTCGTCTGCAGTCTCTACTATCACGGCTAACTCGCGGCGTAGGCGATCGAGCGCATTTGAGTCGCGCCGTTGACGCTTTGGCAGTGGAGCTTCCTCTGAAATAGGGATTGAGATTATTTTATAATCCTCCTCCCAAATTGTATTAGCTTGCGCAATTGCTGGATCCACCCACTCTTGTAACCAGTTCTTCTTAATGTAGGTGGACCGCTTTGAGGGATCGAGAAGGAGGGCCGCAGCGTATACAGGCGCGTCGTCTGTGAGGGCGTAATACTTATTAAGGATAAACCAACCCATCTCGATGGCGTGGAGCATCCGATTATCATAAGTATCTGGTGCTTCGTACAGCTTCTAGTTATTTATTAGTAAAGATATGTAATAAGATATCTACTTTACCTTCTGTTGTTCGTAGTGATAGAGGAGAACGTCCATTAATTCAAGGCTCTGTCCGATAGATGACTTGTCCATCTGTGCATACAGAGTCGCACCTGCGAACGGTTGTAAAAACTTGCGTATTTTACTAAGAATATCCCAATCCCCAGTAGTGAGCTTAATACCATCAAGCTCGTGATCGTGATCAACCATAAAGACCTTAATTGCACTCTGTTTCCGCAGTGCTTTATCAATAAACATATACCACGATGACCACCGTGTCATGTTGTCGATTCCTAGCTGTAGACCTACAGCAATCATCCAGTCCTTATCGCGTTGTGATGAACGATGTAGCCAGATACCCAGATCATGAAGCTGTTCGAGTGCAGGTAATCGGCCTATACCAGAAAATTCTTGACGTTGAGTGCCAGTTTTCAGTGTTGCTCTCCAGGTCTTTCGGCCGCCAGCCTCGTCTATCGATCCATTAGAACTTAACGTTAGGGAAAACTTAGTAAAAAGTTCTTCCCCATCGACCTCCTCCACTATCTGTAGCGCAGCGATAAGAGCTTGTTTGGAAGACGCGAGAAGGAAGGCTTGAAGCGAAAGATTGATGATATGGGCAAGGCATCGTACGCGGCGTCGTTTAGGATCAAATTTTACCTATATGGGATTAGCTAGGTTACTAGAAAACGTGGTAAATTAACCTGGTGCTCTTCAAGTAATCGGGATGCTAAAGATTCCAGGCAAGTATCGTTCGACGTCGCGTTATCGCCTGTGTGCCAGCCAACGTTTGACGTGATGTCGTACTGTTTGAGAACCCCATAAATTAGGTCTGCTTGAGATGCCCCAGAGTGATCTCCGGGTAACTCAATTAGACCTAATAAGGCCTTTTGAAGCTTATAGTCATGATTGACCCATTGTGCACAGATAGCAAGTAATCCTTTGCGATGTGGTGATGTCCAGATATCTGTTTGTAGGTGTATCGGGCTATTAGCTAGCTTAAGGATATCTCGAAGCTGATCTCGGTATAGAACATAATTAGCGGCCATGAGGCGTACGAGAGAGCGTCGGGACTTAATGAGATAATCGCTACACTCAGGATTCGCGGCCAGAAGTAGAGCTTGCATCTCTGGCCACTCAACACAGGTAAATGCTACCCGGCGTCTAGTAATTAGGCCAATCAGTGCTTCCTTGTAGGCATCCCGATTGAATGTACGGCGTAGGGACGAGATGGAGGGCAGAAGATGTTGTGATAACGATGTATTTGAGTCGTTTAAACGCTGTTGAGATAGCATAGATGACTTAGATTGATGGTGATTGCGATAGTGAGTTATGGCGTTACTTTTAGGGATCTGTGGTCCCCATGCTGCGTGAAATCGACATCTAAATACTGAGGGACCTGAGGTTTTTCGCTTCTGACTAGGTTTGGGGGATAGATCCTCATTGCGGCCGCGGGTCATGATATCCCAGAAGCCGGGAGGGTATTCGAGATCTATACGGCTAGCAGAGCTAGATGGAGCGATATTGGATGAGATAGAGGACGACATGATGTAATAGTAATGGTAATATATTGGAGTGCAAGAGATGGCACATGTGGATGATAGATGTGAGGACTGAGTTAATTGAGTAACGAAGGTATCTAGCTATCTCTATATACTACGGAGTAGACTAGGCAGTGATGCACTAGTGTAGGCAGTAATACACTAGTGTAGCAGTGATATACTAATGTAGGCAGTCGTAGGCTGTGATAATATACCGTGATATAATAGTACTAGAAACAGGTGTTTGCAGAGAATTTCTGGGTGTGGGAATGCCAAGCTTTTAAAACTGATATCGATCGATATCGGTTTAAGGGAACCATCGATATCGATATCGGTTTAAGCCGAAAAACCTATATCGATATCGATAATATCGATATAAGGCGAAATATCGATATCAGTTTGCCCATGTATGGGCTGGAGGGAGTGAGTTGAATGAGGAGGAAGGATAGCAAGTAGAATCCTATTTTCATCGCAAAAGTTAATGAAATCTGGAGTAATGTGTGAGCCATGCCCATCTAAGATGAGTAACCGATATGAGCGTCTGGCTTTGCCTGCAGTATGTAATAGGCTAAGGCCTAGTTGTACAAGGGGGTCTCATGAGCGGGCCAGCTGCGCTCCCTGCTAGCGCTGGCGTGGCTTTAGCCTTATACAGCATAATTTATAAGCAGAGGAAGCTACCAGAACGTAACGTAACGGTAATAAAAGGAATCAAAATGCCTAGTATTAAGCAATTCACAATACTAATCTACCCTAAGATGCCAAATCTTATACGCCAGAACCGTGGCAATTACCTACCAATTCAATATCCTATTCTTCGAGATCTAGGTCGAGATCTAGTGTAAGGTAGTAACTGGAAGATAATAGTACTTGTCGTAGGTCACGATAGATAGTGAAGGGATAATAGTTATCTCTAGAGAGAGAGGGTTGATTGATAGAATAATACTTGCTGAACTATCTTCGCAAGAGGGGCGCCCTTTATACGTAGGCGTAGCGCAGATCCTCCTTAGGGGCTTAGTATATTACCACCTAAGTTATATAATATAGGGTCCCTTTACAGAACCTCCGTTATAGTTTGGCTACAAGAAGAAGATAATAAATAGCGACGTATATCGTATGTATATATGCCCTAGCATTAAGGCTTTTGCATAGGAATTATAGTAGATAGTCTACTACTAGCCTATTCTTATAGAGGATAATGCCTTAATTTACTTAGTAAAAGTAACTCGCTAGGCCTAGGAGTAGAATGGCATGATTATTATAGTATAGCTAGCAAACTCTCCTAATTTGAACCTAATTAAGAATGTATAGAGGTTGTTAAAGGGAAGAATATAGCGCAGATTTCCAACAATAAAAGAAGAAGTTAGGAGGTACGCAGAAGAAGAATGGGAGAAGCTTGAGCCTGAAGAATTTGAGAAGTATACAGGTAATATGAGAGAGCGTTGCCTTGCTGTAATTGCTGCAAATGGGGACCTACAAAGTACTGATAATTTACTGAATAAGCACGTATTAATGTGGCAATGTAAGCGCTACTGGAAGCGCTAGCAGGGAGCGCAGCTGGCCCGCTCATGAGACCCCCTTGTACAAGTCTGGCAGCTGGCGCATCGTAACGGCCCATACCCACAGGGTGCATGGCCATAATAGAACACACACACACACACACACACGTACAAGTCTGGCGCCTTCTATCCCGCCTCTCAATCTCAACAACAGAAACGGCTCGATAATACCCGGTATTCATTGTCCACGAAGGTGAAGAACTTGATGATGAGCAGCAGTGTGGTATTGATTGATGTTGTTGTCTGTGGTGCGGGGTACTCCATCCAGTGTGAAGCTAAGGCAGATGTGTTAAAGATCTGCACGGAGAGTCAAGTCAGAGTGTTGCCTTGTCGCCTTGGGGGTAATCCCCCTTACGCCGATTATTGCAAGCTCAGCATTTATGATAAGAATAGCGACTTCGGGCGGCATGCTTAGCTTTTGAGGCCGTACGCAGCATACTTCCCTTCAATTCTTATTACTACCACCTTTACGACTAAGAGTGAGTAATGCTGATGATTTGCGATCGCTTGAGTGAAAGATCCTGTGATAGCCTACAACCCCTGCCTCCCGGCGGGGTGGTCCGAGGTCCTGGCGGGAAAAAAAGTGGACCAATCTTATGCAACTTATCAACATAATTGCGTAGCTCCTTTACATCCGTTCCGCTAGCTGATAAGGTTGTAGAGTGGTTTACAACGTCGCTCCACCAACACATGGTTACAATATGCTCTAATTTTGTGGGCTCGTTCCTTCATGCTTTGCTTGCGTAGTGCGCCAAGCCAGCAGGCTCAGAAAGACTACCATAATTTAACTGGCTTGAATTTAGGCCATTAATTGCATCCTGCTCGAAGGTATCAGCCATGTGAAAATAGAATGAGGGGAAATTTGTCTAAGAATCACTTTGTGTCTTGAACTGGAACCAATCTCGTAATAGGTGCACATGATGGAGCATACACAGAGCTTTCGTTTGGTGTATCAACTCCGGCCAGTTGGTTTTCGGCTTTGCAGAGTTCCCGGGTTGCCTAGTCTTACCATCCTGAGGCTGTTACAGATGCATTGCATCCGGTAAGCTCCCTACCCTTGCAGCATGCAGTTGGCGTTTGGGGTTCGTCAGAGTTACGGGGACGTCAGAGTTACAGGCAGACTTGCCAACAAGCAAGTAATTCTTGGCACTTGGTTAGCGGAAAGAGCGCAATATGGTCCGTGACAGGTAGCACGTCCCTACAGTAGGCACGTTCACAAACCAAGTACTTGCAAGTATTTGCTTGTTGGCAAGTCTAGTTACAGGGATGTCAGAGTTACAGGGACATCAGTTCTCAGCCTTCCAGGCCAGGCCATAGTTGTCGAAGCGCTGAAAAGCATCATTCGTTCGCTCTCGCCGTCCTATGTGCGCGAGCGAGCGAGCCCCCGCCTTGCGTCGCGCTGGATACTTAGGGTGGTCTCTTGCACAAACACATACAGGAGCCACCATCATACAGGGGCGTCAATCATATTCGCTTTCATGCTGTAGGTGAGTCTGTAAGGTTTTGCAAGGCGACCGAGGCGCGATCGCGAGTAGGATTAAGGTTGCACGAAAACGCGTCGTCGAAAATGTTTACCAGCAAGCCATCCATCGTTGCTTTCACACACGAGTGAGACAATCGCAGGGGAAGCACCAATCACTACGGAACGGCGGGCAATTTTGATGAGGAAGATTCAAGATTCGGAGGTTGCTATGCAGATACGAAACATTTACCAGTATGTCGGCTTGCTCCGTGTTGAGAATGCACAGCGTTAACGTCCTTCCACTCGGGGCGTGCCAAGAGGAAAGCCACGGCATTAATGCATGACCAAATCAGTGGTCATATTTGCAACTCAGCCACCATGCCGGATTTTCCTTTAGCATGTGAAAGTGAGACCCTTCACATTCCTAGCCTTCTAAAAACCGGCGACCGGGTGGATGGGGGATCCACGAGCGACGATCTTCCCCGCAATGACTTGTACTCGGCCCGTACCGGATTGACTGGGTCAATATCTTGTTTCAGAAGCCCGAGCTGCATGTCGAGTGGTTTTGCCCGCTCGCAGGCGGCGCCGATACAACGTTGGAGCGCTGACAACAGCTGAAAGACGGCCACGACATTCCAAATTGAGGAACACCAAGATTTCCTCTAAGTATACTAGCTAATATCTTAACCCTACACAATATATAAACATACAATGAAGTTATGTCGCTCTAAAGACGGAGACTTTTTGGGCGTGTTCTTATTTTCCGTTACCGCGTGGCTGGCTCCAGGACTTAGGTAGTGCGGGGTTCTCCCTGACAGCCGCATGTATTGTGTACTATGACGATCCCTTGCAGCCGCATTTTGAGGAAAATCGCAACAGTTGCTGAAGTGACTTGACTCTCCGTGCAGATCTTTAACACATCTGCCTTGGCTTGGTTCCCTTGGGTAACCTTACTGGCGATTCCGGTCCCTGGGGGAAGTAGAGTGCCCTTTGATTTGCTAGAGTGTATCCTCATCTATAGCGCTGTTACTGGTAGCTGTTCAGTCTTTGAGCAATGCAACTCACAATCACAGTTCCCAACAATCAATCGATAGGCAGATTAATTACCGGATTAGGTCTGTTACAGTCCTCATGGTGGTCTTTCAAAGCTTAATCGAGTAATCAATCTGTAGATCGATTGATTGTTGGAAACTCTACTCACAGTGGCACGCGGAACTTCCCAGGTCTAATATCCTTGTCTTTCCACCTCACAGACAACCCTCCACCTTGATATCGTCGTGCAGGTTCTCAACAAAGCGTATCACAGTTTTGTAGTGGAAGGCGTTCCGTCACGACGACGACATGCGAAAGTTAGGAGGAGCTTCTTGGGACTCAGAGACGCCCAAATGTCTATAAAGAGGGCCTTCCTCTCCTCTTCAACTCATCTTCATCATCGAACAGTTTCGCTACAATCTGTCACACAAAGCCCTTGCTCAAGTCAAAAAGCCTTCTTAGTTTTATTCAACAATCAAAATGAAGACCTCCGCTCTCCTTTCCATCATCTCGATGGCCCTCGCCGCATCCGCATCTGCCCTTCCAAATGAAGGTAGTGGTTCGTGCAACCAAAGCCAGGCTGCCGCCTGTTGCATCCTCGGAGTGTGCGTTGCTGCTGGCGTCTGCGATGTTGGTAATATAGCGATATGCTGCAATAACCTAGCTATTGTAAGTGAACTCTTCTGCACAGCACCCTCCACTGCCTATATCTTAGCAGAATCTCATAAGCCTTGCATATATACACTTTACATCGTATAGGCATGTAAATTGGTATTGCAATATATGCTGACTGAACCCCGTATAGCTATCTGGGCCAGTCGCTCAGAGCTCATGCTAGAAATCCTCCAGGAAAGCACGGCCAGAGCAGCCTCTTGCCTGACAACATTGTGCTACTATCCTGAGGGGCAAACCGAATTGCTGCAGGCATTTAGGATCGTGCACCTCGCGTGGAAGTTTGTTGAGCTCTGCTTTATCAGAAGAGTGTTAGTGAAAATGGAAAAGAAAGGACAATTGTTTTAGCTGAAGTTATATTGTTGAAATGATGTCTCTCCTTAATATAAGTTAGTAATGCGAATGATTTTTGTTTTCCCCAACTTGCATTTGTCGTTGCTCTCAACATACTGCATATTAAACGAGCTCTACGTTGCGATGCAGCCGGACTATCTAGAGTGAACCGAATTGACTCAGAGCACCAAGACAGTCGATGTTCTGGGTAAAGTGTCGCTGGAGGCGGCCAGACTGAGCCAGCTCATCCATGAAACGGTGAAAGACGCCTGAGCGCGTCAAGGCAAAGATGTATTCCGCTCAAGATGGAAAAGGAAGACGCACGACGCCGGAAATTTGCGCGAGTTCCCTGCTTTTTGCGCAAGGATGCGGCGATCCCGGATGCGGGTTTAACCTCAAAGCCGGAAAAGAGGGCGGTCCGCTTTGTGAATGTATCGAATGTGTGCCCGATTTCCCTATTATTTGCAGTGTCGAGCCTTTTGTAGAGGGCTGAGATATTGGAGTCGCGATGCGAGTATGAGAGGACGTAGTCAGTTTTGCGATCGGTGGGTTTGCGGCGGGTAGAGTCGGTGAGGGTAGGGGCGGGGATTGTAGAGAGATAGAGAGGATTAATGGACTGCGATTGACTGGAAGATTGGCGGGTTAGATATGTCTTGGGAGGACTGGGAGAAGGTGTGCGTACACGCTCTGGAACCACCATCTGTCATTACCATACAATTCTATAGCCAAATGAACCAGAGGCCGCACCACATCATCGCACCACGCATTCTCATCCTAGCTTCTATCCTTGCAATTGCGGGCATTGAGAAATATCTTTTTAGCTCCCTTCTATACGGTCGACAGCTCCTCAGCGGACTGCGTATCACTACCGTTGAAGTCGGCTAGTTAAGTAGTTTAGTGACCTACTTTAGGGTTATTTTTGAGGATATGCTAGAAACATAAGAACCTAACTTAGAAACATTGACTCAAATGCACGTACTTAGTAAGTTCTGAGGAATGAAGCTAAAGTCAACGCCCCAGCAAGCTAGTCACTGAGTTGTTCAAGGGGAGCCTCTTTTAGGCTATTAAGGCTCTCTGTTAACACCGGCGGCTACGCACTCCTTAGTATAATTGGCGTCTCGCGCGTCAGACTTGATGAACGTTTTGGACTTAAGGAAACATGGCTAGCGGGAGGGCTGAATGTATTCCTTTTGTTCAAAACTAGTGGAGTTTCGCTTCCAAATTGCGACGCGCTCTGCTTAGGCTGAACATCATTGACATTATTAGTTCTTCGCTGCTTTAGGCTGTCGCTACAATGCGAGCTAGAGGCGGGCACACTAGCGAGGAGGGACATAGCGCGCTTCCGCTTTAAGGGAGCTGGGCGTAGCTTCAAGTTGTTATCGAGCAGAGTGAGAGGGAGGCAGGATTTATGCTTAGAAGCAAGCCACGAGCTGATGCGATTGTACTAAGGTATGCAAGGACAACTTTTGATGTCCATTGTTGTGGTCGTTTGTTATTGTGCAGCTTGGTACAAATAATGCACGTCAACGCTAAGATGCACTAAAGCTGCCGATTAGTAGATTATTACGTGTTGTGCGCTCTGTATAATTTATTAGGATACGGAGTGGCGTTCTTCGGGCAACGCGAATGCGCTAAGGGAGACAGTGCTATTGTATTGAGTCCTATTCTAGTTCCTGCTGTGGAGTCTGCTTCTATTGCCCTAGATTTAGATCTCGCTCCTCTTCTAAGACCTTGTTCTGGCCCGTCTTCTGGAATCTCTTAGCATCCTCTAGACCAACTTTCGCGTGGCGAATACGCCTCCACTGACCTTTCCACTTTATCTTCAAAATCAGACCATCACTTATGACGGCTTGCTACTGCAGCAGGTATTTATGAGGCTGTGTTGTTAACTAACTATTCTTTCAAAGTTGAGATTGCGGTTAAGTCAGACTTCTCAATAATCAATCAATCGATATAGAAGCTATATTGCTATCGATTTATATGTTGCGCCCCAATATTGATATCGATTATTAGCTTATCAATAATTAATAATATGAGCCCGGGGAATGAATACCTCGCCACCGCTAACAGATATCCATAATCTCGTCATCTACTGCCACATAGAGCTTGCTGATCAAGTCATTCTGCACCCAACTGCCTAGGCACTCAAGCTTTTCGATAGTCTGTGCCGAGAGACGTGTTCTGTCCCAAGAGATCGTACGCCTTGTGCAAGAGAATACCCGTTCCGGGTCGTCTGACATCGCCGGCACGCTCAATACTTCAATAGCCATTTGATGTAGGCGAGGATATGCAAGTCTCTGCTCTTCTCGGCACCACCATTCAAGCGGAGTCTTTGTTGTCATATGTCTTGGTGTAGCATTGACGAACTTTTCGAAATCATCCTCATCTTCAGGCCCATCCAAAACACTCATTGACTGTTTGAGGCGCTCGTACGTTGATAGCTCGCGTTGCTTCTCGCCCAATATAGTCGCCGATATTGACGTGACAGGCCGATCCTTATACTTTGCCCAATACTGGCGTGCTGCAGCAACAGCAGGCTCTCGCCAGTCCTTCTCCCAGTGACGATCAATATACTTCCGGCGCTTCTCAGGATGGAGCAGTAATGCAGTGGCATATATGGGGGTTTTGTCACTCTCTTCGTAATACTTGGAGAGCACCCACCAACCCATATTAATGGAGTTGACCATATGCTTATTATTGGCATATTTGACCTACATTAACATAAGCAAGCTAGGCAGAATATAGTTCTTATTATTACTTACTTTGGCGTCCTCAAATTGCTTGAATAGAATATCCATATTCGCCAACACTTGATCTATTGATGCCCACTCCATCTGCTGCTCCAAAGTTGCTTGATAAAATGGCTGCAGGAACTCGTGGGTCATTTTAAGCACTTGCCAATCATCATGTGTGAGGATATCATCTTCCAACTCCTTGTGGTACTGGTTCAAAAATATTGATATAGCACCTTCCTGCTTGATAGCCGCATCAAGCAACATGAACCAAGAGTTCCAGCGGGTAATGTTGTCTATGCCAAGCGCCTTTCCTGCAATGTCTTCCCAAACATCGCTATGGATATTCGAACTGCGGATAAACACTGCAATGTTATGGAGTTTACCCATTGCGCCAATGCTCCGCCAGCCTGTAGCATCGTTGCGTGCCTTTCGCCTGCCTTGACCTCTTTGTGAAGTGTTTGACTGGATCTGCTCTTGTAACGCCTCAACAACAGTTGTTTCATTTGCCTCATCCTGTGCCTCTTCAATTGCGGCTTGAAGGGCACTCTTGCTTGTTGCAAAGAGGAAGGCTTGAAGAGATAGATTAATGATGTGGCCGCCGCATCTTGTTCGATAGAAGACTGGATCAAATGCAACGTCGTACTCTCGTGATAAGTCTTCAGCAAGGTGACGGAGGCAGGTGTCATTTTTTGCGTCGTTGTCGCCAGTGAAGTAGCCAATTCGACGGGCTAGATTGTATTTTCGGATTATCTCCATCAAATGGGGTGCCATCGAAGCCCCGGCGTGAGAGTGGCGGAGGTTTGGTAGCCCTAATAGAGCCTTCCGTAGCATGTAGTTCTCATCAATCCATTGTGCGTGAACGGCAATAAAAGCCTTCCTGTGAGGAGATGACCACACATCCATGGAAAAATGTATAGGGCTCCGGGCAAGTTTTAGCCTCTCCTTTATTGACTCTTGATGTGCAGAATATGCCCTATCCAAATCCGCCGCAACAGTGTTGCCAGAATCAGTGAGGAACTCTTCAACTGCAGGATTTATAGCCATTAAAAGTGCCTGATATTCTGGCCACGTTACAAAGTTTAGTGGAACGTGCCTACGTGCCGCCAGCAGCATCTGGGCCTCTCGGAAACTATCAAAGTTGATTGCTTTTCGTAGTGTATTTATCTCCTTCTCTTTGCCCTGCTGCATCTGCTTGACGGCTGTTCTTGCAAAGGCATTTTCGATGGCTTGTTGACGCTGCTTTTGAGGCCTAGATTCTTCTTGAACAAATATGTGATGTTCGGTCTCAAGGTGACGGCGGGCGTTGCCTGAAACATATGTTGACCAGTTTGGATTGCCACATCTCTTGCAATAATGGAGTATATTGCCGTCCTTTGCATGTGGTTCATTGCCTTCGGCTTCTCGAAAGTGGTCCCATGTTGCTGCAGCTCTCAATTTTCTTCTCTTTACCACACGCGGTGATGAAGTGGTTTCTGCTTCAGAGCGTGTAGGGCGACTGTTGAGGGCTTGTGAGAAGCTATCAGAGGGTAAGAGGGAGGAAAGGCCTGAAGTTGCGTCCGATTGGGGGGAAGAGGATCTTCTGAAGCTTATTATTGCGTTAGAAATGATACGCTGTTGATGTGTTGAATTGAAATTAACGTGTGCCGAAGGTTCGCTTAATATTGTTAATAATTATTAATATATTGATTGATAAGATCCATATCGATATCGATATCGATAAGTTTATCAATCAATATGCGCTTAACAATCGATATATATCGATTACTGAGAAGTCTGCCGGTTAAGGCTGAATGTGGATTTGTGCAGAGCCAAGCCTAGTCAGGAATAGTGTGGCTCACCAGCTAGTGCCCACCCACCTAATGCCCGCTTTTTTCGCTTACCAACTTTTTCTATCTCAACTTCAACATCAATTATCTCAGCTAATATAGGTAATATTAATACTGCGATTGCAGCTTTAGAATCGCTGAAAGCAGGAGAAAAAGTCAATTAGTCAAAAATAGCGGCGCAGCCTGGCGTTGACAGATCAACGCTGTTGAAAAGATGTTGGGGCAAAACGCGCGGGCGCAACGAGAAGACACGCGATAATCAATTACTTAACCCACAACAATCTGAGCTTATAGACTATTGCAATAAGCTTTGCTTAAGAGACTTACCACCTTCAGGGGCTAATTTCAAGTATTTTATAACTGGAGTGAGAGCGCCTAGGCTGAGGGGTGCCGCAGCAAGGCTGAACAGCTGCATCGTGCTGCGCCGCACCTTATCAATAAGGCCAAACAGTGGTGTCTTCTCATCGCTTACTTACCGGTGAGGTCGTGATAGAGTTTCCGGGGTTAATGCATCTCCATGAGGCTAAGATATTCCTTGTGTCAATCAATTTAGTGCAGTGCCGGGATCCTGCGACTGAGCCTTGTCTCGCTGCCAAATTCCGGGCGTTTTTATCCGAGATCTTATCTGATGGTGGCTATTTTTGGCAAGTCCTACCGCGCTATTAAGGACTGCATGCCGTCCTCTAGCTCAGCAATAAGCTTTATTTCTCTTCTATTACTATTCAAAAACCAGACGTTCCTCGCTGTGTGTGTGTTCTATTATGGTTATGCACCCTAAGGGTATGGGCTGTTACGATGCGCTAGCTAATTACATCCTGCGACACTCCGCTTTCTCTAATTTAGAAGCTAACTCTGAGACCTGCTCGTCCGTTGCCTAGCACTATGCTTAACATAGGAAATAAGGAAAACAGTCTAGTCTTATAACCTAAGAGATCTAGGGTAAGAGGCGAGTGGGGGTTGTGCCTTGAGGAACGAAGAGACGAGAGGCTCTCTGGACGGGCGCGAGAGAGAAAACCCTCCCCCAAAAACTCTGAAACAAAAAAGCAAAAAAATTCTGAAACTTAACTAACCACCTGATCACCCCGTGATCACCCCGTGCTCGACTACCCTTTTCCCCGCGAATTAATTACCCCGCATCCGCCCTTTTCCATCTCACATTTCCATCCCTCATTGTGTCCCCACCCCATTCTGGGAGCACACGTGCCTTTGCAATCACGCGGAAAATGTATCACGGGTTGGAAGACAAGCACCGACTACTCTCCTCTTAGGCTCTCACACGGAGAATGCCGTGCGCAAACTGACGAGTGAGAGATCAGCCCGGCTTTTTCTAGGCATGGTCACCTCTCCATCTTTGAATAGCTACTCCGCCCCGTCGGCATTCTTCTGATGGCGTTGCATGACCTCAGTTCTCGTGTATATGCGCTTTCATCGATACCTACACGTCTATCGGGTTGTGATTATGCCAGTCCCATGTTTCCGCTTCCCTGATTGTCGCTTCACTAAGCTCTTCCAACCTCGTTTCCGCCTCTATCATATTCTCTGGAACAGTATTGCCTATGATATCCATTTCTCGTGCCTTTGATAGCAGCATTATACTATCTAGAGATCTGCACCGTGATAGTTGCACGTAGAGACTGTACGGATCACAGCGGCTGGGCACCGCCCGCCCTTCTACGTTCATCGTCCTCGTCCCCCGCAACTCTACCACAACGGTATCAAGCGTCCGGCCCTGCACTTTATAGTCTGTGCAGGCGAAGGCGGCAGCGCATGGCAAACCCCTACGAGTGACGTCGGTTCTCTGCCATGGCCTTTTGCGCTGGCATTCCAGCTTTGCACTGAGCGGTGTTATGAGGATGGTACCGGGCGGCATGCCGACAAAGTGGAGATCCTTCGTCGATTCTGACACCAGAACTATCGCTGTCGGCGGGCCGAAGTGGATGATGATATTTTCGGAAATGGGGTAACCCGGGTATGCCCTGTCGAGAATCACGTCCACTGCTGTGTAGGCAGCACCGTTCGAGACCTTCAGCCCTAAATGGGTATTTTTGTTCACGACCACAGGCATGCCGGCTACGAACATGAAAACGGCTGGTACAGGTATGCTACTGTCATCACCGTAGCTCAACACCATTAGCGCTTCCTCTTCCGTCGGTTGGACGCCCTTCCATTTGTGTTCAGAGATGAAGATCCGGAGCAGCGCCTGGTGTTGTCTCCGAAAGGACAACGCCGCCTCTATGTTGAGGTGCCATCTGTTCAGATTCAAAGGAGTCACCACCGTGATCCCGGACTCCCACGGGACCCGCTCGCCCTCTCGATAGCAAGTGTTATTGAGGAGGTTGACGTCGTTCTGGTCGCATATGCCTTCCCGGATCCTCTTCAGCACATGTTGCAGCTGCGGATCGGCCGCGGCACGGACATGCTCCTTCAGTATCACCACCGCCGTGAACCTGTTCCAGAGCGCATGCGCCTTGTCGTGCTGGTGCCTCTGCTCTACCCTGAACGACATGTCTTGGTCCCAAGGGCTGGCCGCACTAGGAATGAGGATAGACCGCTCCTGGACAGGACGGAATTGGCGCACGTCTCCACAAAAGAGCACGATGGGGATCCCACCAAAGTCTTCCGTGCTGCCACGGAGTGCACGGAGCCGCTCGTTCACGGCGTACAGTGTACGCCCGCCCAGCATGCTGATCTCGTCGATGATGAGCATGAACTTTTCCTGCCACTCCATCCTTGCCTGACCATCGACGCGTAGCCCAGCCGAACTAGGACTCGTGAACTGCTCGAACTCACGCTTGGAGCCTAAACGGGACATGTCCATGGAGAGGTTGCAGGCCGAGTGGATTGTGATGCCGTTAATCAACGCGGCTGCGGTACCGGAGGTCGCTGTCACCAGTAGGCGATGGGATATACCTTTGCTTGCAAACAGCTTGACGACCGCCTCTACCACTCGAGATTTCCCGGTGCCTCCTTCTCCCCCAATATACTGAAAGTGCTGCGGAGTGTCTCCCTCGCTCCGCTGCAACCGATCAAGGTGCCGACACAAGAGCCGGAGTGCGATACTCTGCCTTCTGTTGAGCGTGAACGATTCCGATAGCTGTCTTCCCAGCTCGCAGAACGACGTTGACGGACCGAAGCGGACACTCGCCAATGGTTCCACGGCCCGGTACACAGTCTCTGAGTCTGCTGGCGTGACCACGACGTCGTCCTCACCAAAACCGGTCAACACATTATGCACCGCTGCAGCGTGCATGTCTCCATCCTGGCGAGGCCTTTCCTGTATGCCCTGTATCGCCCTCTCCCTCTCCTTGGAAAGGCTCGCCTGCTGCCGCTTGATTGACTTAACCTTCTCCTGCCTCGGTAGCTCCACACCTCGATAAGAGCTCGTACAGGTATTTAGCGTCCCTTCCCCGGCGTGAAAGGGAGACGTGTTGGGTAACTCATGCCATAGCTCTGCTTGCTGAAATTTCAAAAGGTGCTGGAGCATCATTTCCACTTCCTTCGAGCCTGCTGTAATCTGGGTGGGCCCCATCGCGCTTCTGAGAATGTCAGCCAGCCGAGTGGCACTGCTAGCCTCGTCTGACCGGAATACTTCTCCCACGGCACCCTCACATTCCCCCATACGAGGGTCCATCTCATCCGCCACCGGATCTGTCTCACCAGATTGAACAGCCCACTGCCTGGCATCACGCTTCGCATCTTCGGCGGACCTGCGGAGCAGTTGGACATTCCCGACTATGAAGGACAGCCTACGTGGCAAGGCTTTCCTGTACCTCTCCCAAATGGCGTTGACGTCCCCAGACGCCTCTAACACGAAAATCTCCCAGGGAACGAAAACAGCGAGGTGCTGCACGGCAGCCCTGTGATGACAGAATCAGCCGTACAAGCTACGAACCTTGGAATGGCTTGGTCCGCCCATGACATCGTCACACCTACCTTTTATACCACGCCTCTTCTTCCTCCTCAAAGTCCACACTCAGATAGCCATCGAAGCACACTACAGCGTGCTTGCCTGGTCTTCGCAGTACCTGCACCCACGTCTTCGAGAATGGCCACGTCTCATCAAACTCTACCTGGCCCCAGACACGCCCTCCGCCGTTTTTTCGCTGCAGCTTTGTTATGGACATATACTCATACAATGACAGCGCGCACAGCGCTTCTCCACGGTAGGGGTATGCCTGTAGGAAAGAGATTTTCGGTCCCCTCCCTTCCAAGAGGACCGTTTCATCGGCCGACTGAGCATCCTCAATCCCACTCATGGATCGCAGGTAAGGCCACCGTCGAAACACGTGCCAATAGGCGGCGGATACGTTTAGGTAAGTCCAGATATTGGTATGCGTAAATTCCGTAGGGTAACCCAAAAGATGAGCTGCTACTTCGACCTGCGATAACGCGCGCTCCGTGAAGACACGGTTTGCAACCTTCACCAGCAATTGCCGCGTTCTGTTCTCCATGCTCTCTCCTGTGGACGGTTGCGCGATCTGCGCCCGATTCTCGCACGGCTGCTCCACCTGCGCATGACTCTCTGTCGGCTGTCCGACCTGCTCACGATTCTCGGACAGATACCCCATCTGCGCACGATTGTCTATCTGTGAACGGCGGAAGATGTCAATTACTTCCGCTGCTGCCGCCACACGCTTCCAGATTGGATCCTCGACCTTCGTGGCGTAGTTGGTCACATAGTACATTATGGCCATTGTTCTACACTGCGTCCCAATGAAGGAGATGTCGTGGTTATGTCGCAAACCCACTGCGATAGCCTTGTTCCATCTGTTCACCATGTTGTGGCTGCGCCGAATCTGCAAGACGCCATCCTCTGTGAAGGCCGTTCTCTCAACCAACTTCCAAGGCGCCTTGAACCTGCAAAGATCCCTCTTCATAGCTGGTCTACCGATGGAGTACTTCACGCAGGTCGGACTGTGAGTGTGAATTTGCGTGGAACCGGCACAAAAGTTGGCCTCCTCATCGAACGCGGCAGAAAATTGTTCTCTATTCTGCAGAAGCGATGATATATCTGACGTTATTGATCGTTCCGCTTTCATAGCGCAGAATGCCTCCTGGTCAAGGTCCTGTCCGTTTGACGCCTGGTCAGATTCACATACTCAAATGGCACATCGCGGATGAACGTACCTCTGTGAACACACTGTCGATGTATTCAATTACCCGGTCCCGATACGCCTGTTCTTCTTCCTCACCAACTTCTTCGAACAGAGTGCCAAGTCCCAGGTTTCCCTGGAGCCACAGAAGCCCGTGCATGTGAAGCGATCCTCGCTCGTTCGTCTCCACAGCGCCGAAGTACTCGCTGACGCGGCCGAACACTGAATTCCCTCCCACGTTCACATAATGCTTAAAAAACATCGAAATTTCCCTGTGGAAGAACAATGCGGAACTAAGAGGATCCGAGATCGCCAAGTGTGCTCGCTTGTATGTCATATCCAAACTCGTGAGGAATTCTTCTGCCTCACCAGACTCACGTGTCCGGTATGCCGCGAGCCTTAGCTTTACCGGGTTGGTAATATCGTTCGGATTGAGGGTGAACCAGATAGCCGGAGTACCGTGGCGAACTATCAGAGACTTAATCTTCCGCCGCATGCTTAAACGAAGCTCTCTCGACATTGGCTGCCGATATCCATAGAGTGACAGGCTTCTCAACAAGTCCATGACGTCCGCATCGGTCGTCTTTCCCGAAGCCATAAGCTGCCTTTTGGCCACCTCCAACCTCTGCAAACCTAACGAATCGACAATGCGCTTAACCTCATTGAAACTCCTCCTCTTCACACTCATCATGCTCACACGATGATTCCTCATCCTCACCAGCATATTAAAGACAAGAAATGAGAAGACGTGGTGACGGGCGAAACGACCGCCGTGACGCTGGAGCACTTCTCGTGCCCATGTCCCCAGGCCGAGGTTCCTGGACGACACAGTACTACACGCTGCACTCTCCGCCTGGATAGATGCCTCCCCATCGACTACTCGGGCCAGGTCAGCCAGACTCTCTTCCGCCTGGCGTGGGCCTCCATCTCCGACCGGGAACAGCGTGGGGAACGTTTTCGCGAAGAAACGCACGTCATGGGAATCTGCAAAAGTCTCTCCCCGCGAGACGAGGATGTAAGGCTCAGACGCTCCCCCATGCTCTACCTCTGCAGATCCTGGCCATACATTCTCTGGCCTTGCCGTCGAAGGATCACCACTTTTGAGAGCATCACACACATACTGCAACTTCTCCGCGTCCTCCACATCCGGCAATCCATCGAGGGCGAACATGCCAGACGTACTAACCTCTTGAACAGCCGCAATGCCATCCTCTCCAGGTCCCCCATCTCCCCCACCCAGCCCTGACCCAGCCTCGCACATTTCCACATCATGTCCCTCACTGAGCCCTGCCAAGATCTCACGCACGTCAACTTGTTCCCCCTCTTCCAGGCCACGCTCCGTCGGTGGGACGAGGTGTGCCGTCCTGGTCTTCTCCCAAACAGAAGGCTCATTTCTCCGTAAACGATCGTAGACCTGAGAAGGAACGCCGTGAGGCGGCGTACCCCAACTGTCCATCTCATCAACGTCGATCCCGACCTTTGCGTACAGAGGATTGTTCATCTTTAACCACAGCAACGCCCTTTCAACGACGCTCCGTCGTACAGATAGCAGAACCGAGAGATCCTTCGGCGCAGGCTTCTCTGCCCCTTGCCACGAAACATGTATATCATCCATCACCTTCAGAAGCGGGTGAGGTAGGACATGTGTCGCCACCTCTTCGACATTGTTCGGGAACACGGTAATATGCCCCTTCACATGCTTTGGATACGTCATCCTCAGTCTCTGACCCTCCGAGAGGCTATACTTCGTGATGAAACCGTAACACGAGTTCAGCGCAATCAGCTTCTCCTCCACAGGTGTGAGCCCCTCTAGCTCCTGCGGAAACCTATGCTCACATCCAAGCCGGCTGTGTAAATGACCCGCAGGCGACAATGCGCCTTTTCCCGACGCCTTCACGCATTCCCCACACGCGAGAACTTTCTCGCTTAGAGGGAAGCACTTTCGGCAGCGGAACTGTGAAGCATGGCGCAGCTCTGCAAGAGTCGCCACCCAAGCCTCCCAATCCGCATCTTTCAACTCTGTCAATGCAAACTTGCGATAGCATATCATGCAAGTATAAATAGGTAGCGTCTTTGGTTCGTGGAATGCCCTGTAGAACCTTTGCACGGTGGACACCTTCCTGTGGTGAGGAATTGGCTCGCACCACTCCTTGCTCTCGGACAGCCGCTCTTTCTGTTGGAACTCCTCTTCAAGACTATCCAACACTTCGGAAAGTTCCTCTCTTCCTCGACCTTCCACCACCTCTTCACCCTCCGAAGTCCGCACCTGCCTCCGTTGTGGCTGATCGTCTCCACCGGCCTCGTTCGAGTGCCTCTCCCTAGGCCCCCGGATCCTTCCTTGTCGGGTTATGCCCGTTTCACTTATACAATCCAGTTGATCCTCGCCATGCACACCATCATCCGATTGCAGCCTCATGCACCCTATCATACTTCCCCGCTCGGTCTTTCCTCTCGCATCTTCTCGCTCCAGCCTTTCCCCGCCACTCGCACCACTTACATTAGATTCTCTCGTCCTCTCCCCCCGAATCCTCCTTTGCCGCGTCTCCCCCAGTGCCATAACCTCATATTCCTGCCCATGACTCGCCGTGCGAATCCGCCTTCGTTTCGTTTTCCCTTGTGCCCTTGCCTCTTCATACTCTCTCTGCAAATCATCAAAAATGTCTGTTGATGTGCGAAGTCCTAGTGTCAGATAGAATGCTAATATGCGCTTTGTAGAAATTGATGATTAAGATGATTGATTCGGTGTTTTTCATTGTTGTCTGTCGTCAACCTCCCCTCTTCTGCCTTTTTAGCTGTTGTGCTTCCGGAGGTCCCGAAGATTGTCATATCGGTGTGACAGCACGAGAAAAGAGGCCTCAAGGGAGAAGCATAATGTCGATTTGTAACTTAGAATACAAAGCTAAGGAGAGAAGGTTGATACTGAGAGGTGGGAAGTGGTTTTATACCAACTTCGCACGGTGTCACGTGCACACTCACGTGGCTTGCCTGCAACATGGTTACATCTCTCCAGAGCTGTGACATGATCTGGATAATGATGTGATAAAAGGATGTGATAATTGCACGTAGTGAAAAGATGATTGATTGATGTGTGGCAATGATTGAATTGATTGATCGCCTTTTTTTTTCTGCCCCTACTGCGCTGTCCTGCCAGTTTATATATCCATCTTTGATGGGCGTGCTGAGGTCTCTCGGCACGGATGGTGGAGATTGCTTATCTCTGTTGAGGTGGTTGAGCCTACTCAACACCGTTTTCCTGTGGTACCGACTCTGCGTAGCTCCTCTATGACGCTATGAGCCATCGGACTTCGGCTACACTGGCCATGTTAGCAGTACTAGCCATGCCGGCTGTAATCTCGGACATGGCCTCGGATAGTCTTGTGATGACGCCTTTTTCTGGCAGCAGATGACGGAGTTCGACCTGTAAGCTGTATAGCGTAGAGGTAAGGGTTCAGTGAAGGGCAACAGAGTTGCCCTCATCTGAACGCGTTCTTCTGGCAGTAGGTTGCCGAAGCCGAGTTCACAGAATTTGGGCATACCTAAATTCTATCATCTCAACTGACACCAGACTCTCAGAAATTGGGTACACCCAATTTCTATCGTCTCATCTGACAAGAGGCCTCTCTCTCGTACGAGAGAGAGGCCAGTCAAAGAATACAGATCTATCTTTGCCTCAACTATCTGCCGCACGCCTGCGTGCGGCTCTCCATCTAGAGGAGTGAGCCAACCGACATTTAATATATATAAAATATAGGAAAAAAGATACTTAAAATAAAAAGTTATAACCCTTTAAACACGGCTTAAAAAAATACCCTATTTTCAGTAAGCTACTATAGCTAAGATACGCTTACTAAGCTATAGATTTTTACCTAGCCTAAGAAAGCGAGTTATACTCTTTAAAAATATTTATTTTTTATAGTTATAGCTATTATATTAAGGAAGTTATAATACTTTAAAAAAGGCTAAAAAATAAATTACACTTTATTTTTTGCACCCCTCTGTATCTCAATCTTCAGGATGTCCTCACTGAAAACAGTCCCTTCGGTTAGAGCAAGGTCAGTTCGGATCCCCATTTGAGTATTTGCCTGTTCCCATAGTTAGTGATTATGACGGGCTATAAAGTGCACTTATAATCAAACCTACCTACTTCAGAACCTCTGGGAACCGGGAGCAAAAATTCTCCGTAGATGGAATTTTCGGATGATAACTGGCGACAACTCTCTTGTGTTCATCAGATGCATGAGGACCGGCGATGATACTAATATCCACTCGAGATTCAGGGTCACGGCGGGACGTTATTTGTGTCGCATAACGTGTACAAAGCTCCAGATTGCGAGGAAATGGGATGCCCGTTAAGCTTTCGAGAAGAGACGATTTACCAGTGCTTTGATCACCGACAACAACAAGCTATATGCAACTTAACCAAGAAAGTAATGGTGGGACTGTGGAAGTTTACCTGCGGAAGTGGAACATGTTGTCCAACACTTTTCTCGCGAAGTTGGTCTATCTTACGCAGCAAAGTCGGGCTTGCTAGATGGGTTGGCCTTGATATGAGCAGATCAACAGTCATCGTGAATGGAATTGCAAATAAAGCATGGGTCAAACGCCAGGCTGAAGCTTTGTAACACTCACTTCATATGTACTCAACCTCCGAGAGCTATGGTACAGTGTGGCCGGGCCGCGTGCAGACGAAGATCTGATACTATTTGTTTATTTCATGCACCCGGGGCTGTGTGGAGGTATAATGCCCAGAGGCGTTACTAGCAGCTGCGAGAATTCGCAAACGACATATATAGCAAGATCGAGGGCACATCAAAATCAAGGGTCGTGCTTCTGTCATGCTCAGGTCTCTATCGATTGGCTAGCTCCCTGAGAATGTGACAAGTCACTAGTTCTCTAACGTCCTGGTCGCGGCAAGTAAGATTTTTGAATGGCCTGGACAAGGTCCGAATGCGCGGTTACGAGCCACCACCATCTAATGTGCAGCATCCACAAGCAGACGCTCATCGGTGAATCTAGCTTGCTGCTAATCTTCCGCTGTCACATGAAAGCTACCGCCCGTAGTATCCGTTTGGTTGGGGTGTTGCATTTTGTAGCGAAGTAGTCTGCTTACCTCCTAATGAGCCAGTAAGATAGTTACTCCGAGCGGAAAACTATGTGCCAATGGGAGACCTGTCAGTCATGGACACTAACCAATCAGTACCACGTCAATGTAGGCTATCATAGGATCCTCACTGGTCGAGCCGTCCCGCTTGTCGGGTACCCTACCCGTACCCTACGATCAATGCGGGTACAGCTCTACCAGGCCCCCCCATGAGCGGGTTTGTAGCCCGCGCCTGTGCGTTTCTATACAAATCGACCTTTTTCCATACAAATACTGTCTGTGCGGGTGGCGCGCTACAAACCCGGTCATGGGGGGGGGGGCCTTGTATGGCACACCGCGTCCTTCAAGACCCCTACCGGCTAGAGCTGGTAGGGATGACTTACGTTGAGACACTCAATCTGCATGGCATCGCCGATTCTATTGAATTTTCAATCTCAACATTTAAATGTCCAATAACATTGTTGCCAAAAGGTACGGTAAAAAGTAACGTATGATGCACTTGCCATTTCCAGCTCTTTCAGCTACTAGTTGCCCATGCATGTGTGTGTTGACGTGGCCGTTGAAGTCTTCTGGTGAAACGAAAACGGCACCATGCAGCCTTTGACCAGGACTGTACGGGCGCAGTAGTCAGTGTGCTTACTGGATAGTCACGACCGCAGAAAGGAAAAAGTATGTGCATCACAACTCTCTTGCATGCACAATGGGCAGGCACTAAGCCAAAGACGCAAAATTCAAATATCGAGGCCTATCACTTGGCGCTACCAATTGCTTTCGCGTAAGTGAAGGCATAATGAGTAAGCATGTGCATTTTGGTCAACAGTTTACGATGGCATATATCCATTATTGGCTATCGTTAGCTCATTCTGCTCCACTACGGACCTGAAGTTGGACCTCCATGTCGTGTCCGAATATGTCTGTTGAGGTTGTCCTTTCTCGAGGACCCGGTGCCTCATTCAAAGGAGAACTTGCAGCCTGGGTAAGGACAGTACAACAGCGTAGAACCGTGAGTAGTCTCTGAGTGTTTGGCTTTTCGATGACGTTCAAAGTCTTTTTTGTACCAAAACGCTCGGTCGCATTAACTGATGGTGCATTTAAATGGTGGGTTATGTTTCTTGCGATGCGTGCTACCGAAATTGCCTTAGCAGAGCTATCAATTCCGGGGTTCTAGGAGTCGCATACTTAAGAAGATGCCGCTTTGGAAATGTCAGCCCGCATTCGTTGCATCCCAAGGCATTATCGACGGTCTCCATGTGAGTATAGAGTTCCGACGCCTCCGCATGTGAGCCTCGTTGTTGGAGAACGTCATCGCTAATTCCGTTGTGCGGTAAAGAACGGACGGAGATATTGTCACCTTCTTCAGATAGATGAAAAGCAGTTGGTCCAATCTCCTCTTGCGCTCCACTCTCCTGTCCAGCAGGGTTGTTAGAACTTGACGGCAGATCCCAGCCATGTTCCGGTGGACCAAATGAACTCCACCCGGGAATTGAAAAAGAAAAAGAACCAAAAGGCGTCAATTGGAGATGTGAAGGAGTGGGTGCGGTTCCACCTCTAGAGGCTAACCGTAAAGAGAGAACAGTCAGCGCGGCTGAGGGGAGTTGTCAGATTTTAATGGGTATGATTAGGTATGAATGAATTGATTGATTGCTCTGTCTTGTTTCTATCTTTGAGGCCTCCTAGTTATACCTCTTGACGTTGTTCCTTTGTTCTCATAGCTGAGTGTCATCTGACGTGTTGTGGGCTCGTGGCTGGTGCGCTAGCTGGTTCAACAAGGGGGACCCTTAGGAAGGGTCAACTCGTTAAGTGAGCCATTCAGCAGAATCCAGGTACACCCGAATTCTATCATCTCAATCGGACTGCCGAATTTCCGGATGCGTATCTGATTACGCATCTCATCTGACAGGAGTATTGTACTTCACCAGTTAGATGATTGGCTAGTTTAAATGGTAGGCCGCAAAGTATGCACTATTCCAATTCCGGACGGTTACGTATTCTTACATGTTTAGCTGCATAGTAGGCCTCAAATGCGGAGCCAATTGCAAGTCATCTGCCATTATTTTTCCCGTTCGAATCTTCAATGCTTAGAATACGTTGATAGAACATGATATGGCAAGAATGGCCATCTTCAGGCCAGCTTTTGAACCTTGAGCTGCGTGGTTTCTTAACTGTTCTTCTCTGCACCTAGTGCGTATTGTGCCATTGATTAGTTGAATGATCATCAAAATGAGCCGGAACTTAGATCATTTCCAATGTGTAGACGTATGGAAGCCCGAGTTTCCTAGGCATTGGCAACCTCTCAAAACACACCACTTTGAAATCCATGGCTCCTCACCATTGGCAGACAAGTCGGAATGTTAGTGCATATATCTGCCCTGCGATGCAGTAAAAGCATGATTAAGCTGAAGGGCATGCAAGTAAGTTAACTGAAAGTTGAAACCCTATCCGGCAGACGTCGCAACTGTCCTTGTTTGTCAGCGAGTCTACATCTTGAATAGCCTACCAGCGGTGCAGATGTTGTTTCACAGCATATTTAGTACGGTTTCACTGCCTTTATCATTCCGCCGCTTTGTTGAGGCCTTTTTTCATTGGTACACGTTTCCTGATCGCCATGGAACGCTCATGTTACGTTGCACTACACTCCAGGCTAAACTGAGGAAAGGACAACGTCCCATTTTCAAAGATAAAGCCAGGAGCTCTCTTCCTGAGATGTTCAGACTTCCCCACCAGTGCAAGTTTCTATACTAAATTCTGCCTCCTCCTCAAACCTATTGCTTTTTCTTTCTTTGTTCCCAACAAAAAAGAAAAGTACAAGCTTGCAAGTACCAATTCATACATCATGGAAAGCCTTTCTCGAGGTAAGATTTCTCTAAATACATTCCTACCATGTAACAATACACCTGACCATGTTACGGGCTTAGCTACAGACGAGTCCAGCAACGACACCGGCAAAGTCTCAGTGACCGGTGGAATAACTGTTTCCGAAAGCCCCGGAGGAAAGGACATCACAGCAATCATCAACTCACTCGAAAAAACGAAGCTGGAGGAAGCTCAACCTTCCGGCCTGATCGATACGTGCGCAGCTGTGGCTTCTCTTGTGGATTCAATATCCGACTTACCAAAACACCCACCATCCATATATGTAGACTTGGAAGGAGTCAATCTTTCCCGACACGGAACCATCTCAATTCTCCAACTTTTTGTTCTTCCAGCAAATCAAACATACCTCGTCGACATCCATACTCTTGGAGAGGCAGCCTTCCTGACTCGCGCGGCCAACGGGCACACTCTGAAAGCTATTTTGGAATCAGATGCTATCCCGAAAGCTTTTTTCGATGTTCGAAATGACTCTGATGCACTATACAGCCACTTTGGCATCAGCCTTGCTGGAATCTGCGACATTCAGCTCATGGAGCTTGCGACTCGTTCCTTCTCGAAGAGATGTGTGAGTGGACTGGCAAAGTGCATGGAGAAGGACTTGTCAATGACAACAAGGGAGAGACAAATCTGGATGTCTACTAAAGAAACTGGCATAAGGCTATTTGCCCCTGAACGCGGAGGTAGCTACGAGGTGTTCAACATTCGTCCAATGCCTGAAGGTATCAGGCAGTACTGCATGCAAGATGTCCAATTTCTACCTCGGTTATGGCAGCACTACTTCTCTAAGCTGACTCCCAGATGGGCCATAAGGGTGGAAGACGCGGCAAAGGACAGGGTTAAATTGTCACAAACTGCGACATTTGTCGGAAAAGGACGTCATATGGCTCTGGGGCCTTGGAATTAAGCACACCTTAGACCAGGAAAATTGCTCACATACCATTACCCCTTTGCTTTTTCATACACACAAGCATTCTGGTGAATATTGATCAGTGGAATTAGTTTAGTGGTGCATATCTAAATGCTCTATCTTTCATAGACTTTCGGAGAGTTAGATCATCCACCCAGAAGTACTGCAGGCCGTCCTTCGCAGCTTGCTTCCTACAGAAGATAAGCTTGTGCAGTGTTCGCCATGGATGGTTACTCCATGGATTCGCTTAGTAAGTAACATTACTCTTCAAGGCAGGCAACAACTAAGACATTGTCTGGTATTTTAATAAATAAGAGAGAGAGACATCCATTGCAGTCTCCTATAATAGTGTATCACTTTATTATCTTCTTGTGAGACTTCGCCACTGCTTACTAAGCGACTACATAGAATAACTCTCGAATATAGTGGATTGCGGCTGCTCCCATATTCGACCAAGCTGAATTCGCCGCCCTCTCCAATCCGCAGAAGGCACGTAAGGAGGTTGTCAGTGAGCCTGGGTTGAGTAGGTCATGCATACATGGGCAAACCGGTTTCCAAACCGGTTTCTAAAACCGAAACGACCTACCAGTTTTGGTCTGAACTGGTCTAATTGGTTAACGTTATGAAATCTAACTGGTCTGATTGGATGAGCCGGTTAAACCGGTTAAACCGGTGTGTCGTTTCGGTTTTGGAAACCGGTTTAGAAACCGGTTTGCCCATGTATGAGGTCATGAGGTAAGCTGCAACGTGCTGAAAGCTCTATACGTTGAAGTTTCCCATTGCGTTGGCAGCATCTTGTTGTACTTCAACACCAGCTTCAAACGCTTGCCGTAATGAGCGCTGCCCATGGAGTTGTTTAGGCTTCTGTACACCATCTTTTGTGAGGTTATGGCCGGCCCTACACTGGCTGAGATGGAACGCAGCAGAAGAAGTAGCCCTTGTAACGTTGAATATACTACCGCGGCCAGCGTCGACAAGCTTGTGTATATAGTAGTATCTGCATACAAACCAAGCTTGAGATAGGTCCTTACGATCAGCAACGCGGTAGCCATGCCCGAAAATCCAGCTTTTTTGACGCCGCTCAGTTGCCAGTGGTTTCATATATCCGGGCAAACGCGCCCACTCAATGCCCACAAAGTTATCCACATGGCCAGCCTCGTCTCCACTCTCATCATCATCTTGAGCCTCAGTCATAGCCACTGTACCAGCGCTGCTGTCCTCAGTGGGCGGCGTAATCTCTGCCTTGGGCTGCGGCTACGGCAACTGCGACTCAAACGTACGCTCCGAACGCGTCAAAACGGTGGCCTGGCATGCGGCAGCTAGTGCTTTACGAGGTGATCGTCGCTGAGATGAAGGCTCTAATGTGGGATGCGGCCTGTGGGGTGCGGGCGGCGATGTAGGCCTCGATGGAGGCCTCGATGTAGGCTCAGATGGGGCGACAGGCACTTCCCTCCTCGAGACGGAACCTCAAATTGAGGAGAAAACTGTGCAAGTTCGAGGCTTCAACAGCGCACTTTGCGCGATCTTTCGAGGCGTCTTTGATGTCGGTCAGATACCCAACGACCTTGCTCGAGAACTGAAGGGTAGCGATGATGCTGGCTGTGACACTAAGCGGAGGAAGCCGATATAGAGAGCAGATGCGTATAGGGAAGCCTTTGAGGGAGAGGACGGCGGCATGGTGTAGGCGGTGAAACTGGGGTGAGAGCGCCTAGGCTGAGGGGGTCGTCGTCGGACGTTGACGGCGCCATCGGGGCTCCGGCACGACGTTCGGTAGTCCGCACGGGCCGTCTTGCAGCGGGAACTAGCTAAGCGAACGACTGGGAATCGAGTAAAAGAATGTCCGAGATGATACAAGGGCCACCCTGAACGGGCTGACGCGAGTGGCGGCTGCGGAAGTGCTGGCGCTCTGTTATTTAAATTACTACGCAAGATAACACTTGATCACTACCACATGGACTGGTCGACTCCCGCAAAAATCACCACCTAGCCGCACTAGTTGGGATAAAATACCCTGGCTTTGTAGTATTCTGCTTACACATTCAGGTATAGTATCCGGAATGTTCCATTCACGGGCATACGCACTGATGAATTGCCACCCTCGCGTCAACCCGTACAGGAGGGCTCCTTGTATCCTGGGTATATCCACGACGACCTTTGTATGGCTCTTCCTTCGCCTCTCGCACGTGTGTGTGTGTGTGTGTGTGTCTTCTATTATGGCCATGCACCCGGAGGGTATGGGCCGTTACTACGTGCTAGCTATACACCTTACTGCCTTGCATTCTCTCCATTTCAGAAGCCAACCGTGAGACCTGCTCATCCAATTCCTAACACCATGCTTAACCAAGGAAATAGATAAAAAGGAGAGTGATACAGATACCGTAGTGTAATGAATGTGGAGAAGTGAGCCCAGCATATGTTCTCAGGGCCTCGTATCCGCAGGGCACTTCCAGCGTCGTGCGCTTCTTAACCGCCGGCGCACTGGCTGAGGCTCGTTTTTAGGGAGGCTCGCTATGTGTTTTATTAAGAGGTTGGTGACGGTATCCGCAGCATCCTTCGCTCATCCACATCTTCTTCTGCGCTTGTTGTGTCTTGTTCGCCTGCTAGCAGTCGTCCGGTCTCTCTTGCGTATTGGATCGTCGCTCTGACCGCGTCCATGTTGGGTTTCCACTTCTTCATCGGCCCGTCGATAGGCATACCTCCTTCCTGTCTGCTCGAATAGCCTCCCAGCGCATATGACAAGTCTCCAAACCTCTCGCCGTGCTCCTGTCTTAGCTTTGCCCTCTGTTGCCTCCATCTGATGCAGGTGAAGAGGAAGTGTGGTATTGATTCTGTCTGCCCACAGTCGCACTCTGCTGTCTCTGACGCAAGTATTGATTTGTATATATCTAAGATAATACATTGCAGAGGCGACAGCGTGTCCACCTACATAGACCCCCCGCCTTGCATCGCCACTTTGATCCATATCCGCATCTTGCGGGCACAGCCAGCTAGCAAGTCAATACCAGTGTGCACCTTAAGCCTACTTCAACTGCCAGCCTAAAGACTCCATCCTCGATGGCCATCCTCAGGGTTCTGTCCTTTTAGTAGACCGACACGCGCGTCCGTCCTCTCGAGCCATATAGAAAGTGTCGTAACTGCGGTCCGCCCACCCAGTCTTCCGTCGCTTCCATTATATGCTGCGCCCCGCAGACTGTCAATCTGTTTCGCGCTGCCTTGCAAGATCTCTCCAACAAGGCCGACCGTGTCTTGCAGGAGTTCGCCCACTTGTATCCCCCCTGTACCCGGAACAGCCAAGCAACACAGTGTTGTCCCTCCCACTAACCAAGGTGTCTCGTCGTTCTCTGCGTGGATTCCAGCGCGCCGGATCGTATCGTTCGCGTTCGTTTTGACCTGATCGTTTTGACTTCTGTACGTTGTTACTCCAACCCGGCGGTATCCTCCTTCCGACAGAGCAGCCCGAGAGCACCCCAAGGGTGTCCTGTCCCACGACCTAGGCGTTATCGACTGTAGGATCGACTCGCAATCGTGTGTCGGATGGTTTTCAAAGTGTTCCCTTGTCGCTTGTTGGTAGTTGGGCCGGCGATGGCTCGTCCACCAGCAGCCCTGACCAGCGGACAGTGCTGGCCAGTCTTGACTCTTCTTAGCTCTGTAAAATACCCGGCAGCAAGGTATTTACAGGTTCCCAGCCGACACCACGGGGAGGTGAGAGTCGTCGTCGGCCCGCCTCTCGCACAAGGTCAGTGCCGGAGCGGGTCGGCCGCCCTCCCTGCTAGCGTGCTAAGAAATATTTAACTGCTTCTCGTAGCATTTCGATTTGTAACTCTCTTGCCATCTTCCTTGAAGATTCCAGAAGCTCTATGCTATGCAGTGGCAAATTACCCGCTCAAGACAAGACCGCTGCTGAACCTAATAGCTACTTAATTACCTCTACCGTCATAACATCGTGGCTCGAAATCTGACGTCAGCCGAAGTATAGGCATCGCTCCATAGTAGATATACATATTGTCACCCTGGAGATCTTCTAACGACCCAGAATTAAAGGCTGTGTGTATCTGCAATCATGATTTTAATTAACGTACTGGACAAGCGAGTGGCCACACTCACCAAAAAAATACAACTCCTAAGTTTGCAACAATAATGGCTCAACCAACTACTACTCGATCGTCTGGTAACGAAGCAGATATTATCCTTGCTATCTCAGCTATCAATAAATAAAAATTTCAAGCGTAAATCGCGCTGCATTCACTTTTAACTGGCCCCCGTACGACTCTACGGCGACGACTCGCCGGAACAGCTGCATAACGTGGTTGTGAGCCCAAATCAAAAAAAAAACTCTCAAAGCTGGAAGAGGAGGCGATTGTTCAACATATACTCGACCTAGATTCGCGAGGATTTGCGCCTACCCTAGGTGCTGTACGAGTTATGGCCGATAGTTTGCTTGCTGAGCGCGGTGCTGGCAAGGTCATCACCTTATGCATGCCGCCGCATTCGTCACATCTCCTGCAGCCGCTTGATGTGGGCTGCTTCTCGCCGTTAAAGGCCGCGTACAAGAATCAGATCAACGACTTTGTACGCAATGGCATCAATCACGTCACTAAACTTGAGTTCTTGCCGGCCTTCAAAGCAGCCTTTACCGAGGCAATCACAAAAGATAATATCCTCAGAGCCTTTGAAGGCGCTGGCCTGGTTCCGCACGACCCAGATCGGGTGATATCGAAGCTTGATGTCAAGCTTCGTACGCCAACCCCCCCCCTGCCGTACAGAACGATCAATGGGACTCAAAAACACCAAGCAACGTGCGCGAGTTAGACTCACAATAGAAATTAATACGCAATCAGATACAGTACGAAGACATCAGAACTCATCGCCTACTCCAATAATTGAGTCGCTTAATCAGCTTCAAAAAGGCGCGGAGTTGATGATGCACTCGGCAGTGTTGATGCGCGATCAGATCGCGAACCTTCGGAGGGCGAATGAAGCCGCCACAAAGCGCAGGGAGCGCAAAAAAAAGCGAATCCAAAAGCGAGGCACCTTGACGATTGCAGAGGGAGATGAGATAACTACTCAAAGAGATGCGGAGAGGCAACTTGTGGACGAAACACGCCAGGGCACTGCAAGGGCAGGACCAGGCGAGCGACTTCCTCGTCGCTGTAGCCGCTGTAAGGAGATAGGGCATAACTCACGTACGCGCAAAAACGATGTTGTAGATGCAGTACAATAATATTTAATCGTCGATTTAATATAATTATCGTGTGTTGTTGAGCTGTACGTGTAGAAAAGTTGGTGGGTGTGGCCACTCGCTTGCGCTGGCCACTCGCTTGTCCAGTAACATATCTTAACATATCTTATCAGCCGGCGCACGGTCTCACCCGGCGCACAGCGAACACCAAAATAGCCATTTTTTCCCACGCCTACAACTCCACCAATATGGACGATGAGGATAAAATTTTAGCTGCGTTAGATGCGCTGAAGCTCGTAGATGAGATTAATTATACTGCAACAGCGAAAAAGTTTGGTGTTGAGCGCTCAAAGCTGAGTAAACGACACCGCGGGGTTCAGGGCAGCCGTGCAACCCAGGCCGAAAATTCCAGAAATCTTAGCACAATACAAGAGAAAGAGCTTATAAAGTACATTGGACGTCTTTGTAGCCGAGGACTACCACCTACGAGGGCAATGGTACGAAATTTCGCGCAGGAAGTTGCCCAAAAGCCCATTGGAAAGGCCTGGGTTGATCGGTTTCTTAAGCGCCACGACGACGAGCTTCTTACCCACTGGACCGGCGGCGTCGATAGCAAGCGCTTCAAGGCTGATTCTCCCTTTAGGTACCGCCTATACTTCGAGCTTATGCGAAAAAAAATCGAACAATATAGTATAGATGCGCGGCAGATCTACAATATGGATGAGAAGGGCTTCATGATTGGGATACTCTCTAAGCAGAAGAGGATCTTCACAGAAGAACAGTACAACTCTGGGAAGCTTCGAGGGTTCCTACAGAGTGGAAATCGTGAGTGGGTCACTGTTGTGGCAGCCATTTGCGCCGACGGGACTGCCTTAAGTCCCTCACTGATCTATAAGGCGGCTTCTGGGAGCATTCAGGACACCTGGTTGCAGGATTTCGACCCTAAAAAGCATAAGGATTCTTTACCTCATCGCCAAATGGCTGGACGAGTAATGAGATTGGGCTCGCGTGGCTCCAACAAGTCTTCGATCGCGAGACGAAGGAGAAAGCTCGACAAGCTTACCGGTTACTCATCCTAGATGGCCACGGCTCCATATTTCGATGAAGTTTATTGACTTCTGCGACGCTAATAAGATACTACTTGCAGTCTTTCCGCCTCACGCGACCTATAGTTTGCAGCCGCTTAATGTGGTGATGTTCTCTCCTCTAGCAGCAGCGTACTCGAAGCAGCTTGCCAATCATATGGAGAAGACCCAAGGTATCTCATCTATCGCGAAGCGCGACTTCTATAGACTCTTTAACGCTGCTTGGAAGCTCTCCTTCACTGAAAAAAACATCAGAAAAGCCTTCGAAGCTACCGGGCTCGTGCCGTTCGAACCAGAGGCAGTACTCTCGCGCTTCCGCCGCAAAGGTAGCTCGCGCCCTAGCTCTAGCAGTAGTAAAACCTCAGCTATCTCAGCGACAGATTGGACAGAAATAAAGCGGCTCTTGAAGCAAGTAGTAGTTGAGACTCTCAATTCTCACGCCAAGAAGCTCACCCACACGGTTCACGCCATGTCAACGAGGAACCAGCTTCTCCAGCATGAAAATGAGCGGCTACGAGAAGCTCTAGATGAGGAGAGAGGTCGCAAGCAGCAAGGCAAAGCTTTGCCGCTGCTGCCGCCGCCTCAGAACGACGGTGGAGCTGTACTTTGGAGTCCCACTAAAGTGGCGGAAGCTCGCGAGCTTCAGGCACGAAAGCAAGCCGAAGAGGAGCGCGCAAGACACCAGAAAAGCGAGGAGAAGCGCCTCCGAGAGGAGAAAAAGCTTCTACAACAACAAGAGTCTAAGGTGAAGCGCCAAACAAAGCTTCGCGAGGCAGAGGAGAGAGCTGCCGCGAAGGCCTTAGAAGTGGCTCTACGCGAGGACAAAAAGCTGGCCAGGCAGCTCGAAAAACAACTCCAAACCGACATCAAAACCTCACGTAAAGGCAAGCAAAAGCACTCTAAGACACTACAATCCAATGAGACAAATTTTGATCAAGTAGTTGACGACGAGACCTTGCTGCTGTCATCGCCGCCTCCACCAGTGACCACGCGCAGTGGCCGCAACGTCAAGCCTTCAGCGAAATTAAAGTAGCTCATCTTTTTCAGCATAGTCTAAAGTACAATATACTAGAAAATTACACCTCTATAGCTATTGTAGATCGCGATATAGCTTCATTTTTGTAGCGGAAAAAATGATGTTCAGCGTGCGTCGGGTGAGACCGTGCGCCGGCTGATAAGATATGTTAACGAACTGCGCCACGCAAGGTTAATATCATGGTGACGGCACAACCAGACCTAACATGCGAGTCGGTTCAACGCGAACTTCGGTTGCACACGACCTTCACAAGGTCATGTCCAGAGCGGGTCGGCCGTCCTCCCTGCTAGCGTCACCATCGTGTTCTTCGCTTGCAAATTCGCTTTCTGCTGCAGCCGCTGCATGCAAGTCTTACTGCCCCACCCTGTGAGCTGGCAATCAGTCACACCCCGCCCATAACCTGAGCTTCTTCACAAAACAAAGGATATAGCAACCCACAGTAGAATTAACTCAGAGCACTCCTGTGTTGACTTGCTTTCAGATGCAAATGTTCGGCATAGCTCAGCATCCTATCTTCCCGTATGCTTGCTAACCTTGATGGCTAGGACTAGCATTCCCAACAAACGAGCGAGTTGCCGCGCTCGTCTCTCTAGTTAGGCTGCCTCGTTTGAACCAGCCAACAACCTATTCCTACCGCTTGCGCCTATCTAGCTTCATGCGAAACAACACTTCTTTTACGACATTTCGACACCAGTGGGTCTAGCCTTATTGGCGACGCATACTCTGTTACTGCCACAGCATCATGGCATCCACGATATCTTTTGGCAACACGAACACTGGTTTCCAAGCGGGCATTATCAACGGGCCAGTTCACAACACGTTCCACAATTATGACGAGACCCAAACACAACGCAGGTGTATTCAAGACATACGCATTACAGACCCACGCGACGACAAGAAGCGCATAGAGGACACTAAGGGTGGGCTACTAAAAGAGTCGTATCGCTGGGTGCTCAAGCATCCCAACTTCCGGCAATGGCAGAACGACCCACGGAGCAGACTGCTGTGGATCAAAGGTGATCCTGGCAGAGGGAAAACAATGCTTCTCTGCGGCATCATCAACGAGCTGGAAAGGTCTACTCCTAGCCTTCTGTCTTTCTTCTTCTGTCAAGGGACCGACTCGCGCATCAACAGCGCCACTGCTGTACTGCGCGGCTTAATCTATCTGATCGTCGACCAGCAGCGGTCGTTGGCCTCGCACCTGCGGAAGAAGTACGATCAAGCAGGCTCATCCCTTTTCCAAGACGCAAATGCTTGGGTTGCCCTGTCAGACATCTTTACAAACATAGTGCAAGACCCGGACCTGAAGATGACGTGCTTAGTTATCGACGCCCTTGATGAGTGCGTTACAGATTTGCCGAAGCTCTTGGATTTAGTTATTTGTACCTCATCGTTATCCACCCGCATAAATGGCTCTTGTCAAGCCGGAATGAGGTTCACATCGAACAAAAGCTAGATCCGTTGCAGCTCAGGCGAGGTTGAGTTTAGAGCTAAAGCAAAACGCCGACCAAGTGTCTCACTCCGTTGACGTGTATATCGACGCTAAGTTTCTTGTCTTGAGTCACTCGAAGATGACAGCCTGAGAGATCAAGTCCGAGATATCCTGCGCCAGAAGGCGAACGGCACATTTCTTTGGGTCGCTCTCGTGTCCAGGAGCTCGAGAGGCCCGAGAGCTGGGACCCTTTGCAGGTGGCGGAAGAAGCGCCTCCAGGCCTGCACCAGCTGTACGATCGCATGGTGGATCAGATCCAGCACTACGAGAGAAACTCGGAGATATGCCGGCTCCTGCTTTCCACTGCCACTGTCGCATACCGTCCGCTTCACCTACCCGAGATGGGTAGCTTGTGCGGATTATCAGGCCGGACTTCGGTGCAAGGGCGGAACGTCAGAAAGATCGTGGCCATGTGTGGATCGTTTCTCACCGTTAGGGATGATCAGGTCTACTTCATCCACCAATCAGCCAAGGACTACTTGAGCGACAAGATGCGAGACACAGTCTTCCCATCTCAGCGCGGGATTCACTACGACATGTTCTCCCGGTCGCTTAAGCTCATGTCTAGTGCACTGAAACGTGACATGTACAGCTTGATCGCTCCAGGGTTTCCGGTCAATAAGATTCAAGTACCGGTCCACGATCCGCTAGCGACAATGCGATACTCGTGCGTTCACTGGGTCGACCACCTTTGTGACTGGAATTCCAACTCTGCAAACCACGGGATCAACTCTCAGGACAAAGGCGCTATCGAGAATTTCATAAGAAAGAAATACCTTTACTGGCTTGAAGCTCTGAGCCTCTGTAGAGGCATGTCAGAGGGCGTGCTTGCCATAGCAAAACTTAACGCTTTAGCCCAGGTAATTACTAAAGTAGCAACGCTCTATATAATACATGCTAATATAACCTAGAGAAGAGCAGATGCACCTAGCTTCATAAAACTACTTCAAGATGCGCGCTTATTTATTATGTATCACATTCAGGCAATACAGAATAGCCCTCTTCAAGTATACGTATCTGCACTTATATTTAGTCCTGACCGCAGCCTTATAAGGAGTTGCTTTAAGGAAGAAGAACCAAAGCAGATCTCAATAAAGCCGGCTATAGGGGATCAATGGAGTGCCTGCCTTCAGACGCTCGAGGGCCATAGCGGTTATGTCAGGTCAGTGGCCTTCTCGCACGACTCCACACGGCTGGCGTCGGCGTCGTATGACAAGACGGTCAAGATCTGGGATGCGAGCAGTGGCGAGTGCCTCTCGACGCTCGAGGGCCATAGCGATTCTGTCAGGTCAGTGGCCTTCTCGCACGACTCCACACGGCTGGCGTCGGCGTCGTATGACAAGACGGTCAAGATCTGGATGCGAGCAGTGGCGAGTGCCTGTCGACGCTCGAGGGCCATAGCAGTTATGTCTGGTCAGTGGCCTTCTCGCACGACTCCACACGGCTGGCGTCGGCGTCATCTGACAAGACGGTCAAGATCTGGGATGCGAGCAGTGGCGAGTGCCTCCAGACGCTCATCATTGGCCGGACACTCTTCCGCATCTTATTTGACATCACCGACTCGTATCTTCAAACAGATATTGGTACTATTGAAATCAGCGCTCTATCAGGTTCGAGATCCCTTCTATCCCATTCGGAACCTCAGAGTCCTCAATATCAAGGCCTAGCCTTAAGCGCAGATGGTGTATGGATAACATACAATTCTAAGAATCTAATATGGCTACCCTTAGAATATCGACCATCATGTTCAGTGGTATCAGAGAAGATGATTGGTGTTGGCGTTAGAACTGGAAGGGTATGGATATGCAAAGTTGAGCTTAACGAGCTTAACGCATTCTAAGGCCAGAACATTTATTTCACGATTACTTACTGTACTAACGTTATATTTTATTATTCTCTATATTTCATAGAGGGCCGGGGATCAACGTGAATATATACTTTGCCAATTTGCCACAGTGAAGCTTCGAGCATACTCCAGATCAAGTGACAGGATGTCCACGTGCAGAATTACGTGTTAAATATTTACCACTTGAGTCTGGCCGGAGGCAAACGAACGCCTCGATCACGCTAGCAGGGAGGACGGTCGACCCGCTCTGGACAGACCCTTGTGTGGGCGATTTTTCTGCGGCTATTGAGTATAAAGCAGTAAGGACGGACGACTATGGTTGGCAGAGTGGGCCATTTTTCTACTTTGTGGCGTTGTGGCGTTACCCCGCTTTCAGGCTGTCTCATCACGTGCCGTTGCTTGGGGAACAACTTCCGAAGCTTGGACCATGTTCGACAACCGTTTCGACATGTGCCAAAAGACGACATCACTTCTCCACCACATGTCTACGGCTTCTGTGATGACGGTGCATGCGTCAGAAGTCTCTATCAAGAAGTGGCTTGAGACGTTTTCTAATGAACCTCCTGATTCTCCTTTGATACCCGCCCAACCGCTTACACCGTCGTCATTACGCTCGGGTCCGTCGATCTCGACCTGGTCAGGCAAGCGAAAACGGAGGAGAAGCATGCCCGAGCCTCGATCACAGAGCCCTCAAAAGCGCCAACGGAGGTTGCGCGATGACGATGACAATGACGTATTCCCCGATCAAAGTGCTTCAGACGTAGGGATCACCGAATTGTCAGAGAGGACGAGACTGTCACGACCATCGCATTCTGCCGGATCAAGTCCGAAACGGGCCACAAGTCCTGTCCGAGACCTTCTGAATGAATTACGCGTGTCGAGACCCTCTGTACTCTGCGAGATACCGTCCTCAGTAATACTCCCTCAGCGAGCTGCAACTCTGCAGCAGACTCTTTTCGACCACCTGGAGGAAAGTCTTATTCCAGCGGGCTTAAAGGTAACGGAACCGTTCAGATCAAGGGATCTTTGTAAGCGGCTAATGATGAACGTCTCACAGCCTCGAATTCTTGCAACGTATCCTTCTGTCGAGTCGAACATCCCACCCTCTGCGTACGACGCCTCCGATACGCGATCAACAGACGAACTCGATACATTGTGGGACTGCGTGGAGGAGATTTTGTGCGAAAGCAGGGATTGTGGAAGATATCAGCAGGATGAGAATGCGTGGTGCATGAAAGTGGTACATCCGACATTGCGTCTGGCACTCAAGGGGTACTCTTTGTTAAAAGTTGAAAGCGTGTAAGTCTGACCTGGCTGACCATTCTTAAGGGGGGTGCATCGGAGCTGATTTCATACCGGCAGGCAAACGCAAACCATTAATCCCGACGTATTGCCAGTTACACCCAAGAATTACCGTATTCAGAGAAAAGCGGACTATGCATTCTCGTTCCACCGCAATGCGCCGCATGTTTCTGATCTCTACGACAAACTCTATTTAGCAGGTTTAGGCGATAGGATCAGCCAGACCATGGACGCGAACACAAAGCGGCTGGCATTGTTTTCGGGAATTGAGGTGAAGCAAGAGAATGGCGGAAAGGACGAAGCGCTGGCCCAATTAGCGATCTGGCTGGCTGCGGGGCTTGAGAATGTGAGAAGGCTAGGTGAATTAGGCCAGAAGCGGCAATACCCAGGTGAGGAACTGCATCCAACGGTTGGATGGACGGTTATTGGTCACGATTGGCATATGTATATCGCCTACAGGGCTAACCAGAATGGCCGAGACACGTTGGTAAGTGCATCTATATAGACACCCGCTTATTGTTTGACTAAACAGCCGAGGACAGAACGTTGTTGGGCCATGGAGACTTGCTGCCGCCGACACGAGAGACGTGTATGGGATATTCAAGCTGTTGCGATTAGTGAAAAGGGCAGCGCAGTTTGCGTCGGATGAGTACTGGCCATGGCTGAAAGATGAAGTATTATCGCCTTGTTGTGATGGCTGAAACCTGTAATGGGCCACAAGTGAAAATCCGGCCCCTATGGATGGATTGTTCTTGGGGTTATAGATGAATGCGCATCGGAAGCAGTTTTGTCTTCTCTGGATTAAACATAACTGGTAAGGATGTTGCAGCGAGCGGGATGGGCACTGTGGCGGAGATATCCGCGCTTGTTCCAGAGACTAGAATGGCTCCACAGCGGGATCGAAACAAGATCTAAGAAGCTATGGTAGCACTAGAGATAGTGCCTGTGGTGGGATCCGCTCCACGATCGTTTAGTTTGCAATTTAACCTATCACGGCATAGGGGAGATCATGCACATGCACACTCTATCATTCTTCTTAAGCATATTCAGTCTCCTCGCAGATTCGGCGGGGCTGTATCTAGGGCTTGACTTTGGGATTGTTGCGTGTGACATAAGCAGGCTTGATATTGGACGTGCGGAAGGTGCTAGGTTTCGGGACCAGACTAGATCTCAGACCGGGTATCTCGCTAGCCACAGACCCTATTTTGGCTCCCGCAGTGGGCCTGTTTCGGGTCCCTCTTGCTTCTGCGCACGAATGCTCTTGGCGCTTACTGCAGCGCCTGCACCAAGCTCCCAGTGGCAACCACGCACGCCTCTTTTCTTGCACCCAAAAAGCCAATGCCTCTCGGACGTGTGTGTGTGTGTGTGTGTGTGTGTTCTATTATGGCCATGCACCCTGTGGGTATGGGCCGTTACGATGCGCCAGCTATATACACTCTGCTTCATTACGCTTCCTCCAATTCAGAAGCCAACCGTGAGACCTGCTCGTCCGTTGCCTAACCCCATGCTCAATCGCCCCTCACACAAGGATGTGGCCGGTGCGGGTCGGCCATCCTCCCTACTAGCGGTGGCAACTCAAAGTACCGTTCTCACATAGGCTACACCTCACCATGGTTGGTAAGCGAACTGCTGTGCCTGGGCTATGCCGTTTTTTGTATTACGTCTGGCCTGCCGCTTAAAGACAGTGTACTTGCTAATCCATAACCTCTAGCCGCCATGTTGTGAGGGCTTCGCGAGATGAAATGGTATCGGGATGTTGAGGACCTAGGACTGCTGTATGCAGCTTGCAGCAGTCCTCCATTAAGGAAATTGCATACATGGGCAAACCGATATCGATATTTTTTTTAGGGTTTTATATCGATATCGATATAAGGCAAACTGAAAATATCGATATCGATATTATCATCGATATCGATATAAGCTTTATACATTAATTAGCTAGCTAACAGTCCTTAAACCACCTTATCTCCTCAATTATCTCATCAGTAAAGCCCTGAATAGCTTCATCGTCGTCTGGTTCAAGCGGAAAACCCATTCCAGACTCAGATGACGGCGTAATTAATCCCTGATGAAGCCAACTACCTATACACTCAATTTTCTCGATATTAGCACACGACAGCCTGAGTCGATCCCATGTACAGGTCCTTCTCGCACCTGAAAACACCCTCTCTGCCTCTGCAGATTCCGCAGGGATTGAGAGTATCGCAATAGCCATACAATGGAGCCTCGGATATCGACGTCTCTGATCCTCATGACACCACCATTCTAGAGGCGTACAGGATATCTGTATAGGCGAAGCCTCAATAAAGACTTTAAAATCATCGTCGTCTGCAGTCTCTACTATCACGGCTAACTCGCGGCGTAGGCGATCGAGCGCATTTGAGTCGCGCCGTTGACGCTTTGGCAGTGGAGCTTCCTCTGAAATAGGGATTGAGATTATTTTATAATCCTCCTCCCAAATTGTATTAGCTTGCGCAATTGCTGGATCCACCCACTCTTGTAACCAGTTCTTCTTAATGTAGGTGGACCGCTTTGAGGGATCGAGAAGGAGGGCCGCAGCGTATACAGGCGCGTCGTCTGTGAGGGCGTAATACTTATTAAGGATAAACCAACCCATCTCGATGGCGTGGAGCATCCGATTATCATAAGTATCTGGTGCTTCGTACAGCTTCTAGTTATTTATTAGTAAAGATATGTAATAAGATATCTACTTTACCTTCTGTTGTTCGTAGTGATAGAGGAGAACGTCCATTAATTCAAGGCTCTGTCCGATAGATGACTTGTCCATCTGTGCATACAGAGTCGCACCTGCGAACGGTTGTAAAAACTTGCGTATTTTACTAAGAATATCCCAATCCCCAGTAGTGAGCTTAATACCATCAAGCTCGTGATCGTGATCAACCATAAAGACCTTAATTGCACTCTGTTTCCGCAGTGCTTTATCAATAAACATATACCACGATGACCACCGTGTCATGTTGTCGATTCCTAGCTGTAGACCTACAGCAATCATCCAGTCCTTATCGCGTTGTGATGAACGATGTAGCCAGATACCCAGATCATGAAGCTGTTCGAGTGCAGGTAATCGGCCTATACCAGAAAATTCTTGACGTTGAGTGCCAGTTTTCAGTGTTGCTCTCCAGGTCTTTCGGCCGCCAGCCTCGTCTATCGATCCATTAGAACTTAACGTTAGGGAAAACTTAGTAAAAAGTTCTTCCCCATCGACCTCCTCCACTATCTGTAGCGCAGCGATAAGAGCTTGTTTGGAAGACGCGAGAAGGAAGGCTTGAAGCGAAAGATTGATGATATGGGCAAGGCATCGTACGCGGCGTCGTTTAGGATCAAATTTTACCTATATGGGATTAGCTAGGTTACTAGAAAACGTGGTAAATTAACCTGGTGCTCTTCAAGTAATCGGGATGCTAAAGATTCCAGGCAAGTATCGTTCGACGTCGCGTTATCGCCTGTGTGCCAGCCAACGTTTGACGTGATGTCGTACTGTTTGAGAACCCCATAAATTAGGTCTGCTTGAGATGCCCCAGAGTGATCTCCGGGTAACTCAATTAGACCTAATAAGGCCTTTTGAAGCTTATAGTCATGATTGACCCATTGTGCACAGATAGCAAGTAATCCTTTGCGATGTGGTGATGTCCAGATATCTGTTTGTAGGTGTATCGGGCTATTAGCTAGCTTAAGGATATCTCGAAGCTGATCTCGGTATAGAACATAATTAGCGGCCATGAGGCGTACGAGAGAGCGTCGGGACTTAATGAGATAATCGCTACACTCAGGATTCGCGGCCAGAAGTAGAGCTTGCATCTCTGGCCACTCAACACAGGTAAATGCTACCCGGCGTCTAGTAATTAGGCCAATCAGTGCTTCCTTGTAGGCATCCCGATTGAATGTACGGCGTAGGGACGAGATGGAGGGCAGAAGATGTTGTGATAACGATGTATTTGAGTCGTTTAAACGCTGTTGAGATAGCATAGATGACTTAGATTGATGGTGATTGCGATAGTGAGTTATGGCGTTACTTTTAGGGATCTGTGGTCCCCATGCTGCGTGAAATCGACATCTAAATACTGAGGGACCTGAGGTTTTTCGCTTCTGACTAGGTTTGGGGGATAGATCCTCATTGCGGCCGCGGGTCATGATATCCCAGAAGCCGGGAGGGTATTCGAGATCTATACGGCTAGCAGAGCTAGATGGAGCGATATTGGATGAGATAGAGGACGACATGATGTAATAGTAATGGTAATATATTGGAGTGCAAGAGATGGCACATGTGGATGATAGATGTGAGGACTGAGTTAATTGAGTAACGAAGGTATCTAGCTATCTCTATATACTACGGAGTAGACTAGGCAGTGATGCACTAGTGTAGGCAGTAATACACTAGTGTAGCAGTGATATACTAATGTAGGCAGTCGTAGGCTGTGATAATATACCGTGATATAATAGTACTAGAAACAGGTGTTTGCAGAGAATTTCTGGGTGTGGGAATGCCAAGCTTTTAAAACTGATATCGATCGATATCGGTTTAAGGGAACCATCGATATCGATATCGGTTTAAGCCGAAAAACCTATATCGATATCGATAATATCGATATAAGGCGAAATATCGATATCAGTTTGCCCATGTATGGGAAATTGCTCTGCATAGAAAGCCCTGATCCCTCAACGTGAAGGCGAGATTGGCCATGCTGGTCAGCGTGTCTGGATGCTCGTCCCAAGCACCCTCGAGCTCATCTCCATCACTTGCACCTCCAGCTCTTCGGCTTCCTTCCACCGACCCTGATTGCTGTACGTTAACGCCAGGTTGTTCATGCTAGTTAGCGTGGAAGGATGCTCGTCCCCAAGCACCCTCTTGAACGTCTCCATCACTTGCAAAAATAACTTTTCACTCTCGTTGTATCGTCCGTTACTAAGTAGTGTTATCGCACATTCCCATACTAGGATCAACCTATCTCCGCCCTCTTCTTCAGCTAGGCTATGTGACAGATCGTATCTAGCATGCGGAAGTAATCGTCTCTACTTACTTCTACTGCCATAATCATGGTATGGGAACATACTAAGTAGCTGTATAATAGTATTTTAGGTCCATTTTTCTAGCCAATCCTGCTTTTAGAGCCATTCCCGTAGAGCGCGGTAGACTAGACGGTGAATATCAAGTGCGGATTCGGCAGGTCGCCTCGTAATAAGCCCGTAGTTGCTCAGAACCTTTATCGCATCATCCCTTTCACGAGCCGACGATGCTTCTAGAAGATCGAGCAGGATATCTTTTCGGTCTACGCAGGCGGCAAGAAATAGATAGTCTGCCGCCAGCGCATCGCTACGGCGGATCTAATCTATGGAGATGAGTAGTGTGGTAGTTATAGGACCTTTTATACCGTACTCCTATAGCTTGTGCTTAGACAATTCGCCATTAACCTCGAGAGCTTCTTGCTTTTTCCTGATTAACTACGATCGGTACTCCTGCAGCGTAACGTTTCTAACATTGATATAGGCTGCTGCTTGGACAATTGCTAGAGGAAGATAGGACAGCTCTTGTACCAGAAGCTTCGTCTCCTGCTCACTTCTTGCAACTGGAGTGTTCGAGTAGTTTTCTAGC